>CM062636.1:17405782-18605782 GCA_025617555.3 Puccinia polysora
AAAACCACTTATTTCAGATCAGAAATTTCAAAGTTAACATGAAATAAGTGTTTTTTTTCAAGTAAAGTATATAAAGGCCTTCAGAAGCTCAACCATACATCATTCCAAATCATCACCCCTGGTTACAACCTCTGGCCTCATTGGAAAAATTTTATTTTCATTACTCTCATCAATTCATCACTCTCATCTCTTTCTATCCTCTTCACTTCATCACTCTCATCCCCTCATCCCTTAATCACTCTCACCTTGCTTCACCACTCTCATCACTTTGTTGCTTTCATCACATCCATCCTTTCATTGCTTCATTGCTTCATCACTTCATCCCCACTTTCATCACATCTTCACTCTCATTGCTTTATTGCCTCATCACTTCATCCCTGTTAATCTTTTTAAATGGCCCCTCAGCAACACTCCCCCTGCAAGTCCACTCAACCAAAGAAAAAATCCCCCAGGAATCCAAAATCCAAAAATCCTCCCCCATAAGCTTCCAAAAGCTCAAGTCAGCTCAAGAGAGCTGATCACATCATCCTGGTAAACTTGCTCAAAATTCCATCCAACTACAATCCTTTCTTTGGATCTGAAAATGAGACACAAGTTGGCCAACCTCCATTGTCTGAATTTAATGGCTATCTCCTTATGGTCAATGAACTGAAGAATAACACCAAAGGTAGGCTTGATCTTTCATCCAAACAGCTGTGGGAGAAATTTGAGAACTATTGAACCAAGTAAAAAAAAGCCCACTCAATTTCAATCTCCACTGGCTTTGGCATCACCAACTCTGATAAAGCCAAAGGAATAACCTTGGTCGTTGATAACTTGGACTCCATTTGTCATTTTTATGTTCATATGGATGAAATATTTGAAAATAAGGCTAACATCACCCCGTTAGCTGCTTTTAACGCCCAAAAATCTGAATCTGTTGAAGCTGAGGACTTGCCTGTGGATCCTCAGCCTAGAAATGATGATCCAGAAAAAACCTATGAGTGGCCCCAATCTGATGTGTAGGAGGATATTCCAACACAATCCACTCAATCATGTCTACATCAGCATTGAACAAACCTTCCTTGGACCCCTCATTTCTTCTTTCAATTGCTCCCTTCCTGGGGTGGAAGAACTTAATGATTTGGCCATTCAGGATGAAGTTATTCCTTTATTTCCACTACCATCAACATCTGCTCAAGTTAGAACCCAAGTTCTTTCCTGTTCTCTCTGGTTAATCCTGACTGATTTCTACTTTAAAAAAACAGCCTCATGCATTCCTAATTGGCCAAAGCCTCAAGCCAATGGGGCCTCCACCATTGCCTTCAAACAAGAGTGAAAAATTTCCCACAAAAACCTCCTCTGAAAAGGGAAAGCAAATGGCCTCCAATTCCATCAACCTCAACCCTTATAGCCTTCAAAAGCAGAGAAACACTTCAAATTTTTCTGGCTCTGAGTATATCATTGAGAAGAAAGATTCAAGTGAGTCCATTTATTGATTCTCCTTGCTTTCAAAATCAAGATGATTCCTATTCCCCTCCTCAAAAAAACAGTAAAATCACAAATTGAATCCAAAAAAATTAGGCAAATCAAACAGGACAAGCTGGAGTTTTGAAAAGAGGAAAAGGAGAAGGATCAAGAGCAACACAAACTCAAAAAGGAGAGGGAAAGGCTAGACACAGAAAAAAAAAGACAAGTTATTGGTAGCTATGGCATGTATTGGTAGCAGTAGAACTGTGGATGAAATAATGGAAATTAATCCATTCTTTGGCTTGTAAATATATTTAATTTGATAAAAAGTTCAAAAATAAAAACAAAAAAATTATTTTGATTGCAACAATTTTTGACAGTATTTTTAAAACCACCAATGAAAAAATCTTTTTGATTTTTATTTATATTTTTTGCCTATTTTATATTTTGCCACTGACCAAGTCCTTGCTAGTGTTTTGAGTTGTTTCATTGATTTGAATGGACATGGCCATCCTGGTATGAGTGGCCAACTCCACATCTGGAAAAGTACAGTTCTTGTACGTATTGGCTGACCACACCATTTTGACAGCACCTTTTTGTTTGAAATCAATCCCAAAACCCAAGTCAGGGAACATAAATTGGCTGTTGGATACTCGGTATTGATCCTTGTTGTCAATAATTCTTCCATTCAATTTTTTGTTTGGGACCACCAGTAAAAAGGAATAGGAGGATACATCACCTTTGTCAATATGGTGAGAGTTGTAGAAGAAGTCTGAGGTGAAGGTGTTGTGAGGCAAGAAGTGAAAAGGAGTGAGGCCAGAAACAAATTCCAATTTGGAGAAGGAAGGGATATTGTTTTCCATCATAGCTTCAAGGTTGGAATCAAATGCAAAGTTGGCTAATTGTAGAAAAATTTGGCCCAATATTTGAGAGACATTTTAAGACCTAAGGTTCAAAAATTAATACTCTTTAGGGGAGGATTTTACAGAATGGTTTTTCAAATATTTTCCAAATAGTTCAGAAGGGTGCATTGATTTTTGCCATCCAATTTCCCACATTTTCCTACCCCAGGATCTTGAGGGACCAACAGTGTTGACAAATTTTTTGGATTGGTGAAGGAATGTTTATACTGAGTTGATATCCTTCCTCTTTTGCTCAGAGAGTTCATTCAAAGTTGAAAATTTGATAATTAAAACCATAGCCTCATGATCCAATTAATCTGGAAGATATAATTTTCCAGAGATTAAAATATGGAATGGTTTGATCTTATGTTTGGCCAGTTCCAACTCTTCAGGGGTGTGTTTTGAAATTTTATTGAAAATGGATGGATACAGGTTCAAGGGAAATAGTTTGCATGAAGAACAAACAGCCTTTCATTAATTGTTTACTCAGTCACTTCCAATGCAATTTCAGAATCCGCATTTGAGACCTCTTTCTCTGGCAAGCCCTTTTCTTCCCACTTTTCTGTATTTTTTTCAAACTATCTCCTTCCATCTTTTCCCCTCCAAACCATATACTTTAATTGGGGGGAGGATCAAGATGGAAATCTGTTTGTTGTAAAACTTTGAGTTTTATGGGAGAAGAATGAGCAGTCAAGAAAGGGTGGTCAAAGCGGTTGAATGTTCAATTTCATTTCATTGAATCCACAAAAAAAGCAAAAAAAAACAGTTATTATTCCGGTATAAACCACTTAAATGATAAATAAACATAGAAAATAAAAAAACAATACCAGAAATTCTCCTACAAAAAAAAAATCATCAGTCCGGTAAAAACCACTTAGATGATCAACCAAAATAGAAAATAGCAAGAACATTACTGGTAATCTCCTACCAAAAAAAAATTATCAGTCAAATTCTAAAGAACTGGGGGGAGGAGGAGGAGCGGAAGGAGGGGAAGCTCACCAGTTGGTTGATTGATTAATTGATTGATTGGAAATAAATTGACCATTCACTTGCCGGTCAATTGTTTGTTTGGTTCCTGGTTGACCAATCAATTGATTGGCAAGCAAACAATTGATTTATTTCTGGTCAGGAGGAGGAGAATTAGGGTCATTGGGGAGTTGGGCAATCAATCAGGAGGAGGTGGATGAGGGGCAGGGGGAAGTTTGCCAATTGATCAATCTGCAAGCAAATAATTGATTTCTCCCTGATCAATCAGGAGGAGGTGGATAAGGGGCAGGGGGCTGCTGATCAATCAATTGATTGCTTTCTATAAAAACAATCAATTGACCAGAAAGAAAAAAATGGATTGCTTTCCGGTTGATCAATCAACCAACCGGCAAGAAAAGGTTGGATGATTGCCAATGGATTGATTGGTTAACCAGAAAGCAATTTCTCAATTGCCTTCCAATGGAACAAAGAGGAGGAGGAGGGGGGTGCTTAAAAGAGGTACCAAGCAAAGAACAAGCACAATATCTAAAAGGAGGAGGAGGGGGGGCTTACCTGGGGTTCTGAGAAAAGAAGAATAAGGATGAGGATGACCAGGTGAGCTTGGACGTAGGTGGAGGTGGATGATGAGGTGGTTTGGTGAGAAGGAGGGAGGTGTGGACTGGTGGTTTTTTGGGGTGAGGTGGTTTTTTGATGAGGAGGAAGATTGGACCAGTGGTTTGGTGGGGTGAGGTGGGTGGTTTGAAAGTATTGGTTTGGTTTTTTGTCAAAGTCCACCAAAAAAAAAAAAAAAAAACCAAGTCAGCCTAGGATTTGAACAACAAAAACCAAGGAAATTTGGTGATGTGATATTTCAACTATTTAACAGTTGAAGGGTACTCATCAAAGTTAGCCAGTTTGAGTGGTAGAATCCGCTCTCTCAATGCAGAAGATCAGGTACAATATGGCATTGGGAATATTATTTTAAAATATTTCTTCCCATTCATCTTTGATGTTGCCAAGAAGTTTGTGAAGGATTACACAAGTGATAATCCAGTTGATGAGGAAATTCATGTCTTTGGAAGATTGGAGCTTGTTTCCCATCTCCTGTAAGCTGGCCAATCTTCCTTTCAGGATTGGTATGGCATTCTAAATCCAAACTTGTGATTGGGAAAGATAATAGTTGAAATTGTTTTTGGCTTGATCATTGGATGAGAAATTGCAGTATGCTGGAGCCAAATATTTCCCACTAGCATAAGCTGAATTAGCAAAAAGTTATTGTTCTTGCTCAAATTATTTATCTGGTTGTTGGGCAATCCGCATCCAATTGAAAACATGTGAATCATGACAAGAACCTGGAAGGCCAGCATGGAGGGATATGAACTTCTTCTTTTTATCACACAGAATTTGTAGTGACACAGAGTATCTATACAAACCAATAAAACATATTTGGTTAGTGTATTATCAAAGGATTTGGAAATAAAATGAATTGATTGCCTTTTTTTCCAATCAAAATAGCAGTTGCAATCTATCTTGGGCTTTTGACTCAAGGGATGGTATTTCCATCAACAAACCCAATGCAACTGGGAAAGCCTTCAGTATCCATTACTTGAGATACCTCCTTGCTTTCTTCTTTGGTTGGCAAAAAAAGGACAGAAAAATGGTGTGGTGGCCTTTTATGGACACAAGATGGAATGGGCTGCGCACTGCATGCTCAGCAGTGGCAGGCCCTCAGCAATGGGTGGCTTAGAAGTGGGGGCACTCTCAGCAATGGGTGCAGCTTTGCCGCAGCAGGCCGGGCTGCAGGCTCAGAAGCAGTCGAATTGGGCTCGGCATACAGAGACGCGGGGTGGAAGGGATTGGATTGGAAAGATTGCGCATTGCAAGATGCACGGATATACCTTGAGTATCTGGAATGGCGCGTCAGGCAGATGCGGACATGCGCGGTGGGCTCCAAGTTGGGCACGGAGAAATGGCTGCATCATGAGAAGGACAAACCGGGTAAACATAATGGCAGGCCGGTGGTAAGGATGGAATATTGGGTATGGGATATGGGATGTGGATTATGGGGTGGAAGGGTAGGATTGGGGCTAGGGTTCTGTACTTAGGGGTTTTATTTCATTATTCTTGTTTGCTTGAAGTTTTACTTAGGTTAGGGTTTAGGGGAAGGTACTTAAACCGCACCCTCAACCTGGAAAGGAGGAGGAGAGAGGGGATCACAGAGGATCACATGGGATCATCATAGGTTTTTGGAAGGATCTTTACTCTAATTTCTCTATCTCTCAGTCAAAGGGTGAAAAGTTGCACTCAGGTTTCAAAGACACAAGGGATCAATAACTTCCAAACCTGGGAACTTTAAAAGGAGGAGTTGTATTCTGGATTCCATATCTGGGGGTCTGGCTGGGAAGTAATCTTTTGTTCCTTGTCTCTTGAAACTAACAAGCACAATGTGCCAGTACCACCCATCAACCATTGCGGGGTTTTCTAACATTACCCCCATGCCTCTTCCTCCTCCTCCTCCTCTGGCTTCATGAAAGCAACCCTCATCAGGGGAGGGATACAGTGTCCCTTGCTCCCACAATGGTGCTGATCAAAAGCCCCTTTGCATTAGGCCAGGGCACTATCCACATATCTGGTTCAACACTGAGGACATTGAGGGATTCCTTGCGTGATACAAAGGAATTGCCAGTGTAGAAGGTGCAACAGGTTTGGATAAGGCTTGGCTCATTGTCCTCTTCATTACATAAAAAGAAAAGCTCTGGGATGTGGAGGAGATGGAAGGGTATGAGGAACTTGATTGGCCAAAACTGAAGGCAGAAATCTTGGCGCGGTGGGGAAGGCACAAACCTTGGTTTTGGGAAAGCTACTTTGAGTGAGCCACGACGGAAGCAAGCGCAAATGGCAGAGTCGGGACAAGGGCGCAATTGGGGGATTATGTAGCAATGTTTGATCAGATCTATTGCTACCTGGCCAAGAACAAGATGATATTGGGGAAGACTGGAGCAATGAAGAGGGTGTTTTTGGGAGGACTCAGTCCCCAACTCCGTGGGCGGGTGCAGCGGCACTTGTACAACAACAACTTGGTAAAGAGGTTGTTGGATGGGAATATAGCTCCTCTTCTGGACATCCTTGTCATTTTTTGGGCGGTGGAAAGCAAGTTGGACTTGGAGGAAACAGCAAGTTCGTTCCCAACGGGTTCAAAGAAGTCCGCTTCCCACACTCCAGCAGCACCAACGCAAGCTCTGGTTGCGGGCCCCTCAAAAACGGAACACTCCCCCGCAAAATAACTGAGGACGGGCCTGAAGGTTAGCAAGATGATGGAATTGATGAAGGATTTACAGATCTTCCTGAGTCAAATGTCTTCAGGGACACCCAATCTGCCTCCTCACATTGGGGGACCGCTTTGGCCGCCAAATCCACCTGCATTGCGGTTATTCAATTACTGTGGGGACAAGGGGCATTGGCAGTCAGGGTGCTATAAGATGAAAAAGGACCTCAAGGCAGGATTGGTTTGACTGGTGGGAATGGGATTCATGTTCCCAATGGGAAAGCAGGTCTCTTCCAAACCTAGGAATCCAACTTTCATGGAGCAAGTGCGCGTGCAAGGAAAGGAACTGGTTTTCTGGAGATTGTCACTGGTACTGGGGTATGGCAACCACCGCGCCTGGAAGAGGAAGTGAGGGTATTAGCAAAGGAGGAGTCAGAGGCCATGGACAGGATAGATGTGGATTTCAAGGAATGGGTACTGCCGGCGTTCCCAAAACGGATGGATGGCTGGTGAATCTGGCAGGGAAGAAGAAGGCGGTGGAAATTTTGCCCAGGATGTTTGGGAATGAAACAACTATTCCCTTGACCTTGATGGAGTTGGAAGAAGTTTCACCAGTGGTAGTAGATGAGATGATTCAGGGGCTGAAGGATTGCAGACACAATAGGATCCCTCCAATGGTGCAGCGGGTGAACTTGGCTTGGGATGAGGCAGAGAACAACCTATTGGGGATGAAATCTGTTTCAACTCCACTGGCTTACATTCCAATGAAGATTTCCAAAAGGAAAGTATGGGTTCTGGTGGATAGCGTTTCCATGGTTAACCTTCTTCCGTCTAGGCTGTTTGATGAAATGGGATTGGTTTGGCGGAAATGTGCAATGGGGCTCTGTGCGCTTGACGGCGGGGTGTGTTGCATGGATGGGGTTGTGGAGGAGGAAGAGGTTGAGGTTGCAAGGGTCTGTAAACCACTTTCTTTCCTATTGGTTGATTTTTGGGAGGCTATTTAAGGATGGCCATTCATGTTTGGGCTCCAAGCGCAAATGACGTTTGATCCAGATTCCGGGAGGGAAGCATTGACAGTGAAAGATTTTCACGGAGGGCAATTTGAAACCACAATTTGCAATCAGGGTTTGGGGAAGTGGATGCGGGATTTGGCAAGAGAGGAGGAGGAGGACCCTGGTGCAGATTTGGTTTGCAAGGGTGGGAGGAAGGCGGATTTTGACTAGTCCGCCAAGGTTACCGCACGGGGAAAGCTCTGGCTTTGTGCAGGCGGTCAACCAGTGAGGAGCATGTGGGAAGTAGGGAGGAAGCACAGGACACACAGTTTCTGGACATAAGTCCCTGTCCTCAGTGTGCATCAAAAAGAGTTAATTCACAAAAATACTATCATTGTGCCATGCTTGTGAGAAAAGGCAAAAGCTGTGGTTTGGTTTTGACTAGAACCTATGGTAACAAATGCGTGCAGATGGCAGGGTTAAATGTTGGGAAGTATAATCCTGTTGCGCAAACGGTCCGTCCCCAGAACAAAGAAATGCCACAGGATCTGAAAGGACCACTCCGACAAATCCCTTGGTCCTGGGACCCTTGGAAATCTCTGCTGAAGGTGTCAGGATGGGTAACAAAATTGGAGCGGATTACGGATGAGCGGGTTGCGGCCCTTAACTTTGGACTGCTGGACTGGTTAAGCGTAGAGGAACGGGATTTTCTGAAATTGGTACTTGTCCTCCAGGAAAGAGTGCTTGCATTTGGACCTGAAGAGGGGGGACTGTTAAAGAGCAAGATAGGGGACCCTTAAGTGATTCCAACAGTTCTGCATGAACCCTGGCAGATCAAGCCAATTCCAATTCGGCAGGAGGTTTTAGGGCCCTTCTTGGAGCTGGTGCGCAAGCGTGTGGGGACGGGAATTTACAAGAAATTGACATCAAGTTACTTGAGTCCAATATTTGCCGTGGTCAAGCAGGATGGGAAGTCTTTATGGATTGTTCATGATATGCAGTGGCTCAATTCCTTGACAATACAAGATTCAGGACAACCTCTGTGCATGGACAAGTTTCTGAAATCTGTGGCAGGGCGTCCATGCTACAGGTTTGTGGATGTGATGGGCGGATACAATTGGAGTTTGCGGCAAATGACTGCCTTGGGAACCTGGTTGGGAAGGATGGAACTGACGCAGCTGCGGCAAGGGGCAATTAACTCGGTCCAGTTTACCAAGCGCAGATGACCTGGATTCTGAAGGACAATCTTTGGGAGGGGGTGCAGATTTTAATGGAAACCGCGGGCATCAAAGGCCCAAAGACGGATTACGGAGGGGAAATGCTTACAGAAGCTCTTGAAATACACCAATTTGTCTGGGAGTATGCGCAAATGCTGGAAAAGATCTTGTTCCGGATTGAGGAAGTGGGTCTTACGGTGTTGGGGAAAAAGTTAGCAGTCTGCGTACCCACGCTGGAGGTTCTAGGGCATGTGGTGGCTTTCAACAGAAGGCAGATTGCGGAAAAGAAACGCAAAAAACTTCTCAAGTGGCTAATGCTGGAGACTGTATTGCACATTCTCCAGTTCTTGGGATTGTGTAGCTATTTACCAATGTTCATTGAGCAGTTTGTGGAGTTTGCTAGTCCATTGCGGGAATTGACGCATAAGGGCGGGGAACGGACCTGGGGTTTGAAATGTGACAATGCCTTTGGCAAACTCAAGGAGATTTTTGGACGCAATATTTTACTGCGGGACTTGGATTATGAAAATGGAGGATTTAATTTGGCAATGGATTTGAGCAAGCTTGGCATGGGGGCGGTACTGACACAGTAGGATGAGGGGAAAGATTTTCTGGTTCTTTACAATTCTTTTACCTTTACGCAAATGGAGAGACGGTATTTGCAGCCGAAGTTTGAGCTTTTCAGGGTCACTAAGATGGTGCAGAGGTTGCAGCATTTGCTATGGGGGATTCACTTCATGCTTCTGGTGGATTCAGAGGTGATGGTGTGGATGATCAATTTGCCAACGCTGCCAAACACACCTATGACCAGGTGGGTTGCGTTCTTTTAGTTGTTTTCTTTCATGGTGGTACATGTTCCAGGAAAGGCCTTTACAATGCTTGAAGCGCTGTCCTGGTACCCACGCAATGATCCATATGAAGGCACGGAACCACTGGATGTGGAGGCTCCAACAGTTAAGGTAGGAGTGGCTGAAGTAGGTGTGCCGCTTCCGCTCCAGCAGTCCAGGAGGTACGTGGTCCTCAATTTTTATTTGCAGGATCTTTAGTTTCTGCATGATAAACCAGCCAAGATCATTAGATGGATATGGCGGAGAGTGTGAAATTTCTACCTGCAGGAAGGACAGCTGTGGCAGCCAAGTGCGCCGGTACCGCTTGTGGTCAGCACTTTAAGGGTGGATCAGGAGCTAATCCTAGGAAGTCTGCATGACAATATTGGTCATTGCGGAAAGCTTGAAACACGGAAGCTGGTGAGGGAAAGGTCCTGGTGCCTGGGTGTAGTAAGTGTGGTGCGGGAGTGGGTACAGTTGTGCAAAGCATGTCAGAAGTGGAGCACAAAATTATCTTGCAAAGTAGGTATTCCCACTGGGGAGCATGCCTTTTTTGGGCGGGTTTCTCTGGATTTCTTGCACATAAAGGCAGGTAATTTCGCGTATCTCCTTGTTGCGTGGGACAATCTGTTGGGATGGGTGGAAGTGCAGCCACTTTTGAAGCTCTTGGCGGAGAAAGTTAGGCAGTTTCTGGAGGAAGATTGGTTTGCGCTTTTTGGATCACCTTGCCTGGTAATGGTTGATGGAGGTGCAGAGTTCCGGGGACGGTTTGAAGAGTTAGTAAGAAGTTGCAGAGGAAGGTTTGGGAGAGTGAAGGAGTACTATCCCTTCTGCGCGGGGATGATTGAGCGCAGTCACCAGCCAATCAAGGACGCAATGGTGAAAATGTGTGGTGAGGATGGCAAGCGGTGGCAGGAAAGCTTTGGGTAGTTGTTTTTGCGGATTGGATTTCAGTGAAGAGATAGACGAGTTTTTTGCCATTCAAGCTGCTATTCAGGAAGAAACCCCTTCTGCCAATTGACATCAAGCTAGAAAACTTTGTGGTTATTGATTGATGGAAGGTTAAGACGGCCGCAGATCTAGTTGAGGCCCATGCCAAGCAACTCCTGAGACCAGAAAAGATGTTTGAGAAAGCCGCTGGAAGACTGAAGGCAACCTGCACAAAGTCTGTCCACTACTGGGACAAGTGCTGCGTGCATAAACTCCGGGATCCATTGCAGAAGGGGGACTTGGTTCTGCTTTACAACTAGAGCCTGGAAACTCAGTGGGGAAACTGTTTGCTAGTCCATGGAAAGGGCATTTCTGCATGGCGTTGTAAGACTCCAAACAGTGCTAAGCCGTGGCAGTTCTGTGGAGGGGAAAGGTGCTGTTTAGGCTGCCCTCCTAGGAGTTACAATAATATTTAAATGTAACCGGAATCGAGGTCCAGAACCTTATGGATGAGAAATCAAAGTAAGGGAAGAGGATAAGAGTTGTCGGTAGCAATGGAAACAACACTATCTGAGGCAAGATGGTGCAGGTAAAGACTTGAACAAATAAGTCAAGGTTTGTTCAGAGTTCAATAGAACAAGGCAGTTGTAAGCAACAACGCCCACAAGCTAATAACTCTGGTTGTCAGCAGCTGATTAGGAAAGATCAACTCAATCCAAACCAACCTCCAGGTTCTCAATGAACCTGCCCAACTCTCCGCAATCAAGCGCTTGAAGGGTACCAGATAACTGTGGGAGGCTGAACAAAACAAAAGCAATTTGTTTATGAAGCTCTAGAAGCAAATCAATAACGAATTCAAGCAAGAATATCCCAACACTTCTCAAGGGACTCAACAATAGCGTGGCGAAATTCAACCTTAAAGAAGAAGGGAGGTATAACACTCCAGGTTTCAAGCTTAATAAAACCTCTTCAATAAAACGTGATTGGATCCAGAAAGATGATCAAGGAGAGATCAAGACCAGTATGGTTGGAAAAAGGGATCAGAGTGGTATAACACACCCAAGAATTCAGACAGACAGGAATTCTTCTTCAACCAGCAAGGCTATTGGTTGGTGATAAGGATCAAGGTCACAAGGGACAGAGTTTGAGTACGGAGGCTCAAAGGATCAAGGGGCAATCATGGATATACCCGGATAAGTTGCTCAGATAAGTGGGGAAGGATGCCCACGGGTAAGTTGATTATGATGATGGGGGAAACAGATGAGATGAGATGATGATGGTCTGATGGGATGCTGGGCCAAAAGGCAGGGGAGAGCCCCTCCTTTTATAGACATGAGGCCCTGTATACTATGTACAAGAGATACTACAAATAGGTGCGGGAAAATGAAAACATAAAAAAAGATGACATGAGAGGAAAAAAAAAAGAAATGTCGCCTGCGTCGAGAATGACCGCGGGCAACCAGATGGACACCCGCGACAGCGGTCGCGGGTGTCGAAAACGGCTGTCGTCGCCCAATTGGCAGCGACAGAGGGGTGAAGTTTCCGACGGCCACGATTGGTTGCTCGCGGTCGTCGGTCGGATCAGATGATGGGCGAGGACGGCATGAGTGAGTTTGAGTTGATGGTCGTCGTCTTGGCCGTCATCGTCGTTGTTGTCATTGGATTGGAGGGATGAGTGGATGGTAGGAGTGATAGATTGGATGAGTCGGTGGGTGGTGGGTTGAGTTGGGTTTGAGGTCGTTTGATGGCATGGTTGATGAGTGGATCGAGTGGGATCCTCTGGAGCTGACGATGACGGAGTGGGTGATGATGATGCTCTGGTAGGTTGAGATGGTGGGTATGATGAGATCGATCGAATGATAGTTGACGACCGTTGCGACAAGCGACGGCGTCGGTTGGATGAGAGGATCGGGAAGGATCAAAGGGATCGTTGAAGGTGGTTTGACAATTGCTCGCGTCGCCAAAAGTCAGGGCCGCAAGCGCAACAAGTAGGAGTTGAACATAGGAGGGGGGGATCGAAGCAGAGAGACAGGCAAGAGGCCTGTCCTAGACCGCTAGGACAGGGAGAAGTTGAGAGATGGGGGGAAATGAAGATACCCATAGGGGTACAACCAAAAAAAAATATCTTTTTTTTTTTTTTTTGACTTATTGATGGATAAAGAGTGTAAAAAAAATTAAAAAAAATTACTTTTTTTTTTTTTTCCGTGGTGTCCCCAATTGGTCACCACATCTCTCCCCAACTTACAGACTGTCCCTAGTCTGCATCTAAAATTTGAAGGGATTAAAAAAAAGGCAGGGAACAAAGAAATTGAAGCAAAGATTGGCCATTTCTTGATCTTGAGAGCAATTGAAGAGTTGAGGAAAATATCTTGATTCTTCCAAATGAGCCCTAGAAGCGGCAGGAAGAGAACAAGGAGGGCGTCCCAGGTGCTCACATATGTGGCATACAGTAGGGTTTCAAAAATGACCGTAAAAGATTGCCCTGGCGGTGCACAATTGGGAGGACTTACTTGTACCCCAAATTGCCTCCACTGAAGCCCATATTCCTTCATACCAAAATCACCAAAAACGGAATTGCAATTAGGATCTAGTTTAGAATCATTGCGGAGATTCGAACCGGAACTGAGAGAAGATTGATCAGACTCAAAAGTAGAAGGAAAAGAAGACAAAACAGATCCAGAGAGAGAAGGAGATGGAGAAGAAATATTTTTGGATTTTTCTATTTTGATATGTTTTTGTTTTTTAATATTCTTGAGCTCAGAAGAGAATGATGAAAGGAATGAAAAATAAGCCTGAGGGATGGGAGTTGACCCTTGAGTTGCAGTCTGAGGCTGAAAAGAACTACAACTATTAGTAGGATCAACTATTCCCCTAAAAAATGAGAGGAACTAGATTTATCCTTCTGCTTCCCCTTAAAAGATGATTTGGGAGAATGACCAGGAAAATCTCTTTCCCAACCACCAGAATCCAAAGAGCAAAGAGGAACTTCGATTTTCCTGCCATCAGCATCAGGGAGAAGAATTCTCTCCCCAACTTGATCAGAAAACATCAGGGTTGCACCAAAGTCCATTAAGAAGGGTCGTCCCAAGATCATAGGACTGTCCAAACAAGTGATCCAAAAGTGGCAGGTTCCAAAAATATTGCGACCAATCCTGACCGGTACATCCTCAGCAATACAAACCAGTTCACAAGCTTGATTTCCTATCCCATACACTGCAGAGTTGAAGCTGACCCTAGGACTAAGTTTGAGCTTGCAGGCCATAGCATCCAAGATTAAGTTAAGCTGAGATCCAGAATCCACAAGAGGAGAAACAGTTTTAGCTGAGTCACCAAGATAACAAGGAAGGAAGCCAAGGGGACAGGAATGAAGGTTGGAGTCTAAAGAAGGACTGGTTCCACCAGAGTCCTCCATTAAAGTGCCAGAGGAGACTTTGAGTTCTTCAGGGCCAATTTCCACACGTCGACAAGAGACCCATTTCTTCATTCCTTCAGAAACAGATGGAGAGATTGATAGGAGTTCAGCCACAGATAGATCAGGAATTTTGAGATCAGAAATTTTCTTTAATACTCCCTCCACAGCATTGGGGTGATCCTTGGAGATGCCCCTTTCAAATCGAACTTTAGGCTGGGTGGAGGGAGGAAGTTCAGGTGACGCAGAATCTAAGATAGGATTAGAAGGTTGAGGTGAGGGAGAAGGATCAGGGTGATCTGGGAACCTTTCCATGAGTGGTTCCTTTTCCACCTCCATGTCTTCTACATCAGAGGAAGGAGGCTCAAGTGATGATCGACGTTTAACGGGTTTTCAAAGGATTGAAGTTGGCAAGGAAGGAGCCTTATGAGGTTTAGGTTCCTCATGTTGTTTCCTGGCTGGATCAGATTGATAAGTAGTCCCAGCAAGACTAGAGGAAGAAATAGCTGGAGGATACCAAGGTTGGAGGTTACCACAGGATGATCGAAATTCAAAGGAAGCCAGAGATTCTTTCACAGGAGGTGATGGCTGGTAAGAGGCCACCACATGTCGGATAGGACAAGACAAGTCGAAAGGGATTAGAGCACCATTAGGGAGGAAGTAATTGTTCCCCCTCTGCTCTACCAACTTTTCCTTTAGGTCCTTCTGAAGTTCTTGGCATCGTCCTGTTCCATGGCCTTCCCTATGACAGTAGTAACAGACCAGAGTTGATTTGGGGACAGAAGAAGGAGTTTTAGGAGTAGCTAGCAAAGAAATCTTTTGATCTATTTTGTTCTCAAAGGCTCTAAGTAACTTGGTGATTTCATCTATAGTAGTAGGTTCTTGATTGGAATTAGGATCTGCTTTAGGCCTACGATCTGCCTCCATTTTAATCATAATATTGTTTGACTCTTTAAAAGAAGGAGCATGGACCGGTTCAGTAGTTCTAGGCTTTTCAAAGGTAAGAGCAGTTTGACCTTTCATGACTTTATCCACAGTACTCCTAAGGGTGAGAAAAACAGGGAGCTTGAATTGATTATCCCTGGTGGTAATCATGGATCCAGATTTGACCAGTTCTTCTTTAATCCTTTCCTGCACAGCCAACAAAAAAGATTGGAAGAACTTTGCTCGAATTTCGTCCACTGTGTCAATGTGATCGTTTTGGATAAGATAGTTTTGAATGGGATCCCAAGACTTCCTAAAAATCTGATAGTCAGAGGCTGAAGAAATACCACCATTGGAGATCCACTGAGAAACCAGAGCATCCAAATCCTGCAGAGTAAACCTAGCCACATCTATTTTACCCCAGTATGCCAACATAGCCTTCCTGAGAAGCGTCCAGTTATGGGATTCAAATCCCTCGAAAGACTCGATTACCTCCATAACTTCATCAGAGGAGATAAAGAATTGCACCTGATAAGCCATATCAAATTCACTAGCTCCATCCACTTCAGCAGCCATTTCGTAGGAGTCCGAGAATTGCTCGACATTTGTACCGTTGAAGCCTAAGTTCTTGTTCTGAGGTTTGATCTTTACCATCTTAGGTCGGACAGAGGTGGTTGGAGTAGCGGAAGATGCCATATCAAATAACAGAGTTCCTAGGGGATCCAAAGAGCAGATTTCCAAAGTGGCTCATAAAGGTGGCAAGAGTAGGGTTTCGCCAAAAAACGACAAGTATCTTGCCCAAGCGGTGCAAAAATTGGGAGGACTTACTTCTAGGATAAGTTGCCTCCACAGATCAGATTTGAGAAGAGAAAAAAATAGGAGAAAGAAAAAAAGATCGGATTTCGAGGTTGATTTTAAATGTCTTGGGACTGTAAATCCCAAGGTTGCTGGTTCAATCCTGGCCCGGGGGACCAAATGTAAGACTCCAAACGGTGCTAAGCCGTGGCAGTTCTGTGGAGGGGAAAGATGCTGTTTAGGCTGCCCTCCTAGGAGTTACAATAATATTTAAATGTAACCGGAATCAAGGTCCAGAACCTTATGGATGAGAAATCAAAGTAAGGGAAGAGGATAAGAGTTGTCGGTAGCAATGGAAACAACACTATCTGAGGCAAGATGGTGCAGGTAAAGACTTGAACAAATAAGTCAAGGTTTGTTCAGAGTTCAATAGAACAAGGCAGTTGTAAGTAGCAACGCCAACAAGCTAATAAGTCTGGTTGTCAGCAGCTGATTAGGAAAGATCAACTCAATCCCAACCAACCTCCAGGTTCTCAATGAACCTGCCCAACTCTCCGCAATCAAGCGCTTGAAGGGTACCAGATAACTGTGGGAGGCTGAATAAACCAAAAGCAATTTGTTTATGAAGCTCTAGAAGCAAATCAATAACGAATTCGAGCAAGAATATCCCAACACTTCTCAAGGGACTCAAGAATAGCGTGGCAAAATTCAACCTCAAAGAAGAAGGGATGTATAACAATCCAGGTTTTAAGCTTAATAAAACCTCTTCAATAAAACGTGATTGGCTCCAGAAAGATGATCAAGGAGAGATCAAGACCAGTATGGTGGGAAAAAGGTATCAGAGTGGTATAACACACCCAAGAATTCAGACAGACAGGAATTCTTCTTCATCCAGCAAGGCTATTGGTTGGTGATAAGGATCAAGGTCACAAGGGACAGAGTTTGAGTACGGAGGCTCAAAGGATCAAGGGGCAATCATGGATATACCCGGATAAGTTGCTCAGATAAGTGGGGAAGGATGCCCACGGGTAAGTTGATTAAGATGATGGGGGAAACAGATGAGATGAGATGATGATGGTCTGATGGGATGCTGGGCCAAAAGGCAGGGGAGAGCCCCTCCTTTTATAGACATGAGGCCCTGTATACTATGTACAAGAGATACTACAAATAGGTGCGGGAAAATGAAAACATAAAAAAAGATGACATGAGAGGAAAAAAAAAAAAATGTCGCCCGCGTCAAGATTGACCGCGGGCAACCAGATGGACACCCGGGACAGCGGTCGCGGGGGTCAACAACGGCTGTCGTCGCCCGATCGGCGGCGACAGCGGGGTGAAGGTTCCGATGGCCGCAATCGGTCGCTTGCGGTTGTCGGTCGGATCAGATGATGGGCGAGGAGGGCGTGAGTGAGTTTGAGTTGATGGTTGTCGTCTTGGCCGTCATTGTTGTTGTTGTCGTTGGATTGGAGGGATGAGTGGATGGTAGGAGTGATAGATTGGATGAGTCGGTGGGTGGTGGGTTGAGTTGGGTTCAAGGTTGTTTGATGGCATGGTTGATGAGTGGATCGAGTGGGATCCTCTGGAGCTGACAATGATGGAGTGGGTGATGATGATGCTCTGGAAGGTTGAGATGGTGGGTATGATGAGATCGATCAAATGATAGTTGACAACCGTTGCAACAAGCGACGGCGTTGGTTGGATGAGAGGATCAAGAAGGATCAAAGGGATTGTTGAAGGTGGTTCGACGATTGCTCGCGTCACCAAAAGTCAGGGCCGCGAGCGCGACAAGTAGGAGTTGAACATAGGAGGGGGGGATCGAAGCGGAGAGAAAGGCAAGAGGCCTGTCCTAGACCGCTAGGACAGGGAGAAGTTGAGAGATGGGGGGAAATGAAGGTAATTATAGGGGTACAACCGAAAAAAAATATCTTTTTTTTTTTTTGATTTATTGATGGATAAAGAGTGTAAAAAAAATTTAAAAAAAATTCTTTTTTTTTTTTTTTTTTCCGTGGTGTCCCGGATTGGTCACCACAGCGTCCAAGTTCACTGGAGGTAGCTACCAGTTGGAGGAATTTGATGGAACTCCGCTCAAATGGAAGGCCGCAGCTTTGCACATGAAACAATTCTTTGCGCAGGGCTCAACTTCATTTGACAAGATGACTGGTTTGGATAGCAAAGGGGACAACACTGCGGATCCTTCCTCCAAGGAAGGGCCCGCGCACTGTAAGACTCCAAACGGTGCTAGGCCGTGGCAGTTCTGTGGAGGGGAAAGGTGCTGTTTAGGCCGCCCTCCTGAGTGTTACAAAAATATTTAAATGTAACCAAGATCAAAGTCCAGAACCTGGTAAACAAGGGACCAAAACTAAGAGGATAAAGATGATAGTAGTTGGTAGCTGGGGAAACACCACTATCTGAGGCAAGATGATGTTGGGGAAAACTTGAATAGAAGAATTCAAGGATTGTTCAGAGTTCAACAAGACAAGGCAATTGTAAGTGACAACTCCCACAAGCTAATAGCTCTGGTTGTCAGCAGAAGCTTAGGAAAGATCAACTCAATCCCAAAGAACCTCCAGGTTCTCAATGAACCTGCCCAACTCTCCGCAATCAAGCGCTTGAAGGGTACCAGATAACTGTGGGTGGCTGCACAAGACAAAGCTAATTGTTTGAAGAAGCTCTAGAAGAAAAACAATACCTTATTCAAACAAGGATACCCCAACACTTCTCAAGGGACTCAAGAATAGCGTGGCGGAATTAAACTTCAAAAGAAATGAAGGGAGGTTTAAAACTCCAGGTTTTAAGCTTCATAAAACCTCTTCAGTCAAACCTGAATGGTTCCAGAAAGATGATCAAAGGATGATCAGGACCAGTATAGTCGGATAAAGGGATCAGGAGTGGTGTAACACACTCAAGACTTCAATCAGTCAAATTCTTCTTCAACCACCAAAGCTATTGGTTGGTGATAAAGATCAAGGATCAGGGTTTTGAGTATGGAGGCTCAAGGACCAAAGGGAAATCATGGATATACCCAAATTTTAGTCTCAGATGAAGAGGAATGAGACCCCACAGATGATTAATTTCAAGGTGATGGTGATGGTGTTCCTCCAATGGGATGCTATATCATGTCTCCCCCAAAAGGCAGGGGAGAGCCCCTCCTTATTTGGGCAGGAGGCCCTGTTAGACTATGTACAACTGATTCTACAAATAGTGTGGAATTTTTTTTTTTTGATTTCAGATGATCAGAAAAATTGATCACGCGGCCGGTGGAAATCTGGCCTCCCTGAATGGGGTGGGATCTATTCTCATCCCTTCACCAGCTTTGCGTCCATCTGCAGACGGGTGTGCGCAACAATACCAGGATCACCCACCCCTCACCCAAAGGCGGAAGGGATGGGAAAAGAAATGGACCAGTCCGCCCGCAGATGTCTGCAGGCCGTAGACAACACTTTCCCCCCCCCTTCCAAAGATGGAAGGGGTGGGAGTGGATGATGAGGCGGTGGGTAATGTGGATGAGGATAATGATGAGGATAGGTGAGATGGTTCTTGTGGGTGAAAAGTTTTCACATGGGAGCATGAATGGTATACTTGACGTTCTTGCAAGAAGCAGTAAAGTAGTTTGATAGTCTTATGGGGAAAGAATGGATAGATCTATCCAGTCAATTGACATGGGTTCATAGAACAAGTGTGACTTGTCGACCACCTGAGGTGGAATGCAAGTGAAATGGGAATTTAACCTTGGTCAGAGTTTCAGTTGAGGTTGAGCAAACCGGGGTAAGAATGATTGATTCTTCTGTGATAGTCAGACAGAGTCCCAAGGGGAACTTGATTGAAAGCTGGCACATCTGGTGAGAGCAGGGCTTGGAAGCTGGCGGTGATTTGAATGGGCGGACATCAAAGAGCTAGATGAGACACGGTGTGTAAGGACAGAATGATGTAACTCAGGAGGAGCGTATGAGGATGACAAAGCTTTGGGACGGAAGCTTGCATCTGAAGGGAGAGATCAATGGACTAATTTGGATCCAACATGAGTGGCTTGACTTACACAATCAGCTTGGGGGGCCAGGCTGGTCTGATTCAAATAGGATGACAATAGAATGAGGACATCGGACAGGTTCAAGTTGGGTTGAATGGGACAAAGGGGTTGGTGCGGTGGTTGGTTCTTAAACTTATTGACCTGATTGAGCCTTAGGCCCCAGCGTTTGGGAAGGTGTGGAGGGCAAGGAGGAGGTGAATGAGGAAGAGGATGACAAAGAAGTTGGGACTGGAGGAGGAGGAGGAGGCAGGCTTGTCAGAGGGTGGGACGGTGTTTGGTCCAGCCAAGGGTCCGCTGCTGCTGCTGCCGCCTTGGCGGTTGTAGACACAGATGTCTGGTCTGATGGAAGGATAGGCCCGTGTATCTCGGGATCCTGTGGAAAGAGGCAATTGGATGAGACAACCAGGTGGGAGTCTGATGTATGGGAGGGTAGACTAGGATGCATGGATGATGATGTCTGTGGGGATATCTTGGGCTGAGTGGGTCTTGGCCCACGCATTTGGCCAAAAGGAAGGGGGGTAACAAAGAGAGAAGGAATCAAACGCAATGCCTAGGTGATGAGACCAAGAGAGGCCTGTCCTAGACCACTGGGACAGGGGAACGCTTGGCAGGATGAGGGAATTGGAGGAGTGATACTGATAAAAAAAAATCCGATTCCTTTTTTTTTTTTTTTTTGAATAACACCTAAATAAAAGAATCATAAAAAATTTTTGAATTTTCAGCATCTGGTCCAGGGTTTTCAGATTTGGTCACCACAGAGTGCTTTGCGTCCAGCGGAGGAAGCAACTGCAGACCGCTGGGTACAGCAGCCAAGTTGGGGGGGAAAATGGATGAATAGGGGATGCTATTGGATTGCTGGCTAGGGGTGGTTTCTTTTAGGTACAGGAATGGCGCAAAGCTGGGTCCACCAACGCGAGGACAAGCCCCAAATTCTGGAAGCAAACTCAGGAACAATTTCCAATGGATGATTCATGGAACTAGGAAAGCGCGTGGTGCCAAACGTATGGGGTCCAAAGACCAAGGCTCTGGCTTGGAAACAGGTTGGTTCTCAAAAAAAGAAAGGGTGATGTTAAATTCATGGCTGCAACCGTGTGGTAGTTGTGCAGGGCCCTAAACAGCTCAAATGAGCCGTGGGGGCCCAAAGATGACTACAAAGGGCCTTTTCAAACACGCGCGACCCTCAGGGGTTGTGTAGCAGCCGTGTAACCCCCAGACACAGCTCAAATGAGCCATTTACCCCTCTACACGTCACAAATTGGCCGTGTTTGGGGGTGAAAAACCCCCCAGAAGCTGTTCTAGAGTTTTGGGCACCCCCTGGACCACAATTGGGTTCTGTCAACCCAAATTTGGGATTAAAAGATACTTTGTGGGAATGTTGTTCCACACCCAGAAATCCTAAAGAGAAATTAAAGTGAAACTGTTAAATTAAAGTGAATAATCATAAATCATATAAAAATCTCCAAACAATTCTTTCTCAATATGAAAGTTAGCAATTATTGTTTGATCAATTGAAAGTTGGATTGAATACTGAGGTATACCATTGCATTTTTTTTCATGGGAACAGTGACAAGCCCTCCTTCTTTGGAAATGGCTGCGTGGAAGGTCTAAATTGATAGTGCCATGAACAAAGCTTTGGAAAAAGAAAAAAAGGATTTGGGTAATGAAAAATTGGGATCCCCAATCACATCCTCATCAAGGGTGAGAATTGAGGAACAAAATGTTTCACAAATGGACATGACCGCTGTGGTGTCAATTTATAGACACAGATTAGGAACTGCGTCCGGGCTGCGCACTCAGCATTGGGGGAAAGCAGGCTCAGCATTATGGTATGCGGAGTGCTCAGCAGCAACAGCTGCTGGATCAGCAGCAGCCGCTGTTTGGCTCCGCACCTGGTGGACGGTTCGGTCTCAGCATCAAATGCGGTGTGGGCGGCGATCCTCCCCGGAGATCGGATTTGGAAGGTAGTTCTTGACTAGGTTTGCGGGCGCGCCGGTTCAGATACGTAGGGGCGGAGCAATCCGCGGGCTATGAAGGAATGGATGGAGCGCGCGTGAAAGCGCGCGGATCATGCCGGATATTACCAAACACCCACGACGGGCGCGGACAAACGGATACGGACAGGCACGGGGGGCTCCAAGTAGGGCGCGGTGCGAGGACCGCGTCATGAGAAGGACAAACAGGATGGAAGGAACGGCGTACGGACAACGGGGGGAGTTTGGTACGGAGGAGGTGGGGAGAGGAGGCTAGGGTTTCTGTTTCGGGATTGTTTTCTGTTTCTTTGTCATACTTTCATTTGCGCGTGTACTTAGGTTAGAGTTGAGGGGGAGGACTTATCCTCACTCCCAACTCTGGGTTAGAGGAGGGGCATGCATGGGAGGAGGAATAATCACATCACATCATCGGATTGGATCACTCATCTCACCAGGAGATTAAAGGAACTCATACCGGATATACATCCAGGTGGAAAGTTCTTAGGATTGAAGGATTGGAAATTTCTCTCTCTCTCTCTACTTTTCTTTATCTCTTTGTCTCCTTATTTCTATTTCTCATTTAAGTGTGACTTTGGACATCCTCATCTCCTTTCAAACCCAGGGAACCGTTAACTTCCAAAACTTGGGACAATTATAGGGGGATAACCTTTATTCTTTCCACACGGCTGGTGGTGAGTAAAATTTTATGTTACTTGTCTTTGCTGTATTTAATTTGATTGAAACTGATGGGTTCATGTAACTATGGAACTATGACTTAACCAATGAATGTTTAATAGATCCACTTGAACCACCTCCCTTAAGAGCTTTTCCTCCTAGGGAAGAGGCACAAAACTATTTTCAATTAGGAGCAATGAAGTATGGTTACTCTTTAACAGTTTTCAACTCAAAGCGTGACCAATATGTGGATTTAGCCTGTGATAGACATGGTACCTATTCAGGAAGTCTTCTTACCAAACGGTCTAGAAAAACTCTTACAAGGAAGGTTGGGTGAAAGTTTTTAATCCATGAAAGTCACACAAAGGCAGACCCATTGTGGCGCCTCTCCTACAATGAAGTGCAACATAACCATCAACCATCTGAACATCCCTCTGTGCATACTCAACTGAGGAGATTCTTTGGGGTGGCCTTAGAAAATCTATTAGAATGCATGAATGATGTGCTCAATACATTAAAAATGAAGAGAAAATTGAGCAAGATTGATGGGCCAGATTATGTTGATGACCAAACAATCTATAACACTAAGCGGAAGGTCACACTTGCAGAACAAAAGGGAAAAATTGTTACGGTGTTACTATATGAACAGCTTGAAGAAACAAGTTGGATTTGCCAGTCAAAGTTCAGTGGAGAGGGTCACTTGGAGGCCCTCTTGTTAGCACATCAAGAGAGAGTAAAGCTTTCAAAAAAATTCCATCATATTTCTATTTTGGATTGTACTTATAAAACAAATACGTACAAAAACCCACTATTGCATGTTTTATGAATGACAGCCAATTGCCAAAATTTCACAAAATCTCTTGTTTTTATAACAAAACAAAAATTTTAGTTCTACTTTTGGTCTTTAAATGCATTAAAGGACTTGGCTTATGATCCTGAGAGACTTCCAAAAGTCTTTGAAACGGACTTTGAAAAATCTCTGATTTGTGCAATTGAAACTAGTTTCTCAGAGTCATCAAGACAATTTTTCACTTGGAACTTGTATAAAAACATACAAGCAAACTGTAAAGTGCGCTTTGTTAATAACATTGAAGTATAGAAAAGCTTTATGAATCTGTGGGCAAAGTATGGGGCCTCAAAGACCAAGGAGGAGGTGGAGGTCAATGATGCAGAACTCAGAGTAGGTCCAAATTGATGCTTCTTATTCTTCCTAGTTTTGGATTCTGATCTTTTGACTTGTATAATTTTTCTTGAAAGTGAACTGTGTGCCTTGCCACACGGCCCATTTCAAACTTTGTGCATGGCTCAATGAGCCGTGAATCTAACATTCCCCAAAAAAAATCTTTTAAGTTTTCTTTGGTTATCTTACTGATAGAAGGTGTGGATGCTTTTGGGTGGATACTTTTTCTCTTTCTCTCACTCAAGGATATTCTTGTGTTGCGGGCTATATTTGTACTCTCTCTGTTGTTTAGATGCGTACGGGGAACTGTGTGGCAGTTTGTCTGGGGTGGTCCAGGTACCTTTAGCGGATACTCTCAGTGGCACGGGTTTTTATCACTCTCAGCAGACTCTCTCAGTGTTGCAGATTCTTTTCACTCTTGTGGATTGCTCTCAAAGCGTGGAGCTTGCGTGCGGCTCTTATTTCTCTCAATTTTCTCACAAAGCCCAAAGGCTACTCAGGATGGCGGGGCAAAATTCCTTTTCTTTGCAAATAGGCGCGGGGATGGAAACAAGAAGGAATAGAAAGGAAAGGGGGTGCAATCTGCCTATGTTGACTGGGTCCTCATCACTTCCTCCGCTTCTGCGCAAGCCCCTGCGGCTAGGTATTGGAAGGTCACCAAAACCTTGCATAGCACATTGGCGGTGTGCGTGTAAGGGACTGCTAGAAAATGCTGGAGTAGCTTGTCCATGTTGTTCAACATTGCTTCAAACCTTGCCAATGGAAGTGCCGCAATAAGGGGAATCTCTGGGATCTTGGGAGTGGAAGCCAGAGGGGTTCCAGCATACGCAGGTTCCAGCAACAATTTGATAACCACTGGAGTTGGTGCGCGCGCGGGTTCCGGCAACAACCTAGGCACCGGTGATGGAGACTGCGGTAAAGAATTTGGGGTTGGAGGAGTGGGGGACGTGGTGGTGGCGCAGCGGGAGCATGTCTTGGTGGTGGTGGGGGAGGCGCGTCTGGATGTTTCAAAGTCCTTAGGTCCGTTGCTGGTACGTTCATTTGTCCCCGCGCAGCCCACTTGTGGGCAGTGTTCCAAAAGGCGGAAAAGTCCGGAAATTCCAGGCGCCTCAGAGGTCCAGCCCAATGGAATTGTGAGCCCAAGTCATGGCTCTTGCCTGAAGGGGGGCTTTGGGAGGCGCGTTGCAGTTGCTTTCAAGGTGAGCTGGGCGGGGTTCACTCATTGTTCAAACTTCATTGTCACTGGAAACCACAAAAGAGTTGCGCTGGGGCCTCTTGCGCAGGTAACCTTGAGGACAGTTGCAAGGCATTCCATTGGACAAGGAGCAGCGGGGGTGTCCGGCTTGGCACGGGACACTGGCACGTCGTCCCAGAAGGATACGGCAAGAGAAGCCATTCTGGCTGCAATACGTGCAGGACATGTTGAATAAAGAAGGGTGGATGGGGTGTTTCTTTTTCTTTGGTGTGATGAAGCGGTGCAAAGAGGAAGGAGGGAAAACTAGGGAAGGCAAGGGTGGGTGAGATAGTGGTGGATCTCTGGGGACGGAACTCAAGTTTGGGGGGATGTGGTGGCCTCTTATGGACACAAGCTGGAATGGGATGCGCGCAGAACACAGCCCATTCCAGCTTGTGTCCATAAAAGACCACCACAACAGAAATACAGGATAGCAATCATGACTATTTTGTTGTACAAGTCAATGGATCCATAACCAACTTAGAATAGATTTTCTAATTGATTTATTGCTGCTCCATTTCCATTTGATCTCAATCCACAAAGAGCAACAGCCAGTTGGATATCTGGATTGCGTTGAGGATTCAAAGAATTTTTCTGGAAGATGTGGTGTTCTTCAATCATATTCATAAGTTTCATGAATGAAGGAAATGAAGTTTGGAACAGTTGATGGAAGCTTAAGTTGGGGAGTAGATGAAGCTTTTTCCTTTCATTCATAAAGTTTTGGAGAGTTTTTCTTTGTGGAAATATGTATCTCTTTCCAAAAAGAGAATTCAAAGTTAACCAAGTTGATTCCAAATTGGAGTCTGAATCAGAGTAAAGTAATAACAAAAGTTCAGTCTGATTTTTTGCATTTTCAACTTGCTGGCAGGAAGTTTTATTTGAAATGTTGAGAAAGATGATGTTGGGATTTATGTGAAACAATGGAGATGTGAAGCAATGGAGATGAGATTTTTGTGATGCAATGGAGATGGGATTGGTATGGCTTTGCTGAGGCAATGGTGTGGATGGGCATTTTTCATGCAATGGGATGTGTGTGATGTGATGGAGATGTGAATCAATGGAGATTAGAAGTGATGGAGATATGAAGCAATGGAGATGAGATGTGTGTGATGCAATGGAGATGGGATTGATATGAATTTGCTGAGGTGGAGGTGTGGATGGGTGTTTTTCATGAAACAGATGGTGGATGGATGAGAATGATGGGTTTGATGTTTGAAACTTGCCATTTTGAATAGGGGGTATCTGTATTTCAGAAGCCCGCCATTAAAAATGGTGGGTTTCATGAAAAGAAATGGCAGGTTTCTAATGGTGGTTTAGCTAACTTTTATATGCCCTAATGATTTATATCACATTGAAAAGTAAATAGATTTTAAATTTCTTTATGTTTCAGAGTTTTATATCTCAATATTACTTTGTCTGATTAATGGGTAACCCTAGCATTTTTCCAAATTTTTATATTGTAAGAAGGCTTTTTCATGTGAAAAAAATCAAATTTCCCTTTTATTAGTATTTTAAAAATGAAATTCATATTCTATAAAATTCTCATTTTTGAAAGCTTTTTTAAATCCTTTTTTTAGTTTCATACTATTAGGGCGTATCAGAGTAAGCAAAACCACCATTAGAAAACCGCAATTTTTTTTTACAAAACCGGCCATTAAAAATTGTGGGTTTCTGAAATACACATACCCCCCAACTGGCATATTTAAAAATGGCAGGTTTCATGAAAATGGCGGATTTCAAACTTCAAACCCACCATCTAACCTGCCATTTATGCATCATCATCCATCCACCATCCATCACATCCAAAAACACCCATCCACATCAGCAAATCCATACCAGTCCCATATCCATCAAATCACACACATCTCATCTCCATTGTTTCACATCTTGATCACTTCACATCTCTATTGCTTCACATCTCCATCTTCACACAAATCTCATCATCATCTGATCACCCCACATCCAATCACCATCTTTCTCCACATGTCCCATCAAACTTCCTGGCAGCAAGTTGAAAATGCAAAAAACATGGCTGAAATTTTGTTAGTATTTGACTCCCATTCAGACTCCCATTCAGACTCCAATTTGGAATCAACTTGGTTTGCTTTGAATGCTCTATCAAAAAAGCAATACATTTTTCCAAGAAGACTTACTCTCCACAAACCTATGTATGAAAGGCAAAAGCTTCATCTCCTCCCCAACTTAAGCTTCCAGAAACTTTTCCAAACTCTATTTCCTTCATTCATAAAAAATTTGGAGATGATTAAAGACAATCAAATCTTCCAGAACAATTCTTGGAATCCTCAAAGCAATACAGATATTCAACTGGCTTTTTCTCTTTGTAGATTGGGATCAAATGGAAATGGAGTGGCAATCATTCAATTAAAAAATATATTCTCAGTCGGTTATGGAACCATTGACTTATACACCAAAAGAGTCATGGTTGCTATCCTATCTTTCTGTTGCTCAGTCCTTTCTTGGCCAAACAAAGAAAAATTCAAGGAGATATCTCAAGTAATGGAGACCAAAGGATTTCCTGGTTGCCTTGGTTTTGTTGATCAAACCACCATCCCCTTGAGTCAAAAACCAAAGCTAGATTTTAAACACTATTTTGATCATAAAAAAGGCAATTGACTCAACCAAGCTGGATGCTCTCTAAAAGCCAGCAGGAATGGATTCAAGGTATTGAAGAATGGTCTTAAAATGTTTGGCGGGACAATCGTGAACAATCTCTTCTCACTAGAAACGCCAAACTTTGACCAAAGTCTAATTCATTCTCACTCAGCAAACCTGGCTTTTACTCAGGAAGACAAACTCATGGATATTCACCAAATCTATGGGCACGCCTTGCTTTCAAGACTTGAACAATTCACAAAATACATCTCGCCCAAGGTGAAGAGAAAGTTTGAATGCATATTCTGTGTCAAAAGCAAAATTACTAAATTCTTGTTCAAGGAAATCTCAAACAAGGCAAAAAAGGTGTTTGAGCAAATTCACTTGGACCTCATGGGACCGCTCAAGCCTCAATCAAAAGGAGGACATTGTTACATTCTCACTCTGGTTGATAGCGCTACGGAATATATTGGAGCATTCCCTCTAGGATTGAAGGAGGAAACTCCCAAAGTAATCATAGAACTAATCAAAAATGAGAATCTAAAACGTGGATATTATCCATTCAAGGTGTGTTCAGATGGAGGCTCCGAGTTTGTGAATCACAAACTACAGACTTTCTACAAGGAAAACCACATTTGGCAGGTAGTATCTGAGCCATATCACCCCAAACATAATGGAAAAGCAGATAGAGCTAATTACACTGTCAAAGAGTCTGCTAGAACCCTTCTGAAGGATAGTCAAATCTCAGCTAATCAATTGCATGAGGTCATCAAATTGAGCACTTTTATGCTTAATCAAATTCCCAGAGAGGAAAACTCCAAATCCCCCTGGTTCCAAGTGCATGGGCATTCCTTTCCGGCTTCATATCTGAAACCCATAGGATGTCCGTGCATTTACCTACTCACAAGAAGGGATAAAGGATATAAATTCAAGGAAAAGGGAGAGGAAGGAATCCTAGTAGGCTTCAATCCGCTCTTCTATTCATATCAAATCTTAACCAAATCTAACTCTGTCATTTCTATGAAGCACGTCAAATTCTAAAAAATTTCTAACCCTCAAAACTCAAATCTTTCAATCGCGTTGGATGACATGGAATGCAACTCTCGCAACATTGAACCCAAAAGTTTGGAAGATCAACAGGCACAGCGCACTAATGGTCCTGCTTTCACAAGGTTCAGATTGGGGTCCCCGAAGTCTCAGACTCAGAATTGGATAGCGGTTGCAAGTCTCAGCAAGATCCAGAGTCAGAAGACTCGGATCATCCCAAAGAAAATTCTGATCACAAGTTCATCACAAGCAAGCCATCATCACAACACAAGCAATCCAAGCCTGTACCTCCTATGCACCCACCTAGAACCCTCCAAGACCAATCCTTGATCCAACCACCTCATCAATATGGTTTCTTCCATTATTACAAGCCAAAAAGCTACGATGATGTGGTAACTTGCAAAGAAAACCTTAAGTGGATTGATGCCATGGACACAGAGCTGTCGTCTATTGAGTCATTCAACGTTTGGGAAGAATCAACCGGACCTGACCCCTCAAATCCGCTTTGAACTACTTGGATCTACCGGCTGAAAGAAAACTTCCATGGTGAAACATTCAAGTACAAGGCCTGTCTCTGCGTGCAAGGATGTGGTCAAATCAAGGGGTTAGATTAATTTGAAAAATTTTCTCCCACAGGGAAACCATCAACTCTTTGACTCTTACTTGTGTACGCGCTCAAATCCTCTCAAAAGGTCCGTCAATTTGGTGTGAAAAGCGCGTTCTTACATTCTCAAATAGATGAAGAAGTTTTCATTTGAACTCCAAAGGGCTTGAAGCGAAAATCAAAGTTTCTCAAATTGAAAAAGTCTCTCAATGGCTTAAAGCAATCCCCCAAAAATTGGTACAAAAGGTTGACGGCTTGGTTCAAGGAAATCGTCTTTTACAAATTGGCCTGTGATCCATGCCTCTATTTATCAAACAATGGAAAATCCAGGCTGTTTTTCCATGTTGATGATTTGATTCTAGTAGGTGATGGCCATAACTTCAAAAAGAAATTCCTGGACAAATTCAATGGATCCAAGAGTCAAGACTCAAACACTATACTTGGAATGAAAATTGAGGTCAAAGCTAATCAAATCCTTCTCAGCCAGCCAAACCACATTCAGCATGGGCTTGAAGAGTTGGGGCTGAGGGACTGCAAAGGTTTTTCCACTCCTCTCACTCGTAACTTGCACCTTATTCCTGCCTCAGACAAGGAGCACAAAAAGTTTAAGGCCCTTAATATTAACTACAGATCAGTTATAGGGCTGCTCAACCACATAGCCTGTTTCATGAGACCCAACATCAGCTTTGCGGTCTCAAGCTTGGCCCAATTCAACACTTAACCCGGCATCACACACTGGAACAAATTAAAGAAAACTTGGAAGTATCTCAAATTCACGCAACATTACCAACTGGAGCTCAAGTACTTGTCTCAATCAAATGCTCTGGAAGTATTCTTGGACGCCTCCTGGGCAGATGATGTAAACACTCGAAAGTCTCAAACAGGATATCTTTGTGTGACATTTGGTAGCTTGGTGTCTTGGAATAGCTGCAAGCAGAAGAATATAACGTGGTCTTCCACGGATGCAGAGATAAACGCACTGGTTTACTCATATCATGAAGCAACATGGATCAAAGCATTGATGGATGAGATATTTGCAGGTTCTCCTGAATTAATACCTCTCCACATTGACAACAGTGGCTTGGATGATAAAATAAGAAAATTTGGCTCAAACTCGAAGACAAGGAACTTGGACTTAAAGACTAAAAGAATGAGAGAAAAATTAACTAAGAAGAAAATTGAGATCAAGCTCATAAGATCCACAGAAATGCAATCCAACTCCCTAACTAAAGCTTCCTCCATTCAATGTATATTGTTGTTATTTCCATTTCTTGTCACTTCTTGCAATGTTACTAATATCTCATTGGTCATGGAGGGGTGTTAAGTGTTAATTTTTGTAGTCTAATTATTCTTTCCTAAGTTGTCCATACAGCCGTGCTCATGGTTGCTTCACAGGTGAAGACACTTCACTCCTAAGATTGAAGTGTACCCGGTTCAGTCTCTTTTCTATCATAATGAGGGGGGACGGAGATGCATCATTGGAGACCAACCTCTCATCTCAACTTCACCTCAACCAATCTTGACCTCAACCACTTGATTCTTGATTTTCATAAGACCTTCATCCCCATTGACCAGTTTATTTATTTCTTCTCATCTTTCACCTTTCCTTCATTTATTTTGCTCGACTAAATCCTTTCTCACTATCTTACGCCCTGTCCGTGTGCCCAGTGTGGTGTTGTATTTATAACCTTGGGTCAAGAGCTGCGTCGCGGGCTGTGTGCTCAGCAGTTGGGTAGGTTGGGCTCAGCATTTGGGTGCGCGCGGTCTCAGCAGTGCCTGCTGAGGGCTCAGCAGCAGCTGCTGTGGGCTCAGCAGTGCCTGCTGAGGGCTCAGCAGTAGCTGCTGTGGGCTCAGCAGTAGGAATTGCGGGGCTCATCACCAGGTGTGGGTTGGGGCTACTCTGAGGGCGCCGGGCCGCAACCCGCCCAGGAAACGCGGACCAAGTGATGGAGCTGGCCCGACTAAGCTTGCGGGTGGCTAGTCCGGAAGGCGAGGGCGGGGCAATTGGGGGGTTAGGCCCGCACGGGCCAACCTGCAGACCGCAAGGTCCGCGGACGCGCGCGGGCGGGCAAACCGGGGGGCACCAAGTAGGGCCCGGCGGAGGGCCGCGCCATGAGAAGGATGAACCGGGCGTACGTTGATATCAAGGGGCATGGGTTATGGGGAAAGGGATGGAGGGGTAGGGTTGGGCTAGGGTTCTGTGCTTAGGGGTTGTGTTTAATTGTTCTTTTGCTTTTGTGGTTGTACTTAGGTTAGGGTTGAAGGGGGGGGGACCCAAATCCTCACCCTCAACTCTGGGTTGGGTTATGATCATCATTGGAGAAGACCACTAAGGAAAGGAAGAGGAAGGATTGGGGGAAGAAGAATACATCTCATTATCTCTCTTTTTTACCTCATTACAGTTAAGAAATCATCGCATCCAACCTCCTTACAGATGCCTAGACCAATAACTTCCGGACTTGCCAACAACTTAGGAGCGTAACTCTCCTTTACCTTCCACATCTGGGGGTCTGGCCGGGAAGTAATCTTTTGTCTAGGTCTCTCAAAGCTAGCGGGTGCAATGCTGCCCAGAACTACCCCAGGATCAAATGTTCCACCCTCCTTCCCTCTCTGGCCAGGAGCTGGCAGGCCAAAACCTCCACCACCGCCGACTACTTGGTCCGGCGGTTTGGCTCCTCCTTGGTTGGAGCCTTTGGAGGCGGCTGAGGTTCTGCAACAGGTTTGGCTTAGGCCGCAGAACTTCCCCCATCTCCAATTCAACACCGCGGACATCAGGCACTTTCTGGCAAGATTTGAGGATATTGCCAACTCCAAAAACGCAACGGGTGAGGACAAGGTCCACATGGTTGTTCTCTTCATTGTGGACAAGAATACGCTCTGGGACGTGGAGGATATGTCAGGGTACAAGGCTTGCAACTAGGGAAGGCTCTGGGGCAAGATGATGGCAAGGTGGGGGAAGCGCAAGCCCTGCTTTCGGGAGACGGACTGTAAGCGAGCGGCGGGCAAGGCAATTTACCAAGGTGGGGTGCGGACGCGGAGGAATCTGTCCGAGTACAAGTCCCAGTTTGACCGAATTTATAGTTACCTAGAAAAGAACCAGGTGGTGGCGGGTCAGACAGGGGCCATGAAGCGGGTGTTCCTAGGCGGGCTTGCGCCACAACTTTGCGCGCGGGTCCAGCGTTACCTATTCAAGCGCAGGTTGGTAACGCGGTAAGTTGATGGGAGCGTTGCGCTCCTCCCAAGCCTGGACATAATCAACCAGGCGGTTGAGAGCAAGATCGACTTGGAAGAGCTGATTGAGGATATGGCCCAGTCGTTCCCGGCGAGTTCAAGGAATCCAATGGCCTCTTCCACCCTGGCCCCGACGCCGGTACCGCTCGCGGACCCGCCAGCAATGGAATGGCCGGTAGCCCCTTTGCAGTCAATGGGAGTACCGGTGAACAAGGTAACAGAAATGCTACGGGACTTGCGGATACTTATGAATCGGATGGCAGCCCAGCCAACGGCTCTGCCTCCTTCTTTTTTGGGCAATCTGCCGCCCCATGCAAGAGGGGGCTTTCATCCCAGTAGCGGAGGGACGGGGGGGTTTGCAGTTTGCCTGCGCACATATTGCGGCAATAAAGGTCATTGGAAGTCTGTTTGTGTGGATCTGACCAAGGACATGAACAAGGGGTTGGTTTGCACCTCCAGGGGGACTTACCTATTTCCTTTGGGCAAACCGGTGGACCTGGGGGCGGGTCAGCCACCGCCAGTGGAGCAGGTTAGGGCAAGGGCCCGACCCACAGGGGCCGCTTGGGTGTCCCTTGGGATTGTCACGGCCCAATACGTGGCAGGCACCGCATGTGGAGGCGGAAGTTAGGACGTTGGCGGCAAACAAGCAGATCGTGGCGGAAAACATGGACCTGGATGCCAAGGAGCGGCCATTAAATCAAGCTCCAAGGGTTAGGGCGCAAGGGTCGGGGAGCAAAGCGCCGGCAATCAGCTCCGTAGGAAGAAGGAAGGCCACAGAAATTGTTTGGCAAGTGATGGGGAGTGAGGTACCAATACCTCTCACGCTACGGGAGCTGGCTGCGTTCTCTCCTGTGGTTTTTGAGGAAATGGTCCAGGCGCTGAAGGAGCACGGGGGCGGCAGGATCCTGGGAACAGTGCAGCGCGTGAATGCCGCAACGGAGGAAGCGGAACGGGAGTTGTGCAGATCCAAAGCCGTGTTGGTGCCGCTTGCCTATGTCTCACTGAAGATTGCGGGAAGGAAAGTTTGGGAGATGGTGGACAGCAGGTCAATGGTCAACCTGCTCCCGTTGAAACTGGCGGATGAGTTGGGCCTGGTGCGGAGGAAGTGCTCTATGGGCTTACGGGCGCTCATTGGGGGGGAATGTTGGGTAGATGGGGTTGTGGAGGAAGAAGAGGTGGAGGTCGCGAAGGTTAGGAATCCGCTGTCATTTCTCTTGGTCTAGTGCGGTGATGTGATTTTGGGGCGGACGTTCATGTTTGGATTCCAGGCCCAAATGACATTCAATGCGGAGGAAGCAACGGAGGCGCTGACGGTGGAGGACGCTTCCGGGGCAAGGTTTGAGACAAAAATCTCTGACCATGGGAAGGGGAAATGGGTGCCATTGGCAGTGGTTGGCGAAGAGGCAGAGTCCCACGGTGGGGAAAACCGCGAGGGCCGCCCTGCGGAGGGTTTTCCCTAGTCGACCGTGGGTACCGCGTGGGGCAGGCTCTGGCCTTGTGTGGGCAGTCAACTAGGGAGGAGCAAAAGGCGGAAGGAAGTGCGCGTAGGGTGCAAGCGGCAGAAGTAAGTCCTCTTCCTAAGTATGCACCACCGGAAGGTACTGCGTTTCAAAAACCCTACCATAGTGCCACGCTCCTGAGCAAAGGCAAGAGCCGCGGGTTGATTGTTGCCAGGATTCACAACAACAACGGCGGGCGCGTAAGGATGGTTAGGTGCAACGCGGGGCAATACAAGCCTGTGGCACGAAAGGTCCGTGTCAGCCTCCTGGATGCCAAGACCCTTGCTATCCTTTAGCTACCAGAGGTGATATTGTAAATAATAAATATATTATTTGATAAATGCAGCAAAAATCCATAGAATAATTGGATTAAGCTTATTGCAAGGTTAAATGGTTTGGTTATTGTTTATTGTTTTGAATCAAAATTGATTATTAAATATTTATAGAGGGGCCACAATTATATTGGGGATGTTTAACACCTCTCTTCAGGGATTTCAGTATGAAAACACGTAGTCCTGGTTACTTTAGGTTCTTTAGTTTAAGGATTATTATACCCAAAGATAATATGTATATGATATACACAATTTAGTGGTAGGGCCTTGTAGCCAAGCTACCACGACAGAGAAAGGATTATAAGATTCACTGTTATATTATTAAATCCTTTGGGTATCCGTTTGGGACATGTACTGATGGTTTAAAACTGTATACTGGGGTTATAAGGTTGTTCAGCAGTTTTTAATTGATAAAAAGAGGTTTGAGGACGAATATTACTGATCAGAAATTGCCATAAATCACTTACTTATCTCTTATAAGTATTTGATTACCTTGGCACGCTGTCTGGATATGAATATTACTGGATCTCTGCCCAACAACATCCTCAAAAGAGCTCTGTATTTATAGTTTTTGGGGTCCCAATATGGTCCTTCTGAGGGTTTTAGGTGCTCAAAGGGACGGACACTAAGGCTAGCAGGGTAAACAGGGGTAGCCTGTCATGTTCCCTTGGTGCTATAGCCCGGGTAGCATCTAATTCTTTAGGGTATGGGAATTATTCTACCTTATAATGGACATTAGGACGTGTGAATAACACTAATCTGTCCTATTTATGTATTATTTAATGAATTATCCTTAGTATATGTTCCCTGTAATATAATAATTATATTATTAGAAATCTCTATGGACATTTTGATGTCAGGTAAGTTCTCATTATGTATCATATAACTGGAGTAAAAGGTCATAATATTGTTTTTACTCTTTATCTATGAGTTCCAGTTGATTTGTTAAGACAATTACTTAAAAATATAAGTCATGAGAATTCATGTAATATTATTACATCATTATCTTCCTTAGTATGTCACAAAGATGTTAATGTACAGTAATTCTCATAAAAGTATATCAAAGTATTTTAATATATTTTTTGAAGCTGCCATTGTCTTATTTTCAACATTCTTGATTCTTTGCATTATATTAAATGAAAAATACGTGTAAAGATTATTTAGGTATTTTCATATAATATTATGTATATTTAGACAGTCTAATATCCACAGGAAGCTTTATTACATATGTAACAAGTTCCCGTGTATGTTGCAGCCTGTTTACGCGGTACCCGGGCCACCTGTGACTATGTTAGCCCGTAGTCCCGCGGCTGCATACTTGTCAGAGGCATGGGGCTGCGTACACGACCCTGACGGGTTGACACGGCTGTATCTCAGCTGCGCGCAGGTGCTGTGGCTGTCGCGGCTGCATGCGGGAATTGTGACAAAACACATTTCCGCCCGTAACTCCTAAAATATACCCAACACCTCAATTCTGACTGAATTTTAGGTGTGAAACCTATACGTGACAATGTGTGTGAAATATTTAATTGGCCAAAAAGTTCAATACTGGAGCCATAGTATTTTGGTTCTTTTTTCCTTAATTATTTAAAAATATAAGGAGTTGGATTTCAAGGGTGGGGTCAGTGAGTGACCCCACCTAATTTTGGATGGAGAATCCATTTCTGTAATAATATTTATGGTTTTCCTACTCCTTCTTAGGTTATTTGTATTATTATTATTTTTATGTTATTTTAGTTACTTTTGCGGCTTGCTCTGAAATAGTAGCAAGCTGACAGTCTGGCCCCGGAATGAGCCCATGCCGCAGGGGCTGAACAGGCCTCTGAGGCCAATCTCCTGGTCTTGGGATCCCTTGGTGAGTCCATTGAGGAAGTTTGGGTGGGTAACGCAGTTGGCGCGGATCACAAATGAGCAAATCGAGGCGCTGAGTTTTGGGCCGGCGGGGTGGTTGAGTACGGAGGAGAAGGATTTGTTAGCATTGGTGTTGGTGCTCCGCGAGAAGGCCCGACAAGCGCAGATTGCCAAAGGGCAAGGTTGGCGACCCCTATGTAATCCCCACGGTGCTGCATGAGCCCTGGCAAATCAAGCCAATTCCAATCCCTTGGACCGTGCGGGAACCCTTCTTGGAACTGGTCCGGGAGCGTGTGAGGACGGGGTTGTACAAGCAGTCGACATCAAGCTACTCTAGCCCAATTTTCGCATTTGTTAAACAGGATTCACAACCTTCAGCGGCTTAACTTGTTCACCATCCGGGATGCGGGATTTCCTCCGCGCGTGGAAAAGTTATTGGAATTGATGGCGGGGCGCGCGTGTTACAATTTGGTCGATGTAATGGGGGGGTATGATCAGCGCAAGCTCAATCCCAAATCGCGGCCGCTAACCGCGTTTGAGACAGGATTGGGAAGGATTCAGCTGACGCGGTTGCCGCAGGGGGCAACAAACTCGGTGGCGGTCTATCAAGCCCAGATGATGTGGATCCTGCGGGACAACATACTGGATGGGGTTCTGATCTTCATCGACGACGCCGGCATCAAAGGACCAAAGACGGATTACGGGGGTGCGGTGCTAGAGGAGGCCCCAAAGATCCACCGCTTCATCTGGGAGTACGCGCAGACATTAGAGCAGGTCTTGTTTCAAATTGAGGAGGCAGGGCTTACAGTATTGGGGGGTAAGTTGGCAGTTTTTGTTCCGGCGTTGGAAGTGCTAGGCCATGTGGTGGCTTTCGACAGCAGGAGAATTGCGGCAAAGAAACAAAACAAAGTCCTCAAATGGCCAACCCCGCGGACACCCTTGCATATTCTCCAATTTCTGAGACTGTGCAGCTATGTTTGCATGTTCATCAAAAGGTTCGCGGAAGTTGCAAGTCCGCTGCGGGCGCTGACCCGGAAAGGCGTGGCATGGGAATGGACAGCGCAGTGTGACGCTGCCTTCACAAAGCTCAAGGAGATTTTGGGCCGCAACATTTTCCTCTGCAACCTCAACTACGACGCGGGAGGGATCCGCTTGGCCGTTGACTCTAGCGAGTTTGGCGCGGGCGGTGTCCTGACGCAGGAGGAGGATGGTAAGGATAGGCTGGTTCTCTACAAGTCTGTGACTTTTACAGAAATGGAGAGTTGGTACTTGCAGCCAAAGTTAGAATTATGCGGAGTCACCAAAATTGTGCGGAGGCTTCAGCACCTGCTCTGGGGGGTGCACTTTGAGCTTCTGGTCGACGCGGAGGCCCTGGCAAGGATGATCAATTCTCCAACGCTGCCAAACGCTCCTATGACTAGGTGGGTGGCATTTCTCCAGCTCTTCACTTTTGGCGTGGTTCATGTTCCAGGGAAGGCGTTCACAATGCCCAACGCGCTGTTGCGGTATCCGCAGGAGGATCCGTTTGAGGGGGCAGAGCCCTTGGATGTGGAGTCTCCTGTTATTTGTGTGGCTATGATGGAGATGGAGGTGACCCTTCTGCTGCAGTCGTCTGGGCGCTACGCAATCTTGTGCTCCTTCTTGCAGGATCTCAGGTTTCCCAAGGAAGCGTCAGGAACAGAAATTTGGTGGGCAAAGCGGCGGATAACCAACTTCTACATGCAGGACAGGCAACTGTGGGGGCAAAGTACCCCAGTGCGTTTGGTGGTTGCAACATCTAGGAGGGACCAGGAAATGATTCTGAGGTGTCTCCACAACAACCTTGGGCACCAGGGCAAGATCGAAGCGCGGAGGGGGGTGAAGGCAAGGTTCTGGTGGCCGGATTTGGTGCGCGCGGTATGGGAATGGGTGAATTCTTGCGAAGCGTGTCAACGGCAGAGTTCTAGGCTGCCCAGGGAGGTGGGTCACCCTACGGGGGAGGACGTGTTGTTTGGGCGGGTCTCCCTTGATGTGGTCCACATAAAGGCAGGGAAGTTTGCGTACCTTCTGGTTGCGGGGGACAATCTGTGAGGTTGGGTTGAGGCTCGTCCTCTGGTGAAGTTGTTGTCAGAGAAGGTTTCTCAGTTCTTGTAGGAGGATTGGTTTGCGCAGTACGGTTTTCTTTGCTTGGTCACTGTTGATTGAGGTGCGGAGTTCCGGGGGCACTTGATGGCACTGGTCCAGAGTTGCGGAGCTAAGTTTGGGCGGGTCACGGAATACTATCCGGAGGGTGCCCAGAGGATCAAACGCGGCCATCAGCCCATTAAGGAAGCCCTGGTAGAAATGTGTGGGGAGGACGGTAAACGGTGGCAGGAGGCCCTTCCGGCGGTCCTCTTCACGGACATGATCTTGGTCAAACGCTCAAAGGGCTACTCCCCTTACAAACTTCTCTACTGACAGCGTCCGGTGCTTCCGGTGGACATTGAGCTCAAAAACTTTCTGGGCATGGACTGGTGGAAGGTGAAGACCTCCGCAGAACTCGTGGAAGCGCGCGCCGAACAGCTTCTCCAACGGGACAAGACCCGGGCGAAGGCCGCTGAAAGGTTGCGGAAGACAAGGACGGCTTTGGTCCGCTATTGGGACAAGCGCTGCTCCCACTGCCTCCGGGATCCGCTGCGGCAGGGTGACTTGGTTTTGTTGTAAAACCGGAGTCTGGAATCTCAGTGGGGGAAGCTTTTTTCCAACCAATGGAACGGTCCCTTCCGCGTGGCATCCAAGTTTGAGGGCGGGAGCTACCAGCTCGAGGAATTGGACGGGGCGCCGCTCAAACAGAAGGCCACAGCCTTGCACGTGAAGCGTTTCTTTGCGCGCGGCTCCACCTGCTTTGACAAGACGGCCGGGGATGGCAAAAATGAGGGGGACGGCATTGGAAGTTCAGGATCAGTGGACGAGCCGCATCCTTTGTCTGAGGAGGAGCCCGCGCGCAACCTGTCACCTCGGAGGAGTGAAAGGCTACCAACCGCTGGGGACAGCCTTCAACTTGGGGGGGGGAGCGAGTAGGGTAAAGGTCTGATTTGGTGAGGGGGTGTCCTAGCCGGTTCACAGCCGGAATAACTAGAAACCCCAGAATGTCCTTTCCCCTACTTCTTTTTATATTTGATTGGCCTCTTGGATTGGTACTGGTTTTGGTTATGATTAATCACAGGGACGCGGGCCCAGCCCTAGCCGGTTCCGTAAATGCAAGGACAAGCCCTGCAGATTGGGCAATATGGGACAAGGAGCAGAGGCCCTAAAAAAAAAAAAAAAAAAATTCTTTCCGCTTTTCTTGGGGTTTTGGTTTTCCTTTTTTATGGGCTTTGTTCTTTTCTTTTTTTCCTCTTTGCGCGGGACACGTAGGGGACAGGTCTGATTTGGTAAGGGGGTGTCCTAGCCGGTGTGGTGCTCTTTTATAGACGCGAGTCGGGAAAGGGCTGCGGGCGGCACGCTCAGCAATGGGTAGGGCCTTGCTGCGGGCTCAGCAGCGAAGGTATTGCGCGGATTGCAGACCGGACGGATTGCGCGGATTGGAGGGCTTGCACGGATCGGAAGGCTTGCGCAGATTGGATTAAGGCTTGCGCAGATCGGACGGATTGAGCGGGTTGGAAGGCTCGGGCGGATTGGACGGCTTGCGCAGATCAAGCAGATTGCGCATTGCAAGAGGCGCGGATTGGATCACGCGGGTACGCCCCCAATACCTGGAACGGGTTGTCGGGCAGAGACATCATGAGTAGGACAAACCAGCATGGGTTATGGGACGGGGGATGGAGGGATAGGGTTGGGCTAGGGTTCTGTGGCTTAGGGGTTGAATTCCATCATTCTTGCTTACTTGCGGTTGTACTTAGGTTAGGGTTGAGAGGGAGGACTTAAATACTTCACTCTTAACCCCTGGTTGTAAGGGGGGATCACTTTATCACGTTGGATCACATCAGATTGGATTGGATTGGAAAGGAAGGAATTCATCTTATTATCACTCTATCACTCTCTCTCTCCCTCTCTCTCTCTCTCTTGACTGGCTGCATCCAATCTCCTTACAAACGCTTTGATCAATAACTTCTGGAACTCAAGGACAACTTAAGGGGTGTTGCCCCTTTGGTTTCTACATCTGGGGGTCTGGCCGGGAAGAATCTTTTGTCAAAATCTCTCAAAGGTACTCACGGATGCTACCAACATCCGCTTCTCTTCCTTCCTCCTCCCACTGCCTCTGCGCTACCCCATGGATTTACCCGCATATTTGACTCAACATTGCGGAAGTGGAGCAATTCATCTCACGGTATGAAATGATTGCGGACTCTGGAGAATTTTTGGATTTTGAGAAGGCGCGCCATGTTGTCCTGTTCATCAAGGACGCGGAAGCGCGTCAGGATGTAGAGGATATGGGAGGCTACCTGAACCTGGATTGGCCGGCACTGAAGGAGGACATGCTGGCGAGATGGGGGAGGCGCGGCTCCCGCTTTTGGAAGGACAATCTCAAGCCATCCGCGGAATTGGATTACAAGGCAGGCGCGCGCGGCGGGATCCGGTTTCAAGCGGAATTGGATTACAAAGAGCTGTATTACAGGGCAGGGTGCGTTCCGGCCCCACCACTGGCAACCATCTCTTGGGCTAACAAAATCGGGGAGGTGGCAAGGGGCCTCAAGGCCTATCTGGAGAGTATTCAGTCTCCCAGCGCGTCTGCGCCCCGCATGTGCGCAAATGGGGAGGACAACAACTGTTGGCGGACGGGACAGAGGGAAAGGACAGCGGATTCAAACGCGGAATTGGTTTCCCCAGTGGGGCCAAGTACGTGTTGGGGAAGCGGGACTCAACGGAACCGGTGCAGCCTACTTACAGGAAGCGGGCAAGGACGACGGAACGGGAAATGGATGCTCCGTGCGGTTTGGGAATCAGTGAGCGGTGGACAGATCTCACAAAAGGGGTAGACGCGGCGACGGATGGGACAAACCACGCGCCAAAGGATGGCGGCCAGAGCCGGACCCCTTTGACGGTGGGGAGAATGAGGATGGGGCAGGAGGATGTGGAAGCAACGGAAAAGACGGGCGCGGAATGGACGGATGGGGGGCCGGAGTGCGGGACGTATGGTCCCAGAACAGGTGCGCAGCCATCATGGCTAGAAAGAGTCTTGGGATTGGTGCAGCGGAAGCTTGCGGCAGGGCTTCAGGGGTGGAGCAGGGAGGGATTGGAAGCCAACGGCGCAAATGGGGAGGATGAGGATGGATTGGCGGGGATGCTGGCAAGGGAAGGTGCATTGGGACGGAAGGTTGAGGAATTGGCTGGCAAATGAGGCCCCTGCGGGATTGGTTGAGGCAAGGCGCTGCGGATATGGTGATGGGTATAGGGGGCGCAGTCGGCTGAGGACAGGGGCAAAGTTGGGGGGGAAGCTAGCGCGGGGTGGAAGGTCGGAGTTGGGACGCAGGACGCAGGCTCAAAAAAAAAAAAAAACATTTTTTCTCTTGTTCCTTCTTATCTATTCATTCTTCCTTTTCCTTTTTTTTCTCTCTTCCTGGCGCAATGAGTTCTCCCCATGTACTCTTGCAGACACTCTCACTGGCGCGGATTTCTCACTTTCAGACACTCGGATTTCTCACCTTTGCCGATTTCTCTTGCTCACGCAGATCTTCTCTCTCCAAGGCGCGGATCTTGCGCGCGGTTCTTATTCTCTCTCAGGGACTCACAAGCCCAAAGGCTACTCAATTGTGCACACCGTGTGTCTTTTTGTGTATAGGCGCTGAATAAAAAGGAGAAAGGAAAGGAGAAGGAAAGGAAGGGAGGGGGGCAATCCATCTAAGTTGGTCCAGCTCCCATCATCTTCACTGCGTCCAAGCAAGCCGCGGCAACCAAGTTGCGGAATGAGGCCAGAAGTTTGCGCCGGGAGTTGGTGTCATGACCATGCGGAGCGGCTAGGAACCTCCGGAGGAGTCCATCCGCGTAGTTTGCCATTGCGTCAAACCTCGCAAGTGGGACGGCCGAAACAATTGGAATGAAGTCAGGGATCTCAGGATTACCGGCCGGGGGAGTGGGGTCAGGGCCTGGAGCGGCGGCGGGGACAGGAGCCTGCTTGGGAAATGAAGAAACCACCACAGGGGACGGTTGAAAGGCCGGCTCGGGTGAGGATTGCAGAGCTGGGGATGGTGACAGCGGTGGCAAGGCAAGACGTGGAGGAGGTGGAGGAGGAGCAGCCGGACAAGTGAAGATTTGCAGTTCCATTGCAGGCTGGTTGACGCGGACCCGGGCCGCCCAGGTTTGAGCCGCTTTCTGATACGCCACAAAGTTCGGGAAGTCCGCGCGTCTTGGAGGCCCAGCACAACCGTATGGTGAGCCCAAGTCATGGCTCTTGCGCGAGGATGGGCGAGGAGAGGCGCGGGGCGGGGAGTTGTTGGGGGAGCCAGCCGGGGTCCACTTGTGGCTTGAAATTTCCTTGTTTCTTGAAACCAAAAACAAGTTGCAACGGGCCCTCTTGCGCGGTTGGGGTTGGGGTTGGGCAAGCGGACCAGCACGCGGCATACCATCACTCAGCAAGAAAAGGCGGTGGCCGGCGCGGCAAGGGATGCAAGCGCGACGGCCAGGAATGATCCCGCAGACAAGGATGTTCCGGCTGCCATAGGTGCAGGACGCCATGGGGGAGAGCAAGGGAGAAGGGGGGTAGTGTACTCGCTGGCAAGGTGTGGGGTAGTCGCAACGAGTGGGGGAGGGGGTGCAACTACAGAAGGTGAGATGGTGGGAGATCTCTGGGGACAGAACTCAAGTTGGGGGGGATGTGGTGCTCTTTTATAGACGCGAGTTGGGAAAGGGCTGCTGGCGGCGCGCTCAGCAATGGGTAGGGCCTTGCCGCAGCTAGCCACGCTGCGGGCTCAGAAGCAGTCAGGTAGGCTCAGCAGCGGAAGGATAGCGCGGATTGCGGACCAGACGGATTGCGCGGATTGGAGGGCTTGCCCGGATTGGAAGGCTTGCGCGGATTGGAAGGCTTGCGCAGATTGGACGGATTGCGCAGATCGGAAGGCTCGCGCGGATTGGACGGCTTGTGCGGATCAAGCAGATTGCGCATCACAAGACGCGCGGATTGGATCACGCAGGTACGCCCCCAATACCTGGAACGGGTCTTCGGGCGGACGCATCATGAGTAGGAAAAACCAGCATGGGTTATGGGACGGGGGATGGAGGGATAGGGTTGGGCTAGGGTTCTGTGGCTTAGGGGTTGTATTCCATCATTCTTGCTTACTTGCGGTTGTACTTAGGTTAGGGTTGAGAGGGAGGACTTAAATACTTCACTCTCAACTCCGGGTTGTAAGGGGGGATCACTTTATCACGTTGGATCACACAGATTGGAATGGATTGGAAAGGAAGGAATTCATCTTATTATCACTCTATCACTCACTCACTCTCTCTCTCTCTCTCTCTTGACGGGCTGCATCCAATCTCCTTACAGACGCTTCAATCAATAACTTCCAGAACTTGAGGACAACTTAAGGGGTGTTGCCCCTTTGGTTTCCACACCTGTTCACAGCCAGAACAGCTAGAAACCCCAGAATTTTTGTTTTCTCAACTTCTTTCTTTGCCTCTCTTGGATGACTGTGCGCGGGCTGGTGTAGTATTTTTGCATTTGTTGCAGGATTGGGTACGGGGAACTGTGTGGAAGTTTGGCTGGGGTGGTCCAGGTACCTTCCGGGGAACTTTGTTGGCTCAGGAGGCGGGCGTGGACTTTAATTTCACTCATTCTCACTCTTAAATCCAACTTGAATTTCACTCATTCTCACTCAGGACACGGGTGCGGACCTCTTTCTCACTCACTCTTGCTCTCACTCCCGCGGATTGCTTTCAAGACGTGGATCTTGTGTGCAAAGGTTCTCACAAGTCCGGAGGCCACTCAGGAGGGCGCAGCAAAAGTCTATTTCTTTGCAAGTAGGCGGGGAATAAGATACAACATGGAAAAGGAAGAAAGGGGGGTTGATCCGTCTACGTCGGACAAGTCCTCATCACCTCCTTGGCATCCGCGCAAGCCCCTGCGGCTAGGGTCCGGAAAGCCGCCAAGAGTTCCTGTCGGTCGCCGGTGGTGTGGGCGCAAGGGGCCGCCAGGAACCGCCAAAGGAGTCCGTCCGCGTCGTCCACCATTGCATCAAACCTCGCAAGCAGAACAGCCGGGAAAACAGGGATATCTGGAATCTCGGGTGGGCTGGGAGAAGGCGGGACTGGTGAACAAGGGGCCCCTGTTGGACCATTGGGGGGGCTTGGTCCAGCAGGAGGCAACAATGAGATGACGACCAGCCACTTGGGTGGCAGAGGGGTGCCCCGCGGGGTTGGGGGCCTCTCGTCCAAGTCCGAAGAGTAAGGTGGAGCCGGAGTTGGAGGAGGAGCCGGGGCTGGGGCAGGAGTAGGAGTTGGGGGAGGAGCCAGGGTAGGGACCAGAGGGGGGCCAGCACGGTGCCGGAGGATTTCATTGACGCAAGGGTCCCTTGCGCCTTGCGTGACCCAAATGCGGTCCGCCCAGAGCCATAAGGCAGACTGATAAGCTGCAAATTTTGGGTAGTCCTCCTTCCTTGGGGGCCCTGCGCGGCGGAATGGGGAGGTAGAGTTGCAGATTGGTCCTGGGGGGGGCGGGCACGAGGCAATCCAGGTGGAGTCCACAAGTCCTCAGAGATGGTTTCATTGTCCAAAACCACAAACGGGTCCGGATGGGCCCACTTGTGCAGCCGTGGACGGGAACCAGATTGAAGAGGAGGTTGCGGCATTTCCTTGCCAAGCGAGCAGCGGAAATGGCCACAACAGCAAGAATTTCAGGCGCGTCAACCAGGAACAATCAAGCACGCAAGCCTGTTCCGGGCGCAGAAGTTGCAGGGGACAATGATGGAAACGGAATGGAAGGGGAGGAGGGGCTGGGGTGAGCTGGGGTGGGTGGGGGAGAGGTGGGTTGGTAGTGTGATGGGGGCAAGGCAGCAATGGGAGACCTCTGGGGACAGAACTCAACTTGGGGGGGGATGTGGTGTCTTATTTATAACATTGGGTCAAGAGCTGCGTTGCGGGCTGCGCGCTCAGCAGTTGGATGCGCGCGGTCTCAGCAGTGCCTTCTGAGGGCTCAGCAGCAGCCGCTGCGGGGCTCAGCACCAGATGCGGGTCAGGCCTACTCTGAGGGCGCCGGGCCGCAACCCGCCCAGGAAACGCAGACCGAGTGATGGAGCCGGCCCAACCAAGCTCGCGGGTGGCTAGTCTGGAAGGCAAGGGCGGGGCAATTGGGGGGTTAGGCGGGGGAGGGCCAACCTGAGGACCGCAAAGTCCGCGGACGCGCGCGGGTGGGCAAACCGGGGGGCTCCGAGTAGGGCTTGGCGGAGGGCAGCTCCATGAGAAGGACAAACCGGGCGTATGTTGATATTGAGGGGCATGGGTTATGGGGAAAGGGATGGAGGGGTAGGGTTGGGCTAGGGTTCTGTGCTTAGGGGTTGTGTTTCATTGTTTTTTTGCTTTTGTGGTTTTACTTAGGTTAGGGTTGAAGGGGGGGGACCCAAATCCTCACCCTCAACTCTGGGTTGGGTTATGATCATCATTGGAGAAGAAAACCAAGGAAAGGAAGAGGAAGGATTGGGGGAAGAAGAATACATCTCATTATCTCTCTTTTTTACCTCACTACAGTTAAGAACTCATTGCATCCAACCTCCTTACAAATTCCTAGACCAATAACTTCCGGACTTGCGGACAACTTAGGGGCGTAACTCTCCTTTAACTTCCACACCGGTGAGATATCATATCCATCTGCTTAACATTTCTTATTTCTCAACTCATTGATCTGACCTTTCCATTATCTCTCAAATTTCTTCACTCTGTCTTGTCATTAGCCTTAATCTCATCTGTCCGTCCTTGTCTTCAAACACTCAGCGCCTGTCCAACATTGTCATCCTCACCTTACTGCGCTGAATGTTTAAGGTTCTCAATTGGCGGTTGGTCTTTTCAGTTGTGATCTCTTATTGATTGTTTTTCATTCATCCAGTTTCCAGTTTTACGTTCAATCCATTCATCAGTTTTAACACCCACCACCTCCCCTACTCCTTTGGTTGGAACCCCTGGTAAGCTCCCCCCCCCCTCATCCTCCCCATCATCCAAGTCTGATCCTTTGATCCATCCACCTTCAGGACCCCCCCCACCTCCTTGGTTGATCTCCCAGGTAAGCCCCCCCCATCCTCCTCATCCTGCTTTTCCATCCCTCCCACCCATCCTTGCTAACCTCACCTTTTCATCCACCCCTCTCCTCCCTCTTGCTTTCCCCCTCCTCTCAATTTCTCCCCCTCCCTTGCCCCCCCCTCACAATTATCCCTCCCCCCCCTCTCACTTTCCCTTCCCCCCCCCCCCTTGCCTTGGTTGCCCACCCCTCCCTTTTGCTTGGTTGGCAGCCCCACCCTTGCCAGCCAAACTACCAGCACTAGCCAGCCCCCCCAAACCCCCTCCTTGGTTGCTTTCCCCCCTCCCCTCCGCATTGACAGCCGGGACCCCCCCCCCCCCTTGACTTCCCCTCTGCTTTGGCCCCCCCCCCCCCCCCCTCCATTTCAATGGTGTCCAACCCCCCCCCCCCCCCTTGACCACCTCCCCCTCTGCCTTGACCGCAGTGCCGGGCCCTTTGAACCTGGCTCCCAGCCTAACCCAAGGCCCGGCCCAATTGGTTTGCCCCCTGGTATTTTTTTTTTTTCATGATGTAACTAATTTTTTTTTTTTTTGGGTGTAATAAGCCCAGCCCAATTAGTTCATGCCACACCCAGTAATTTTATTTATTCATTTTTTTGTGATCACCTGACTGGCTTTTTTTTTGTTAATCCTTTTTTGACTGCTTTTCCTTCAATTCCTTTGCTTCTTCCACCACACTCACAATTTTATACTACAAATTGAATACCCTTTTGATCCTCACCCCAAGTGGAGCATTTGCCTTGGAGGGAACAAGATGGAAGGAGATGAGGAAACAAACATAAAGAGAGGTCAAAAGCAGAGCGCTTTGAAGGAAAGGAGGGATAAAATGAGGGCATCAAAAATCTCTTTGGAAATTGCAGAGGGGGGCATCAATGAAAAGGTTGTATGGTCTGAAAAGAAACTACAACCTTTGGATCTGTATCCTGCAATTACTGCTGGAAACAAAAATAACAATCAAAAACCCTCACCGGCTGAGGTTGAACTTTCCAAGCAGACAATCAAGCAATTACATTTCTTCCACCATGGAAAAGTAACTGCTCTCAATATGTCTGATCACAAAATTCTTGTTGCAATAATTGAATTTGTCCCATTGGATAAACTTTCTGATCAATAAAAGAAGGACATCAACTTGATGACTACTTTCCTTCACCAGTCAAAACAATTTGTCAAAACGGTTGGTCCCTGAAGATCTTGGGGTGTAAAAATGTGGGAAATTGGATGGCAAAAATTGATGGACCCCTTTGAGTTATTTGAACGCTATGTGGAGAAATCATCTATTAACTCAATCTTCCCCATACTATTATGCTTTTCTCAATCATAAGGAAGAAAAAGTCTCTCAAATTTTAGGACAAATGTTTTTCAATTTGGCCAAAATTCCCTTTGAATCAAATGGTGAAATAATGAAGGAAAATGGCATCCCCTCCTTCTCATCACTCAAATTTGGTTTTTGGCCTACTCCATTTGACTCCTCTCCGCATTTCACCTTCACATCCAACTGTTTTTACAACTCACCACACATTGACAAAGGTTAAATCTCTGAGTATTCCTTTTTACTTGCAGTTCCAACCAGGAAATCAAATGGAAAACTTATTGAAAACACAGTGTAAGAGGATAAAGATGATACTAGTGGGTAGCTTGGGAAAACAAAACTATCTGAGGCAAGATGATGCCGGGGAATACGTGAATAAAAGAATTTAAGGATTTTTCAGAGTTCAACAAGACAAGGCAATTGTAAGTGACAACTCCCACAAGCTAATAGCTCTGGTTGTCAGCAGAAGCTTAGGAAAGATCAACTCAATCCCAAAGAACCTCCAGGTTCTCAATGAACCTGCCCAACTCTCAGCAATCAAGCGCTTGAAGGGTACCAGATAACTGTGTGTGGCTTCATAAGACAAAGCTAATTGTTTGATGAAGCTCTAGAAGCAAAACAATAACTGATTCAAACAAGAATAAACCAACACTTCTCAAGGGACTCAAGAGTAGCGTGGCGGAATTCAACTTCAAAAGAAACGGAGGGAGGTTTGAAACTCCAGGTTTTAAGCTTCATAAAACCTCTTCAGTCAAACCTGACTGGTTCCAGAAAGATTATCAAAGGATGATCAGGACCAGTATGGTTGGGTAAAGGGATCAGGAGTGGTGTAACACACTCAATAATTCAATCAGTCAAATTCTTCTTCAACCAGAAAAGCTATTGGTTGGTGATAAGGATCAAGGATCAGTTTTTTGAGTATGGAGGCTCAAGGATCATAGGGAAATCATGGATATACCCAAATTTTAGTCTCAGATGAAGGGGAATGAGACCCCACCAATAATTTATTTCAAGGTGATAATTATGATGGTATTCCCTGGTAGGATTCTATATGATGTCCCCCCCAAAAGGCAGGGGTGAGCCCCTCCTTATATGGGCAGAAGGCCATGTTAGACTATGTACAACTGATTCTACAAATAGAGCGGAATTTTTTTTTTTCTTTTTTTTTCAGATGATCAGAAAAATTTGATCACGCAGGCCAGTGGAAGTCCGGCATCCCTGACTGGGGTGGGATCTATTCTCATCCCTTCACCATATTTTGCGTCCTTCTGTGGACGGGGGCACGCGACAACACTGGAATCACCCACCCCTCACCCAAAGGCGGAAAGGGTGGGAAAAGAAAATGAACCAGACCGCCTGCGGATGTCTGCAGGCGGTGGACAAAGCTTTCCACCCCCACTCAAAGATAAAAGGGGGTGGGAGAGTCCCAGGAAGGGTGATGGATTGGTGTTGGCCGATTTGCGGACCAAGGGGGATCGGGTGGAGGATCGGATGGGGAGCAGCTGGGGGATTGATGGAGGGCTGCAACTGTGGTGGTAGGGCAAGAGAGCTTGGTGCATGACTGGGTCCAACCAACTGGGCCTGATGACTACAAGACTGAAGACGAGTGAGAGCAGCAGGGGTGGCGGTGATTGAAGAGAATCCTAAAGAGAGTTTAAAGCAAGACTTCAACATTTTACTTGCTTGATCACTCCAAGTGTTTAAGAAGGTGGTAGAGAGTAATCAATCTCTCCACATCTCATGGCCAGGACAACTTGGATGACCATGTTAAGGTTAGGGAGTGCATGATGTGAGACATGGGTCAACTCCTTGATCAAATTCTTGACAGCAAACAACCCACTGGGGTCATGATGATGATGATGATGATGATGATGATGATGATGATGATTAGGGTGGGGTCAATTGTTCTTCAAGAGTCTCACAAGTACATAACAAGCTTGAGCCAAGTGACCCAATTTGATCCAGTTTGGGGTCAAGTGGTGAGTTGCTGCACCAGCGGGTTTGGCCAACAGGGCTCTACAAGTGGGTTGAGTGGTCAACATGACGCTAAGAAGCAATTGTTGGGCCAATGGTAAGTTGCCGGTGGCGTGGGATAACATGGCCTTGAGAAAGGCAATTTGAGGACTGTAAGAGTCCCATCAAGATTTCTTGCAAGCAATCTTGATGGTTTCAACTAGTAACTGATTGGCATGGTCAAAGTCAGAACAGACAATAGAAATCTGACTCATCATCAACTTGGTCTTGATCTTCATGGAAACAAGCAGTTTGAGATATGGACCAATTGAGGTGAGGATTGATGGACTCCAAGACCAATTGGATTAATTATGGGGGTTGGTTGTGAGGAGGACGGTGGTGGTTGATGGGATGAAGTGGGATATCTTGGGCCAAGCGGGTCTTGGCCCGCGCGTTTGGCCAAAAAGAAGGGGGGAAAGAAGAGAGAAGGGATTGAACGCAATGCCTAGGTGATGAGACCAGTAGAGGCCTGTCCTAGACCACTGGGACAGAGGAATGTTAGGAAGGATGAGGAAATTGGAGGAGTGATACTGAAAAAAATTCCTTTTTTTTTTTTGGAATGACACCTAAATAAAAGAATCGTGACAAATTTTTGAATTTTCTGCATCTGTTCAAGGGTGTCCAGATTTGGTCACCACACCTCTCCCCAACTTACAGACTGTCCCTAGTCTGCATCTGAGCTTGATGTCACAAAAAAAAGGAAAGGTGATTGAACACAAGAAATGGCCATTTGATCTTGGGGATGACTGAAAAGAATATCATGATCAATCCAAAGAAAAGCCTATAGTTGACTGCAATAAAATGAAGAAGGCGTCCCAGGTGCTCAGGTATGTGGCATACAGTAGAGTTTCACCAAGAAATGCAGCAGATGACCCTGGTGGTGCACAATTGGGAGGACTTACTTCTGATTGAAGTTGCCTCCACGACAATGAAATTTTTTGACCTGATCAGCAGAGAAACTTCTGGCCATCTGAGTACCATCCAGTTCTTCCAAAACATATGATCCACCTCTGACTTGACGGACCACTCAATAAGGACCATTCCAGCAATTGGCAAAAAGCTTTCCCCACTGAGTTTCCAAGGATCAATTATAAGCTAAAACTAGATCACCAGGATTCAAGGGATCCCTGAATCAATAGGAATGCTTGTCCTTCCAATACTGGACAGATTTTACCCTTGACTCAATCATTTTCTGATAAGCTTTGTCACAAACTTCTTCACTTTTCTCCAGTTGCTTGGATCTGGCAACTAATAGATCAGTGGTGGAAGAAACCTTTTCCCAAGAAATACCTAAGAAATATTCCATTTCCAGATCAAGAGGAAGTACAGCCCTTGGTCCAAAGATAATTTCATAAGGTGAGTAGCCAGTGGTTTGTTTAGTTGAAATTCAATCAGAGAAGAGGACCAGAGGAAGAAATTTGCAACAATTCTTTCCACTTTCACCAGCCAATTTGACAAGAGCAGCCTTCAAAGGGGCATGGCCTCTTTCCACCATGCCTTTTCCTTCAGGATAATAAGGAGTGGTCACCCTATGTTGACCAGGAAGCAATCGGATCATTTTGGCCAATTTGCCACCAAACTCAGAGCCACCATCAGTGGAATAAGATCAAGCCAATCCATAACTCATTGTCCAAGTCTCATAAAGGAAGGCTGCTACTGATTCAGAGCTGAGGTTCTTAAGAAATTTTGCTTCAACCCATCCAGAAAAATCATCTTTAGCCACAATGAGGTACTTAGCTCCACCAGCCTTAATGTGAACCACATCCATAGCAATCCTTCCAAAGATAGTGGACTCTCCAGTGGGATAACAAATTTCAGCTGGGCGCCTAAGATCACATTTCTGACATACTTCACAACTCTTGCACCATTGAGAGACTGATTTCTTCAAAGATGGCCACCAGAATTTTTTGGATATATGTCAATAGGTTTTGTTCTTCCCACGATGCCCAAGGCCTTCATGGAGAATTTTGAGGATTGAATCTTGTTTAGAGGGGATTGTGACAACAATTAGAGCTCAAGGATTGCCTCTTTTCATAAGCCTAGTACCTTGGACAAAGAAATTGGAGGACTTCCTTTTGAGTGATTGAAAATCTTTAGCAGGGAGATCAGGAGGCCTTTGGAGAGTGGAAAGGTACTGCTCCAATTTTAGCCAAAAACCTTGTTGCAAGCCAGAATAATCTTGGGAGGAAAAGTTGAAGACTGGACAAATTAAAGGCTCCTCCTCATCAAAGTCCACTCCAACATCCAATTCTTCATCTCCAAGGGGGCTTTGGGATAAACCATCAGGCATGGTGAAGGATTTTCCAGGCCTATGAACAATATCAAAAGGGAAAAGTTGGATAAAGGCCACCCAACAGGTCATAGGAGCATTTGGGAGGCTGTGAGCATTGATCATTTTGATTATGGACCATGCATCGACTTGTAACTCAAAGTGTTGACCCCAGAGGACAGTTTGGAGTTTCTTCAACATTTGAGCCACGCCACAGAGTTCCAGTTTTGGTTATAAGTACCTAGATTCTACATCTGAGAATAACAAGGATTCATAGAGAGCAGGATGGTCCCAACCATTTTCATCTTCCTGAGTGAGGAAAGCCGCAACAGATTGATAACTAGGATCAACGGCCAATTTGATCTTGCCAGCTACAGGTCCATAGGCAATCTTTTTCAAGACTATGTCTTTGCCAAGCATCATTTTAAGTATCTGAAAAGAATGTTCACAATCTTGGGTCCAGATCCACTCAGCATCTTTTCTGGTCAGGAAACGTAGAGGAGCACAGATTTTGGATAGAGATGGGATAAAGATTTGAACATAACTAACAACATCTAGATAACCCCTGACTTCAGTTGGATTGATGGGAGTAGGCCAAGAGAGGATTTTGTTGACTTTGGATGGAGCAATCCTTCTTCCTTCCTTGCAGACCACATGACCAACAATTTCTAGAGCAGGGACGCAGGCAGCCAATTTGGATCCAGAGACAGTGAGGCCAGATTCTTTGATTTGGAACAATATCCTTTCCAAATGGGTTGCATATTCCCAGATAAATTCATGGATTCCTGAATGCCAGGGTAAGAGCTCATTTTTATAATCAGAAACTGGTCCTTTAATTCCGCCATCATCAATAAAGATACCAGCATGATCAGGGATTTCATCCTTGAGGATCCAAAGCATCTGAGCCTGATAGACTGCAACCAAGTTGGTGGCACCTTGAGGCAATTGGGTGAGTTGGAAACAACCAAGGGGAGTATCAAATGTAGTGATAGGTCAAGAAATCAGATGTAAGGACCGTTTGTCATAGCCACCCATAATGTCACCTAGACCATACCAAGCTCTCCCAGAGAAGGATTCAACAAATTCTTTAGTAGCAGGGGGAGTACCACAGTCTTTAATAGTAACCTTATTTAGCGGCTGGATATCATGAACTATTCTAAGTTTTGTAAAAGTTAAGGAGATCTGAGAAACCTAGACCAGGCTGATTTGCATGAAATTGACGACAAGCATAAGAATAGAAACAAAAAATGAGACTGAAGGAAAAAAAGAGTCAGGAAACTGAGGAAAGAATAACAACTTGGAGGATAAGTCTAAGGTGAAGTTATGACCAATTGGTAGACTTAGCCGGACAAGGGCAGCAACATCTGAACATTAAGAAGGAAGAAGGTGAGAAGGTAGTTCTGTTGTATAGCAAGGAGATAAATAAAAGGATTTGATATTCACTGGTTTCTGACTTATGAACTCGGGACAATGACGACTGATCCGACCTTTACCAATGAGTAGACTGTGACGACAAATCACAATCTTGAGTAAGACTTGATGTAGATTTGAATGAAAAGAGATACCTACGGTTCTTTGGATGATAGGTGATCAAGTTGATGTTGATTTGAGAATAGGGAAGACCAGGAATACCAATAACGTTATGAGAAGATAGATTAAGAAGGGAATGATCCAATGGCCTGCGTGGTAAGCAGCTTGTAGGAGTTGTCTGTACCAGAGGTTGAGAGTTCTGTAGGGTTCCCTGGTTGGTTTGGGGTATGATGTAGGCAGAGCTTGCAGACAGCGGAGAATTGTGACAGTGACAGAGATGATTGAAAGAAGGGAGAGCGTAACAGAGGTGATAATAAAGAACAAGTAAGAGGAGGGAGTGTAAGTCAACTGGATAACTAACAAGTTTACCGTTACTTTAAGGACACAGAAAACAGGACTGGAATAGCTAGAAGTTTACTGTTTTTATGAAACGGTTTGGACTCTTTCCTGGCCCAACTTGATGAATTTTTCAAATTTGGCAGCAGGGATCAGGATCTTTTTCTTTTGCCAGGGATCATGTTCTACTACAGGAATGATATAAGGGAGACCATAGGACTCTTTCAAGAGACCTCTCTCTTCTTCACAGAAAGCAATAGCTTTTTCCCTAAGAGCCAAGACATTTTTGATCAAATACAATTCATCAGGTAGAAGCCATCCATCTGGTCCAAAGTTGAATACTCTCAGAATTTCTTTGGTGACACAACCAGAGGGGATGAATGGACCAGTGAGAGATTGAGGTAAGCCACAGTAAGGATTGCGGGATAGAGGGGGACGCCTAAGAGGAGGGTTGAGATTGAGAGGCATTGGTTGGTTGACTGGTTGGATTTTCCTAGCAACTGGTTTATATTTAGAGGCAAAAGAGAGCGGTTCTTGTTTTTGCCAAGAGTTGACCAGAGAGATCTGACTACAAGGATTGAGACCAAGTTCTAACGCCTTCCAAGTTTGATGTTCCGCAACGTCTTTGAAAGGTGGCTTTTCCATAAAGGAAGTCCCAGGAGATAATACATTGCTCGCATGTGTGGCACAAGGTAGGGTTTCAAAAATGACATTAGTAGGATACCCTGGTGGTGCACAATTGGGAGGACTTACTTCTACCCCAATTTGCCTCCACTGAAGCCCATATTCTTCCATACCAAAGCCACCAAAAAATACGGTCAAGATCCAGATCTAGTTTAGACTCATTGCAGAGATTCAAACCAGAACTGAGAGAAGTTGATTAGGAATAAGAGTACAAGGAAAAGAAGAAAAAACAGATGAAGAAGAAATATTTTTGGGTTTTTCCATTTTGATTTGTTTTTGATTTTTGATATTTTTGAGATCAGAAGAAAACATTGAAAAGAAAGAGAAATAAGCCTCTGGGATGAGAGTTGACCCTTGAGTTGAAGTTTGAGGCTGAAAAGAACTACAACTATTAGTAGGATCAACTAATCCCATAGAAAATTAGAAAGACTAGAATTATCCTTCTGTTTTCCTCTTAGAGATGACTTATTTCAGCTCTCTGATACCAGGAACCTTGCAGTCCTTTAGCTACAGAAAGTGATAAAAATGCTGGAATGATAATAGAAATTATTATTCCAATAATAAACACTTAGAAGCTCAAATAAGTGATATAATAAGAGCTTTTGCAAGGTTTAATTGGTTTTGTAATAAATGTTTTTCAATATAATATAAAAGAGGGGCCACAGTATTATACTACAGGGGATCTTTACAGACTAGCAACCTCTCTTCAAGGGGCCTCCTTAGGAAGTTTAAGAACCTTGGAATTAAGATAGGTGCCTTAGAAAGGACTTATTCAACTAATGGCCAGGCTTAACAGCACAAATGGCCAAGACAAGAAGGGTAACACTCACTCTGAGCACTTTATCACGAAAATCCTGGAATAATTGGAAGGGTTTCAGAGCAGATGGGGTAGATTTCTCAACTAAACTTCAATGGTTGATTGGTTTAAAATGGTAAATAATACTACTACAGACTAATTCATAAATCACTTTCTTATCTTCATATAAGCACTTGATCAAAAATGACACGGGGTCTGATTGATAATAAATAATTTGTGGTAACTGATTAACTGATTGGATCCAAAGAGGTCTGTATAAATACCTTTTTGGGGTGATTTAGATCTTCTCAGGGCACGTAGAGAGGGTTCTTCTCGTGGGCTGAGGCTGGCAAGCCAGTCAGGACAAGATTAGCACATTCACTTGGTGCTGTCAATCAGCTGTCCTTAGATCTGCTGGATTTCTGTACTATTTTAGCCACAGGATCTGTTAATCTGTTATGGCGTAAATTTGATCATTCTGTACTCATCCTTCATTTGTACTATTGATATTGCTTCAAGGCGTGCAGATGTGGATGTTTACTGATTTTCGATCATCTGCTGATCATGTAGATAATTTTTAAAAAAATTTATGAACACTCCTTGTAGTGTTTTGTGGTCTTGAAAGATCAGGATCAGTGATTTATGTGATAATCCTTGATCTTTGATTTTTTATTAAAAAATGTTTTAAACTTAATTTTCATTAATTTTATTTAAGTTTTGATCTTTTTAGATCATTAGTAATGCATAATTTCGTTTGTTACATATACTAGGCAACCCTAACTAGGTTGTAGCTCTTCTGAGCGGTACCTGGTTGTCAGATTAGTCACAACTGATCCAGACGCGGGGATCAGTTAGTACAGATGCGTGGGGGGTAGGATCCCCTGCGTGCGTGGCAGAATCAGCTGCTCGCGGGTCTGTATTACGCGGGAATCTGCTAATACTAGTACGTAGGGATATGTAATGATGCGGGGCTGCGCGCGGGAATTGTGACACAACACATTTCCGTGTGTAACTCCTAAAATATACACAACACCTCAATTATGAGTGAAATTTAGGTGTAAACCCTATGCGTGACAATATGTGTGAAATATTAGAATGGCCAAAAAGTGCCATACCGGTGTCATAATTTGTAGTACTTTTCTTTGTAATTATTTTAAAAATATAAGGACTTGGAATTCAAGGGTGGGGTCAGTGAGTGACACTACCTAATTTTAGGTAGGGAATCCATTTCTGTAATAATATTTGTGGATTTCCCACTCCTTATTTTTCTAATTGAGATGTTCTTATTTTTTCATAGTTATGAGTTGCTATTGACAGGTTTCTGTGTACATAGTAGCAAGCTGACATTCCCCCACTCCAAGATATGTCTATATCTGAAAAACAATTTTTGGGTTAATGCCTCCTGCTGGCTTGGTAGTTCATCAGGTGTATAGGTCCATCAGGGATATTATGTTTGGGCAACCATTCATATTTATCAGCTGATCCACCCTTGTATCTAACTAGGTAGAGTCTTACTTCTTTTCCATTGATCCTATCTTTTTTATCTTTGAGGATATTGCTAATTTTCCCTGTGTCTTTTTCAGGTTCTTCTGTAACAGGTATTGCAAGTGAAGGAGTATGCTCTCCATTCCTTGGGTTTTAGTGTTTGATGAGACTTACAGGGAAGACTGGATGTTTCCTAGAAAGCTCATCACCAAGGATTACTTCCACAGCATTTTTACCATGAAGTTTATTAATGTTGAAAGGTCCCACAAAAGCTGTTCTAAGCTTTCTATTTCCAGCCAAGTTGGTAAAGTTGGTTCTAGAGATCAAGACTTGATCACCAATGTTGAAGTTGGGTTCCTTATGGTTTTTATCCCACCTTTTCTGGTTATACTCTACAGCATCCTGGACACACTTAACATCATTTTTGTTGGCTACATCTATCATATTTTTGAAATCAAGTGATTTAGGGTGAATATTGGTCAGCTGTTGGTTAAGGTTGTTTTTGGGTAATCTAGGAATCCATCCTCTTTCCAGTATGTAAGGTGCTTCCTGAGTGGTAGAGTGCTTTCTACGGTTGTAGTCCATCTCCAGTGAAGGTAAAAGGCTAACCCAATTGTGGCAATAACCGTCAGAATTCCTATATTCTAGTCCAAAGCCACAGAATCTCCAGAGCATGTCTTCCAGGGTTTGAATCATTCTTTCAGCTAATCCATCCATCTGAGGGTGATAAGCTGTAGAGAAGCTAAGGTGGTTCCAAGCATATCATGAAGATTTCTCCAGAACTCAGAGGTGAATTTAGGATCTCTGTCACTGATAATAATCTTGGGAACTCCAACATCAGCAATGAGTCTGTTCCAAAATAACAGGGAAACTTCCATAGCAGTGTCTTCCTTGTGATTAGGTAGGAAATTTGCTTTCTTGGAGAACTTATCCACAATGACTAAGACCGCATTATAGGAATAGGCTCCTCCTGGTGGTAGTCCAGTTACAAAGTCCATATTGATGATCTCCCATCTTTTCTTGGGTTCAGCAATCTTTTGCATTAGACCAAACCGTTTCCCAATAGTCCTGTTGGACTTCTGGCAAGTTTCACAACTGGTAACATACTGTATAGTGGATTCTCTCCAATTAACCCACCAAGCAGTTTGTTTAACTTTATCCAAGGTTCTATCAGCAGATAAATGACCAGATGAGCAGTTATCATGGCACTCAGCCAGAACATGTTTGATATTGTAATCCTTAGTTAAGACTATAACACTTGAACGTTGATGCCTATAGTATACCAGAACATCCCATATGGTGAACCTTCCAGCTTTGTATGGTTTCAAAGAAGGTTCAGGTAGGCTATTGATCAATTCAGAAGGTGGAGAAGTACTTTCCATAATAGTGATCAGAGTCTTTATGCCAGAACTGTAAGATTCTTTGATTGAGTTGAACAATCATTCATTCAATTCACAAATGTGGATTCCCATTATAGGAGCTTCTACGTTTAACCTGTTAATGTTAAGGATAGGGAAGATATCATTATCCTCTGGATCATAAGCAGGGTTAATTGGGTCATTGGGTAATGCATTACTGCTTAAACTATCAGCATTCTGGTGTTTAGTCCCAGCTTGATGAACTATGGTCATCTGACCTCTGTACTGTTGTATAGCTATCTGCCATCTTAACATGTGCCTACTAGGGGTCTTCATGTTCATAAATGTCCTGACAGCGTTGCAGTCAGTAATTAAAGTAAAATTGGTGCCTTCCAAATAATAATGGAGTTTCTCTAGAGCCCATACTAGGGCAAGACATTCCATTTGGCTTGCACCGTACCTTTTCTCAGTGTCTTTAATTTGTCTGGATATGAAGAGTATAGGTTTTTCCACTGGTTTGTCATCCTCTATACCTTTCTGGTGTAAAGCAGCTCCTAGCCCTTCCATGCTGGCATCTATGTAGAGTTTGAAAGGTTTAGAATAATCTGGCTGGATTAGTACTGGAGCTGAAGTCATTTCCATTTTGAGTTCCTCATAGTTCTTGACTCTGTCATGAGTCATTTCAAACACGGTGGTGTTGTTGCAGATCTCATACAGAAATTTTGTTAGAAGAGCAAACTTTGGTAAATACTTCCTATAGTAGCTGCAGAAGCTGATAAAGGATAGGGGTTCAGTTTTATTCTGAGGCATAGGCCTATTCATTACTGCTGCTATCTTGTTTTGGTCAGCGGCTAAGGTTAGTGCAGAGACAATGTGTCCTAAGGCTTTGAGTTCCCCGTAGCCAAAGTTACACTTTTTCATTGATATTTTCAATCCCACAGCAGAGATGGTTTTGAGGACTAGCCTTAATTTCTCCATTTTAGTATCCCAATGATCAGAGAAAATTATAACATCATCAATGTATACTATCATCCATCCCTGTCTGATGAATAATCCTAGGACAATGTCCATCATCCTTTGAAAATGAGAAGGAGCATTTTTAATACCAAAACGCATCCTAAGATACTCATGAATTCCTAAGTGACAGATAATTCTCATGAATTTTGGGCTATCAGGGCTGATAGGCATTTGGTGAAAACCTTTCAGCATGTCCATGGTAGTGATGTACTTAGCCTTGGACAGTTTATGCAGATCATGGTCAATTCTTGGAATTGGATAATAATCAGCTTGTGTGTAGTTGTTAAGCATTATAAAATCTCCAACCATTCTTGACTTATCATGGTGCCAAGCTATAATGACTGGGGTAGTAATATCCACTTGTTCATTGTGGCATACTTTCCTGAAGACTTGTAAGTCTACCAACTCTTGAATATGGGTTTCCAGAGCAGCTCTAGATTTTGGACTAGAAGGGTAAGCAGGTCTCCTGAGGTTAGGTGGGTAAGGAGGCTTAATAGTTAGAGTTAGGATCATATCATGTCCTTTGATGTTACCAATGGGGTGATCCTTGGTACAGAAAGAATTCTGATTTTCAAAGCATACTTGTAGGATATCTGGTTTCTGTTCTGCATTGAGAAGGGAATTCAAAGCAGCTTGAGAGAATTATTCCTGATTGAAACTCTCTAGGTGTTTTTCATAAGTTGAATCAGAAGTTTGATCATTGAAATGGCATATGTGGAACTTCTTATTCCAGTCTCCACCTATAGTGAAGTATCTACCCTTGCTTTGGAATAGATCTATACCATATAAGCAAAGAGAATCATTTCCAAGGATAAAATAATCACATGCTCCGTTTTGGAGCACTAAAAATTCAACGTTCAGTTTGAGTGATCCTTTAGAGTGAGGGAGTATGATATCAGAAGACCATACTCCAACAGCATTGAGAGCAGAATTACAACTGCTGAACATAGCCTGAGGTACTGGTAGTAGGTTCAGCTTCCAGTTTGGGTCTTTTTTCTCCAGATAAGTTGAACCAACACAAGATCAAAAGGCTCCACTGTCTAGAAGTAACTTAACAGGGGAACCTAGGATTAAACCAGTAGCATAGCATGTTTTTCCTGAAGTGCAAATTATAGCGGCAGAAGGTTTTAGAGTCAAGGCCTTAGCCTCAGAGATGTAGTGAATCTTCATGTTGGGATTCCATTTTTGAGGTAAGTTAGAATCCTCATTGACGGAATTTATGTCCAGAGAAGACTCAATACTACCTTCAATAACATTGATGGGGTTAGTGATCATTAGATCACAATCAGAGAGTGATCAATCAGTATCATCAAGGTGAGGGTCAGGATTGTCATAATCTTCTCCTTCAATAAGATTAATCTTTTTCCTAGGTAGATTTCAATCAGGTTTTACGTGTCCTGTTTGGTTACAGTTCCAAAATACTTTCTCTTTTGATTCTGGAGTCTTCTTGACTTCCAAGGTAGATGGATTAGTAGCAGGGGATTCTTCATTTTTGGCAGTATATTATTCCCTGTTGCTAGAATTATGTTCCCTGGGGGGTCTATTGACCCTTTTATAAAGACCATTCATATCAATAGTCTCTTCTAATACACCTATTAAGGTGGAAAGAGCTGAATCCATAGGCATTCTGCACCTTACACTGTGGTTGATTTGTCCAGGACATAAGTTGAGGAGTCTTTCATTGACTTCTTCTTTATCAGCATCAGGATAAAAACAGTCTAAACTCCTTTTCTGGTCTAAGCACCACTTATGAGGTTTCTCCTTGGATGGATCAAACTGGGAAGTTTCAAACCTTTTCATCATCTTTCTTTTCCAAATCCTGGTACCAAACTGCACTTTGATCAATTATTTCCAAGAATTCCAGGATAAAGATCCAACTTCTTCTCTTTTATTGATAAACCAATCAAGAGCTACTCCTTCAAATATTCTGGGCAATCTTACCACAGCTATTGTATCAGGGAGCTCATAAGAAGAAAGAGTAAAGTCAATAAATTTAATGAAACTGAAATGGTTGTATTCTCCTTCTCCAGACAATTTAGGCTATTCAGTGATGGGAGGAAGTAGCTTCAAAGCCTGCTCCATTTCAGGAGTAGGAATGGGTCTGAAAGACTCATTCCTAGTTATCCTGGTTATGGGAGGAACACTAGGAGTACTGGTGAACCTATCAGGCCTAGTTTCTTCTAGGTCAATGACCGGAGAGTTAGTAGCATTCATCTTAAGATCTCTGATATCATTCTTAATCATACCTAACTCCAAATCAAGTTCATTCCTTGATAAGTCAATTTTGTTAATTGGATGAGCTGAAGGAGTAGGACTAGTTTTCTTAACTTCTTCCTTAAGCTGGTCTATGGTTGCAAGAATATCTTCCTGAAGAATTCATTGGTTTTCATCAATATTTTTCATCAGGTCCAACTTACTAGCTCTTATACTATCCTTGACTTGTTTTATTTCCAACTCATCAATTCTCATAATCTGAGACTGAGTGTCAACAACTCTGAAAATACTTGAACTCAATTTGTCCAATTGTTGATAAACTTTGTCAAATCATTGGCTAATAATAGTAAAATTGTGAGACACATTTACAGACAATCTATTAAGAGCTTCTACATCTAATTGTGGTACACCTTTTTCCACTTCTGGGCTAAGGATATTATGCTGTCCCAATCCTTTGGGTTCCTTAACTTCTGATGGGCTGAGGACCTCTTCTTTTTTGGGTTCTTTCCCTTTAAGGAAGCTTACTGATCCCAAGGATTCCAGTTCTGCACGTAGCCTTCTACTTCTTTCTTTGGGATAAACTTTTGCAGAGAAATCTGAGATTTCTTTTCCTGAGAAATGGCTTTTCTCATACCTTGTTGATCCTCCTGGGTCTGAGCCAACCTGAATTGTTCCCAATAGCTCACGTGCTCTTTCACTAATACCTTGACTCTTTCCTCCTTGGTTGAGTCCAGCTGGGGTGGGGTAGGAGGACCTGTACCCTCCTGGGATAACAAGATGGGCAACAGATGGTCCTCCAACGGTCTGTTGGTTGAGTTGGTGGCCGCGGTCATTGCTGTTGTTGTCCTGCGTGACGCTATTGTCACAAGTTCTATTCCCCTCATTGCGCTTGCAACTGGAGTCCTTGCGCGCATGGGTTCCTCTGGGCAGAGATCCATATGACGGGGCTCTACCTGTTGCACGGGTGTTGCGCCTATTTTGATACATAGCACCAAAAAAAATGAGTAAGTCTTTTTTCAAAACTTTGAAAAAAGACTTTAAAAATATAAAAATAATATTTTTTGTGTGTTTTATATTTTTAATAATTTTTATATATATATTTTAACTTACTTAGAGTTGAATTCAAGGGTACCAACACTTGGTTGGGATCACAACTATCCTTGGAGGGTATTCCAACGGGGTCTGAGTGAGTTCCAATCAGATCCTGGGATAAATCCAAGGGTAAGTCCAATGGTACGCTGTCTGGGACGTCCTCTAGGAGGTCCTGGTCAATGAGATCACCAAAAGAAAATCCACTGAGATTGATAAAAACAAAAAATATAAGTTTAATATTTTTTGTATTTTTACGTGTTAAAATGATGTTTTTAGAAAAAATAATCACTTTTATTATTTTTGGATTTTTCTTTATCTTCAGGGTTATTTAGTTTATAAATATAAAGCTTCCTTTGATAAATCTTCCACTCCTTATTATGCCTTAATAAAGAATTTAAATTGATAATTCTTTCAAGCTCAAGTTCTTTGTCCTTTATAACCTGCTGTTTAAAATAAAGCAGTTTCTCCGGTTGTTCCTCAGGAGTTATAATAACAGGGAAAAAGTTACGGAGTTTTTCTTCTTTTTTCTTTTTAAGGAGGTTCAAATAATAATTGATCAATTCTCCATTGGTCTTAAGATCCACTAGAGAAAAAAATGATCAAAAATATAAGTTATAAGTATGTTAACTTATTATTTTTTTTTTAAAAAAAAAATCAATAGACTGGTCCAAGGAATAAATAATTAAGGATTAATTATTTAAGGATATTTCCCAGCCAGAACCCCAGTTGTCAGCTCTTTGATACCAGGAACCTTGCAGTCCTTTAGCTACAGAGAGTGATAAAAATGCTGGAATGATAATAATAATTATTATTTCAATGATAAACACTTAGAAGCTCAAATAAGTGATATAATAAGAGCAGTTGCAAGGTTTAATTGTTTTGGTAATAAATGGTTTTCAATATAATATAAATGAGGGGCCACAGTATTATACTACTGGGGATCTTTACAGACTAGAAACCTCTCTTCAAGGGGCCTCCCTAGGCAGTTCAAGAACCTTGGAATTAAGATGGGTGCCTTAGAAAAGACTTATTCCACTAATGGCTGGGCTTAACAGCACAAATGGCCAAGACAGGAAGGGTAACACTCACTCTGAGCGATTTACCATGAAAATCCTGGAATAATTGGAAGGGTTTCAGAGCAGATGGGGTAGATTGCTTGACTAAACTTCAAGGGTTGATTGGTTGATAAGGATAAATAATACTACTATAGACTAATTCATAAATCAATTTCTTATCTTCATATAAGCACTTGATCAAAAATGACACGGGGTCTGATTGATAATAAATAATTCCTGGTAACTGATTAACTGATTGGTTACAAAGAGGTCTGTATAAATACCTTTTTGGGGTGATTTTGATCTTCTCAGGGAATGTAGAGAGGGTTCTGCTTGTGGGATGAGGCGGGCAAGCCAGTCAGGACAAGATTAGCACATCCACTTGGTGCTGTCAATCAGCTGTCCTTAGATCTGCTGGATTTCTGTACTATTTTAGCCACAGGATCTGTTAATCTGTTATGGCGTAAATTTGATCATTCTGTACTCATCCTTCATTTGTACTATTGATATTGCTTTAAGGCGTGCAGATGTGGATTTTTACTGATTTTCCATCATCTGCTGATCATGTATAAAGTTTTTAATAATTTTTATGAAAACTCCTTGTAGTTTTTTGTGGTCTTCAAAGATCAGGATCAGTGATTTACATGATAATCCTTGATCTTTTATTTATTATTAAAAAATTGTTTAAACTTAATTTTCATTAATTTTATTTAATTTTGATCTTTTTAGATCATTAGTAATGCATAAGTCAGTTTTTTACATATACTAGGCAACCCTAACTAGGTTGTAGCTCTTCTGAGCGGTACCTGGTTGTCAGATTAGTCACGACTGATCCAGACGGGGGGATCAGTTAGTACAGATGCGCGCAGGGTAGGATCCGCTGCGTTCCTGGCAGAATCAGCTGCGCGCAGGTCTCTAGTAAGCGGGAATCTGCTACTACTAGTACGTAGGGATATGTAATGATGCAGGGCTGCGCGCGGGAATTTTGACATAACACATTTCCGCATGTAACTCCTAAAATATATACAACACCTCAATTCTGAGTGAATTTTAGGTGTAAACCCTATACGTGAAAATATGTGTGAAATATTAGAATGGCCAAAAAGTGCCATACTGGTGTTGTAATTTTTAGTACTTTTCTTTGTAATTATTTTAAAAATATAAGGAATTGGAATTTAAGGGTGGGGTCAGTGAGTGACCCTACCTAATTTTAGGTGAGAAATCCATTTCTATAATAATAGCTTTGGATTTATCACTCCTTATTTTTTTAATTGAGATGTTCTTATTTTTTCATAGTTTTGAGTTGCTATTGGCAGGTTGCTCTGTACATAGTAGAAAGCTGAAAAATTAGGAAAATGACCAGGGAAATCTCTTTCCCAGCAACCAGAATCCAAAGAAAAAAGAGGAACCTCAATCTTTCTACCATCAGAATCAGGGAGGAGGATTCTCTCCCCAACTTGATTGGAAAACATAAGAGTTGCTCCAAAATCAATTAAGAAAGGTCAACCCAAGATCATAGGTCCATCCAAGCGTGTGATCCAGAAATGACAAGTTCAAATGATCTTTTGGCCAATCTGGACAGGAATGTCTTCAACGATTCCAACCAATTAGCAAGACTGGTTTCCTATTCCATACACTGAAGAGGTGAAGCTGACCCCAGGGCTGAGTTTAAGTTTGCAGGCCATAGCATCTGAGATCAAGTTGAGCTGAGAGCCAGAGTCAACAAGGAGCAAGACCGTTTTTGCTGATTCATCAAGATGGCAGGGAAGAAAACCAAGAGGACATGAGTAAATACTAGACTCAGAAGAGGGATCTGTTCCACCAGAATCCTCTATCAAAGTTCAAGAGGAGACCTTGAGTTCCTCAGTACCAATTTCCACACGTCAAAGAGAAACCCATTTTTTCATTCCTTCAGCAACAGATGGAGAGATTGAAAGGAGTTCAGCCACAGATAGATCAGGAATTTTAAGATCAGAAATTTTCTTCAATACCCCTTCCACAGAATTGGGGTGATCTTTTGAAATTCCCCTCTCAAACCAAACTTTGGGCTGGGTGGAGGGAGGAAGATTCGGTGAAGCAGGAACAGGATCAGGGGATGGAGGAGGTTTAATAGATGAGGGATGAGGATCAGGGTGATCTTGAGACCTTTCCATGAGTGGTTCCTTTTTCCACCTCCATGTCTTCTACATCAGAGGAGGGCTCAAGTGAGGATTGTCGTTTGGGTGTTTTTTGGAGGATCAAGGTTGGCAAGGAAGGAGCTTTATGAGTCTTGGGCTCCTCATGTCACTTCCTAGCTAGATTGGATTGGTAAGTTCCAACCAGAGAAGAGGAGGAAATAGCTGGGGGATACCAGGGTGGAAGAGTACCACAAGAAGATTGGAAATCCACAGAAGCCAAAGATGCCTTCATAGAAGGGAGTGGCTGGTAAGAGGCCACCACATGACAAATAGGCAAGATGAATCAAAGGGGATTAGGGCACCATTAGGAAGGAAAAAGTTATTGACCTTTTGCTCTACCAATTTCTTGTCTTTGTCCTTCTGGAGTTTGAGACATTGACTGGTTCCATGGCCTTCCCTGTGGCAATAATAGCAGACTAGAGTATTTTTAGGAACAGCACTAGAAGGTTTAGGAACAGCAAAAGAGGAAATCTTTTGATCCATTTTGCTCTCAAAGGCTTTTAGCAGCTTAGTGATCTTGTCCATTGTAGCAGTTTCTTGGTTAGGCTGAGGGTTCTTGGGCCTGCAATCAGATTCCATTTTATTCATAATCTTGTTTGACTCTTTGAAAGAGGGAGCATGGACTGGTTCAGTGGTTTTAGATTTTTCAAAAGTGAGGTGTTTTTGACCTTTCATAACTTTATCCACCACTCCCCTCAGGATAAGGAAACCAGGGAGCTTGAATTGATTATCCCTGGTAGTGATCATGGATCCAGACTCGACCAGTTCGTCCTTGATCCTTTCCTGCACTCCAAGAGAAAAAGATTTTAAAAATCAGACTTGAATTTTTTCCACTGTGTCAATGTGATTGTTTTGGACAAGGTAGGATTGGATGGGATCCCAAGATTTCCTAAAGGACTGATAATCAGAAGCTGAAGCCACACCACCATTGGAGATCCACTGGGAGACAAGGTTATCTAGATCCTGCAAAGTAAATCGTGCTACATCTATTTTTCCCCAATAGGCCAACCTCACTCCCCGCAGTAGGGCCCAGTTATGCCGTTCAAAACCTTCAATTGACTCAATGATTTACATAACTTCATCAGAGGAGATCAAAAATTGTAACTGGTAGGCCATATTGAATTTGCTAGCCCCGTCCACCAAAGCAGCCATCTTGTAAGAGTCCAAGAAGCGTTCCACATTTGTCCCATTGAATCCTAAGTTCTTGTTCTGGGGCTTGATCTTAACCATCTTAGGACAAGTAGAAGAGTTGCTGGTAGATTCCATTTTGACAAAGTTTCCTAGAAGTTCCAAGGAGCAGATTTCCAAAGTGGCTCACAAATGTGGAAACAGTAGGGTTTCTCAAAAAACAACAAGTATCTTGCCCAGATGGTGCACAATAGGGAGTACTTACTGTAAGAGATTCAAGAGCGCTCAATGATTCAAGAGCGCTCAATGCAAATACTCTAGTAATAGAGTATCGCAAGAACCGTGCCTTCCAATCTAGAGTCTTCATATATCAAGAGTTTGTACAAAGCTTGACTTTCTTGTTGACAACGATTGCTCTCCTTCATCTATCTTTTCCTTTCTATTTTTTTATTCATTGCTCATGACTATTCAATAGTCCAACATTGCCTGTCACCCCTACACAACCAAATACCCCAACTCTTGAACAATACAAAGCTGGCCAGATGACCCTTAACACAATCGGTACAAAGAGCTGGTTTGATCTCAAGTCATTTCCGACTAACCTTTTTCACTGAACAGACTTCAACTCAAATCCCGATTCATCCCATCACATCAACTTGGTCATCACCACCGTCCTCTTCTTACACTTCAGTATGCCTGTTCCATTTCTGTTTCTTCCCCATTGAATCTAAGTGAATCTCTTGTCATGTCACTACCTCAGTCTCCTATACTTCTCGAATGTCACATCTCTTGATTCGATAAGGTTCCTAGGTTTCAAGCCTTCAACGCCCACGTTGGTTGTTTTTCATTTTCATTCAGTTCTTTCCTTTCTTCACTTCTTCATGCTCACTCTTGCTCTCACTCGTGCTTGAATACATTGAATGAAATGAAAAACTCCAGCGGTCCTGGTTTTCAACTCATGTCGTTTTTCACGGTTAAAAGCCGAAGCTCCATCAACCATACCAAAAAATGGCATCATCAACACCAGGACCGGCAGGAGACTCGTCCAAGGCACTGGCTCTTAAAGGAATCTACGAATCTATTCCACTACTCAACAAGGATAACTATTCAATCTGGCAATCAAAGTTTCAAAATCTATTTTGGTTACGCAAAATACTGTTCATCATGAACCAAGAGGACGAGACAGAAGAACTGGATGAGGACCTCAACCAGGAGATCACCGCATACTTGCTGTCCAGACTCGAGGCAGCCACTCACTCCAGCATAATCACATCAGACAACAAAAACAATGCTCGTGGAATCTGGATCGCGGCCAAGACGCATTTTGCCTCATCTCAGTCTGCAAATTGAGCTCGAGTTTTCAACAATTTCTTGTACCTATCCTTTAACAAACAGCAAATCAAAAAATTTGTGACCACTGTCCAAATCCATCTGAACAAGCTCTCTGAAGTCGGAATCGAGCTGCCATCAGAAATCTTAGCTTATCTGGTACTGTTCAAGTTTCCTTCCTCGCTGAAGACCATGCAATCCCAAATTATGCACAGGAGCCAAGTCATCACAGTCGATTATGTCCTCAATCACCTAATCCAACACAAAAACAAAGTTTGAGCAACTAAGGAAGAATCAAAAACTGATCTTAGCCTAGTCAACATATCTTATCCTCGATGCACAAATGGGATTCACAACGAAAGAGTGAAGAACCACAAACGCGAACAATGCTGGGCGGAATTCCCTCATCTCAGACCAGTCAACCAAAAAGGGAAGAAAGTGGAGAAGAAAGAGGACAACCTTTCTCAATTCTTCACCTTCTTCTGCGGAGCCAACACTGTCAGCTGCCTGAATAAATCATCCTTTATCCTTGATTTGGGGTGTTCTGTGCATCTTCTCAACTCTAGACAACATTTCAGCCAATTGACTACTCTTGATGGTTCCGAACACATAAAAACCAGCAAGCCAGGCGCTGGACTTAAAATACTAGGAAGAGGAACTGCGTTCCTAAAGTTCGGAGAGATCAATCTTAAACTCACAGATGCATACTACCTCCCTGAAGCTACGCTGAACCTGTTATCCTTTGGAAAGTTTCTGCAGGATGACTGCCAGATCTCTGTGGACAACTCCACCCGCTTTCCTCGATTCTCGATGTGGTAGTCCAAACCTGTCCTATAGCCATCAGACTCACTTTTCTGGTTTAACAACAGCTCAAACCCTCAAATTAACCTCAGAAATGGATTCTACATTGAAAATAACCCATAGTCACTCAGCCAACATACCCCTCTATCTCTCATGGATTAGAAGATACAGCCCAAGAAACCTTCAACTGTGGCAAACTCATACCCACCCAGGTGTCACATCTCTGTGGAAGACATAAGGCATACCTAGTAAACCCTCAAGTACATACCAGTGGCAGCTTATCCTCAAGACCAGGACCACACAACAACCAGTCCATCCAGAATACAGCATACAGATACAGGAGGCAGTGCAGCATGCCAGATCCAGTCACCTCATCCAGAATACAGCATACAGATACAGGAGGCAGTGCAGCATGCCAGATCCAGTCACCTCATCCAGAATACAGCATACAGATACAGGAGGCAGTGCAGCATGCCAGATCCAGTCACCTCATCTAGAATACAGCATACAGATACAGGAGGCAGTGCAGCATGCCAGATCCAGTCACCTCATCCAGCATACAGTATACAGATCCAGGAGGCAGTGCAACCAGTCCAGATCCAGTCACCACAGCCAGAATACAGCAATACAGATACAGGAGGCAGTGCAGCATGTCAGATCTGGTCACCTGAACCCAACAAACATGCAGCAAATACACATACAAGAGGCTGTGCAGAAGTATACAGGAGCAATATATGCAGGAGAAAGTGGAACCAGCCTTAACCAGAACCAAACAAACCAACAGTATTGCACAGCAATACATGTAGGTAGAAGCAAGAATCACTGAATAAACTACCAGTACAGCACAGCAATATACCTTATCTGAACTACACAGCAATCTATGCAAGGCTGTGCATGCATGAAACCCCTGTACAAGCTTTTCCCAACCAGCAGAAATGCCTCATGTAACTGTACAAACTTTTCCCAACCAGCAGAAATGCCTCATGTAACTGTATCTCACTGTTCCTCACCAGAACAGGGAGAACCCTCAGGGGCAGCCTTGAGCACCCCTGGGGGCAGGATTTGTCTATTTAAGGAGGGCCTATCTGCCCTATCCAAGTTGTATACCTACTCACCCATCTCATCATCTATCCATCCACCCCATCAACCCATCCATCTGTGGTACCTACCCAGATACATATTAGTAGTGAACCAATTATAAAGAAACAGGAAATCAGAAACCAATTTATTAACCATATTTAACCAGTTAAACCACCCAACAGGTGCTTGAATAAGGGTTCTTCTGTGACCTAAATATTCAGCACCAGATTAAAGAAAACCCACCCATTAATTAATAAATAACCCTTACAAAGAAAGAGAGCACAACAAAAAGAAACTACCAACCTTTCCTCTACCCAGCCCCCTGTGGGTAAACCCATCCTTGGGTCCTCTCCTGAACCATTTGAACCCTTTGATATTGGGATACTGGTTAAGATCACATATATCTGATCAATAATTAACCAATAATCCAATACATCTGGTCTATTCTTCAACAAACCCTACCAATAACAATTAATAACTAACCTAGGTCTGATCTGAGACCTATTTTAAGTCTCAAATAAACCAGCCATTAATTTAAATAAATTATTGTGCAGACTTACTATAGTACTAGAAGGGCAGGCAATTCAAAACCACTCTTAGTATATACTATTACTCCAAAGGAGTAGAAGCAATACTAAATTCCCCTTCAAGGACTGCCAGCAAGCTATTTGCTACTTTATTTATATAATCCCACAGGAGTCTCTACATCGATTAGATGGAAGGAAAAATTACTGATGCACGGCTCAATCCTAAATAACTTACTGGTTTTGGATACCCCAGCAAAAGAATCAATGTATCTCATGAACATTGAGGAGTTAGATAACCTGCATCGGAAATTGGGACACGCTAGCTTAGGACAAATCGAGAAATATCTTGGAGAATCCATCAACGTCAAAGTCAAAGAGCGATTCTCCTGTTCCGGATGCAACCTCAGTAAAATCACAAAATCCTCCTTTGCTCAACAATCAACCACCGCCTCTAAGGTGTTTGAACAAATTCATGTTGATCTCATGGGACCTATCACTCCCATGTCAAAAGGTCACCATTGGTTCTTGCTTACCTTGGTCAATAACTTCTCCTCGTATATAGCCGTATTTCCCCTTCGCGCCAAGAATGATGCCGCTGAATTGATCAAGTTCATTATAAATAATGAACATCACAAGCTAGGCTATTACCCAAACGAGTTCTGCTGCGATGGAGGAGGAGAATTTGTAAATCAAACTCTTACCAATTTCTTCGAGGAAAAAGGGATAAGGAGGATTTGCTCCGAACCCTATCATCTGGAACACAAAGGACGTGTTGAAAGAGCGAATTGCACGATAGCTGAATCAGTACGTGCGACTCATTCGACATCCAAATTGCCACTGAATCTGTGGCACGAGACTATCAAAGGATGCTCTCTAGCACTCAAGCAGATCCCTAGGAACAATGGTGAGCCATCTCCTTGGGAGATGATGCACGGGTCTAAACTGCCTAACGACTATCTTCAACCGCTGGGAACTCCTGTAGTCTACCTGAATCTGAAGGAAAAATCTGCCCTCCAAAAGTTCCAAGAAAAAGGGGTCTCTGGAAGAATTGTTGGATACATACCTCGTCTGTTGTCTTACAAGATCCTCAACAACTCGGGAGCGATCATCCAATCGAAGCATGTTAAAATCTGCAAAGACGACGACAGTGCAATCAGGTTCAGCTCTGAGGAAATCAATGCATCCAAAGAACCAATCCATGCAAATTCCACCCCCAAGAATCCATCTCACAAATGGAACAACGAAGAACCCAAACCTGAACTCAGCCAAATAGATCCCGACGTAAAAATTGAAGAGACTCTAACACCCCCTGAAGAATTGGATGAAGAAAACGACGAAGAGCAGATAAATGAGATTCTGACGAGATCCGACACTGGTTGTTCCCTCAGAAATTGAGACACTCTCAAAAAACCAGACAGATTTGGCTTCTGCTCTACATTTGTGCCCAAGAACATTGATGAAGCTTTGAACTCACCACCATGGGTGATCTCTGTAGGGAAAGAATTAGGCACCTGTGAGGACCTCAAGGTTTGGGAAGATTACTTTGATCCGACACCCACCAACGTACTGAACACAACTTATGTCTTCAAAATCAAGGAGAACGCCCATGGCGAACCTCCTGTTCACAAGACCCGACTCTGCGTACAAGGGTTTGATCAAAAATTTGGCATAGACTACTTTGAGACCTACGCTCCAACCGGCAAGACCACTTCCCTCCGAGCTCTCCTCTTGTATGCTTTAGACAAGAATCTACCGATTCTCCAATTAGACATGAAGGGGGCCTTTTTGCACGCCGAGATAGAAGAGGATGTGTATATCCGAAGACCAAAAGGAAGCAACCAAAAAACTCCTATCCTAAAACTGAAAAGGTCACTCTATGGGCTCAAACAGGCACCCAGAAACTGGTACCAAACACTCAGCCAATGGATTGAATCCATAGGATACCAACCCTCTGATTCCAATCCTTGTCTCTACAACCACATCAACTCTGACTCCTCCTTGTTTTTCCACGTCGATGACCTGATAGTAGTCGGCAACACGAGCGAATTCAAGGAACAATTCCTGAAGAAATTCCCTAATTCCACCAGTCACGAACCAAATACCATTCTTGGTATGAAAGTGGATCGCAACAAAAACTCGATCTCCTTATCACTACCCCTACACATTGCTCGGGGTCTCGAAGAACTCAACATGACAGACAGCAAGCCCATCTCAACTCCTCGCACTCCAGGAATCCATCTGCTTCCGGCATCAGAAGAGGAACACTCGGAATTCCTGACTCTGAACATCAACTACCAATCACACATCGGAAAACTGAACTTCATTGCTGGATTAGACCAACCAGATCTCTCCTTCGCCGTCTCAAGCCTCACTCGCTACTCTGAAAGACCCGGAATCAAACACTGGAACAAGGAATAATTTGATTGTAACAAAGGACCAATAGATGAAGAAGCACAGAGTGTGTGCTGGACAGAGCTAGAGATGAGCGGTGACTCGAGTGATTGAGAGTTGATATTAAGATTGACAAGGGTGAGTTGAGGACGAGGAGTTTTGAGGATGACGGGTTCAGTTGGTTGGAATAGGGTTGATGAGTTGATGGAGTCAAGGACAACAAGTCAAGGATCGAGGACAAGGGGAATGATTGAGAGCAAAAGAAATGGATAGATGAATGGATGAAGGGGAGTAGGATTGGATGATGATGGATGGGAGCAGTTTCAACAAACAATGATCACTCCCAAGTAACTTCTGACTAAACAATAAAATGAAACATAGGATGGTGAGGAAATGAGAATTGTTGTAAAGAGTACTTACAGTATTAGATCCCCCATGATAAGTATTGGAAGTGATGGGGGACCTAATGCACCAGAGAGCCCTCTCATTTAACAAATTCAGTTCTCAACTTCAGTTCTCATGGCACTTGCTCAGTCATCTCAAGGTTTCTCCGTGTGGATTCATATTGAGCTATGACGTCATAACACCCAGGCTCCCATGAAGTCATTGTGCTCAGTCTTACCGTTTGTTTCCCTGCTTGTTTTTGATTGAGGACGGGTATATTTCAACAAGGGCATCATTCAGGAGGCTGACACAAGTAGTCGTAAGAGCTGATGACAATCAATTGCAATAAGTACACGAAAGGGCAGTTCGTAAGGCATGTCAACGTTTCAAGCTTAAGAGCAACAAGGAGAGTGGCCCGCGCCACGCTCGCCGACTGTGCCCTCATTATCTGGCGCCCTTTTGTACATGATCGAGCGCAAGTTGCGCTTGACAAGCTGGGAGTTAGTGGGCCGAAGGAAGGGACGATGAGTGATGACTTGTCAGTGTGGCTGTGAAGGTATCATGCAGTTGCGAGCAGAGTCAATGAAAGGAACGCTTCAACTGACTGAGGACCCTTCGGTTGCAGCAGGGGCGGAGTAACCCACGTTGGCTTGCAGAAAAGCGATCAGGACGGCCAGGAGGATGAAGGAACGCATGATTGGTCTTATTTGAGGCGAGGTTTGCCTTTGATTATTAAATGAAGGTGAAGGTATCCTAGCTAAAGCTGAAAATGATAGTGAGTGAAGAGTATCAAGGGATGGTGGCTGGATAATTGTTGCAGCTCCCTGGGCGAACGCTGGATTCTTTATATCCTTGGGGAACACAGCTCACTACTTGATACCCTTGAAGAACAGCAAGTAGTTGGAAAGGTAGAACGATTGGTGGTCAGTCGTCCATCGGGAGAACTAGCGTCATAAAGGGTTTTTCGGCCAATGTTCGAAATCTGTTCTCCGGCGGTCGCTCTCGTCATTACCAACAGGACCGAAAGTCGAAAGATGAAACGGTTCGACAGGTGATTGAATCGTACTTGAAATCGACCGGGAGAGCTTCAAGTCTAATGAGACAGTTGGTTTGTGTAGCGAATCTCAGCCCACCTATTGTGAGGAATTAAATCAAATTTAAGGATTTATGTTTCAGTAAGGAATCGGCACCTGATATTGGATATCCCAGCTGGAATAATGATTCTTTGCAGAGGTTTGGTGCGTCACGCAGTGGTCTTAAAAGTCTCAATCATCGTTATTAGGTTTGACAAGAACAACGGTCAATTTAATATAAATCAAAGTGAGGCTTACAACACGGGTTCACTTTGGGCGGTTGAGGATCGCCGAGCCGACGACAAGAGTGGATTTGACACCGTGCGCGTCGCCCGCCTGGCATTTCGACGACAGGGTCAGCCGACGGTCGATCGACCCTCCGCGGACGGTCGTACGACCCTGTCGTCAATTCGCCAGTCGGATGGTCGGTGACTGGCGGTCAGGGTCGTGGCAACGTTACCTCGCCCCCGCGGTCGATCCACCAGCAGGGCGCGCCTGTCAGTGACTTCCGCTCACGGTTGTCGCGGCGTCACCTTGTTGATGCCGTCGAATCACCCGCGGGACGCGCTCGCTGGTTTGATGCCACTCGGATCCTGCTGTACTGTCCAGAGGTTCTATATCCACGGTGGCGCCAAGATTTCTTCCAATAATGCTCACCGTGCATTGTGACAAGTTTGCAGCCATTTGCAACTTCAAAATAAATTTCAAAAAAAGCAACCCTTCATTAAGAAAGTGTAATGCTTTGAAACCAATTTTTCTTAAAAAAAACATGGCTTTCTTTTCTTTCATTGTTCAATTTCAGTTAATTTTAATATTGCTTTGTTAATTTTCTTTGGTAATTATGCTTGTAAGACATTATTTTTGATATTGCATTTTTAATATTTTTTGGATTATTCTACTTGCAACGGATTTTATTCCAAAATAAAAAACATTTAAAGCATAACTTGTGAAGTGCCGGCCTCAAGAGTCAAGGGAAGTCCTTGTATTTGCTCTCCCCACCTGTCCATGGCAGAGGTCATACACTCAACCCATTGGCCAGGTTCAATGGGTGGAGTGATCATCCTGGCTACTGACCTGTGCTCCTCAGCTGCATGCAGTGCACCTGAGTTGAGGATCCAATTATTGTAGCTTGAATGGACAACTTACATGGTTCTTTGAGAGGTATCTTGACACTCAACTTGGGAACTGTGGGTTTTTTGAAGCTGGAAACTCCCATCATGGCAATTGTGCTGCAGGTTCAAGCAGGCTTTGATTGCCTGCATTAAATTCAAAGCAAGTTTTGTTAATGAAATATATTCAAAATCTGAAACAAACAAATGAAGAAATTAAAAACCTAAGAATTTACTGTGCATTCAGAGCTTGTTTCAACAAATTCCCTCATGTTGTAAAATGGATTGATTCCCATAATTGCAAGTTTGTTGACTTGGATAAAATATCTGGTGGTTCTAATTCCAGTAGTCTGCCATAATGAAGTTATCTTGCCATTAAAATCCACTGAGTTGGGAGATTCAATCTGATGCAAAAAAAAAAAAACATAGTATTGTCAATGGTTGAAATTTACTCATTTCAATTCAAGCTAAAAACTTGCCAAGATGTGGTAATTCTTCTGGATGATATCATGTTTGTTTAATTGAATTTGGGTGATTTTTTCAACATTTGAAGGGAATTTTTCTCTGAGTATCTGAGGAACTTGCACTCTTTCTTCATTGGGAACAGATGTTCTTGTAGAAAAGGGATATTGGTTAAGGGGATGGTAAATCTTTCTATTATAACCCATGGAATTTTGAATAACTGGATTGTCTTCAGATATGCTTGTAATTGATGAACTGCTTTGAATAGTTGTTTGAGTCTCTTGGTTGTATACCACTCCTGCAGAGAGAAGAAAAAGTAGCAACTGATAATTACTGAAGCTGATGGCCAAATCACGTCCTGGACTGATTTTGTTTGAATGAATTGAAGCTTGGCATAAAATTCCATTATAACTTTCAAATTTTTCAGTTGAAAACAGACTAGCTGGAACAAAACACAAGATTGAGTCTGGGAGGCAAAGAAGCATGTGAATCTTGGGTTTGTTGATCCATTGGCCAGACATCTTGATCAAATGATATGAAAAGTATTTTATTTTTACCTCCAGTTGAGTTTGATATTCATTCATGTCTTTGATAGGAGTTTGAAATATTAAAGTGCAAAGTTGACAAAGAGAGCTCCACAGAATTCTTTGTTCAGGTTTCATAAAGTGAAAAAAAAGTGAAGGGTGCTGCTTGAAGTAATATTTTTAAATCTTTTCCAACCAGGCTGAGTGAATGTTTGATTAAATAGTTTGGTTGAAGGGAAGGGATGTTAAGTGAATTGGTGTTGAAAGACTGGATGTATCCACTGAGTAATGGTAATTCAGATTTCTTTGAAGATTGCATAAAATCTTGGACCAAGTATTTGACAATATCAAGAAGAACCACATGGAGAATTTCAACTGGAGTTTCAAGGCAGCCATCAAATCCTGTGAAATTTGAAAAAAACAAATTCATAAAAATATCAATGTCTGATTATCATAAAAATTTAAGCAAGTTGATTGAAAAAAACCTTCAAGATTCAAAAATGGGTTGAAGAGTTTGGAGTAGTCTGTTTGCTCTAGTTCTTGGATTTTTTGAAGGATTGATGGTCATCTCTTTTGTTCAATAAATTTATTTTTGATTGAATCCACTAGACCACAGGATAATGACATTATTTGAAAGGATTGTTGGTTTATTTTGGACAGCTCATAGAGATGATTGGTGTTTTAAATGGTTTCATTCCAAAGTCTGGCAGGATTAGGGGCCTAGAAACATACAAGAAATATTATCAATGACTATCAACTTTATTCAAAGAATTTACCAATTCACCTCAAAGCCATTCCTATCAATTTGAAGAATGTTTTGAAGATAGGCAATGGTTTGCTTATTTTTCCACTTGGGGACAGATAATTTGCAAATTTAACATAGGTTGAGGAATATTTCAGGAAATGGAGTGTTTTTGACTTCTGCATGCATTAGTGAATCTTCCAAGAAACATAAGACCGTGTTGATAACTAAAACTGGTTCTGAAATGGTGATATCAAAAGCAGAAAATCCTTGGGTAGCCATTTGACTGTTTTGCAATTAAAAATTTCAATATTATTTCAATGAATGATTCATTTTGGGACTGACTTGATCTCCTCAACTATTTAATCTGCCATTTCAAGTACTCCAGCTATGTTGGATGTTGACAAAAAGTGACAGTTATATTCTTGGTTTAATAAGTGAGGAGGAAGACCAGATAGTGTCAAGTAGAATTATTGGGGTTTGTTGAATTGCTTTGATATATTTCCTGAAGTATCATCTGAATATAGTGTTATTGTTACATTTCTAATAATTTTTCCTTGTGCCTTAACACGCCATCCATTAGGGAGACTGATCAGATTTTCATTTTCTTCATCAATTTCTAGGTAATTAAATGTAAAAATTTAATGTAAAAAAATGTCAGAATTGAATCCTTATGATCATTTGATTTGCCTCATTTAAATCACCATACAATTTTTTGTCACAGATATCTGATAAGAAAACTCTATCTTGTTCTATTTTTGATTACTCCTTCCGAAATTGATCACCACAAATTTCCATTGAATTAGCATCCATGAAATTTGCTTGAGCAGGAATGGTGATCTTCACTGTGCTTAAATTGGGCATTTAAAATTCCATTTGGGCACATTTGGTGTATATTTTTGATTCAAAAGAGTAAATGAAAAGAGGAACTACAATTTCTTTGGAAATTTATTTTGCGGGTTCAAATATAAAAAATTTTGAGATCATGAGTGAAAATTTGATTTCTTTATTGGGTTGAAAGAAGTTCCAGCCATTTCTTGGATTGGGGGAGGTTGAAATGATCCAATCCATGGTTTTCCTCTGGGTAAAAGTGTTGGAATACTGCACCATACTTCTTCCATCTCTCACGCATTCCTTTTTCATCTAGTCATGTCTCATTTACTTCTACTCTTATTTTTTTCCGTCAAATTTTCTCCTCATGTCTCTCCCTCACATTTTACCTGTCACGCGCGCTTGCCCATTCATTGTCTTCTCACAAATCACAGGTGCGCGCACCTACATGCCACCAGCCTCACTTGCGTGCCCATCACCTGAGGACAGATTGTCGAGCCAGTCTGAAGGTCTCTTTCCTCATCCTTCATTCTGACTTCCTATCTGCATGTCCTCAGGTGAGTAACTGTTTCTTTGATTTTTTCCTTCTTCTCTCCTTCCTCATCCTTCATTCTGACTCCCAATCTGCATATCCTCAGTGAATCCCAATAGGTTATGAGCCCAGAATTGCAAGCAATTAGATAAGCGAACCCATCCAACTCAAAGGATCTGTCACACCCGGTGACGTTAAGCACATCAATCATGGAAGAAGCAAACAACTCCCACCAAGTTCTAAAAACCCCATCAATCATCCCTCTCAGCGCCCCAGGATCTGAATCAAACTATCTGGACTGGGCCATGATACTCAGAATACACTTCCAAGCATCAGGCGTTGGATATCTGATCAGAAACACTCTACAAAAACCAGATCAAGAAACATGGTCACGCGAAAACCTTGCGGTTTTCTCAGTTATCTCTAGGTCCATCACTCCGTCAAATTTCCAGTTTATACGCAAAAACAAAGAAAGCGCAATAGGTATGTGGAATGCCTTGAAAGACGCTCATCAAGACAACTCCTCGGGTGGGAGGATGTATTGGCTACGAAAAATGCTCCTTACCAGACTGAATGACAAAGAAATGACCACTCACCTGTCAGAAATCTTTTTGTACGGAGAAAAACTGTCTTCGCTGGTCACCATCGACAATCCCCTCACAGCCAACGACCTTCTATCAACCGCCATCCTTCTCTCCTTACCCCGACGACTGGCTGAGCTGTGTGTCCAGTATGATGAACAAGGAGTTTGTCCCTTCAGCCAGACCCATAACGGCTCTCAAACAAGAACATCTGCGTCGCCAAACTCAAGACAAGGATGTCATGGCAAACTCAGAAAGATTGCAGCAGTCAAAAGCCAGCAACCCCCAGAGTTGAACCTCCGAACACACACAACCAAGAACCTACTTCTGCACGCATTGCAATGTCTAAGGACACTCCTTCTCCTGGTGCACAGAAGTGAGAAGAGTCCTAAGTCAGCTGAAGAGAACAAACGTCAAGACTAAGAGTAGACCCGGTACAAACAGCCAAAAATCCGCAGATGCAAATCTCAGCGAAGTCAACACCAACAACTTTGAATCAGATTTGGATGACTTCTCAGACTCACAAATCGTTGTCCACTCAGGATCAGCAGCAGTGAGCAGTGTCTCAAACATTGCTCCCTATCAACAAAGAGACTTCAATCTTGACTCCGTTTTCTCAATCTCAATGACTCCATATGGAGATCAAGTCAATTGCAAAAGCCCCAAAAATACTGTCATTTGCCTTGCAGATGGTTTGACGATCAAATCAGTTGAAAAAGGAATAATTCCTTTTCCCTTTGGTCATCTTAAATCCCTCGTGGCCCCAAGTCTTCACAACCCAGTACTTTCCATCTCCAACATCTGTGACGCAGGTCTGACTGTTGTCTTCCAAAAGGACAGCTGTAAAATATTCGACAAATCAATATGGAATATAAATCAGCAACCACTGCAAACCGGCTACAGAAGGGACAACCTATACCATCTCTCGCAAGAAAATGTAAGCAGTGAAGAATCAAATCAGTCAAAGATCGTTCAAACCTTTGACAACAGTCTTTTTGGTTATCACTGTAGGTTATCTCATCTGAACTTGAAATCACTCCAGAAATACCTGAAATCCCACAGGATAGAACCAAACCCAAGGAAAAAAAAGGAAGTTCAACAATGTACCACCTGCATACAGTTGAAAATGACAAGAAAACCCTTCCACACCCATCTAAGTTATCAATCAACTAAACCCGGTCAACTCGTTCACACCGATGTATGCAGCTTTGAATCCATCTCTAGAGAAGGATATAAATACTTCGTCACCTTCATCGACAACTGCTTGAAAGCCCTCTTTGCCTATCCCATTCGCCTCAAATCCAACGTTCTCAAAACCACTCAAAACTTCATCTCCTTCTTCAAAAACAAATACAACTTGAAGGTTATTGCCTTAAGATCAGACAACGGAGGCAAGTACCTGAACCAGAACATGAAAGACTACCTCGGTCAAAAAGGAATATCTCATGAACCTGGACCCCCTCACTCAACACAACTGAACGGGGTTTCCAAAAGATCAAATTGCACCATCTGCAATATAATCAGGTGCTCTCTCACCTCATCCAATCTACCTAAATCCTTCTGGTCAGACGTTCTTGACCACTGCATGTTTTCCTTCAACTCATATCCGTGCAAGACACCTCAAGGCTTTGTATCACCTAACTCCATCCTACAGTCCACTGACGCTGATCCAAAGTATCTCCATCCATTTGGCTGCCTAGTGTGGTAAAAGATCCCCAAGGCTAACAGGAACAAACTGGATAATAAAGAAAGCCCCGCCATTCTCTTGTCATATCTTCTTGATCATTCCGGTTTCCGCCTGTATGATCTGACCTTGGGCAAAACCATCAAATCTCGCAACTGTATCTTCAACGACCACTCCTTTCCTTATGGTCGCTCTCTCATCCCAGAAGAAAACCACACCCCTGTCCCTGTAGAGCTACCGTGGCCCAATCTACCGTCAAACCCAACTGACAACGCTCCCCCCTCCTTGCTCAACCCGCCTTCACCGCCGTCTCAACCCCTCCTTTCCTGTCCCTCTCCTGCCTCCTCGAATCCCTCTTTGCCGTCAAACTTCTCGCTCTTGCCACCCTGCCCTGTCCGTGCGCCACCCCCCCGCAGCCTTTCCGGTCCTGTAGCTCAGCACCATCCAACAACTCCGACCTTCTCCCTCCTCTCACTCTTACACCCCCCCATCCTCCCCCCCTTCCCCCAACACCCTCCCTCCCCAACCTCCTGCTTGTGCTCCCCCCCGCCTTCCCTCCCCGCGCCGGTCCTCTTGCACGTCTCGTCCCCCATCCCGTTACGGGAACTTCTCCCACCACGCTTCTGTTAAGGACAACCTGACTGCCCCCAAGACGTGGAAGCAGCTCCTACGCTCCCCGCACCATTGCCGCTGGGTTGCCTTGGCGCAGGACGAAATGTTCTCTATCGAGGGTATGAAGACGTGGACCCTTGTGCCTCCCCCAAAAGGCCGCAAGATAATTCAATGCAAGTGGGTCTTCAAGGTGAAAAGGCGTCCGGATGGCTTGATTATTAAGCTGAAAGCCAGGCTTGTTGCCATGGGATTCTCCCAGTTTCAGGGTCTGGACTTCTCCGAAGTTTTTGCCCCCACTCTCCGGCTTGAGACGCTCCGCCTGCTACTAAGCCTCCTCGGACACAAGGGCTGGGTTGGCCGCCAGCTGGATTTCAAGACAGCCTTCCTCAATGGCCACCTCAATGAGCCCATCTACATGGCCCAACCTCCTGGTTTTGAAGGCCCCCATCACCCGGACTGGGTCTGCTGCGTCACCAGGGCATTATACGGCCTCAAGCAGTTGCCCTGTCAATGGAACCTGGAACTCAACTCAGCGCTTCTGTCTCTGGGACTCTCTCGCTCTGCCTAAAACCCTTCTTTGTACTACAAACTTGATGGCGGCAATCTTATAGGAGCCGTCACCGCTCACGTCGACGATCTTGCCATCGTCGGCACGCCCTCTTTTACCACCTCCTTCACGAAGGCCATCAGCCAGCGTTTCAAGGTTGGGGCCAACAAGGATCTTTCCCTCTTTCTATCCATCTCCATCACTCGTGACATCCCCTGTAGGTCCGTCTCCATCTGTCAGTCTCACTACATCTCCTTGGTCATGGACTCCTACCTCTCTGGCAACGTCGCAACCGCTCAAACTCCCACGGATGTTCATTTCAAGAATCTCTCTCCGCGCACCCCATCTTCCCCTCCCTCTCCTCCCCGCTACAACCAGCTCATTGGGTCCCTTCTATGGATCTCTCAGTGCACTCGTCCGGATGTTGCATTTGCGGTCAATCGGCTCTCCAAATTCCTCACCAATCCCTTTCTTGACCACTGGATCGCCGCGCTCCGCATCCTCCGTTTCCTTCACGCCACCCGTGACCACCGTCTCACCCTGGGTGGCCCCTTGATTGCGCTCTCAGGGTACAGCAACTCCGACTGGGCCAAGGACAAATGCGACTGTCGCTCCACCTCGGGCTACACCTTTCTCCTAGGTAATGGGGCTATCTCCTGGAAATCAAAAAAGCAGCCTACGGTCTCTCTCTCAAGCACCAAGGCCGAATACAAAGATCTCTTGGATTCCTGCAAGGAGGGCCTCTGGCTCCGCAACATCCTGGTCAAACTCGGCCTTAGGGGTAATTCACCCCTCCCACTGCTCGTCAACAACGAAGGGGCCAAAGCCCTTGCCAAGAATCCGGAGCACCACTCGCAAACCAAACAAATTGATGCCCGCCACCATTTCATTCGCGAGTGCGTTGGCAGGGGAGTCTTCACGGTAGGTCACGTTGCCACCAGCAACATGCTAGCGGATATGCTAACCAAGCCCCTTACCCGTGTTCTGCTTGAAGCTCATCAGCGCTTGTTTGGTATCTCCGGCTGTGGTTAGCAAGGGGGGGTGTTGGAATACTGCACCATACTTCTTCCATCTCTCACGCATTCCTTTTTCATCTAGTCATGTCTCATTCACTTCTACTCTTATTTTTGTCCGTCACATGTTCTCCTCATGTCTCTCCCTCACATTTTACCTGTCACGCGCGCTTGCCCATTCATTGTCTTCTCACAAATCACAGGCACGCGCACCTACATGTCACCAGCCTCACTCGCGTGCCCATCACCTGAGGACATATTGTACAGCCAGTCTGAAGGTCTCTTTCCTCATCCTTCATTCTGACTCCCAATCTGCATGTCCTCAGGTGAGTAACTGTTTCTTTGATTTTTTCCTTCTTCTCTCCTTCCTCATCCTTCATTCTGACTCCCAATCTGCATGTCCTCAGTGAATCCCAATAAAAAGTCCAAAAAGGGAGCCACATACAGATTGGAAAGCTCCTGGAATTTTCCCAAAAAAAAAACACAAAAAATTCCATATTAAGGAAATTCTCCAGAATTAAATCTTAAATTATTATAAAATACAAAAAAAACTCCAAAGAGACCTAAATGAGATATGATCCCCTTCAACTTGAGGGAGATGCATGGAATCCCCAATGCAGACATTTACAATTCTGTGGGGAAGTGCAACACTGGCAAATCTGCATGTGAGCCCGCCGGATTGAATTCCAGGCGGGAAATTGGACCCTGCATAGGTGTAGGATCCTCCAAATCTGCCCATAGAGAGCGCGCAAGACAATGTGGTGCGTATATCCAACAAGCATTGATCCAACCAACTCCTGCAACCAAGGAATCTGACCAACAGTAAGTTCCCTCTTATTTGATTCTTTTTCTTTTGATTAATTTATGATTTCATCCAATAAGTTTTTTTTTGTCTGAAAAATATCACCTACCTCCTTATTCCTAAAAGAAAACCAACCATCATCCGCCCACTCCTGAAATTGTTCAACCTCCTCATCCACTTCAAAATTCTCATCCCCATGGCCTGACGCAAAAGATTAAGTAAGTATTTGATTCAATTCAGCATTCATGAAGTCTTCCCATCCATCCTCATCATTGAATAAATCATTGTAATCAATGGGCTTGGACCCCACGCCCAAAGGACTAGGTTCAAAAACTTCAATCATTTGATTGATATTGACTGGTGAATTGAGGCATTTGCCATTGAAACTGATCCACAATTCATCATTCATCTCCCAATTTACCAAGTTGGAGGTGGATTCCATGTACATATTGTCTTGGTGAGTCTCATTTTCCAACTTTCTAAATTTTTGTTGATGACTACCAATTTTAGCATGTTTTTGTAGATGTTCTCTATTCATCATTCTTCCTTGACAGTTTCAGAAACAATACTTGGAACCACTCAAGGTAGGAACATATTGGATATCCCAGCTGGAATAATGATTCTTTGCAGAGGTTTGGTGCGTAACACAGTGGTCTTGGAATTATCAATCATTGTTAATAGGTTTGACAAGAACAATGGTCAATTTAATATAAATCAAAGTGAGGCCTAGTTAAATGAAATATCAGTGACCTCATATAGAATACAAAGTCATCATTTGTCATAATGACATCATTAGCTGTAAAAGAGTGAATCATAAAATTAAAAAAAATATGTAAAGGAGATCAAGGTTGAAAGTAGCAGGTTTCCCATTGCTCCTATCATCTATTTTGGGGAACCTTCTGTATGATTTTTATGGTTAAAACTGAGACCATTGCATTTCATCAGGCGCTTTATTCTAGACATAAGCAAGGTAGTAATGAGATCAATGGTACCAACCTGAGAGCAGAAAACAATGGTCTATGGTTGTTTGCAAGAGATTGGATAAAATGAGAAATGGAGAATGGTAAAGGAAAATGAGAAGGAAAGCATAGGATGAAGTGAGAAATGCAGGAGGACGGAGGTTGTGATGAAGGGAACAGAAGAATTGAGATGAAGAGCTGATATGGATTGGTTGAGTAGCTTTAAGCTTCCAAGCAGAGCAGAAGGTCTGTCTACCAGCTTCCACATTCTAGGATAAAAATCTTGAGCTGGCAGAGCCCAAGGCTTAGTGGGATGTTTGTTAGAGGGCTTCCTATGATCTGATGGAGTATGTGATGAGATCAAATTTCAGTTTGATGGGTAAGCCTAATTGGTTGATTGTGCAGATGTTGTTCTCATGTTGTGCAAGGAAGCTTACAATGAGGTTTAAGTATCTGTTTGTTGAGGTTCAGGGTGCTTGTTTTGTGGGAAGAATGGTCCTGTTGAGATGAGGTTGCGGGCGCCTGGCTGATTGCCACTTGTGAGATTGGAGTGGCTTCTGGTTTGTGCGTAGGCAATTTCAGGCTTAATGACCTGTTGATAAAGTATAGCCAGGGTCAAGAGCAGATGAGCTTTACTAGTTGGCCTGACTGGAAATTGGTGTGTTTGAGTATGAAATATGTTCTTACAGGTATCCAGGGGGGCACCAAGTGTATGTACAAGTTGTTTGTCCTTGGGCGCTTGCAAACCATGGGTGATACGCGGATGAGGTTAAGTGGGTAGTGTGATCTGGGAAATTCCAAAACCTGCCGCTGTAAGTCATTTATGTCACTGAAAAAATGGTAAACACATTAAAAGATAAACCACCGGTTCACCTTTGGCAGTTGAGCATCCTGGAGTTGAAAACAGGGGTCAACCCAACATCGATTGCGTCAACCGCCTGACATTTTGACAATTGGGTCAGTCAACGGTTGATCGACTGACAACTGATGGTGGATTCACCCAATGCTTCAATTTGCCAGTGGGATGATTGGTGATCATTCAAGGTCATCATTGTGGCAAAGCTACATTGCCGCTTTTGAATCAACAGCAGGGTGGGCTGGGAGGACCCATGCAACTTGGGTCCTGGGGAACTGGCCTGTGGCTCTATACTGAATTTAGTGTGTATATTTCTTACACATTTTTTCTGTTTTCAAGGTTCCAATTTTGGGGTCATTTGAGACTTGAAATCAATCTTTAAAAAAATCAACTTTTCATTGAAAAAGTGTACTGCTTTAAAACAAATATATTATTTTTTTGGTTCTATTTTCTTTAATCTTTAAAAACAAGCTATTTTTGATATTGTGTAGTTATTTTATTTCTTTTTTTTCTAATTGTATTTTATTTTAAAATTAAAAAAATTTAAAGCATCACTTTTGAGTTGCTAGCCTCAAGAGTCAAGGGAAGTCCTTTTCTTGGTTTGACCCACCTGGCTATGGCTGAGGTCATACACTCCACCATTAACCAGGTTCAATGACTGGAGTGACCAACCTGGCTGCTGACCTGTGCTCCTCAGCTGCATGCAATGCAGCTGAGATAAGAATCCAATGATTGTAGTTTGAATAGATAATTTCTGTTGTTCTCTAAGAGGTATCTTGACACTCAACTTGGGAAAAGTGGGTTTTTTGAAGCTGGAAACTTCCATCTTGGCAATTTTCCAGCTTTTTGAGCAGGCTTTAATTGCCTATAATATTCAAATCAAGTTTTTCTAATTAAATATATTTGGAACCTGAAAAAAAGTAAGAAGTTTCCAACCTGAAAATTTGCTGTGCATTCAGACCTTGTTTCAACAAATTCCCTCATGTTGTAGAATTGATTGATTCTCATGGTTTCAAGCTTGTTGAAATGGATAAAAAATCTGGTGGTTCTGATTCTAGTAGTCTGCTATAATGAAGCAATCTTGCCAATAAAATTCACTGAGCTGGGCCATTCAATCTGATGCAAAAAAAAGGAAATACTGTTTAATGTTTTGAATTTAATAAATTCCAGTAAAGCCAAAAAATTGCCAAGATGCAGTAATTCTACTGGATGATCTCATGTATTTTTAATTGAGTTTGGGTAATTTTTTCAAGATTGCAGGGGAATGTTTCTCTGAGTACCTGAAAAACTTGAACTTTTCTTCATCTGGAACAGATTTTCTCTTAGGAAAGGGATATTGGTTTAGGGGGGGAAAATCTGGGTATTATAACCCAAGGAATGTTGTTAACTGGATTACCTTGAAATATGCTTTAAATTGTTGTACTGCTTTGAAAATTTGTTTGAGTCTCTTGATTGTATAACAAACCAGCAGAGGGAAGATGTCAGCCTCCTGGATTCCAAGACCCTTGCTATCCTTTAGCTACCAGAGGTGTCAGCTTGCTACTATGTACAGAGCAAAACTGTCAAATAGTAACACAAAACTATGAAAAATAAGAATATCTAAATTAAAAAAAGAAGAAATGAGAAATCCAGAAATTTTATTGAAGAAATGGATTCCTCACCCAAAATCAGGTAGGGTCACTCACTGAGCCCACCCTTGAATTCCAAGTCCTTATATTTTTAAAATAATTAAAAAGAAAAGTACTAAAAATTACAACACCAGTATGGCACTTTTTGGCCATTCTAATATTTCACACGTGTTGTCACGTATAGGGTTTACACCTAAAATTCACTCAGAATTGAGGTGTTGTGTATATTTTAGGAGTTACACGCAGAAATGTGTTATGTCACAATTCCCGCGCGCAGCCCCGCATCATTACATATCCCTAAGTACTAGTAGCAGCAAATTCACGCGTAATATAGACCCGCGCGCAGCTGATTATGCCACGCACGCAGCGGATCCTACCCCGCGCGCATCTGTACTAACTGATCCCCGTGTCTGGATCAGTCATGACTAATCTGACAACCAGGTACCGCTCAGAAGAGCTACAACCTAGTTAGGGTAGCCTAGTACATGTAACAAACGGACATATGCATTACTAATGATCTAAAAAAATCAAAACTTAAATAAAATTAATGAAAATTAAGATTAAAACATTTTTTTAATAATAAATCAAAGATCAACAATTACTACGTGAATCACTGATCCTGATCTTTGAAGACCACAAAACACTACAAGCAGTGTTCATAAAAATTATTAAAAATTATCTACATGATCAAAAAATGATGAAAAATCAGTAAACATCCACATCTGCATGCTTTAAAGCAATATCAATAGTGCAAATAAAGGATCAGTACAGAATAATCAAATTTAGGCCATAACAGATTAACAGATCCTGTGGCTAAAATAATACAGAAATCCAGCAGATCCAAGGACAGCTGATCGACAGCACCAGGTGGACATGCTAATCTTTCCCTGACTGGCTTGCCATCCTCAGCCCACGAGCAGAACCCTCTCTACGCTCCCTGAGAAGAACAAAATCACCCCAAAAAGGTATTTATACAGACCTCTTTGGATCCATTATTCCATAATCAGTTACCAGGAATTATTTATTATCAATCAGGAACCGTTTCATTGATAATAAGATGCTTATATGAAGATAAGAAAGTGATTTATGACTTATTCTGTAGTAGTATTATTTACCCTTATTAACCAATCAACCCTTGAAGTTTAGTCAAGCAATCTACCCCATCTGCTCTGAAATCCTTCCAATTATTCCAGGATTCTCGTGGTGAAGTGCTCAGAGTGAGTGTTACCCTTCCTGTCTAGGCCATTTGTGCTGTTAAGCCCTGCAATTAGTGGAATAAGTACTTTCTAAGGCACCCATATTTATTCCAAGGTTCTTAAACTGCCTAAGGAGGCCCCTTGAAGAGAGGTTGCTAGACTGTAAAGATCCCCAGTAGTATAATACTGTGGCCCCCTTTTTTTATATTATATTGAAAACCATTTATTACCAAACCAATTAAACCTTGCAACTGCTCTTATTATATCATTTATTTGAGCTTCTAAGTGTTTATTATTGGAATGATAATAATTATTATCATTCCAGCATTTTTATCACTCTCTATTGCTAAAGGACTGCAAGGTTCCTGGTATCAGAGTGCTGAAAACTTGGGGTCTGGCCGGGAAATATTCTCAAATAATTAATTTTTAATTATTTATTCCTTGGACCAGTCTATTTATTCTTAAAAATAAGTTAACATACTTATAACATATACTTTTGATCATTTGTTTCTCTAGTGGATCTTAAGACCAACAGAGAATTGATCAATTATTATTTGAACCTTCTCAACAAGAAAAAAGGAGAAAAAATCTGTAACTTTGTCCCTGTTATTATAACTCCTGAGCAACAACAGTAGAAATTGCTTTATTATAAACAGCAGGTTATAAAAAACAAAGAACTTGAGCTTGAAAGAATTATCAATTTCAATTCTTTATTAAGGCAATATAGGGAGTGGAAGATTTATCAAAGGAAGCTTTATGTTTATAAACTAAATAACCTGAAGATAAAGAAAAATCTAAAGATAATAAAAGTGATTATTTTTTCTAAAAATCATTTTAACACATAAAAATACAAAAAATATTAAACTTATATTTTTTTTATCCATCTCAGTGGATTTTATTTTTGGTGATCTCATTGACCAGGACCTCCTAGAGGACTTCCCAGACAGTGTACCATTGGACTTACCCTTTGATTTATCCCAGGATCTGATTGGAACTCACCCAGGCCCCATTGGAATACCCTCCATGGATATTTGTGATCCCAACCAAGTGTTGGCACCCTTGAATTTAACTCTAAGTAAGTTAAAATATTTATAAAAAATTATTAAACATATAAAACACACAAAAAATATAATTTTTCTAATTCTAAAGTTTTTTTTTCAAAGTTTTGACAAAAGACTTACACATTTGTTTTGGTTCTATGCATCAAAATAGGCGCAACACCCGTGCAACTGGTAGAGCCCTTTCATATGGATCTCTTCCCAGAGGAACCCGTGCGCGCAAGGACTCCAGTTGCGAGCGCAGTGAGGGGACTCAAATCTGTGATCATAGCGTCACGCGGGAAAACAACGGCAACAACTGCGGCCATAAAATCGACCAACAGAACGTTGGAGAGCCATCCGTTGCCCACCATGTTATCCCAGGAGGGTACAGGTTCTCCTATGCCACCCCAGCTGGACTCAACCAAGGAGGAAAGAGTCAAAGTATTAGTGAAAGAGCACATGAGCTATTGGGAACAATTCAGGTTGGCTCGGACCCAGGAGGATCAACCAGGTATGAGAAAAGCCATTTCTCAAGCAAAGTAATCTCAGATTTCTCTACAAAGGTTGATCCCAAAGAAAGAAGTAGAAGGCTACGTGCAGAACTGGAATCCTTGGTATCAGTTAGCTTCCTTAAAGGGAAAGGACCCCAAAAAGAAGAGGTCCTCAGACCATCAGAATTTAAGGAACCCAAAGGATTGGGACAGCATAATATCCTTAGCCCAGAAGTGGAAAAGGGTGTACCACAATTAGATGTAGAAGCTCTTAATAGATTTTCTGTAAATGTGTCCCACAATTAGATGTAGAAGCTCTTAATAGATTTTCTGTAAATGTGTCCCACAATTTTACTATTATTAGCCAATGCTTTGACAAAGTTTATAAAAAATTGGACAAATTAAGTTCAAGTATTCTCAGAGTGATTGACACTCAGTCTCAGATTATGAGAATTGATGAGTTGGAAATACAACAAATCAAGGATAGTATGAGAGCTAGTAAGTTGGACCTGATGAAAAATATTGATGACAACCAATCAATTCTTCAGGAAGATATTCTTGCAACCATAGGCCAGCTTAAGGAAGAAGTTAAGAAAACTAGTCCTACTCCTACAGCTCATCTGATTAACAAAATTGACTTATTAAGCAATAAAATTGATTTGGAGTTAGGAATGATTAAGAATGATCTCAGAGATCTTAAGATCAATTCTACTAACTCTCCGGTCATTGACCTAGAAGAAACTAAACCTGATAGGCTCACCATTACTCCTAGTGCTCCTTCCAGAGCCAGGATAACTAGGAATGAGTCTTTCAGACCCAGTCCTACTCCTGAAACGGAGCACGCTTTGAAGCTACTTCCTCCAATTGCTGAATGGCCTAAATTCTCTGGAGAAGGAGAATACAACCATGTTGGTTTCATTAAATTTATTGACTATACTCTTTCTTCTTATGAGCACCCTGATGCAATATCTGTGGTAAGATTGCCCAGATTATTTGAAGGAGTAGCTCTTGATTGGTTTATCAATAAGAGAGAAGGTGTTGGATCTTTATCCTGGAATTCTTTGAAATAATTGATCAAAGTGCAGTTTGGTACCAGGATTTGGAAAAGAAAGATGATGAAAACTTTTGAAACTTCCTAGTTGGATGCATCCAAGGACAAACCTCATAAGTGGTGCTTAGACCAGAAAAAGAGGTTAGACTGTGTTTATCCTGATGCTGATAAAGAAGAAGTCAATGAAGAACTCCTCAACTTATGTACCGGACAAATCAACCACAGTGTAAGGTGCAGAATGCCTATGGATTCAGATCTTTCCCCCTTAATACGTGTATTGGAAGAGACTATTGATATGAATGGTATTGATAAAAGGGTCAATAAACCCCCCATGGAACAAAATACTAGGAACAGGGAAGAATATACTGCCAAAACTAAAGAATCCCCTGCTACTAATCCATCTACCTGGGAAGTCAAGAAGACTCCAGAATCAAAAGAGAAAGTATGTTGGAACTGTAAGTAAACAGTACACGTAAAACCTGATTGTCCTCTACCTAGGAAAAGGATAAATCTTATTGAAGGAGAAGAGTATGATAATCCTGAACCTCACCTTGATGATACTGACGGATCACTCCCTGATTGTGATCTAATAATCACTAACCCTATCAATGTTATTGAAGGTAGTATTGAGTCTTCTCTGGACATAAATTCCATCATTGAGGATTCTACCTTACCACAAAAATGGAATCCCAACATGAAGATTCACCACATCTATGAGGCTAAGGCTTTGACTCTAAAACCTTCTACCGGCAAAAGTTACACTTCAGGCAAAACATGCTATGCTACTGGTTTAATCCAAGGTTCCCCTGTTAAGTTACTTCTAGACAGTGGAGCCCTTTGCTCTTGTGTTGGTTCAACTTATCTGGAGAAAAAAGACCCAAAATGGAAACTGAACTTACTACCAGTATCTCAGGCTAAGTTCAGTAATTGTAATTCTGCTCTCAATGCTGTTGGAGTATGGTCTTCTGATATCATACTCCCTCACTCTGAAGGATCACTCAAAGTGAAAATTGAATTTGTAGTGCTCCAAAACGGAGTATGTGATTATTTTATCCATGGGAATGATTCTCTTTGCTTGTATGGTATAGATGTATTCCAAAGCAAAGGTAGATACTTCATTATAGGTGGAGACTGGAATAAGAAGTTCCAAATATGCCATGTCAATGCTCAAACTTCTGATTCAACTTACAAAAAAGACTTAGAGAAGTTCAATCAGGAATACTTCTCTCAAGCTTCTTTGAATTCCCTTCTCAACAAAGAACAGAAACGGGATATCCTACAAGTATGCTTTTAAAATCAGAATGCTTTCTGTACCAAAGATCACCCCATTGGTAATATCAAAGGACATGATATGATCCTAACTCTAACTGTTAAGCCTCCTTACCCACCTAACCTTAGGAGACCTGCATACCCTTCTAGTCCAAAATCCAGACCTGCTCTGGAAACCCATATTCAAGAGTTGGTTGACTTAAAATTCTTAAGGAAAGTAAGCCACAATGAACAAGTGAATATTACTAATCCAGTAATTCTAGCTTGGCACAATGATAAGTCATGATTGGTTGGAGATTTTACAACTATACCCAAGCTGATTATTATCCAATCCCAAGAATTGATCATGCTCTGCATAACCTGTCCAAGGCTAAGTACAACACTACCATGGACATGCTGAAAAGTTTTCACCAAATACCTATCAGCCCTGGTGCCAGAGATTCCTGAGAATTATCTGTCATTTTGGAATTTATGAGTATCTGAGGATGCCTTGTGGTATTAAAAATGCTCCTTCTCATTTTCAAAGGATGATGGACATAGTCCTAGGATTATTCATCAGACAGGGATGGATGATGGTATACATTGATGATGTTATCATTTACTCTGATCATTTGGATACTCAAAAAGAGAAATTAACGCTCATCCTCAAAACCATCTCTGCCATAGGATTGAAAGTATCAATGAAAAAGTGTAACTTTGGCTTGGGGAACTCAAAGCCTTAGGACACATTGTCTCTGGACTAACCTTAGCTGCTGACCAAAACAAGATAGAAGCAGTAATGAATAGGCCTTTGCCTCAGAATAAAACTGAACTCCTCTCCTTCATCAGCTTCTGCAGCTACTATAGGAAGTATTTACCAAAGTTTGCTCTTCTAACCAAATGTCTGTATGAGATCTGTAACAACAACACCGTGTTTGAAATGACTCATGATAGAGTGAAGAACTATGAGGAACTCAAAATTTCAATGACTTCAGCTCCAGTACTGATCCATCCAGAATACTCCTGTTAGCTTGCTACTATATACAGAGCAAAACTGTCAAATAGTAACACAAAATATGAAAAATATGAAAACCTCAATTAACAAAGTAAGGAGTGAGAAATACATAAATATTATGACAGGAATGGATTCCACACCTAAAATTAGGTAGGGTCACTCACTGACCCCAACCTTGAATTCCAAATCCTTATATTTTTAAAATAATTTAAAGGAAAAGTGCCAAAAATTACAATACCTGTATGGCCCTTTCTGGCCATTCTAACATTTCACACATACTTGGGACTGTAAATCCCAAGGTTTCTGGTTCAATCCCGGCCCAGGGGACCAAATTTAAGAGGATAAAGATGATAGTAGTCGGTAGCTGGGGAAAACAACACTATCTGGGGCAAGATGATGCCAGGGAGAACTTGAATAGAAGAAGTCAAAGATTGATCAGAGTTCAACAAGACAAGGCAATTGGAAGTGACAACTCCCACAAGCTAATAGCTCTGGTCATCAACAGAAGCTTAGGAAAGATCAAATCAATCCCAAAAAAACTCCAGTTTCTCAATGAACCTTCCCAACTCTGCGCAATCGAGAGCTTGAAGGGTACCAGATAACTGTGGGTGGCTGCACAAGAAAAAGCTAATTGTTTGATGAAGCTCTAGAAGCAAAAAAATAACTGATTCAAACAAGAATAAACCAAAACTTCTCAAGGGACTCAATAGTAGCATGGCGGAATTTAACTTCAAAAGAAACGGAGGGAGGTTTAACACTCCAGGTTTCAAGCTTGAAAAACCCTCTTCAGTCAAACCTGACTGGTTCCAGAAAGATAATCAAAGGATGATCAGGACCAGTATGGTTGGATAAAGGGATCAGGATTGGTGTAACACACTCAAGAATTCAATCAGTCAAATTCTTCTTCAACCAGAAAAGCTATTGGTTGGTGATAAGGATCAAGGATCAGGTTTTTGAGTATGGAGGCTCAAGGATCAAGGGGCAATCATGGATATACCCAAATTTTAGTCTCAAACGAAGGGGAATGAGACCCCACGGATAATGTATTTCAAGGTGATAATGATGATGATATTCCCTGGTAGGATACTATTTGATGTCCCCCCCCAAAAGTCAGGGGAGAGCCCCTCCTTATATGGGCAGGAGGCCCTGTTAGACTATGTACAACTGATTCTACAAATAGAGTGGAATTGTTTTTTTTTAGATGATCAGAAAAATTTTATCACGCAGGCCGGTGGAAATCCGGCCTCCCTGACTGGGGTGGGATCTATTCTCATCTCTTCACCATCTCTTGCGTCTGTCCATGGACGGTGTAAGACTCCAAACGGTGCTAAGCCGTGGCAGTTCTGTGGAGGGGAAAGGTGCTGTTTAGGCTGCCCTCCTAGGAGTTACAATAATATTTAAATGTAACCGGAATCAAGGTCCAGAACCTTATGGGTGAGAAATCAAACTAAGAGAAGAGGATAAGAGTTGTCGGTAGCGATGGAAACAACACTATCTGAGACAAGATGGTGCAGGGAAAGACTTGAACAAATAAGTCAAGGTTTGTTCAGAGTTCAATAGAACAAGGCAGTTGTAAGTAACAACGCCCACAAGCTAATAACTCTGGTCGTCAGCAGCTGATTAGGAAAGATCAACTCAATCCCAACCAACCTCCAGGTTCTCAATGAACCTGCCCAACTCTCCGCAATCAAGCGCTTGAAGGGTACCAGATAACTGTGGGAGGCTGAACAAAACAAAAGCGATTTGTTTATGAAGCTCTAGAAGCAAATCAATAACGAATTTGAGCAAGAATATCCCAACACTTCTCAAGGAACTCAAGAATAGCGTGGCAAAATTCAACCTCAAAGAAGAAGGGAGGTATAACACTCCAGGTTTTAAGCTTAATAAAACCTCTTCAATCAAACGTGATTGGCTCCAGAAAGATGATCACGGAGAGATCAAGACCAGTATGGTTGGAAAAAGGGATCAGAGTGGTATAACACACTCAAGAATTCAGGCAGACAGTAATTCTTCTTCAACCAGCAAGGCTATTGGTTGGTGATAAGGATCAAGGTCACAAAGGACTGAGTTTGAGTATGGAGGCTCAAAGGATCAAGGGGCAATCATAGATATACCCGGATAAATTGCTCAGATAAGTGGGAAAGGAAGCCCACGGATAAGTTGATTATGATGATGGGGGAAACAGATGAGATGAGATGACGATGGTCTCCTCCTCGGATGCTGCGATCCTGGGATCAAAAGGCAGGGGAGAGCCCCTCCTTAAATGGGCAGGAGGCCCTGTTAGACTATATACAATGGATTCTACAAATAGAGCGGAAAAGGGAAGGCAACCATGTGGTCACTCGCGTTGGTCTGTGGATGGGCGCGCGTAACAATACCAGAGTCACCCACCCCTTGTCCGAAGGCGGAAGCGGGTGGGAGAGTCCCAGGAAAGGTGTTGGATGAAGTCCCTGAGAGCGCGGATGGGCGGATAGGAAATTGGTTTGAGAAAGTTGAGTAAATCCTGACGGCCTTGAGATCCACGACTGATAGATCAAATGCAATGGGAGGTTTGACGGATCCAAGGATTTGCCAAATGCTTGCGGGCGCGGTCAGGATGGATTCAGTAAATCATGGATGAGCGCCGCGCGACGGTAGCAATGAGGAGATTGGGAGGCGCAACGACAAAGATGAAGACACGCAACGACAAAGATGAGGACGTGCTATGACAACGGCGGAGATGATAAGCAACACGGATAAAGGACGCGCGACGCGCGCGGATGAAAGGAGCGCGGCGCGGCGCAGCGCGGCGCGCGACGCGGATAATGGAAGCGCAGCGCGCGCGGCGCGGGTAAAGAATGGTTTGGATGAGCCTGAGGATAAGTTGTTCAGCCGGGCGGTACGTTTGCGCAACAGTTTATGGATTGAGGTCTTAAGGTGGCCAGGGTGTCCAGGATGGGGCACCACATCTCTCCCCAACTTACAGACTGTCCCTAGTCTGCTCCCGAGTTTGATGCCATAGGAAAAAAAGAAAGGAAAGACAGATGATTGAAACCGGAAAAAAAAATGGCCATTTCAATCTTGAGAGTGTTTGAGAAAAAATTTGTTGATCCGACCAAAAATCCTAGAAGTGGAGAGTTCCAAGGTGGCTCACAAGTGTGGCAAGGGTAGAGTTTCACAAAAACGACAAGGATCTTGCCCAGGCGGTGCACAATTGGGAGGATTTACTTCTGAGATAAGTTGCCCCCACGACAATGAAACTTCTTGACTTGATCAGCAGAGAACCTTCTGGCCAACCGAGTACCATCCAGCTCCTCCAAAACATAAGACCCACCCCTAACTTGATGAATCACTCGATAAGGGCCATTCCAACGATTAGAGAAAAGCTTGCCCCACTGGGTCTCCAAAGATTGATTATAAGCTAAAACTAGGTCACCAGGGTTCAAGGGCTCCCTGATTCGATTAGAGTGCTTGCCCTCCCAATACTGGACGGATTTTTCTCTGGACTCCATCATTTTTTGATAAGCTTCTTAACGAACGTCTTCACTTCGCTCAAGTTGCTTGGATCTAGCAACTAACAGATCGGTAGTTGAGGACACCTCTTCCCAAGAGACACCCAAGAAAGATTCCATTTCCAGATCCAAAGGAAGGACTGCTCTTTGACCAAAGATGATTTCATAAGGTGAGTAGCCAGTAGTCCTTTTGGTTGAGATTCGATCAGAAAAGAGAACAAGAGGGAGGAATTTGCAACAATTCTTGCCACTTTCACCAGCCAGTTTAACAAGTGCAGCCTTCAAAGGGGCATGGCCTCGTTCCACCATGCCTTGGCCTTCAGGATAATACGGAGTAGTAACTCTATGTTGTCCAGGAAGGGATTGGATCATTTCAGCAAGCTTGCCCCCAAACTCAGAGCCACCATCAGTAGAGTAAGATCAAACCAGGCCATAACGCATTGTCCAGGTCTCGTAGAGGAAAGCTGCCACTGATTCAGAGCTAAGGTTCTTAAGAAATTTCGCTTCAACCCATCCGGAAAAATCATCTCTAGCCACAATGAGGTACTTAGCACCACCTGCCTTAATGTGAACCACATCCATAGCAATCCTTCCAAAGACAGTGGACTCCCCAGTAGGATAACAAATTTCGGCTGGGCGCCTGAGATCACGTTTTTGACAAACTTCACAACTCTTGCACCATTGGGAGACGGATTTCTTCAAAGATGGCCACCAGAATCGTTTGGATAATCGTCGATAAGTTTCAGTTTCCCCACGATGACCAAGGCCTTCATGGAGACTTTCAAGGATAGAATCTTGTTTAGAGGGAATAGTAACAACAATAAGAGCACAAGGATTGCCCCTCTTCATAAGTCTAGAGCCTTGAACAAAAAAATTAGAAGACTTTTGTTTAAGAGATTGAAATTCCTTAGCAGAGAGATCAGGAGGTTTTTGAAGAGTTGAAAGGTACTGCTCTAATTTAAACCAGAAGCCTTGTTGAAAGCCAGAATAATTTTGTGAAGAAAAAGAGAAAATAGGTTGAATTAAAGGTTCCTCTTCATTGAAATCGGTTCCAACATCAGATTCGTTGTCCCCAAGAGGACGTCGAGATAAACCGTCAGGCATGGTGAAAGATTTTCCCGGCCTGTGAACAATATCAAAAGAGAAAAGCTGGATAAAGGCCACCCAACGAGTCATAGGAGCATTGGGAAGACTGGGAGCGTTGATCATTTCAATGATGGATTGAGCATCAACTTGCAATTTGAAATGTTGGCCCCAGAGAACGGTTTGAAGTTTCTTCATCATTCGAGCCACACCACAGAGTTCCAGTTTGGGCTGGGAGTATCTAGATTCTACATCTGAAAAAAACAAAGATTCATAAAGAGCAGGACGGTCCCAACCATTTTCATCTTCCTGAGTAAGGACAGCCCCAACAGATTGATAACTAGAATCAAAAGCCAGCTTGATCTTGCCAGCTCCAGGTCCATAAGAGATCTTTTTCAAAACTATGTCTTCACCAACTATCCTTTTGAGTAGCTGGAAAGCACATTCACAATCTTGGGCCCAAATCCATTCAGCATCTTTTCTGGTTAGACGACGCAAGGGTGCACAGATTTTGGATAAAGATGGGATAAAGATTCTAACATAAGTGACAACACCTAGAAAGCCCCTAACTTCAGTTGGATTGAGTGGGGTAGGCCAAGAGATGATCTTGTTGACTTTGGCTGGTGCCATCCTTCTTCCTTCCTTGCAGACCACATGACCAACAATTTCCAGAGCAGGGACACAAGCCGCCAGTTTGGATCCAGAGACAGTAAGGCCAGATTCCTTGATTCGAAACAGAATCCTCTCCAAGGTAGTAGCATATTCCCAGATAAAACGACGAATTCCTGAATGCCAAGGTAAGAGCTCATTATCATAGTCAGATACTGGACCTTTAATTCCTCCATCGTCAATAAAGATACCAGCATGATCAGGGATTTCATCCTGGAGGATCCACATCATCTGAGCCTGATAGACTGCAACAAAGTTGGTGGCTCCTTGAGGCAATCGAATAAGTTGAAATCAACCAAGAGGGGTATCGAAAGTAGTGAGAGGACAAGAAATAGGATGTAAGGATCGTTCGTCATAGCCACCCATAATATCCCCTAGACCATAGCAAGCTCTTCCCGCAAAGGATTCAACAAATTCTTCAGTAGCAGGAGGGATACCAGAGTCTTTAATAGTAAATTTATTAAGAGGTTGAAGATCATGAACTATTCTAAGTTTACCATTACTCTTGAGGACACAGAAGACAGGGCTGGAGTAACTAGAAGTTGACTGTTCATACAGGCCAGTTCGAACTCGTTCCCGGACCAACTTGATGAATTCGTCAACTTTAGCAGCAGGGATAGGGATCTTTTTCTTTTGCCAAGGATCATGTTCAACTACAGGGATGATATAAGGGAGGCCATAGGATTCCCGCAAGAGACCTCTCTCTTCTTCACAGAAAGCAATAGATTTTTCTCTTAGAGATAAGACATTTTTGATTAAATTTAAGTCATCAGGAAGAAGCCATCCATCTGGACCAAAGTTGACCACCTCCAGACGTTCTTCAGTGAACCGTCCATTAGGCACAAAGGGACCAGTAAGAGATTGAGGAAGACCACAGTAAGGATTGCGAGATAGAGGAGGACGCATAAGGGGAGGATTGAGGTTGAGAGGCATAGGCTGGTTGACTGGTTGGATCTTTTTAGCAACTGGTTTATACTTAGTGGCAAAAGAGAGAAGTTCTTGTTTCCTCCAAGAGTTGACCAGAGAGACTTGATTACAAAAGCTGAGTCCAAGTTCCAACATCTTCCAAGTCCGATGTTCTGCAATATCCTTGAAGGGTGCCTTTTCCATAAAAGGAGAACCAGGAGATAATACGTTGCTCACATGTGTGGCACAAGGTAGGGTTTTGAAAATGACAGTAAAAGATTGCCCTGGCAGTGCACAATTGGGAGGACTTACTTGTACCCCAAATTGCCTCCACTGAAGCCCATATTCCTTCATACCAAAATCACCAAAAACGGAATTGCAATTAGGATCTAGTTTAGGCTCATTGCGGAGATTCGAACCGGAACTGAGAGAAGATTGATCAGACTCAAAAGTAGAAGGAAAAGAAGACACAACAGATCCAGAGAGAAAAGGAGACGGAGAAGAAGTATCTTTGGATTTTTCTATTTTGATATGTTTTTGTTTTTTAATATTCTTGAGCTCAGACGAGAATGATGAAAGGAATGAAAAATAAGCCTGAGGGATGGAAGTTGACCCTTGAGTTGCAGTCTGAGGCTGAAAAGAACTACAACTATTAGTAGGATCAACTATTCCCCTAAAAAATGAGAGGAACTAGAGTTATCCTTCTGCTTCCCCTTAAAAGATGATTTGGGAGAATGACCAGGAAAATCTCTTTCCCAACGACCAGAATCCAACGAGCAAAGAGGGACTTCAATTTTCCTGCCATCAGCATCAGGGAGAAGAATCCTCTCCCCAACTTGATCAGAAAACATCAGGGTTGCACCAAAGTCCATTAAGAAGGGTCGTCCCAAGATCATAGGACTGTCCAAACGAGTAATCCAAAAGTGGCAGGTTCCAACAATATTTCGACCAATCCTGACCGGTACATCTTCAGCAATACCAACCAGTTCACAAGCTTGATTTCCTATCCCATACACTGAAGAGTTGAAGCTGACCCTAGGACTAAGTTTGAGCTTGCAGGCCATAGCATCCGAGATTAAGTTAAGCTGAGATCCAGAATCCACAAGAGGAGAAACAGTTTTAGCTGAGTCTCCAAGATAACAAGGAAGAAAGCCAAGGGGACAGGAATAAAGATTGGATTCTATAGAAGGACTGGTTCCACCAGAGTCCTCCATTAAAGTGCCAGAGGAGACTTTGAGTTCTTCAGGGCCAATTTCCACACGTCAACAAGAGACCCATTTCTTCATTCCTTCAGCAACAGATGGAGAGATTGATAGGAGTTCAGCCACAGATAGATCAGGGATTTTGAGATCAGAAATTTTCTTTAATACTCCCTCCACAGCATTGGGGTGATCCTTGGAGATGCCCCTTTCAAATCGAACTTTGGGCTGGGTGGGGGTAGGAAGTTCAGGTGACGCAGAATCTAAGATAGGAATAGAAGGTTGAGGTGAGGGAGAAGGATCAGGGTGATCTGGGAACCTTTCCATGAGTGGTTCCTTTTCCACCTCCATATCTTCTACATCAGAGGAAGGAGGCTCAAGTGATGATCGACGTTTAACGGGTTTTCGAAGGATTGAAGTTGGCAAGGAAGGAGCCTTATGAGGTTTAGGTTCCTCATGTCGTTTCCTGGCTGGATCAGATTGATAAGTAGTCCCAGCAAGACTAGAGGAAGAAATAGCTGGAGGATACCAAGGTTGGAGGGTACCACAGGATGATCGAAATTCAAAGGAAGCAAGAGATGCTTTCACAGGGGGTGATGGCTGGTAAGAGGCCACCACATGTCAGATAGGACGAGACGAGTCAAAAGGGATTAGAGCACCATTAGGGAGGAAGTAATTGTTTCCCCTCTGCTCTACCAACTTTTCCTTTAGGTCCTTCTGAAGTTCCTGGCATCGTCCGGTTCCATGGCCTTCCCTATGACAGTAGTAACAGACCAGAGTTGATTTGGGAACAGAAGAAGGAGCTTTCGGCGTAGCTAGCGAGGAAATTTTTTAATCTATTTTGTTCTCAAAGGCCCTAAGTAACTTGGTGATTTCATCTATAGTAGTAGGTTCCTGATTGGAATTAGGATCTACTTTAGGCCTACGATCTGCCTCCATTTTAATCATAATATCGTTTGACTCTTTAAAAGAAGGAGCATGGACTGGTTCAGTAGTTCTAGGCTTTTCAAAGGTAAGAGCAGTTTGACCTTTCATGACTTTATCCACAGTACTCCTAAGGGTAAGAAAAACAGGGAGCTTGAATCAATTATCCCTGGTAGTAATCATGGATCCAGATTTGACCAGTTCTTCTTTAATCCTTTCCTGCACAGCCGAAGAAAAAGATTGGAAGAACTTTGCTTGAATTTTGTCCACTGTGTCAATGTGATTGTTTCGGATAAGATAGTTTTGAATGGGATCCCAAGACTTCCTAAAAATCTGATAGTCAGAGGCTGAAGAAATACCACCATTGGAGATCCACTGAGAAACCAGAGCATCCAAATCCTGCAGAGTAAACCTAGCCACATCTATTTTACCCCAGTATGCCAACATAGCCTCCCTGAGAAGCGTACAGTTGTGGGATTCAAATCCCTCGAAAGACTTGATTACCTCCATAACTTCATCAGAGGAGATAAAGAACCACAACTGATAAGCCATATCGAATTCACTAGCTCCATCCACTTCAGCAGCCATTTCGTAGGAGTCCAAGAATTGCTCGACATTTGTACCGTTGAAGCCTGAGTTCTTGTTCTGGGGTTTGATCTTTACCATCTTAGGTCGAACAGAGGTGGTTGGAGCAGCGGGAGATGCCATATCGAATAACAGAGTTCCTAGGGGATCCAAAGAGCAGATTTCCAAAGTGGCTCACGAGTGTGGCAAGAGTAGGGTTTTTCCAAAAGCGACAAGTATCTTGCCCGAGCGGTGCACAAATTGGGAGGACTTACTTCTAGACCAAGCTGCCTCCACAGATCGGAAAAAAGAACAAACAGAAAAAGAAAGAGAAATTGGATAGGATTTCGGAGTTGATTCTTCAAGTTGGGACTGTAAATCCCAAGGTTGCTGGTTCAATCCCGGCCCAGGGGACCAAATTTAAGACTCCAAACGGTGCTAAGCCGTGGCAGTTCTGTGGAGGGGAAAGGTGCTGTTTAGGCTGCCCTCCTAGGAGTTACAATAATATTTAAATGTAACCAGAATCAAGGTCCAGAACCTTATGGATGAGAAATCAAACTAAGAGAAGAGGATAAGAGTTGTCGGTAGCGATGGAAACAACACTATCTGAGACAAGATGGTGCAGGGAAAGACTTGAAAAAATAAGTCAAGGTTTGTTCAGAGTTCAATAGAACAAGGCAGTTGTAAGTAACAACGCCCACAAGCTAATAACTCTGGTCGTCAGCAGCTGATTAGGAAAGATCAACTCAATCCCAACCAACCTCCAGGTTCTCAATGAACCTGCCCAACTCTCCGCAATCAAGCGCTTGAAGGGTACCAGATAACTGTGGGAGGCTGAACAAAACAAAAGCGATTTGTTTATGAAGCTCTAGAAGCAAATCAATAACGAATTTGAGCAAGAATATCCCAACACTTCTCAAGGAACTCAAGAATAGCGTGGCAAAATTCAACCTCAAAGAAGAAGGGAGGTATAACACTCCAGGTTTTAAGCTTAATAAAACCTCTTCAATCAAACGTGATTGGCTCCAGAAAGATGATCACGGAGAGATCAAGACCAGTATGGTCGGAAAAAGGGATCAGAGTGGTATAACACACTCAAGAATTCAGGCAGACAGGAATTCTTCTTCAACCAGCAAGGCTATTGGTTGGTGATAAGGATCAAGGTCACAAAGGACTGAGTTTGAGTATGGAGGCTCAAAGGATCAAGGGGCAATCATAGATATACCCGGATAAATTGCTCAGATAAGTGGGAAAGGAAGCCCACGGATAAGTTGATTATGATGATGGGGGAAACAGATGAGATGAGATGACGATGGTCTCCTCCTCGGATGCTGCGATCCTGGGATCAAAAGGCAGGGGAGAGCCCCTCCTTATATGGGCAGGAGGCCCTGTTAGACTATATACAACGGATTCTACAAATAGAGCGGAAAAGGGAAGGCAACCATGTGGTCACTGGCGTCGGTCTGTGGATGGGCGCGCGTAACAATACCAGAGTCACCCACCCCTTGTCCGAAGGCGGAAGCGGGTGGGAGAGTCCCAGGAAAGGTGTTGGATGAAGTCCCTGAGAGCGCGGATGGGAGGATAGGAAATTGGTTTGAGAAAGTTGAGTAAATCCTGACGGCCTTGAGATCCACGACTGATAGATCAAATGCGATGGGAGGTTTGACGGATCCAAGGATTTTCCAAATGCTTGCGGGCGCGGTCGGGATGGATTCAGTAAATCATGGATGAGCGCCGCGCGACGGTAGCAATGAGGAGATTGGGAGGCGCAACGACAAAGATGAAGACATGCAACAACAAAGATGAGGACGTGCTATGACAACGGCGGAGATGATAAGCAACACGGATAAAGGACGCGCGACGCGCGCGGATGAAAGGAGCGCGGCGCGGCGCAGCGCGGCGCGCGACGCGGATAATGGAAGCGCAGCGCGCGCGGCGCGGGTAAAGAATGGTTTGGATGAGCCTGAGGATAAGTTGTTCAGCCGGGCGGTACGTTTGCGCAACAGTTTATGGATTGAGGTCTTAAGGCGGCCAGGGTGTCCAGGATGGGGCACCACAACGGGTGCGCGCAACAACACCGGAATCACCCACCCCTCACCCAAAGGCAGAAAGGGTGGGAAAAAAAATGAACCAGACCGCCTGCGGATGTCCGCGGGCAGTGGACAATGCTTTCCACCCCCACCCAAAGCGATGGAAGGGTGTGGGAGAGTCCCAGGAAGGGTGATGGATTGGTGTTGGCCAATTTTTGGACCAAGAGGGATTGCGTGGAGGATTGGATGGGGAGCGGCTGGGGGATTGATGGAGGGCTGCAACTGTGGCTGTAGGGCGAGAGAGCTTGGTGCGTGACTGGGTCCAACCAACTGGGCCTGATGACTACAAGACTGAAGAGGAGTGAGAGCGGTAGGGGTGGCGGTGATTGAAGAGAATCCTAAAGAGAGTTTAAAGCAAGACTTCAACATTTGAGTTGCTTGATCACTCCAAGTGTTTAAGAAGGTGGTAGAGAGTAATCAATCTCTCCACAGCTCATGGCCAGGACAACTTGGATGACCATGTTAAGGTTAGGGAGTGCATGATGTGAGACATGGGTCAACTCCTTGATCAAATTCTTGACAGAAAACAACCCACTGGGGTCATGATGATGATGATGATGATGATGATGATTGGGGTGGGGTCAACTGTCCTTCAAGAGTCTGACGAGTACATAACAAGCTTGAGCCAAGTGACCCAATTTGATCCAGTTGGGGGTCAAGTGGTGAGTTGCTGCATCAGCGGGTTTGGCCAACCGGGCTCTACAAGTGGGTTGAGTGGTCAACATGACGCTAAGAAGCAATTGTTGGCCAATGATAAGTTGCCGGTGGCGTGGGATAACATGGCCTTGAGAAAGGCAATTTTAGGACTGTAAGAGTCCCATCAAGATTGCTGGCAAGCCATCTTGATGGTTTTGACTAGTAACTGATTGGCATGGTCAAAGTCAGAACAGAAAATAGAAATCTGACTCATCATCTACTTGGTCTCCATCTTCATGGCAACAAGCAGTTTGAGATATGAACAAATCAATGTACTCCAAGACCCATTTGATGGATGATAGGGGTTGGTTGTGAGGAGGACGGTGGTGGTTTATGGGATGAAGTGGGATATCTTGGGCCAAGCGGGTCTTGGCCCGCGCGTACGGCCAAAAGGAAGGGAGGAACAAAGAGAGAAGGGATTGAAAGCAATTCCTAGGTGATGAGACCAGGAGAGGCCTGTCCTAAACCACTGGGACAGAGGAATGTTTGGCAGGATGAGGAAATTGGAGGAGTGATACTGAAAAAAATTCCATTTTTTTTTGTTTTTTTTGGAATGACACCCAAATAAAAGAATCATGACAAATTTTTGAATTTTCTGCATCTGGTCCAGGGTGTCCAGATTTGGTCACCACAACGGAAAAATATCAACTATTTGATAGCCAATTTGTTTTTCCTGACCTGGGCTTTGGAATTGACTTCAAGGAAAAAGGTGTGGTCAAAATGGTTTGGGCAGCCAATAAGTACAAGAAATGTACTTTTCCTGCTGTGGAGACTACCACTCATAAAAGAATGGCAATTTCAATGAAAATCAACAAAACAACTAGAAACACTTGCAGGGACTTGGGGAATGGGAAAATATACTCCAGGAAAAAAATATAAATAAAAATAAAAAATATTTTTTTTATGGTGGGGTTAAAAATAGTCTTAAGCATTGTTTTAATCAAAAATTATTTCTTTTTCTTTTTAAGTTTTTCATCAAAGCAAATATATTTACAAGCCCATCATTTGAGTTATCTGCTTTAATTGATCTACTGTTCTACTGCTACCAATGTATGCTGCAGCAATTTAACACTTATCCTTTTTTCCTGTTGCCAGTTGTTCCCTCTCCATTTACAGTTGCGCTTTCTTTCAACCATTCTTCTTTTCCTGTTTTTGAAATTCTAGCTCAGCCTATTTCAACTTCCACTCAGAATCCCATTTTTTCTGATGAGCCAAAATCTTAGCTGTGTGCTTTTTAAAATCAATAGCCAGTTGAAGATCCCACTTCTCCTTTTCAAACTGAAGTTTTTCAGATTCAATTTGTGATTTCACTTTTTTTCACAGCGGAATAGGAATGAGCTTTGTTTTGAAAGCAAGGATAATCCAATTGGCTTACTTGAATCTTGCTTCTCCATGATCTCCTCAAAGCCCTAAAAATTTGAAGTGTTTCTCCTCTTTTGAATGCTTTTGGGGTTGATGTTGATGAAATTGGAGGCCCTTTGCTTTCCCTTTGCAGAGGAGGTTTGTGTGGGAACATCATTGCTCTCATTTGAAGGGGATTTTGGAGGCCCCATTGGCTTGAGGTTTTGGCAATTCAGGAATGGATGAGCCTGTTTCTTTTGAATCTAAATAATTCAGGATTGGCTGGACAGAAGATAAAAGAACTTGGTTCCTTACTTGAGCAGATTCGGATGGCAATGGTGATACAGGAATGACATCCTCCTCTTTGGCCAAGTTCTCCAGTGCTTCCACCCCAGAAAGAGAGAGATCCAAAGAAGGAGGGGAGGGGTCCAAGGTTGGTTTTGACTCCTCAATCAACGCAGAAGTAGACGTGACTGGAGCTGATTGTTTTTTAATATCCTCCTCGGCATTGTATGGGGGCCACTTTTAGGTTTCTTTGGGATCACCATTGCTAGGCTGAGCATCTCCAGAAAAGTCCTCAGCGTCAACTGAATTGGATTTTTGGGAAGCAAAAGCGGCTAGGGGGGTGATGTTGGACTTCTTTCCAAAGATTTCATCCATTTGAACATAAAAAGGACCAATGGAGTTCAACCTATCAACCACCAAGTTGATTCCCTTGGCTTTGTTGGAGTGGGTGATACCAAAGTCGGTGGAGATTGACAGGGAGTGGGTCTTTTTTTACTTGGCTTGATAATTCTTGAATTTCTCCCTCATCTGTTTGATGAAAGATCCAGCCTACCTTTTGTTGTATCCTTGAGTTCATTGGCCATCTGGAGATAAGCATTGACCTTAGAGGATGGAGGTCAGCCAACGCGTGTTTCATTGTCCAATCCAAAGAAAGCATTGTAGTTGGAGTGAATTTTAAGCCAGTTTACCAGGATGATGTGATCAGCTCTCTTGAGCTGAATTGAGCCTTTGGAAGCTGATGGGGGAGGATTTTTGGATGTTGAGTTCCTGGGGGATGTTCACTTTGGTCCATTGGATTGTTTAGTGGACTTGCGGGGGGAGGATTGCTGAGGGTCCATTTAAAAATAGTAAGAAGGATGAAAGGATGAAAGGCTATGAGAGTGTTTAAGTGGTGAGAGTGATGATGTGATGAGAGGATGAGAGTGATGAAGAAAAGATAATAGGAAGAGATGAGAGTGATGAAGTGAAAAGAGGGATAAAGCAATGAGAGTTAGGATGTGATGAAAGAAATAAAGTGATTAGAGTGATGAAGTGATGAGGAAAGTGATCCAATGAGAGTTAGGTGGGTGTGATGAAAGCAATAAACAGATGAGAGCAATGAAGTGATAAGGATAGTGATCCAATGAGATTTTGCTGGATGTGATGAAAGCAATAAACAGATGAGAGGGATGAACTGATCAGGATAGTGATCCAATGAGAGTTAGCTGGATGTGATGAAAGTGATAAAGTGATGAGAGTGATGAATTGATGAGGATAGTGATGAAGAGATGAAGAGCAATGAATGAAAGTTTTTTTCAATGAGGTTGGAGTTAGAAGGAGGTGGGAAGCCAGGGGTGGATGAAGTGGACAGGTGGTGGAAGCCTTTAAATACTTTATTTTAAAAAACACACTTATTTCCAGGTAACTCTGATACCTCTGATGTGGAATAAGTGGGTTTTTTATTTTTAATGGCGGGTTTGAAATGGTGGATTTGGGTTGAAACCCGCCATTAAAAAACGGCGGGTTTGCTTAACTCTGATACGCCCTATTGTTTTTCCCCAAAATTTGGAGAGCCATTTGGGGAAAACTAAGGACTTTAATGTTGAAATCATATTCATGTATCTGCCAGAGCCCCCAACTAAAAAAAAACCTCATATTTTCAAAATTAAGGAATAATCACAATAAAAAAAATGAATTATTAACCAAGAATTCATGAGAAAAATTTGCAAAAAATATGTCCAAAATCAATCAAGGTGCATGATTAATGGAATTCACTACCTTATGGTAAACAATATTATAAGTTTCAAAAGACTTTTGATATTCTATTCTCTGTGCTACAACTACTCTTTTTGAATGGCTTGATCTACTCCTGGAAAATGCTACATATAACCCCCATTCTTGAACACAGGATCTTGAAGATGAAGGCCAACATTTGAAATTTTCTGACCTTGAGATTTATTAATTTTCAAAGAGAAGGCCAAATTTACTGGAAACCTTTTGTGTATTGATTTTAATGGAAGACTGTTATCATCTTGTTCAGAAATCAAATTGATGTGTGGAATGGCAAAGATTCTTCCCATGTAATAACCTTCTGCTATCTTTGCAAATGTAGTATTTGTTCCCAATCTTCGACATCCAAGCAAGTCCCATTGCAAAGTCCAATTTTAAAACTCATCATAATAAACATGATTATTGGCAAACCAAATTTCAGAGTAAGCTATTAGGAGGAAAGTTTGGAAGAAATAATTTATTAAGGAATTCTTTCTGGTAAAGATTCTTTGTGTCATCTTCAACAGAGTCATGGCTTGAGTAATTTCAAATTGTATTATTTTCTTCATTTCCAGGGAGTGAATTCAGAGTTAGTAAATTTATAGAATAAATAAAATAAAAAGAAATTAAAATTAAAATAAGTTATATTATTTAAATAATAAAAATTTTTAATCAAGTGAGAAATTTGTGGAATGGATTAAAAAAAATAATCACACAAACAATTTTTCAAGTATTTCAACAGATAAGAAAGTAAAAAAAAAGTATATATCATTGAAATCTTTGTATATTCTTATGGTGATGGATAGAATAAAACACTCCATGTTTAACCAATGAAATGGTAAAAAATGGACACCAGAGAAATTTGATATTTTTTGGATAATTTCAATCAAGTGAAAAATCTTGAAAATTGCTTGAAAAAAGGATGACATGGAAAATTGTTTAAGTATTTCAAAATATAATCAATTAAAACAAATTATATCTCATGGAAATATTGCCATGTAATTTCAGACCTTGATATAATTCCATACCCCATGGTCAACCGTGTTTTCAGTTTCAAATTAAATGATTTTTTTAGGTTTCTTTTCAGCCACTAAACCCGCTGAACTTCTGGATCAAAAACTCAAAAATGCAACATATAAACCCCAATGGGTATACTTGATCTTGAAGATAAAGAATAATATTTGAAATTTCCTGACTTTGTGATTTGTTATTTATGCGGAGAGGGGTTAGGAAGAAATAATAAATTGAGAAACTTTGTTGGCATAAGTTTTGAGTTCAACCCTCAAGAGAAACATGGCTTCAGTAAATATTCATGAAATTATCTTAATCATTGCAAGGATGAAAATTGAGCTGTAATGAATTTATCTTGTATTCTTAGGCATTCTTGAAACCCAGAATAACACAATAAACTAGGTAAATTTCATTGAGATATTGGTCTTTAAGTTTGAGAAAAAATTTCTAAAGCATGATCTTCATTATTTTCATGAATAAAAATGTGTTGAATTATAATTTTTCAATTTACCATTTCCAACATCAAGTAAAAAATGAATTATAATTGGAGTTACCTGCAACCCAGACATTTGAATTGAGGGGGGAAACTTGAAAAGAAATTAAGCATGCATAATTCCCCAAGAATTACTCAATTAGTTGAGGATGTGTGCAAAATTCCCCAAAAATTACTCAAATATTTGAGAATCATGATATTCATTATTTTCATGCATAACAATGTGTTGAAGCAAAATCATTCCATTTGAATCTTTTATTAATTCAAGAACATCCCCAAAATAAATTTAAAAAAACTATAATCAGGATTACCTGCAACACAGATACTTGAATACAGGGTTAAAACTTGAAAATAACTCCGGCATGCAGCATTTACCAAAAATTCATCAAATAGTTGAGGCAGTTTCCCCTTTTGGAAAACAGGTAAAGTCTACCTAATATAACCACCAAGAACTCTTCATTTTCCTCAAAAAGCTGAATGATAAAACATTAAATTTTGAAGTGATTTTTCAACAAACTAGACAGAATTCCCATGATTCATAGGTGCTTGATCTATCTCACCCACCAGGACTATCATTCAATAATTACAGGGCTGAGAGGAATTGCATGCATTGAGTATGAGTTCAAATATATGCTTCTGTCTATTATTAAGAAAATGATCTTTTTTCCAAATTTCCTTCACTTATAGAATCATTTTGTTCTTCTGCAGGGATAAGTTTCCTATTTATTCCTTTAACCTTTACCATTTGATCAAATTTTTAAAACCAGGAAAAAAAATTTCAGTTTTTGTTTCCTGGTTTCAAAATAAAATTTTGGTGATTGATGTTAATATTTGATTTTTGAGAACCCTTTGAACTGTGACCATGGATTGAAGTAAAGCTTTCAACACAAAATTGAAGCAAAAATATGATAAGAAAAGTGTTTTTCCTGGCTGAAAAAGTGCCAATAGCTTTTCAAAAAACTCTCTAAGTTCAAAAGGGTGAATATACTCATGAGCTTCTTGAATTTTCTAAATGATCACTTTCATCAAGTAAAAACTTGGCCAAAGACTCATCTCTGAAATGTTCATAAAAAATTCCATTGAATTTCTTTAGGTTATCAAATTAAGTAGCACCAGTAGAATTATTCAATAAAAATCTGAGAAACCTCCTTTCTGAATCTGCAGGATGAAAAGTGTAAATTCTTCATATTCAATAATCAATTTGAAATTTCCTGCATTCTTTGCTGAGTGGATGGAACTTTAAGTATTATCAAAAGTCAAATATTTAATTCTTTTGCAAAAATATCAAATGAATTTCTTTTCAAATAGTGTATGAGAATAGTTCTCCTTGTGTTTATCTTTAAATAAATTCATCAAGGGCTTCATCTGGTTCAAAAAAAACTAGTTTTTGACCAGATAGATGAATATCCATCCTGATCACAGAAGGTGAAATATCAATTGATTTGAATGAAGAAACTCTCCAAAATGCCTCTGGAGGAGCTTCCCATCTTTAATCCCCTGAATAGTCTGTTTCTTCCAAACCTGCACCAACATCAACTTTAACACATTCATGGACCTTATAAATTTATTTTTAGATGTATTCAATAGCCAGGATAACTTCACATATCTTAAATCTTATGTGGTATTAGTACTTTGCCATAAGTTAAGGATTTTAAGGAACAAACCAAAAATTCTCAATGAGGAAGTATGTATGATTCCTCCTCAGTGAAAAATTAGCTCCATTCTAGCATGTTCTATATATTGGACAACTGCTTTCACCCACAATTGTTTCAGGAAACAAGGATTTGGGGTATTTCTCCTTGCATATGACATTACTTATGCAATCTGCTTCAATTTATGAGCTACCAAATGGGCCAGTTATCATGTGTCTTTTAACTGCTTGAGAAAGTTTTGGATCTGTGGATTTATCAGGTATATCTGCACAAACCATCATCTGAATTTATTCCGATGTTCTTGGTTGGTTATCATGGTAAAGAATTACCAAGATGTGAGAATGAGGCATACCTCTCTTCTGGAATTCTATGAAATGGGTTGTTCAATAGTTGATGGTGAAGATCAGAATGATTATATTTGATTGTACTTCTCAAGTGATGGTAATGGTAGTTGTGAAGAATTTCATGAGGATTTCAGTGGTGTGATTCATTTCAACCACCATGAAAGGAACTGAGCAGATTCTTCTATGTAGATTTGGAAAATGATTTCATGAATAAAAATCCAGGATATCAAAAAAAGTATCTTTTGGTGTGGCAAGATGGGCAAATGCAATACCACGTGGTATTTATCTAGAACAACTTACACCTAAGCTCTTTGATGTTACACCAAACGTGATCTCCTTGGTGAAAATCCCCTTTTAAACTGTTGCCTGTTACATACCTTGAATTTACTTGATTTTAAATTGAAGGTAATCTTGATTGTTAAATCCCCCTGCTGCACTGAAGTTGTTCTAGTTATGTACATGGGTGTGGGCAATACTTGGAAAAAAAATCAGACATAAACCTCATTTTGTATAAGTACATGCAGATTATGCATGAAGTTTTTTGTTATATATAATGGGGGAGAAAAGCAGAACCAACCTTATTTAGAATTAAATACATTCAGAAATATGTGTATTCACGTGTATATGCAGAAATATGTGTATTCACATGTACATGCAGAAATATGTGTATTCACATGGAGTGAAAAAAAGCGGAAACCTTGAAAAAATACAATCAAAAAGAAGATTATTGTACATTCAAATGGAGTTAAAAAAATCAGACACTCAAAAAAAATAAATAAATTAAGTAACACTCAAAAAAAAAACTGTTAAAATATGTATGCACTTACGCGTGTGCTACATATAAGTGTAATCCAAATGGGATGCACATGTGGGCCTCTGCGGCCCATTGGACACACACACAGACCATACATGCCTGTGTAGATGTCATGGATTTGGGGAAACTTGCCTCAAAACCCGTGAAACAGGCCTATTGGTACATGGGCCCTAACGGGCCCAGTGGGGTATATGGGCAAATACAGCCAGATAAGCTTGTATGGGCATAATTGAGCCCAAGGTTTATTTTGGACATAATTGGCCAGACGGGCTGGGCCGCAAAAGTATGTTAAACTCACGTTTTGGGCTTGGGGCAGCCCATTGGGGCCGCCGCCCGTGTTGCAGCTCATTTGGGGCTGCCGCCCATGTTTCATCCCGCTTGGGGCTGCTGTTTTTGCTTTTGGCCCATTTATGCGGCCCAATGGCCTGCGCGGGGCTGTTGTAAGGGGCAGAGGGACTCCACATGGAGTCCCCCACCCCATTTGCGGCTGTCAAGCCAATTGCGGCTGCCGCGCTGGGTTGCGGCTGGCTTTTGGAGCCGCCAAGCTGGGGCCAATGGCCCCAGCTCCTCCCCTCCCCTGGCTCATAATTGCAAGGGGGAGGAGGAGGGCTGGCTGGGTCAAACCAGCCAGCGACCGGTTGCAAGAGGCCACCGTTCAGGGTGGGGGGGACCTCATCACCCTCCCACCAAATGTCTGTGGCTAGGCTGGCCACAACAAGGCAACCAGCTGTGGGGGGGACTTGATAACCCTCCCGCCATCAAACAATAGGGGCGCTCTCCCCCCCCCCCCTTTACTGAGGGGGAGGAGCGACGGGGCTGAGCGGATTTGACCACCCCCCGGCCCACTTAACTATGACAACACCCTGGGGGTATTGACCCCCAGGGCCCTGGTAGGGGAGTTTGACTGCCCCCTCCAGGGATCTGTGAGAAAGAGAGGGGGGATGGCATGTCAGCCAATCACACCCCCCCAGGTGAGTTTCAAACCAAACCCAGGTGTGTCCTGGGTCCCACCTGGCCATTTGTATGACCAGGGGCTGGTTGCATGAGGCAACCATCCAGCATGTGAGGTAAAAGGGCGGTTTGTAACAGACAACTGGCCAGGGGCTGGTTCAGCCCCATTACGGTGGAAAAACCAGAAATGACCAGAATAGGCTGATTGTAAGGGTACAGGGACTGACGCCATGCGGGCTGATGCAGCCCAAACCAAGTAACAAGGCCTGTAGAGCCTGTAGAGCACTTTTGGGGCGGAAAATTTTCCTTTTGGCTTGTTGTATCATGTGCTCAAAAGAGGCCAATCTTTTGTACTTAAGGAGCTCTTCTTCCTGCTGTTTTCCATCAATCCATTCATCATCCAATCAAATTCATCACCAATATCATCCAACGTATTGCCCCATTGTGAGATCCCATTAGCAATTATTGACACCAGGTGTTCAGCCTTTTGTTTGCTTTAAATACTGCTCATTTTCCTAAGATAATTGCTGGCCATAACTATAACAAAAACTTTGAGATATATTAACATGGAGTGAAAAACAAAATGGGCGCCATAAAAAAATTACATTTGAAAAAGCAGATATTTGTGCATTCACATGGATGGGAAAATAAAAGTGGAAACTGAAAAAAAAAGCAGAAACTAAAAAAAAAATGGAACAAAAAAACAATCAACAAAAAAAACATTGAGATGCAGGTTTTTCATCCTCAATGCTGGGCAATGAACAGGTTCTGCGCAAAACCAATGCCAAAATTATTGAGGGTGCAGTGCCCAATATATTTAGTATATAGTAGAGCTCTGGTTTCATTCAGATCATATTGCAGAGCCAGCTGAAAAAAGTAGAATAAAGAAACAAATAATTGATATTTATTACTGAATAATCTTTACAGAAATAAATTTCACATGCACAATGAGGGAGGTTCACTCCCGGAACCTACACCTTAAACCTTTTATAAAATGTAGCAAAATACCACAACCCCAACCTTGCACATTTTGGTCACTTTGAAATTTCACATGACACAGCATGTGTATGTTACCTATCTAAAATTAAGTTATAAATTAAGTTATGTTTATAGTTTGGGATTTATTGAACAAAATTCAGTTTTTTATAAATTCTCACATGCACCTGTGTGAAAATCTAAAGCCTTAAAACAGGCATACAGACCAAAGGATTTCAAATTCCCATGAATAGCCACCACCTGGAAATTCAATAGCCATTATTCAAGCTCACAGATGTGCACCGGGCTGTGAGGACCTGGAATCATAATGAAAATTCCTTGGAGAAATGTTACAAAAAACTTAGTAAAGATATTCATATTTAATATGCATTCCAATCACTTAAATATGTAATAAAAACATTAGCTAATTCAAGAAACCCAAAAAATTCAGATGACAACCCATCAAAAGTAATATTTGACTTATTGCATCAAAATGGCAAAAATTTCCAAAAACCAATTTCACAGAATTTTCAAACCTGAACAAGTGACACCTGCACAAGCTAAATATTATGGAAATTTTCAGAAAAATATATTTAATTAATCAAAAATTTTGTAAAAATAACATAAATACATTTACATTTACCAACCAGATGTATGAACACACCACAGGCTCATCTCCCCTGTCATTTTCATGCAAAAAATGCAAGAAATAACATATTTGATGAAATTTGACATGGACATCCAACCTAAACCACCAAAATTTTCCTGTTGGCCAACCTCTGGCAGAAAAAAATTGCTTCTTCCCCTCAATTTAACCTGATACACATTGGAGGGATCCCTGATAAACTGAAAAAGGTAAATACAGCCCCATTTAAGGCTATATTGCTCCCAGACCCATTTATTATATTAATCTAGAAACTCTTACATACACAAATCAAATACTTATAAGAATAAGAAAGAAATCATTTAGTTTATTTTAAACTTAATTTGAACATCTTAATTTTTATAGCTCCAGTTTTGCATGATTTCAAATGCTCAAAGAATCTCAATAGGCTCCCAAATCACTGCTTGGTTAGTTATTGCAGGTAGCCTGGTATTTAACATCACCAAGCAATTTATTCCTCTATTCTTTAACTCTTTTTCTCATGTTTTCTGGGTACTAATTGATTTCTCCTAAGTTTCCAAGGGCCAGGTCTTTCTGGTTATAAGTTTAACCCCCTGAAGGAAGGTGTTAAAGACCCCAATTTGAACTGTGGCCCCTCTTTTCATTATTCAATAATCAATTTATGGGTGATGATAAATTCATGAATACCAGTTGTGTGGGAGTTGTGTAGGGCCCTACATGGCCACATGGATGCTTGGGGGCTCATACACGCGTCCAAAGTGCGCGTGGGGGCCCATACACGCGTCTACACGCTTCCAAAGTGTTTTTTCCAACATGCGCAACGCCTGGGTGGCTTTATAACCCTCATAAAAGGCTCTTTTGGGTGGTTTACCCCTGGAAACGGCAATTTTGAGAATTTTTTGGGGGTATATTTGGGGTTCTACAACCCCTGGGGGTTGTGCCAGAATTTTTGGGACCCCCCGGACCGGATTTGGGTTGCATCAACCCAAATTTTGGATTAAAACAAACTATTTGGGACTGTTGTACCACAACTAGCAATGCCAAAGCAACCCTAAAGTGAATCTAAAGTGTAATCAAGTTAAACTTCAAACCAAATCATTGAAACTAAAGTGAAACTGCAAAAAAACATTCCACAAAACTTGATCTTTCTCAACTCAAAAGTGAGAAAACTTGGTAGTTGTTCAATTGAAAGTTGGATTGAATACTGATATACCATTGCATTTTTTTTAATAACCAGAACAGTGGCAAGCCCTCCTTTTTGCAAAATTTCTTTGTTGAAGGATTAAATTGATAGTGCCATGAACAAAGCTGCAGAAAAAAGGGATTTGGGGAATGAAAAATTGGAAGCCCCAATTGCATCCTCATCTAGGGTTACAATTGAGGAACAAAATTTTTCACAAATAGATATGAACTCTGGTGGTGAGTAAAATTTTATGTTATTCTGGCTTTTGCCAGATTTAATTTGATGTTAACTGATTGGCCGCTTTTAAATATGAATATGCAACTATGAAAGATCAACTTGACCCACCTCCTGTGAGAGCTTTTACTACCAGGGAAGAGGCGCAAAACTATTTTCAAACATTGGAAATGAAGCATTTTTGTTCTTGAAAATATTTCAAATCAAAACGTGATAAATATGTGGATTTAGCCTGTGATAGACATGGTTTGTATTCTGGGAATTTGCTCACCAAATGGTCAAGGAAAAATCACACAAGGAAGGTTGGGTGCAAGTTTCAATCCGTGAAATTCAGACAAAGGCAGACCCCTTGTGGCAAATCTCCTACAGAAACACTCAACATAACCATCAACCATATCCACACCCCTCAGTTCATCCTCACCTGAGGAGAATCTCTGTAGTGGCCTTAGTAAATTTAAAAGAAGGCATCAATGATGGGCTCAATAATATTCAACTGAAAAGAAAATTTAGCAAGATTTATGGCTTCAAATATTTTGATGACCAAACAATCTATAACACTAAGCTTAAGGTAAAATTTGCAGAACTTAAGGTGAAAAGTGTTATGGTGATCCTCTTTGAACAACTTGGTGATTCAGGTTGGGTTCATCAAGCAAAATGAAGTTTAGAGGGACACTTGGAGGCCCTATTCTTGGAGCCCCCTGAGGAATTAAATCTTTGAAGAAAACTTCTACCCTATTGAACTTTTGGATTTTACTTATAAAAAAATAAGTACAACATCCCACTGTTGCATGTTGTACAAGTTACAGCAAACCAAAACAATTTCACAAAAGCTCTTGTTTTTTTAAGAAGAGAAATGTGTGAGTTCTAAAGTTGGTCTGTGAATGCACTAAAGGAGATGTCTTATGATCCTGAGAGACTTCCCAAATTCTTTTTGACAGATGGTGAAAAAGCTCTGATTTTTGATATAGAACAAAGTTTCCCAGATTCAAGAGGACAGTGCTGTTGGTGGCTCTTGTCTAAAATCATTCAAGAAAACTTTAAAGTGCACTTTAATAATTACGTTGTGTCAGCTTCCTGATTCCAGGAACTTTGCGGTCCTTTAGCTACAGAAAGTGATATTTGTGTTGGAATAATAATTCCAAGAAAATTACTGTAAAATGCTTAAATAATTGGTTTTAAAGCAAGTCCAAAGTTTGGTTTGTTTTTTTGGATTAAATTCTTTTAAATATATATTTTTCAAGAGGGGCCACAGTTTTTGCAAACTGGGGATCTTTATTGGATAACAACCTCTCTTCAAGGGGCTCTTTTGAACCGTGTAAAGACCTTGGTATAATGAGGTCTTAAATGATTGCTCACAAAAGACTAACTCAAGGGGATGGGTGGACTGGCTGTCTTACAGCACTTATGCCTGGGTTGCAAGGAGGATACAACTTACTAGCTTAAGTACTTACTCCAGGAAGCTTGCAGACATTCACGGTATGAAAGGGTCTCAGGACAATTATTGGGGTTATTTGCTGATATTCTTCACGGAATCAATGCTGGGGCCAGAATTATTAATAATACTATCAGACTATAGCCATATATCACTTGTTTATCTTTAATAAACGCTTTATCACGGATGGCAAGGAGTCTGGATTGATACTTAAAAATTACTCTGGATTAAATCACTTAAAAAAAGGGTTGTTTATATACCTTTTTGGGTAATAAGACCTTCTCAGGGCACGTAGAAAGGGTTGTGCTTGGATGCTGAGGCTAGCACGCTGGTCAGGGCTAGTTTGGCACGTATTTCTGGTGCTGTCAATCTGCTAGCCTTGTCTATGTCATATTTTGTTGTTAAATAATTGTCAGAAGGTGTTTAAATGTTAATTTGTTATTTTTATGATTCAGAAACATTTCCTCATTTTTTATTAACTTCTTTTGAGTTACATGGGTGGGGATGAGTATTAGTAGATTCTACGGCATCTTCTGCACATTTTGGGAATTTTCAATAATTTTTAGGTTAACTCCTTGTTGTGTTTTGTGGTTCATAAAGATTTGGCAATCTCATTTACATGACAACCATCATTATTGTTTCCCACAATTTATTTGCTTTATATTTTGATTTCCATATTTTTTATTCAATTATTCTTAGGTTTCAGACATCCCTTTGTCCGGCAGTCAAGTTGTTACATAAACATGATGTATGCATGCAGGTTGTAGCCTGTTCCTGCGGTACCTGGCTGTCAGGCTTAGTACAATTTTGTTGATGCGCGCAGGCTTGACAGCTGCGTGCAGGAATCTGTTGCCTGCGGCCAATCAGTAATTTTGCATTCGGCCCTTTTGAGATGCGCCTACATATTGAGTGTCAGGCGTGTTTACTCTTACTGTATGAATGCGGGGCTGCGCGCGGGAATTGTGACACAACACAAATCTGCCTGTAACTCCTAAAATATACACAACACCTCAATTCTGACTGAATTTTAGATGTGAAACCTATACATGGCATAATGTGTGAAATGTTAAAATGGCCAAAAGGTGCCATGGTGGTGTCGTGGTCTTTTGGTCATTTTGTTTAATAATTATTAAAAAATGTAAGGATTTAGAATTCAAGGGTGGGGTCAGTGAGTGACCCTACTCAATTTTGGGTGGGAAATCCATTTCTATAATAATATTCATGGATTTCTCACTCCTTCCAATTTTATTATTTTATTTCTGTTTTAAATCTGCTTTGACAGGTTGCTCTGTCCAAGTAGAAAGCTGACACGTTGAAGGATGGCAAAGATTTATGTCTCTGTGGTCTAAGTATTTGGGCCTCAAAAACCAACAAGGAGGGAGAGTTCAATGATGCAGAACTTCGATTAAGTTCCAAATCACTGCCCCTACTGTTAATCTTCATAGTTTTTGGTTGCTTAAATTATTACTTGTATAAAGTGTTTCTTGGCAGAAAGTGAGTATGTTCTTGAGTATATCGATCATAATATCTTCTGTATCAAAGAGAAGTTTGTGATGGCTTGGACTTGCAAAAACCCTGACTTTGGAAATAAAAAAACATCTTGGGTTGAAGGGGCTCATGCCACTCTCAAAAAATTATTTGCAAATTCTTTGGGAAACATGTTGGATTTCTGAGAAACCTAGAGAGAACTGTTTCCAATCAAATTAAATTGTTTCAGGAGGCCCTTTACAACTCTCAAATAATGATTGGAATAGTTCTTCATACTGAACTTTTACCATTGGGATGCAACTAGTCTTTACAAGCAATAAAACTTTTTATGGATAAATTATAGAGATTAAAGCAGAACCATGATGGGGAAGTGTGCACCAAGTCATACTTGATGACTATGGGTTTCCCCCGTTCCCACAAAATAGGTGACCTACTAGCATGAAGAGGATCCATTGTGCCTGAGGATTTTCATCCTCAGTGGAGGTTTCATTATGAACCTTGCAGTTCTATTTCTGTAAGTTGGTTTAATTTGTATTTTTGGATTGTTCAAATCACTTTTTGATTAATGCTTTTTCAATGATGATGCCTGCTTTACAAATATTTGATCCTTTTGAATTTTGAAAGGTTGATTTTGATGAAATGCTCAAAAATTCTCAGCTAAATGAGAAGCTCAATGCAATGATCTTGGAATATCCTGAAAAAGATCATTGCAGGCTTTTGAAGCACTTGATGAAGGAGGCCGCAAATTATTGATCAAAGCCATGACTTGAAACTAAATTCTTTCAATAAAGCAGAGGCTGTCCAAAATTGACAAATACCAGAAGAGATCCTTCTCAATTTGAACACATTGAAAATCAGCTTAATAGGGAAAAGAGAGTTAGAGGGTCACCAAATAAGAAAAGAAGAAAATTTTTAATTCTTTTCTTTTTTGAAATGTTCACCTTTTTGGATAAATGAACTGGTGATGATATGATGTTAATTATTAGTCAAAGTACACAGGATCAGAATATTAATTTCAGAGTTCAGAGGAAGGTACTGAAATTGAATTAGCTTCACTTAATTAGGAATCCAAATCCTCTTCAGAGGAAAAAGACGTGCATTAAGCATCAACCAGAAGCTCATCTTTGGTGAGTATTGATGTGATTTATTAATGTTATTGGAATTTTGGCTGAGCAAGTTTTGATCATAGGAACCTTAATTTAAATACCTCAATCAATTACCTGACAAATTACATAAGTTCTTGGGGTGAGGTTTGGGAGCCAATTGGTGATGGGAATTGGGGATTTAGAGTCATTCCTGAATTGCTTGAGTATGATGAAGATGGTTGGTTTAAAGTGAGAAAGGAAATGATTGAAAAATTAGAGAGACATAAAGCATGCTACATTAAGATTCTTGGTGGTGCAAAAGAGGTAGAAAATATTAAAGAAAGACTTGATGTTGAAGAATACAATGAAAAGATTCCCTCTTCAAAATGGGTGGCTAATTTAGATATGGGTCAAATAATAGCAGACACATATTCCAGACCTATATGTTTCATTTCATTGGAGTCATGTTGTAATTATACTCCAATGAAAAAAGGCTTTACGGATTAATCAGATAATATTTATGTTTCCTTTGTAAACAATAACCACTGGGTTCTATTATTATATGAGGGTGAAATTCTTCCAATCCTGCCCATTGTAGCAAAACCCTCTGATTTCATTTCAAAGAAAGCTTCTGGCTGGTTTTATCATCTCAAAGATCAACTGCATTTGTATTCTAGATTATAGATGTCAATTATAGAGCAAATTTCATCTTTGGTATTCCATATGACTTTTAATTCTGATGCAGATAACTTTTAATTCTATTAATATGATGGGTTATCACATTTTGAAAATTATTATGTTGAGTTTTTTTAGTTAAAATCATCATATTCAGTTTTTTTGCATGAGATTTTATTGGTAACTCAGTTCAACTTGAGTTAGGCTGATCCCATCATAAGGAGCATTTTTACTTCTGGTGATGAGATCAGCTTAACAAAAGTTGAACTTGTTTTTAATTTAGGGCAACTCAATTTTAAATTGTATTTTTTTTGGTGTTTTTACTTTAGGGCCTGTCAAGTTGAACTTGTGTTTTTTTGGTTATTTGTCTTCAGTTTGATTTTTGTTTTATATTTTTATATATTTTTTCACTTATTTTTATTTTATTTCTTATTTTTTTGTTTTAATTTAACAAAAAAATCAATATTTTTTTAATTTTTTGGGTGATTTCTGTTCTTATTGTATTTTTATTTACTTTGTTATTATTATTATTATTATTTTCTTATTTTCTTATATTTATTTTTATTTATTTTATTTTTGACACATAAGACTTTTAGTTGTGTGGAATGGCCAAAATAATATATTTGAGTTGTGTAAAGCCCCACACAACTTGATTGTGGTTGGGCTGTGTGCCACACAACACAGGACCGCCATGTGGGGACTGCATGACTACACTCAAGTCATCTGGAGGCTAAATGGCCCAAATGTAGTTGTGTAGCATGCAAAACAATTAAAATGAGTCGTGATTTTATCAGCACCCTTAATTTATTGATGAATTCACCCTTTATTGCAGCAACCCACCCTATTTTATTTTCTTTATCCATATTATAACCTATCATTTATGCATTATCTTGAATAATATATTTATTCTCACTCCATCACCTATATGAGTCAAATTATTGCAAGGATCCTGTAAACAAGTAGGTTGACAGCTTGTTGTTTCCTAACTTTCAAAATATAAGAAAAAAGAATTAAACCTTCCTTATTTGGTTTTTGAGATCCACTACACAGGAAAAAAATAAAACTCAATTTTCATCAATTTTTTATATTTTTAAAGAGTTTTTTGATATAAATTTCATTTTCAAATTTTACTCTTTAATCCAAGAAAAATCATATATAAAAGATGCTTCAAAATTCCCATTAAAAATGATATTTGGGCTTATCAAAGTTAAGCAAACCCACCATTTTTTAATGGTGGTTTTCAACCCAAATCTGCCATTTCAAACCCGCCATTAAAACTCAAAAAAACCCACTTATTTTAGATAGTAAGTGTCAAATTTAACATGAACTAAGTGGTTTTTTCAATTGATTAATTAAGGCCTGCACTAGCTCAACCAAGTGTCATTCTACATCATCACCCCTTGTTTCATCCTCCGACCTCATTGGAACACTTCATCACTCTCATTGCTTCATTGCTATCCTCATCAATTTATCACTCTCATCAACTTATAACTCTCATTGCTTCATCACTTTCTCACACAGTATTGCTTTCATCACATCCATCCTCTAATTACTTCATTGCTTTATCCCTTGCTCTTATTGAATGGTCCCTCAGAAATCCTCCACAGAAAGTCCACTGAACAATCTAATGGACAAAAGCAAACATCCCCCAGGAACTCAAAATCCAAAAATCCTCCCCCATCAGCTTCCAAAGTCTCAATTCAGCTCAAGAGAGCTGATCACATCATCCTGGTAAACTGGCTCAAAATTCCATCCAAATACAATGCTTGCTTTGTATCCAAAAATTAAACACAATTTGGCCAACCTCCTTCTGCTAAGGTTAATGGTTATCTCTTGATGGCCAATGAACTCACAAATAAAACCAAATTTAGGCTGGATCTTTCATCCAAACAGATGCGGGAGCAATTCAAGAACTATTGAAACAAGTAAAAAAAAGCCCACTCAATGTCAATCTCCACTGCCTTTGGTATCACCAACTCCAATAAAGCAAAGGGAATTAACTTGTTGGTTAATAAGTTGGACTCAATTTTTTGTCTTAATGTTCAAATGGATGAAATCCTTGGAAATAAGTCCAATATCACCCCTTTAGCTTCTTTTGATGCCCAACAATCAGTTTCAGTTGATGCTGAGGACCTGGCTGTGGATGCTCAATCTAGCAATGATGATCCCTATGAAACCTATGAGTGTCCCCAATCTGATGTGGAGGAGGATATTTCAACCAAATTAGCTTCAATCACATCTACATCAGCATTGATCAACAATTCAAACCCTTCCTTGGACTCCTCACTTTGTTCTTTTGATTGCTCTCTTCCTGGGGTGGAAGAACTTAAAGAATTGGAGAATGAGGAGCAAGTTATTCCTGTATTTCACTACCATCAACATCTGCTCAATTAAGGAACCAAGATATTTTATCTTCTGTCTAGTTAATGATAACAGGATTATTTTTTAAAAAAACAGGCTCATAATTTCCTGAATGGCCAAATACTCATGCCAATGGGGCCTCCCACATCCCCTTCAAATGAGAGCAATGATGTTCCCACACAAACCTCCTCTGCCAATGGAAAGAAAAAGGCCTCTGATTCCATCAACATCAACCCCAATAGCAATCAAAAGAGTTGAAACACTTCAAATTTTTCTGGCTTTGAGGATATCATGGAGAAGCAAGTTTCAAGTAAGCGCATTGGATTCTCCTTGCTTTCATACTTGATATTCATCCTTGTTGTTGACAATTTGTCCATTCAATTTTTTTTCAGCTTACTGATACCAGGAACTTTGCCATCCTTTAGCTACAGCAAGTGATATTGGTGTTGGAATAATGATAATTCCAAGAAAATTAAGTAAATTGCTCAAATGGTTGATTTAGAAGCAAGTGCAAAGTTTGAGTGGTTTGGTTGGATTAAATTTATTTGAATATATTTTTCAAGAGGGGCCAAAGTTTATTCAAACAGGGGATCTTTAATGGATAACAACCTCTCTTCAAGGGGCTCTTTTGAACCATTTAAGTACCTTGGGACGGTGAGGTCCTAAGTGATTATTCAAAAGGAGTTTAATCAAGGGGATTGGGTGGACTGGCTGACTCACAGAACTTATTCCTGGAGGCAAGAAGGAGATAACTTACTAATTTAAACAGACACCCCAAGAAACTTGCAGAAATTCACGGTTGAAAGAGTCTCAGGACAATTTTTGGGGATATTGCTGATATTCTTCAATGGAATTGACAATGGGTTTAGAATTAAGAATTATACTATCAGAATGGGGCTATAAATCACTTTTTTATCTTCAATAAACACTTGATCACGGATGGCAAGGGGTATGTATTGATTATTTAAAAATTACTGGGATTTAAACCATCTAAAAGGGGCTGTTTATATACCTTTCTGGGGTAATAAGACCTTCTCAGGGAATGTAGAGAGGGTTGTGCTTGTCTGCTGAGGCTGGAAGGCTAGCCAGGACTAGTTTGGCGCGTATTCTTGGTGCTGTCAGCTGGTTAGCCTTGTCTGTTTCATATTTCAATGTCAAATAATTGTCAGAAGGTATTTAAATATTAATTTGTGATTTTTTGGGTTCAGACATATTTCCTCATTTGGTATTACTTTCTTTAGAGTGGCATGGGTAGAAGTGGGTATTTGTAGATTTTAAGCCATCTTCTGCACACGTTGGTAATTTTTAGTAATTTTTTGGTAGACTTCTTGGTGTGTTTTGTGGTTCATAAAGATTTGGCAATGTCATTTATGTGACAACCTTCATTATTTTTTCTCACAATTTATTTGCTTTAATGTTTTGATTTTCATATTTTTGTTTGATTTTCTTTGGTTTCAAACATCTCCCTATCTTTCAGTCAACTTGTTACATATGCATGATGCATGCAAGTTGTAGCATGTTCCTGCGGTACCTGGCTGTTGAAATTAGTACGGCTGATTTTGATGCGCCCAGGCTTGACAGCTGCATGCAGGAATCCATCATCAGTCATTCTGCATGCCAGATTCATGAAATGCGCCTACATACTGAGTTTCAGGCGTATGTACCCTTGCTATATGAATGCAGGGCTGCGCGCGGGAATTGTGACATAACTCAAATCCGCCTGTAACTCCTAAAATATACACAACACCTCAATCCTGACTGAATTTTAGGTGGGAAACCTATACATGGTATTGTGTGTGAAATATTGGAATGGCCAAAAAGTGCCATAGTGGTGCTGTGGTTTATTGGTCTTTTTCTTCTGAAATTATTTAAAAAAATAAGGAAGTGGAATTCAAGGGTGGGGTCAGTGAGTGACCCTACCTATGTTTGAGTGGGGAATCTATTTCTGCAAAAATATATATGGATTTCCCACTCCTTCTAGTTTTATTATTTATTTTCTCTTTTTGATCTGCTTTGACAGGTTTCTCTTTTTAACTAGAAAGCTGACATTCCCCCACTCCAAGATATGTCTATATCTGAAAAAAAAAATTGGTTTTCAGTGTCTTTTGTTAGCCCTGTAATTCCTTAAGTGGATAGTTCCATCAGGGATGTTGTTTTCAGGTAACCATTTGTCTTTGTCAGCGGGTTCTCCTTTGTATCTGACTAGGTATAGTCTGACATCTTTTTGGTTTATCCTTTCCTTCTTGTATTTCAGAATTTTGCCTATTTTTCCTTTTTCTTTCTCATTTTATTCTGCAACAGTTATTGCTGGTGAAAGAGTTTGTTCTCCTTCCCTGGGATTATATTGTTTGATAAGACTTACTGGAAACACTGGGTGCTTTCTGGAAAGTTCATCACTAAGAATCACTTCTACTGCATTCTTCCAATGGATTTCCTTGATAGTGTATGGTCAAACAAATGCAGGTCTGAGTTTCCTGTTCCCAGCTAAGTTGGTAAAGTTGGTAGTTGATACTAAGACTTGGTCACCAATCTTGAAATCAGGTTCTTTGTGGCTTTTATCTCATCTTTTCTGGTTATATTCAACAGCTTCTTGAACACATTTAGAAGCCTGTTGGTTGGCTATATCTATCATGTTCTTCAATTCAAGTGATGTGGAGTGAATATTGGTTAGCTGCTGGTTCAGTTTATTCTTGGTTAGTTTAGGAATCCATTCTCTTTCTAGTACATAGGGTGATTCTTTAGTGGTAGAATGCTTGCTGCTGTTGTAGGCCATTTCTAGGGCAGGTAAAAGGCTAACCCAATGATGGCAATACCCATCAGTATTTTTGTATTCTAGACCAAAGCAACAGAACTTTCTGAGCATTTCTTCTAAGTTCTGAATCATTCTTTCAGCTGATCCATCTGTCTAGGGGTGATAAGCTGTAGAGAAGGCTAAGTTAGTGTCTAACATGTCATGGAGATTCCTCCAAAATTCAGAAGTGAACTTGGGATCCCTATCACTGATGATGATCTTGGTGACTCCCACATCAGCTATGAGTCTATTCCAAATTAGCAATGCTACTTCCATAGCATTTTCCTCCTTATGATTGGGTAGGAATTTAGCTTTTTTGAAAACCTGTCAACTATGACTAGGACTGAGTTGTAGGAATATGCTCCTCCTGGGGGTAACCCAGTTACAAAGTCCATGTTGATGATTTCCCATCTTTTCTTAGGTTCATTAATCTTCTGTAGTAGACCAAACCTTTTTCCAGTGGTCCTGTTGGATTTCTGACAAGTTTCACAACTGGTGACATACTGGACTGTGGAATCTCTCCATTTCATCCACCAAGCAGTTTGATAGACCTTTTCTAGGGTTCTATCAGTGGATAGTTGACCAGCTGAACATTTATTGTGGCACTCAGCTAGAATATGTTTGATATGGTCTTCTTTGGTTAAGACTATAACACTGGAATGTTGGTGTCTATAGTATACTAGACCATCCCATACAGTGAACCTTACTGCTTTGTAAGGTTTAAGGAGAGTTTTGGGTATACTATTAATCAGTTCAGATGGTGGAGAGGTACTTTCCATAATGGTGATTAGAGTCTTCATACTAGGTCTGTAAGCCTCCTTGATGGAGTTGAACAAAGATTCATCCAGTTCACAGATGTGTATTCCTAGAATAGGATCCTCTATATTTAGTAAGTTAATATTCATTATAGGAAATATGTCATTATCTTCCAGGTCATAAGCAGAGTTACTGGAATCATTGGGAAGAGCATTCCTACTCAAACTATAAGCATTCTGATCTTTAGCACCAGCTTTATGGACTATAGTCATCTGACCTCTGTACTGTTGAATGGCTATCTGCCACCTTAACATATTCCTACTAGGGGTTTTCATGTTTATTAAATTCCTGAAAGCATTGCAATCAGTAATTACCATGAACTTGGTACCTTCTAAGTAGTAATGGAGTTTCTCCAGAGCCCAAACTAAGGCAAGGCAATCCATTTGGCTTGCACCATACCTTTTCTCAGTATCCTTTACTTGTCTGGATAAGAAGAGTATGGGCTTCTCCACTGGTTTATCATTTTCTATGACTTGTTGGTGTAAAGCAGCTCCTAGCCCTCCCATGCTAGCATCTATATAGAGTTTGAAAGGTTTAGAATAGTTAGGTTGAATCAATACTGGAGCTGATGTCATAGCCAGCTTGAGTTCTTCATAGTTCTTGACCCTTTCATGAGTCATTTCAAACACAGTGTTTTTGTTGCAGATTTCATACAAACATTTGGTGAGAAGGAAACTTAGGTAGATACTTCCTGTAGTAGCTACAAAAGCTGATAAATGATAGGAGTTCAGTTTTATTCTGACGCATGGGCCTATTCATCACAGCTGCTATTTTTCTCTGGTCAGCAGTTAAGGTTAGTCCTGAAACAATGTGCCCTAAAGCTTTCAGTTCTCCATAACCAAAGTTAAATTTCTGCATTGATACTTTTAATCCCAAGGCAGAGATGGTTTTGAGGACTAGCCTTAATTTCTCCATGTGAGTATCCAAATGATCAGAGTAAATGATAACATCATCAATTTATACCATCATCCATCCCTGTCTGATGAATAATCCTAGGACAATATCCATCATCCTTTGAAAATGAGAAGGAGCATTTTTTATACCAAAAGGCATCCTAAGATACTCACAAATTCCCAAATGACAGATAATTCTCATAAATTTCTGGCTATCAGGACTGATAGGTATCTGGTGAAAACCTTTCAGCATATCCATAGTAGTGATGAACTTAGCCTTAGAGAGGTTATGTAGAGCATGGTCAATCCGTGATATAGGGTAAAAATCAGCTTGGGTATAGTTGTTCAGCATTCTAAACTCTCAAACCATCCTAGATTATCATTGTTCCACGCTATGATTACTGGAGTAGTAATGTCCACCTTTCCATTGTGTCTCACTTTCCTTAAGACTTATAAGTCAATCAATTCTTGGATATGAGTTTTCAGAGCTGTCCTAGATTTTGGACTAGAAGGGTAAGCAGGTCTCCTGGGGTGGGGAGGTTAAGGACGTTTAATGGTTAACATTAGAATCATGTCATGTCCTTTGATGTTACCATTTGGATGATCCTTGGTGAAGAAGGAATTCTGATTTTTGAAGCAGACTTGGAGGATGTCTGTTTTTTGGTCTTCACTAATCAGGGGGTTCAGGGCTACTTGAGAGAAGTACTCCTGGTTGATCTTTTCCAGGTGTTTTTCACAAGTTGAATCAGAGGTTTGAGCATTGACATGGAATATTTGGAATTTCTTTTTCCAGTCTCCTCCTACTGTGAAGTACCTGCCCTTACTTTGGAATACATCAATACCATATAAGCAAAGAGAATCCTTCCCTAGAATTAAGTAATCACACACTCCATTCTGGAGTACTAAAAATTCAATTTTTGGTTTGAGTGACCTTTTTGAGTGGGGAATAATGATATCAGAGTGCCAAACTCCAATGGCATTAAGGGAAGAGTTACAACTGCTGAACTTAGCCTGAGGTACTGGTAATAAGTTCACTTTCCAATTTGGATCTTGTTGTTCCAAATAAGTTGAACTAACACAAGAGCAAAAGGCTCCACTTTCTAAGAGTAACTTAACAGGAGAAACTTGAATCAAACCAGTAGCATAGCAGGTTTTCCAGAAGTTTAACTTTTACCAGCAGAATGTTTGGGGGTCAAAGTTTTGGCTTCAGAAACATGGTGAATTTTCATATTGGGATTCCATTTTTGAGGTAAGTTGGAATCTTCATTAACAGAGTTAATGTCCAAGGAAGATGCTATAATTCCTTCAATGAAATTGATAGGGTTAGTGATCATTAATTCATACTTAGATAAAGATCCATCAGTGTCTTCAAGTTGAGGATCAGTGTCATTTTTATTCTCTTCTCCCTCAATGAGATTGAATTTTCTCCTGGGCTGGGGGCAGTCAGGTCTCACATTTCCAGTTTGGTTGCAATTCCAGAATACCTTTTCCTTAGTCTCAGAAGTTTTCCTAACTTCTAGTTGGGGAGTGCTAGAGTCTTTGGTTTTGAAATTATATTCTTCTCAATTCTTGGGAGTGGGTTCCTTAGGTCTATTGCTTCTTTTGTCAAGACCATTGATATCAATTGTTTCTTCTAGAATACCAATGAGAGTGGAGAGATCAGCATCCATGGTCATTCTAGAACTCACATTGCAATTAAGATTTCCAGGAAATAGATTGAGGAGCCTTTCATTGATTTGTTCTTTGTCAGCTTCAGGATAGAAACAATCTAATCTCTTCTTTTGTTCCAAACACCATTTATGGGGTTTGTCTTTTAAGGGTCAAAAGGTGAGTTCTCAAAGGTTTTCATCATTTTTCTTTTCCAGATTCTTGTACCAAACTGTTCTTTGATAATAAATTTCCAAGAGTTCCAAGTTTGAGATCCTACTTCTCATCTTTTTTTGATAAACCAATCCAGTGCTACTCCTTCAAACAGCCTGGGTAGTCTCACTACAGCTATAGTATCTGGCATTTTGTATGAGGCAAGGTTGTAATCAATAAATTTAATGAAGCTTATGGGGTTATATTCTCTTTCACCTGAGAATTTAGGCCATTCAGTTACAGGGGGCAAGATTTTCAGAGCTTGTTCTACTTCAGGGGTAGGACTAGGCCGTTAAGGCTCATTCTTGTTCATTCCAGAGTTAAGGGAGATGTTAGGAGTGATACTGGTTCTGATGGGTTTTGATTCTTATATGTTGTCTAGAGGAGGGGCAGTTGATTTAATTTTAAGGTCACTTAAATCATTTTTAATCATACCTAGTTCCAAATCCATTTTGTTGCTTAATAAATCAATTTTATTTACAAGATGAACAGAAGGGGTATCAGTTTTGTTTCTTATTTCTCCTTTGAGTTGCTCAAGGAGAAGGAGTATCTCTTCCTGTCCAGGAGAAAAGGTGGTACTAATATGATTAATAAAAGATTCTTTATTTAAATCAATGGTATTCCTTAACAATTTAATTTCAGACTCATTGGATCTCAGATGGTTAGCTTGGTTTTGGATTATTTGGATTTCTTTGTCAAGTTGTTTGTGAATATTGTCTAAATTGCTACTCAAGATGTTAAAGTTATGGAAAACATTGTCAGAAAACTTGTTAAACAATGGAGTTATATCATCATAATCTAATTGTGATAAACTTTCTTCCATTTATGAGCTAGAGATATTATGTTGTCCCAATCTTTTAGGTTCCTCAACCTTTGATGATTTGAGGACCTCAACTTTTTGGGGTCCTTCCCTTTAACTTGGCTAGTTGATCCCAAGGGTTCCATTTCTAAATATTTCTCTACTTCTGCTCTGGGAATTAATTTCTGCAGGGCTATTTGAGAGGACTTGACCCACAAAATAGCCTTTCTCATGGCTTCTGAGTCCTCCTGCTCTTGGGCTAGCTTCTATGCCTCCCAATGACTCACATGATCCTTCACCATATCCTTTATCTTGGACTCTTTGGCCAAGTCCGGACTGGGAGGTGTAGGGAGAGGAGTAGCTTTGCAGGAAAACTGTCTGTGAAAAGGGCTCATATCCAAAGTTTTGTTGGTTGAGTTGAAGGGTGCGGGTGCCTGCAGATTTTGCAGCACTCAAGTCGCGGGTTTGAGCCCCCTCATTGCGCTTGCTATGGGCCCTTGTACAGGCGCGCGTTCCTCCGGTCAGAGGTCCATAGGATGGGGCTTTTCCTGTTGCACGGGTGTTGGGCCTGTTTTGCAACAAAGTGCAAAAAAATAAGTATAGGTTTTTGTTGAAACTTAGTAACAATGATAAAAAAAAAATATTTTATGTTTAAATTAATTTAAGCTTACTTAGACTAAAATTCAGAGGTACCAAAGCTTTTTTAGGGTTGAAGGAGTCCTTGGTGGGTAATCCAGGGGGGTCTTCATGGGTACCAATGAGTTCTTGGCTTAAATCCAAAGATCCGTGGTAAGAACTGTTTTCTAACAGGTCTTGTTCAATAAAATCCGCAAGGGAAAAGGTTCTTTCCACTTCAAATAAAGTAAAATAAATAAATTTAATAAGTTTTTGGTTTATTATAGTTTTATTAAATTTTATTAATTTTTTATTTTTTTCAAATTTTTTTCAAAAAAAATCTAAAAAATATATGGAGCTTACTTTCTTTACTTTTTTTAAAGAAATATAGTTGTCTCTGATACTTCCTCCAGGCCGTGTGTTGCCTGAGTAAACAATTAAAGTTAATAATTCTTTCAAGTTCCAATTCTTTATCTTTTAAAGCTTGTTGTTTATAATAGTTTAATTTTGCTTGATGTTGCTTAGGAGTTATGATAACAGGCACAATATTACAGATTCTCTCTTCTTTTCTCTTTTTAAGAAGATTATAAAATAATTGATTAATTCCCCATTGGTCTTAAGATCCACTGGAAGAATAACAATAAAAAAATAATAAGTATTTTTACTTATATTTATGTAGATTATCTGGTCCAAAGAAGTAAATTAATTAAAAATTAACTATTCAGGGATATTTCCCGGCAAGACCCCCAGTTGTCATATTACTGATACCAATAACTTTGCTGTCCTTTAGCTACAGCAAGTGATATTTGTGTTGGAATAATGATAATTCCAAGAAAATTACGTAAAATGCTCAAATGGTTGATTTAGAAGCAAGCACAAATTTTGAGTGGTTTGGTTGGATTAAATTGATTTAAATATATTTTTCAAGAGGGGCAACATTTTATTCAAACAAGGGATCTTTATTGGATAACAACCTCTCTTCAAGGGGCTCTTTTGAACTGTGTAAAGACCTTGGGACAGTGAGGTCCTAAGTGATTACTCAAAAGGGGTTTACTCAAGGGGATTGGTTGGACTGGCTGACTCACAGCACTTATGCCTGTAGGTAGGTAGGAGATAACTTACTAATTTAAGCAGAAACTCCAAAAAACTTGCAGAAATTTAAGGTTGAAAGGGTCTTGGGAAAATTGTTGGGGATATTGCTGATATTCTTCAATGGAATTAACAATGGGTTTAGAATTAATAATTATAATATCAGACTGGGGCCATAAATAAATTTTTTATATTGAATAAACACTTGATCACGGATGGCAAGGGGTCTGGATTGATTACTTAAAAATTTCTGGTGTTTAAACCATCTAAAAGGGGCTGTTTATATAACTTTCTGGGGTAATAAGACCTTCTCAGGGCACGTAGAGAAGGTTTTGCTTGTGTGCTGAGGCTTGCAGGCTATCCAGGGCTATTTTAGCACGTAGTCTTGCTGCTGTCAGCTGGTTAGCCTTGTCTGTGTCATATTTCCATTTCAAATAATTGTCAGAAGGTATTTAAATATTCATTTGTAATTTATATGGTTCAGACATATTTCCTCATTTTGTATTACTTTCTGTAGAGTGGCATGGGTAGAAGTGGGTATTTGTAGATTCTAAGCCATCTTCTTTACATTTTGGTAATTTCTAGTAATTTCTTGGTAGACTTCTTGGTGTGTTTTGTGGTTCATAAAGATTTGGCACTCTCATTTATGTGACAACCTTCATTATTGTTTCTCACAATTTATTTGCTTTAATGTTTTGATTTTCATATTTATATTTAATTTTCTTTTGTTTCAAAAATCTCCCTATCTGTCAGTCAACTTGTCACATATGCATGATGCATGCAAGTTGTAGCATGTTCCTGTGGTACCTGGCTGTTTAAATTAGTACAGCTGATCTTCACGCGCGCAGATTTGACAGCTGCATGTGGGAATCCATCATCAGTCATTCTGCATGCAGGATTCTTGACATGCGCCTACATACTGAGTGTCAGGCGTGTGTACCTTTGCTATATGAATGCAGGGCTGCGCGCGGGATTGTGATATAACACAAATCTGCCTTTAACTCCTAAAATATACACAACACCTCAATTCTGACTGAATTTTAGGTGTGAAACCTATACATGGTATTGTGTGTGAAATATTGGAATGGCCAAAAAGTGCCATAGTGGTGCCGTGGTTTATTGGTCTTTTTCTTCTGAAATTATTTAAAAATATAAGGAGTTGGAATTCAAGGGTGGGGTCAGTGAGTGACTCTATTTATTCTTGGGTGGGGAACCCATTTATGCAATAATATATATGTATTTCCCACTCCTTCTAATTTTATCACTTTTTTTCTGTTTTGGATCTGGTTTGAAAGGTTGCTCTTGTCAACTAGCAAGCTGAAATGTTTGGTTGGAATCACCAGTAAAAAGGAATAGGAGGAGAAATCACCTTTTTCAATGTGGGGGGAGTTGTAGAAGGATTCTGAGGCAAAGGTGATGTGAAGGGAGAAGTCAAAAGGAGCAATCACAGATCCAAATTCCAATGAAGAGAAAGATGGAATATTGTTTTCCAGCATGGTTTCTTGGTTGGAATCATGTGCCAGTCTGGATAATTTTCTGAACATTTGGCGTAAAATTTGTGATACCTTGTCAGACCTAAGTTTCAATAATTTAAACTCCTTTGGAGAAGATTGAATGGCTGATTTCTTCAAATAGCTTCCAAAAAGTTCAGCAGGTTGCATCATTTTTGCCATCCAATTTCCCACATTTTCCCACCCCAAGATCTTGAGGGACCAACCATGTTGACAAACCTTTTGGATTGGTGAAGGAATTTTGCGACCAAGTTGATGTCCTTCTTTTCTTTCTTGGAGAGTTTATTCAATGGGAAAAATTTGATTATTGCAACCAGAGAGTGGAAATTTGAATGATCAAGAACAGCAACTATTCCAGAGCTGAAGAAATGGAATTTTTCAATTTTCTGTTTGGCTTGTCCAAACTCTTCAGGGGTGGGTTTTTGAGTTTTCTTTTTGGAAGAAATAGCAGGTTACAAATCCAACATTTGTAGTTTTTGTTGAGAAAAAACCACCTTTTCTTTAAACGAATCTTCATGAAATTCAAAAGTGATTTCAGATTCTCTCATTTGAGCCCTCTTTTGGCAAAGAGCCCTCTGCTTGCCATCTCTCTTTATGTTTTTAAATACATCTCCTTTCATCCTGATCCCTCCCCTGGACCCTCTGCACTTGGGGTGAGGATCAAGAAGGAAAAGATCTGGTTTTATAACATTTTGAGTGGGGTTGGAGAAGCATGGGAAGTCCAGAAAGGGGGAAGGAGTCAATAGAACAAGGTTTCAAGGTGGGTTTGCATTGCATGGCATCCAAAAAAAAATTATTAGTATCATATAATTAAGGTAGATGATCAACAAAAAAAAAACTATACTGGTCCAAGCTGAAACCAAAAAAAAAAAAAAAAAAAAAAAGAGGTTGGGCGGGCCAAAGGTGGGGGTGGGCTTGGTTGGCTGGGCTGGAGGTGGGGAGGCTTGGTTTGCCGGGCTGGAGGTGGGGGGGGCAGAAAAAAAACAAGAGGGGGGGCGGCAACTGTCAGCTTGCTACTATGTACAGAGCAACCTGTCAAAGTAACAAACACAGAAAATAAACATAAAAAAAATTAAGGAGTGGTAAATCCATAAATATAATTGCAGAAATGGATTCCCTACCCAAAATAAGGTAGGGTCACTCACTGACCCCACCCTTGAAATATGACTCCTTCATATTTTAAATAATTAAATAAAGATTGACCAAAAAGTCATGGAACCAATGTGGCACTTTTTTGGCAATTTAATATTTTACATTTATTGTCACATATAAGTTTCACACCTAAAATTCAGTCAGAATTGAGGCTTTGTGTATATTTTAGGAGTTACACACGGAAATGTGTTATGTCACAATTCCTGCGCGCAGCCCTGCGTCCCTATACAACCCCTATGCATCACTCTCCTGTGTAAAGAATTCCTGCACGCAGCCAAGTTTGCCACGCATGCAGTGGATCCTACCCCATGAGCATCTGAATGGACTGATCCCTGCATAAGGATCAGTTGTTACAAATCTGACAAGCAGGTACCGCTCAGAGGAGCTACAACCTAGTAATGTTTACCTGGCATATGTAATAAGGTGACATATGCATTTCAAATTGTCCAAAAACCTTAAAACCTTAATAAAAATATTATATAATAAATTTTAAAATATTTTAAATAATAAATCAAATGTTGAAAGTTACTAAAAAACAGACAGATCCTGATCTTTGAACACCACAAAACACCACAAGGAGTGGCCATAAAAACTATTAAAAATTACCTAAGTGCTCATCAAATGATGGAAAATCAATAAATATCCACATCTGTCTACTTTGAACCAAAATAAATGGTACAAATGAAGGATAAGTGCACAATGATCAGAATTACGCCATTAACAGATTAACAGATCCTGTGGCTAAAATAGTACAGAAATCCAGAAGACCTGAGGACAGCTGATTGACAGCACCAAGTTCACGTGCTAAAAGTTCTCTTAATGGACTACCAGCCTCATCCCATGAGCAGAACCCTCTCTATGTGCCCTGAAAATCTCATTATCACCCCAAAAGTTCTTTATACAGACCTCTTTGGATCCATTATTTGCTATCAGTTTACCAGTAATTATTAATATCAATCAGACAACGTGTCATTGCTGATCAAAATTTTCAAGGAGATAAGCAAGTGATTTATTACTTAGTCTGTAGTATTATTAATATTTCTTAAAACAATTAACCTGATTCATTAAATTAAAGTCAAGAAATCAACCCCGACTGCTCTGAAACCCTTTACCTAAATATTTGCAGGCTTTCTGTGGAATTATTTCTCAGAGTAAGTGTTTCCCTTCCTGCCTTTGCCGCTGTCCTGTTTTTCCTGGCCATACTAGTGGAAAAGTCCTTATAAGGCACCCATTATTTATTCCAAGGTTCTTGAACTGCCTAAGGAGGCCCCTTGAAGAGAGGTTGTCTGTCTATAAAGATCCCCAGTATTATACTAATGTGGCCCCTCTTTTTATAAAATACTGAAAACCCTTCTAACCAAACCAATTAAATCTTACACCAGCTCTTGAAGTATTTATTATTTGAGCTCTTTCAGTGTTTATTTTGAGATTATTATTATTCCAGCATTTTTATTGCTCTCTGTAGCTAAAGACTTGCAAGGTTCCTGGTATCAGAGAGCTGACATCAACTAAGCAAGATGGGGAGGGCTGGCGTTGACCAAGCAAAATGGGGTGTCCAGCAGCATCCAAGCAAGCAAGATGGGGGGAAGCAAGCAAGCAATAGGGGGGTGCAGCAGCAACCAAGTGAGGTGGGGAATTGGGTGGCAAAAAAGCAGGAAAGAGGGGGGGGAGAAACCAAGAAAGAGGGGGAGGCCGGAAGCAACCAAGAAAGCAAGAGGGGGGGCCAACAAGAAAGCAAGAGGGGGGGCGGTGAGCAAGCAAAAGGGGGAGACAAAGAGGAGGGAGGGGCCAAGTCAGCAGGAATGTGTGAGAGGGAGGGAAAAGGAGGATGAGGAGCAGGGAGGGGGGGAGCTTACCTGGGTTTCCAACCAAAGGAGGAGTGGAGGTGATTGGTTAGGTGGAGGTGGAGAGTGAGGATGAGGAAGGAATGGGTAGTGGGTGAGAGGGAGGGAAAAGTTGGATGAGGAGGAGGGGGGGAGCTTACCTGGGTGCCAACCAAAGGAGGAGGGGAGGTTATGGTGAGGTGGAGGTCATGATGAGGTGGTGGTTGTGGGTGAGGTGGAGTTGATGGTGAGGTGGAGGTGATGAGGTGGAGTTGTTGGGTGAGGAGGGGGAAGTGGACTGGTGGTTTGGAGTTTGGTTGTTGTCTAAGTCCACCAACAAAAAAAAAAAAGAAAAAAGAAAAAAAGAAAAAAAGAAAAAGAAAACAGAGTCAGCCTTGGATTCTGGGTTAAACAACCAAAACCAAAGAAATTCTGTGATGTTATTTTTTTAACTATTAAAAAACCAAATTCTACTCATCAAAGTGAGCAAGTTTGAGGGGTAGAATCTGCTCTCTCATAGCCAAAGATGAGTTACAAGACAAGACCAGGATGACTTGAGGAGGGTTGGGAATATCTTCTTCAAATATTTTGTCCCATTCATCTTTGATGTTTGCAAGAAGTTTTTGAAGGATTAAACAACTGATAATCCAGTTGATGAGGATCTTGATTTCCTTGGAAGATTGGAGCTGTTTTTGCATCTCCCATAAGCTGGCCCAGCTTCCTTTCAGGACTCCTATGGCATGGTCAATCCAAACTTGTGATTGGGCAAGATAATACTTAAAATTGGTTTTGGCTTGATCATTGAATGAAAAATTGTGGTATTCTGGAACCACATATTTCCCACTAGAATAAGCTGAATCGGAAAAAATATATTGATATTGCTCAAAGCATTCATCTGTTTGTTGGGAAATTGGCATACAATTGAAAAAATATGAATTGTGAAAAGAACCTGGAAGGCCAGCATGGAGGTATATGAATTTCTTGTTGTTATCACAAACAAGTTTAATTGACACAGATTATCTATAAAAACCAATAAAACTTATTTTGTCAGTGTGTTATAAAATTTTTTATCACAGGCTTTGGAAAATAAATGAATCAATTTCCTTTTTTCCAATCAAAATACTGGTTTCCATCCAGCTTGGGTTTTTGACTCAAGGGGATAGTGGTTCAATCAAAAAAACCAATACAATGGGGAAAGCCTTGGGTCTCCATTACTTGAGATATCTCTTTTCTTTCTTCTTTGATTGGCCAACAAAGGGCTGAGAAACAGAAAGATAGGATAGCAATCATCACTCTTTTGGTGTATCAGTCAATGGTTCCATAACCAACTGAGAATACATTTTTGAATCCATGAATTGCTTCTCCATTTCCAATTGATCCCAATCTACAAAAAGCAAAAGCAAGTTTGATAGCTTTATTTCATTGAGGATTCTTAGAGTTGTTCTTGAAGATTTGGTTGTCTTCAATCATCTCCATAAGTTTCATGAATGAAGGCAATAAAGTTTGCGGCAGTTTCTGGAAGCTTAAGTTGGGGAGTAGATGAAGCTTTTGGCTTTCATGAATAGATTTGTGGAGAGTGTGTCTTTCTGGAACTATATATTTCTTTTCCAATAGATCATTCAAAGCTAACAAAGTTGATTCCAAACCAGAGCCTGAATCAGAGTCTTAATCAGAGTCAAATAATAAAAAAAGTTCATTCAGCTTTTTTTTGTTTTCAAATTGCTGCAAGGAAGTTTGATTGGACATGTTGAGAAAGATGATGATGGGATTTTTTTGAAGCAATGGAGATGTGAATTGATGGAGATGAAATTTCTTTGATTCAGTGGAGATGGAACTGGTATGGATTTGCTGAGGTGGAGGTGTGGATGTCAGCTTGCTACTATTGCAGAGCAAGCTGAAAAAGTAACTAAAATAACATAAAAATAATAATAATACAACTAACCTAAGAAGGAGTAGTAAAACCATAAATACTATTACAGAAATGGATTTTCCATCCAAAATTAGGTAGGTTCACTCACTGACCCCACCCTTGAAATCCAACTCCTTATATTTTTAAATAATTAAGGAAAAAAGAACCAAAATACTATGGCTCCAGTATTGAGCTTTTTGGCCAATTAAATATTTCACACACATTGTCACGTATAGGTTTCACACCTAAAATTCAGCCAGAATTGAGGTGTTGTGTATATTTTAGGAGTTAAGGGCGGAAATGTGTTTTGTCACAATTCCCGCACGCAGCCGCAGCAGCCACAGCACCCGCGCGCGGCTGAGATACAGCCGTTTCAACCCTTCAAGGTCGTGTACGCAGCCCCGGGCCTCTGACAAGTACGCAGCCGCGGGACTACGGGCTGACATAGTGACAGGCGGCCCAGGTACTGCGTAAACAGGCTACAACATACACGGGAACTTGTTACATATGTAATGAAGGTTCCTGTGGATAGTAGACTGTCTAAATATACATAATATTATATAAAAATACCTAAATAATCTTTACACGTATTTTTTATTTAATATAATGCAAAGAATCAAGAATGTCGAAAATAAGACAATGACAGCTTCAAAAAATATATTCAAATACTTTAATATACTTTTATGAGAATTACTATACATCAACATCTTTGTGACATACTTAGAAAGCTAATGATGTAAGAATATTACATGACTTCTCATGACTTAAATTTTTAAGTAATTATCTTAACAAATCAACTGGAACTCGTAGATAAAGAGTAAAAACAATATTATGACCCTTTACTCCAGTTATATGATACATAATGAGAACTTACCTGACATCAAAATGTCCGTAGAGATGTCTAATAATATAATTATTCTATTACAGGGAACGTATACTAAGGATAATTAATTAAATAATACATAAATACAACAGATTAGTGTTATTCACACGTCCTAATGTCCATTATAAGGTAGAATAATTCCCATACCCTAAGGAATTAGATGCTACCCGGGCTATAGCACCAAGGGCACATGACATGCTACCCCTGGTTACCCTGCTAGCCTTAGTTTCCGTCCCTTTGAGCACCTACAACCCTCAGAAGGACTATATTGGGACTCCAAAAAACTATAAATACAGAGCTCTTTTGAGGATGTTGTTGGGCAGAGACCCAGTAATATTCATATCCAGACGCCGTTCCAAGGTAATCAAATACTTATAAGAGATAAGTAAGTGATTTATGGCAATTTTTGATCAGTAATATCCGTCTTCAAACCTCTTTTTATCAATTGAAACTGCTGAACAACCTTATAACCCCAGTATACAGGTTTAACCCATCAGTACACGTCCCAAACAGATACCCAAAGGATTTAATAATATAACAGTGAGTCTTATTATCCTTTCTCTGTCGTGGTAGCTTGGCTACAAGGCCCTACCACTCCATTGTGTATTTTATATACATATTATCTTTGGGTATAATAATCTTTAAACTAAAGAACCCAAAGTAACCAGGACTATGTGTTTTCATACTGAAATCCCTGAAGGGAGGTGTTAAAGATCCCCAATATAATTGTGGCCCCTCTATAAATATTTAATAATCAATTTTGATTCAAAAAAATAAACAATGACCAAACCATTTAACCTTGCAATAAGCTTAATCCAAGTATTCTACGGATTTTTGCTGCAATTATTAAATAATATATTTATTATTTACAATATCACCTCTGGTAGCTAAAGGATAGCAAGGGTCTTGGCATCCAGGAGGCTGACAGTGGATGGGTGTTTTGCATGTGATGGGATGTGTGTGATGTGATGGAGATGTGAAGCAATGGAGATGTGAAGAAAGGGAGATGCAAAGCAATTGAGATGAGATTTGTGTGATGCAATGCAAATGGGATTGGTATGGATTTTCTGAGGTAGAGGTGTGGATGGGTGTGATGCATGCAATGGATGGTGGATGGATAATAATGGCTGGTTTGATTTTTGAAACCTGCCATTTTCATGAAACCCACCATTTTGAAATAAACCAGTTAGTGGGTATGTATATTTCATAAAGCTGCCATTTTTAATGGAAGGTTTGGTCAAAAAAATGGCAGGTTTCAAATGGTAGTTTTTCTAACTTCTCAATGCCCTATTAAGATTTATGTCAACACCAGACACTTATTATTCTGCCTCTGAGATACCACAGGCCTTTCTCCCTTTTAGCTTTTATTTGTGTCATATAATTGTATAGGTGCATTCAAAAGAGAAACATTAATGATTAATATCCTTAAACCTTGAAATTAAATTATTATAATACTTTAGTTACATTAATCTAAACTTATTTCAAACAGACCAAATATTGGAAAATCATTCTAGTGTTATTGCCCTCTTGATCCAATTAATTCCTATTAATTATAAATATCATTTTTAATCATGAGAATTATAGAGGGCTTATTTTTTCTCCTATTTATTTAAATTGAAGAGGGAAGAGACCCGGTTGTAGAATAATCTTATAGAGAAAAGGCTTTAAAATATAATGACTGAAGCTCAGAATCATATAGTTACAATTATTTTTTAATAATGAAAGAGCATTATCTTATATCCATGATATTATTAGCTTATTCATGGGGGGAGTCGTTTTGGATGCCACTAGATCACTGACTTCATTCCACCACATTTGGAATGCATGGTCCCACACACTATTTTCATTGATGTGCAGTCCCACATGCCACAAGATGTCATATAACGAGGCATGTGGAATTTTTCACACCAAGAAAAGTGTTTCAGAGACCCCTGCATGCAAATTTTATTGGGATGAGTGGTTCACATGCAAAAAATTGGTTTTTCACTAAAAAAAATTCACTAAAACTTTCCAAAAATAATTCAAAATAATGAGAATCATTATAAAATATGAAATAAATATTTCAAATAAACCTGTTGGTGAAATCTAAAATAATTTAGTAACAAAAATTTAATTAAAGGAAGGGAATATCTCTTATGATCTTTTCCCTTAATGATTTTAAAAATTCAATGCTTTATGAAGGAAGGAATCATGAAGTGATATTTCCTTCCTTTCAATATATCTCTTCTATTCCATTATTTTAAATTTCATCAATATTTTTTTTCATAGTTAATTTTAACCTTAATATGATTCTAAGTATTTCTAATAATTTTGGAAATGCTTCAATGATTTCTTTTTTTAGTTAGACACTAATTTTTGGCATGAGGGGGCCCACAAGCTACCATTTTTGGCATTTAATGTTCCACATGCCAAATCAAAGACATTTCATTGCATGTTTGAATATTAATTCTAAGAAAATTTGTGTGTGGGACTGTGCATTCCAAAAGAGGGGCATAAATTTAGTAAGTTAGTGACTTCAAAATAGCTTTCCCTGTATTCATAACTATAAAAATTGCACTAATAGATTGGGAGAAGCAAAATTGAAACAGAAATATCTAGTTAAAGGTAGCAGAGGCTAATATATTAAATTGAATTCAAATGCAAAATCCAGAAATAAATCCTAATTTAAGATGATGCAGGAAATAATACAAAGGGGTGATTCATGGATGCAAGAGTGCAAGGGTTTTGTTATACTATTTTAGATAAAAATGAGAATTAACAATGGTGAGTTCTGCCAGGTCAAAATTCACTTGAATACAAAAAAAAGGGTCAAACAGTGGTTCATGAAAACAATATTTATGGATAAGAGAATATTCAAAGTGAACTAGAAGGGTCTGCACAATTTGGAGGATTTCCCTTTCACTATTTTTAGGCATAGTCATGACACTAATAGTATATGATGATGAATGAAATAAGGATCAACTAGAGATGTCACCATACCATAATATTTAGAGTTGATGAATATACATAAGCACTTGCTAAATTAACAATAATTTCAGTTTGAGAAAGAAAGAAAGAACTAAAACACTTAAGCATTGATCATCAACAACTAGAGGATGAAATTCAAACATAATTGATATGGGTACAATTGAAAAAATAAATTATGTTAAAAAATTTAGATTTTATCAATTAAGTTAATTTGAAAGCAAACCTAGTTATATGGTGAATGATATTGCACCATATAATTATAAAAAAAAATTCAATTTAATGTTAAAAATGGTGTGGTAATCAATAGAATGATTGTGAGAAAAAAGGTTTAGAAAGGCTTTCCTTCCCTATAAATTGAATCCAAAGATAATTAATGGATCTTATTTTCCACAGTTTCTGATGTTCTATTTGATACTTTTTGAGAGGAATCAAGTGCTGAATTATTTTATTGCGTTTGATTTTTTCAGCAATTTAATTTTATTTCCTTTTGAAAAAATTTGGAAAACAAATTTTTACTCAGGCTAGCAGGAAATTCACACATGTAAAAAAGATAACTCTTGGTGAAAAGTGAAATTTTTATTCTTGATGAGTAGCTTCCTAAATCAAGAGGTCAGAGATGATTCAATAAATAATAATGAGAAATTTCTTCAATTTTGATTATTTAAAATTAATCAATTTCTTTCACTTTGAGTGTTTAATAATATAATTTATAATATCTATCCCCTCACTTTAATTGGAAAGAAATTTAAAATTAGTTTATTTTATTTTTTCCAAAAATAGTTTTATTAGATGGATTGCTTGATTTTCCATCAAAAAAATCAAATTTTAAAACAAGTCTGGTTTTTTCAACTCTTCAAAATTACTTCCAAGTTCAATTTGAAGGATAAAGACTTTTCATTTTTTCAACTCTTCAAAATTACTTCCAAGTTCAATTTGAAGGATAAAGACTTTTCATTACTTTGAGAACCACTTTAGAATCTTCAACCTCATTTATAAATTTTTAATTGATTCCTGAAATTATAATTATCCATGAAACATAAAAAAATCAAGTTGCTGCAAAAAATAAATAGTTACTTCAATTTTTTTCAAATTAATAGGGCTATTAGTGATTTTTTCATGGCTTAAGTGTTCAAATATACTTAAAATGCAGGATTGTGTAAATAAAAAAATAATTTTGAAAAAAAATTTCATGTTTTTTTAGCAGTTTCAATCAAAGCCTTTTTTTCTCAACAAGTGTGGAAGCAACGTGTTAGTACCCCTCAAATTTGTCCTCAGTTCAGAAGTTATTGATCACAAGCGCCTGTAAGGAGTTGAGTGCACCATTCAACCAACAAGAGAGAGAGAGAGAATGAGAGTTCCTTCCTTCCAACCTGGTGTCTGGTGGTATGATGATCCTCCTACAACCTGGAATTGAGAGCAAGATTTTAAGTCCTCCCTTTCAACCCTAACCTTCATACAAGTGCAACTACGGCCAAACACTACAACAAGAAAACTATGCAACAGAAAACCCTAACCCAACCCTATCCTATCCTCCAATTCTTGCCTGCCTTTACATTCATCTGGTTTTTCCTTCTTGTGGTGCACGCCATGCCCTACTCAGAGCCCCCCATGCCTGTACCTATCCGCCTGACACGTACCTTCAAATATCCAGAGTTCAAAAACCAGTCCCTGCTTAGGCTTGTAAGTACCCCCATTCCCCCATGTCACCCGCCATGCTTGGTGCTGAGCCAAAAGCCCCACTTCCACTGCTGCTGTTCCACCACGCTGCCCAATGCTGAGTCAACCCTTACCCAATTCTGAGCACGCAGCTGGGATGCAGTGCCCCATTCATGGCTACAAAGTGCCAACTGTAAGCCTCCTGGATGCCAAGACCCTTGCTATACTTTAGCTACCAGAGTTGATAGAATAAATAATAAACATATTATTTAATAAATGCAGCAAAAATCCATAAAATATTTGGATAAAGCTTATTGCAAGGTTAATTGGTTTGGTTATGGTTTATTGTTATAAATCAATATAGATAAATTGATTATTAAATATTTTTATAGATGGGCCAAAATTATATTGGGGATCTTTAACACCTCTCTTCAGGTAATTCAGTATGAAAACACATAGGCCTGGTTACTTTGGGCCCTTTAGTTTAAAGGATATTTTGCCCAAAGATAATTTGTATATAAAATACAAGGTGGAGTGGCAGGGCTTTGCAACCAAGCTACCACTACAGAGAAAGGATAATAAGACTCACTGGTATATTATTAAATCCTTTGGGTATCTGTTTGGGACATGCACTGATGGGTTAAACCTGTATACTGCGGTTATGAGGTTGTTCAGAAGTTAAAATTGATAAAAGAGGGTTGAGGATGGATATTATTAATCAGACTAAATCCATAAATCACTTTCTTATCTCTTACAAGTATTTGATTACCTTGGCACAGTGTCTGGATGTAAATATAACTGGGTCTCTGGGTATCAATATCCTCTAAAGAGCTCTTTATTCATAGCTTTTGGAGTCCCAATATTGTCCTTCTGAGGGGTACAGGGGCTCAAAGGGACAGACACTGAGGCTAGCAGGGTAACCAGTGGTAGCCTGTCACGTGTTTTTGGTTCTGTAACTCGGGTAGCATCTAATTCAACTGGGTATGGGAATTATTCTACTTTATAATTGATGTTTGGACGTGTGAATAACACTAATCTGTCCTTTTTATTTATTATTTAATTAATTATCCTTAGTAAATGTTCCCAGTAATTTAATAGTTATTATAATAGAAATTCCTATGGATATTCTGATTTCAGGTGAGTTCTGATTATGTATTGAATAATTGGAGTAAAGTCATGATATTTATTTTACTCCTTATTGTCAAAATTCAGTTGATTTACTAAAATAATTACTTCAAAATGTAAGTCATGGGTATTCATGTAATATTTTTACATCATAAGTTTTCTTAGTATGTCACAAAAATATTGATGTCTAGAAATTTATAATAGTATATTAAAGTATTTTAATATATTTTTAGAAGTAGTCATTATCTTATTTTTGACATTTTTGGTACTTCAAATTATATTTAATAAAAAATACGTATAAAGGTTATTTAAGTATTTTTATATAGTTTTATGTATTTTTAGAATATTTACTATCCATGGGAACATTTATTACATATGTAGAATGTTCCCAAGTAGGTTGTAGCATGTTTACGCGCTACCTAGGTTTCTCAGGCCGCCTGTCACTTTGTCAACCTGTAGTCCCACGGCTGCGTACTTGTCAGAGGCCCAGGGCTGCGCACACAGCTTTGACAGAGTGACAGAGCTGTAGCTCAGCCGCGCGTGGGTGCATTGGCTGCCACGCGCGGGTGCATTGGCTGCCGCGGCTGCGTGCTGGAATTGTGACAGAACACATTTCCAACTGTAACTCCTAAAATATACCCAAAACCTCAATTCTGACTGAATTTTAGGTGTGAAACCTATAGGTGACAATACATGTGAAATATTTAATTTGCCAAAAAGTTCAATAGTGTTGCCGTGGTATTTTGGTCTTTCTTTTCCTTAATTATTTAAAAATATAAGGAGTTGGATTTCAAGGGTGGGGTCAGTGAGTGACCCTACCTAATTTTGGGTTAAAAATCCATTTTTTCAATAATATTCATGGTTTTCCTTCTCTTTCTTAGGTTAATTTTATTATTATTATTTTTATGTCATTTCTGTTACTCTTGCAGCTTGCTCTGCAATAGTAGCAAGCTGACACCACCCCAACAGTCAGAGTTTAAATTTCCATCATTCAAACAAAATACCACCAATGGTGGTTGATTATGAGTTCCTTCACAGGCCTGAAATCTCAAAATGATGAAAAGAAACCCACAGAAAATGGTTTCAAACATCCTTTTTTAAGAATAATTTCTGAAGATCCCAAAAGTTCCTGAAACACCCCTCCATGATCTCAACTTCAAGTTTGATTGGGTTTTTTAATGGCCAAACATAACCTCCAACAACATCATTGAATCAAATCTTGAACATCTGTTGGGTGTACATTAAAATCCTGACCCATCAAAAAGATCAAACATGCTACAAGAAAAAGTTTTAAAAAGAAAAAACTAAATCTTTGATTTTTTTTTTTTTTTTGATTTTTTGCATGGATCTGTTGATTTTCTGTTTAATTTCTGAAAGAACTCTCTTGTAATTACTTCCCCCCCCCCCCTTGCAAAAAAAAAAAAATGAGACAAAAAAAAGAAACCTTAAAACAAATGAGCTAAAAAAACAAAAACTTAAGAACTCCCTTCCCTCCCAAGTTCATAAAAACATTCCTAGAGCCCCTTAAAGTTCAAACTACATGACTGGTGCATCAAGAATCTAAAATTCATGAAGTAAAAAAGAAACAGAAATCAATTTGTTTTCTCTTTCTATTCTCTTTCTCTTGTTTTGTTCTTTCCTTCAACCTCTTTTTATTTTTCCTTTCTTTTTCCTTTCTTTTTCCTTTCTTTTTCCTTTCTTTTTCCTTTCTTTTTCCTTTCTTTTTCCTTTCTTTTTCCTTTCTTTTCCCTTTCTTTTCCCTTTCTTTTCCCTTTCTTTTTCCTTTCTTTTTCCTTTCTTTTTCCTTTCTTTTTCCTTTCTTTTTCCTTTCTTTTTCCTTTCTTTGACCTTTCTTTTCCCTTTCTTTTGCCTTTCTTTTTCCTTTCTTTTTCCTTTCTTTTTCCTTCAACCTCTTTTTTTTTTGTCATGTATGAAGCAGGATGATCAACTCAGACTTTCTGTATGTATGTACATACAAAGCAGGATTGTCTGGGAATCAAATTGCCTCTGATCTGAAGATTCTGAGGACAACCATGTATAATGTTATCAGATTTTTCAAGATTCTAGGAACTGTCAAGTTCTCAAAAAGGCCTGGAAAGCCTTGGAAGTTGACCAATGGCAATCTGTGTGAACGTGGGTTCACAATACAACACTTGCAAAAGTTGACTGCCCCTGATATCCAAAATTTGATCTTAGGAGTTTCAACCTGGACCATTTGACAACAAGCTCACAAGCATGTATTTTTTTTTTTTCAAGACTGGCTTCCAAGAAGCGATTCAATGATAAACAAAAATCAGAAGGAGGAGACAACTCACCTCTTTGCTTGTGAACATCAAAGTTGGGCTGTTGATGATTGGAAAAAAAAAGTCTATTCGAACCCATGAATGAAGCTTTTGAAATCGGCAAGAACTCCCAGCAAGTCTTGGTCTGGCAGGCCCCATATGAAAAATTTGAATCCAACTGTCTTGCTCCCACATTCAAAAGTGGGAGAGCGCATGTTAGGGTTCCACAGATGGTAACAGGAATTGCACATCAGGCGCACCTTTACTAGACTCAATAAGGATTTGGCAGCATTGGTACTTGAATTTCGAGTGGCATATGGTTTGTTTTCTGGAGCTCCAGTGGAACATTTTTTTATTTTTATTAGCAGTGAAAAAAGAGGGAATGATCGTGCAATGCAATAAACATTATCCTCATTTCACCAGGTGGCTGTTTTTCTCTTCAAAGGTCTAATGGTAGCTTGCGAAATAAGAATAAATAAGTAAACGAGATTGAGGGCAGGAGGGGGAGGAGGAAGAGGCAAGGGGAAATAAATGGAATACATAACCTGATACAAAGTAAAAAAAAAAAAAGTGACCTATAAACCTTTTCCCTAACTAATGACTAATGTACTTGGTGACAAATCGAAAGGCAGAGATAATGGACAAAGGTTTTTTTTTTTGTGATACGTCCGTTAGAAAGCGAAGAAGAGAACGAGGATAAACAGCCATGATAAAATGATCAAACATGGGGCAATCATGCGAAAAAAAGAAAGAAGAAAGACGGAATTAAGTAGAGTACACAAGTAGGAAAAACAACGACGATTTACGGCCTCGAGAAAAAAGAGTTGGCGCCAACGAGATTGATTTGTCCTGAGGTCCTGAAAATATGTAACGGACGGTTCTTATGGAGGAAAAGAAATGGAGGCGCGCCGGTAACTGGAAGGGCAGCCCCTTCAAAGAACTCGTTCCACAGTCTCGGAAAACAACCACAGACAGTTGAGACAATCGATCCATAATCAATCGAACGAATAACGACGACCAAGTTAAATACAAGATCCAGAGAGAGGAATGATCCGCCATTCACTCCCAAGATTTTCACGATGTCGACATCCTGTAAGGCGAGGGGGGAAATGGAGGGCAAAAAACAGAATCCATGATTAGTGGTATGTTTTTGCTGGATTCATTCAACGACAGCCATAGATGATTCCGTCCTACTTGGTGGCATCAATGAACTAAAAAATCAATCGACCGACTTACACATAATCCAGTTGAGCGTCCGTACCCCTCAACATCACCCTTCTCCATTCTAGAACTAATCTGAACATGTAAGCCGCCTGGTGGGAACGAAAACGGAGGAGGACAAACGAGTGGGATACGCATTAGTTGACATGAAAGAAGAGGGGGATAAGAAGACAGGGGATCCCAGTTACCATGTCAACTCGTCTCCAATGCTCCGCTGCCCAACGTTTACCGTCAGTGGCGATCTTTTCAGCCAATCGATCATGACCTAGTCCACCTCCCACTTTTGGATCATCCTGCCCACCTCTGAAAAACATCATGACATCGTATAAACTGGGGCACAAATCGAATCGATTTAATTTTTTGGTTTCATGGGTCAGGAGTTATCCTTGCTCATCATCGCCCTTCCCTCAATCGAATCAAACTAGAGCTGATACAAAGAGCCCAAAAACATTAAACTATGAGATGGAACGAGTAGATGGGCTTACTCTGAATAATCCACCTTGATGGGAACGTAGCTAAAAAAAACGCAAACACCCAACACATCATTTCGACCGATATGTAAGAGGACGAGAGGGACCCAATCATAAGAAAAACGTATAAATCGAGCAACTGATCTTAGCTCGAGGCAAAAGGATAACGTACTGAACCCAAGGTTGAACCCGATCTGAATACCATTCAGGAAAGATCGTCGACTTCAGAACCAACGACTTGGTTGAGATTAGACGATGAAATCGACCGGACCATCCATTCTAGGCGAAATCATTATGTGAAACAAAAGGAGATCAAATGGTCAAAGTTAGCCGATCGTTCGTTTTTTTTTCTTCCGTGAGTGACTACGTTGAAGAATATAAGTACGTCGAATGTGGCAAAGAAGAGGAAAAAAGAGCTCGGATACTAACGCCATCAACGTCGATCAAATATTTGTACTACAAACAAGGGGGCACATGAAAATATAGTAAGCAAAGCACGCCTCCTAGGCGACGCTGGCAACGAAAGAGTTGGGTTGAAACCTAAAAATGATGATGACGGTGAATGGTCTTAACTTGGTAACTTTCATCCAAGCCCATAGTGGGGGCGAAATCAAAAATTTGATCCATAAGCTGGCAGGTATCAGGATCACATTGGACGGGCCCTCCACTGAAGGAAGTATCCATGAAGAGTGAGTTGATATCCTTTCGGTTTAGATTGAGGGTTTCAGTCGACCTATCCTGAGAGTTCAAGACATTAATACGTCCATCGGTTCTATGCGACATCAGATGTAGTCTCGCACGCTGACTATCCTCCCATTTATAACCCGCCTTAAACTCGGCCCCAGTTGTCGAACCTCTCCACAACAGCTTGGAAACCTTTTTGTACTTCCAATCTGGGTCGTCACCGATATAAGTATCACTATACTGTTCCAAAGGGGTAACTAATACATCACTCTGCGTTCTGTATGTATACAAAACCAACTCGTGATTAGTGGGGAAGCACTCTGACTCCATTCTTCCAACAAGTCGTCGTAGAGAGGTTTTCAGCAGAGAGAGGGAAAAAACCGAAACGGCTTACGAGGCCTTGGCAAACGTGAAAAGTGGGACCAATTCGACGTTATTGGTTCCAGGAGAACTTGTGAAACCGTGCAAGTTCATCGATTCGGGATGAGAACAAACTTCCATGCCACTAAGGTGATCGAATATGAACGATTTTTTGGTCAGATCGGTTGTGATCAGTTGCTCGTTAGACGACGATGGAGGGAATGGTAGGTTGGATTCGTTCAGGTATAGGGATGAGCTCGGTGGACATGCGTTGGCCCAATTGCTCAATTTCGGATTGGGTGGTTGAATATATTCGGAAGGTGAAAAATCTGAAGAAAAAAAGGCAAACAGGTATGGGTTTGGATTAACAGCTCGTTCAACCGGAGGGGAAGATCGACCATGAGGTTGTGACTGAAAATCTTACATTCACCCAAGTTGGCCATGTCGATCATTTTTTGCTTCCGGCCCCAGGTCATTTGAACGGCGGGTTGGTCGTGTTTGGTGAACGTAAGGTTGACGAGTTGATCGTGAAGATGATCATCATCGGGTAAGATGCTCGAGAAGGACTTGATCAGGTTTGCCAAATCTTTAGCTCTAGCCAGATGTCCTTCCTTCCCGGTGATCAAGACCTGCTTGTTGGACTTGATCGAGATCGTGAACGTTTCGGGTCTCTCGTTGGCCATGACCCAGGATCGATGGGCCAAGTCAACTGGCTCCATGGCTAGGAATGGTTTGAGATCCCGATCGATTTGATCGTACTCATCCTTGAGGATGACATGATTGTTGTGAGCGAATTGCCACCATCTCTCGAAGCCGTAGGGTGGTGGTCGACGATACCTCCTGACGTACTCTTGGATGCAATCCTCCAGGGTCTTGGAGCTCTTGCTCAGCTTTCGTTCCCATAGCTTTTGAGCGTTTTCGATTAATTCTAGGATCGGATGACGATCGAGTGGGGTTGAACGATTGACATAGTAGAGTCCGTTAGGATGATAGACTTGATGGGATTGGTTGAAGAGATCCTTTAGGACCAGAAGGCGCTGTTGATCGACATCGGCTCGATCGTAGTGATCCGATGGGGAGGAGGATGAAGGCTTGGTGGTCGAAAGGTTGGATGGTGGGCGTTGGTTGATGAGATCCTCTTCGAGCTTGGTAGCATCGGAGGTATCCCAATTCGACCAATTGAATCGATCGGGGATAAACGTCTTGATGGTCTCCCTACTGGGGACCAGGTAACCCAAGCCCTTGTGAAACTTATCCTGGATGGCGTTGGAGGCGTAGGAGACGAATCGAGAGGAGCGAGCGGAGGGTGACCAGACGGGTGAGTAGATGACCGTGATGGAGAGGATGACGAAGAGGATGGAGAAGATGATGATGAACCTGAGTCGTTTTAAGGTCATCATCATCGTCTTGGTGGGTTCACCGACTGCTGAGGATGGGGAGAGAAGATGATGGAGTTCCGAGAGGGGTCGAGTAGTCTGCTAGGATCGATTGGTCATGAGAGTAGTGACTAGGAACCTAGTCTTGCAGTAGCGGTCGTCGTCGTAGTTCTCTGATATTGGATCCAAGGGTTCTTTAAGTTCTTCCTTCCTGTTCAACGTAGAGAGAGAGAGAGAGAGAGAGAGAGAGAGAGAGAGAGAGCGAGTTGATCGAATGAGATCGAGTGCATCATACATAATCCGAATACAAGTATGACTTACAAAGCTTGGAAGGATGGAGATAGATCGAGAGAAGAAGGACGCCAGGATGAGCCAGCGGGGTTAAGAACTCTCTCGCTCCCTCAATGCTCATCACCATCAACTTCGGTCAACAAGCCAATTACCAGTCAGTCCATCTCATCCTCATCGTCAACAGCAGGCGCAGCAAGCAACCACCCGTGCCAATGCCAATATGGTGCTTGGACCGCGAGGGTAGATGACGTCACCCACCCGTTTCCGCATATAACCACACGGCGTATGGACAACTATTGATGCATGAGACCTCATGGCATGGGTGGGGCTGGACCCGGAGGCATACCCGACCCCAAAATCCATTCCGAGATCCGACCCGCGGGGGTATACCCGAATGTCGGGTACGCATCTTGGAAGGCCCAACAAAATACCCGACAAATCGGGTAAATACCCGGGGCCCCAAAGATGCCCCCCTTATAGCCTCCACAGCTTTGATTCAACTCCAATATCGCCCCTTACCTCCCCAACAACCAATCCGTTATCATACCGTTCATTCCGATTTGCTTTGGCGCCAACCCTACACCCCCGCCGAAAGACCTAAGGCTAATTTGAATGAGGATCGGCATTCTTGGGTACGTTTTTATCATCCTCATGCCGCCACTCTTGACTCAATAAACATGATTCCCCTTCACTGACCTACATCCCTCTTTTATTTCTGTCTTCTCCTTTTGTGTCTCAGATATATTTATTTACCAGGTTGCCATGCGCATTCCAATACGTATTTTTGTGGTAAGTTTGAATCATATCATTGGTGTTATTCTTTTAAAATCCACATTCTCAATACCTTTCTCAACCAACCCAATGACCTTTCCCTGACTTATATCCCTATTTTATCTCCATCTTCTCCTTTTGTATGACAGATAAAATTACTGGGTTGCTGCTGTGGTGGTTATTTATAGACACAGAGGCAAGTGGGCACTGGACATTTGACTTGGAGCAGCTCAACAGTGGTTAGAACTCTGCAGCATAATAGGCTCAGGAGGAGCACATTGGCAGACTTTCTAATCCAGAGTACAAAGTTGGGGGCTCAGCATTGGTGCAGCGCGGGGTTTCTGCAGCACAATAAGTCAGATTTTTTGCCTTTTGCATATGACAAAGATGGTCAAACATAACTTCCCCTCTGCAACTATGGATTTACAAGTGCAGAAGCATTTGATCAAGGCTAAGTAGTAGAGACTAATTATGGATTATGCACTGAGGTTGCAGGAGTAAGGGGGAAATCAACACTGAAGCTGAGGAGGCAGCATGCAGATTTTTGGGGATCCGTAGTATGCTGCATGCAGGATCAGGAGTGATCTGCTAAGGAAGATTGATAGGGATCTGTTGTTAGTAATGCGTTAGTGCAACTCAACGGTTAAGGAAGATTGGCAACATGATCTCCAAGCCTACTGAAAGTCATTGGATTAGGTAAAGGATTGGACTATTGGTAAGGAGGATTAGTGTGGAATGCACAGAGGAAGTTAGTGGAGGGGTCTTTCTTTTGTAGTTTACATTATTTTTGGAGTACTTCATTTTTTAAGTGTACATATATAAGGAGGACATTTAATTTACCAGAAAAGGGAGAATTATGGAATTACCAAATGATCAGCGTATTATCAGAGTATTACCTTAGACATCATACAATAAAGGAGTCTTTTGTTATTTTTCTTGGCTTCAAAAAGCAGGATTACCAGCTTGAGTGCTTGGAGTCTTAATTAGGAAATAGTTCAAGTGCAGAGCTTGTTGGGGAGTCTGCATTGTTTATTTACTATTACTTCATTGCAAGTTAACTTTAGTGGTTACCATCAAGGGTGGGATAGTTTTGCAGATAACAGAATAGGGGTCTGGAGTGACTCTTAAACCGCTGTGGTGTCATTATATAGCCTTGGATCGGGAACTGCGTTGCGGCCTGCGCACTCAGCATTTGGTGGGTCAGGCTCAGAAGTTGGGGAGCGCACGTTCTCAGCAGTGGCTTCTGTGGGGTCAGCAGCAGTTGCTGCAAGGCTCAGCGTTAGGCGCAGCAGGACCAGCATGCAGCTGCGGGTTGGGCCTGACTAGGGGGGGATGGGCAGCAACCCATTTGGATATCCAACTTAGGAATGGAGCGGGGCCAATCATGTGCTCAGGTGGTTAGTTTGGGGAGGGAAGAGCGGGGCAATTGCGGGGCTATGTGTGTGGACAGCCGCACGCAAGTGCAAGCCAGCCACAGGACTGGGAAATTCACAACGGTGCGTTGGGCAGACACGGGCAGGCACAGTGAGCTTTGAGTAGCGCGCAGCGGAGGGCCGCGCCACGGGAGGAAAAACCGGATGAGTGTAACGGCAGGCAGGCTGAAGGGATAGGGTATGGGTTAGGGTTCTGGGTCTAGGGTTTCTTCTTCAAATTATTGTCAGGTTGTTCTTGTGCTTGTACCTAGGTTAGGGCTGAGGGGGTAGGAAACCGTGCAGAGGGGGGGGAAGAAGAAAAGAAAAGGATGTTGAGATTTCACATCTCTGCTCTCCCGCACGTCTTAGATTTCACACCACCTACTTTGCCGCGCGCCTTCTCTCTCACCAACCGCGCCCCCTGAGCTGCCCATCTTTCCCAACCTGGCCTCTTTGACACTCCTGCTTTCCTCCTGGATCCTCCGGGGGAGAGACTGCTCGCTTCTTTTCTTTTCTAGTTTTTACGACTTCTTTTCTTTTCCTCCTCGTGGTGTTCCTCATTACTCATTTCCTCTACTGTTCACCATCCTCTTATCTAACTGCCCCAAATACCTCAGCTACCGTCCATCACCAACTATCTCCCACCTCTTCCGCGTCTTGTGCCTCAACATCTGTCAACTAGCCAACTCTGCCTGGTAAGACTCAACACTTCCGGATTCTTGACCTTGTTCCAAATCTGACCGTCAGCCTGCTTCAGCCTGCCTCAACCCTCAACTCAAGTTCTCCTGAAGACATCTACCCCAAATTCCGCCGCTCATCCTCACTCAACTTCTTGGCTTCTGGCGTAGGATCCCTTCGCATTATTCCCTTCTGTGTCATTCTTGTTGCCTCTATTTTGTTCTTGTTTCTTATTTTATTTGTTTTGTCTCAGTCTGCTGGTTTTATGTTATAAAGAAATCTAGTGAATCTTATCATGGTTAAAAGCCAAAAGCCAACAACCCAACCAACAAGCCATGAATGAACCAGCAGGAGCCGCCAACTACTTCCACCAAGTGGCACTTAAGGCCTTGGTCAATGCCATTCCTCCCTTGAAAAAAGAAAACTACTCAATATGGCGCGACAAGATGTTAATGTTGTTTGATCTCAAAGATATCAAAGATGCCGTTATTTGGAACGCCGGCCAGATGTCTGTCAAACAGGATAGGGAAATCAGAGCGATCATTCTCTCCAAACTAGATAGCACAACCCATGCAAACGTTGTTAACTCCACCAATATAACCTTGTCAAAGCTTCTCTGGGCCAAAATCACTCAAAGATTTGCATTGTCTGAAACTGCAAATCAAGCTTGAGTGTTCAACCATTTTCTTCACTCAATCTTCAATGAACATGCTATCGAGGGTTTTGTTACGGAAATGCGGAAATCCATCACTCAAATGGCAGATGTAGGCATTGAGCTCCCCAAAGACATTCTTGCTTATCTCTTACTCTTCAAATTTTGCCTGTCCTCGAGAATCTTAAGCAGCAAATCATGCACGTAGAGAAATCTCTGACGGTCAAAGTTGTCTTCAATCATCTTATCCAATATAACAACAAAAGGATGGCCCGGAGCAAGACAAACAAAACATCAACTGATCTCTCTCTTGTGTTGACAAAGTCTAAATCTAATAAAGATGAAAAGAAATAGAAGATCAAGTGCAGAGAAGGCTATCACAATCCCAATGCACTTCATCCCAAATCTTCATGTTTCCATTTGCATCCAAAAGCCGCGCCGGATTGGTGGATCAAACAACAGAAAAAATGGAAGAATAAAATAAATAAATAAAATCCATCAATCAACTACCATGCACTACTAACTCTTTGGATCAATTCAGATGACACCCCCAACCTAATATTGGACTCCGGGGCTAACGTTCATATTTTCAACAACTTAAAATTCTTCTCATCCATCGATTTACAAGAAGACCTAGATGAGATCAAGACAGGGAAATTAGAGGCTAAGCTCAAAGTTCAAGGGACGGGTACCATTCAATTAGAGTGGAAAGACTTGGTCTTTACACTTGAGGGCTGCGTGTATGTTCCGGATATTGTTGTGAACTTGATCAGTCCTGGGCTCCTGGCCCAGAAAGGATGTACACTCACCCAAATTTGAGATAGCTTCACGGTTACCCACGGAAATTGAACTGTTCTCAAAGGCTTAATTTGCAATAGTCTATTTGTTATCAAGAAACCACAAACGGCAGGTCAGGATCAAGTGGTGAATCTGTAAAATCAATCATCCACTCCATCTGTGCAAGAACCCCTCTCTCTAATGGATCTACACAAAATGTACGGACACGCTTTGACCTCCACGCTGAAACCTCTCCTAAAAAATCTCTTCACAAACAAGGAGCTCAATCAATTCCAGTGAAAAAGTTGCGTGCGCAGCAAAATTACCAGGTCCCCATTCCCTAATGTCTCCTCTCCTGCTTTGAAATCTCTCGAATGAATCCACCTAGACTTGATTGGTCCTATTACTCCCCAATCCAAGGCCGGCCACCACTATATCCTCATGCTGGTGGACAACTTCTCTGGCTACCTTGCAGCCTTTTCTCTCAACTCTAAAGACAAAACCCCTGAAGTCATCATCAAGATACTCACAACGGAATATAAACGATTAGGGTATTACCCCTTGGAGATATTCTCAGACAAGGGCACGGAGTTCACTAACTCTACTCTCAAGGACTTTGCAAAGGCAAAGCACATCAAATTACAAACATCCAAACCCTACCATTTGCAACACAATGGACAAGCTGAGAGGGCAAATAGGACCATAATCAAATCGGCCCGCGCTACTTTCTCCTTGTCAAGACTACCTAAAAATTATTGGCACGTCATAACAAGAAGCTGCTGCTTCATGCTCAACCAGGTCCCCAGAGAAGGTAAACACCTATCTCCCTGGGAACTCATGTTTGGTAAGAACCTCCCTGCTGATTACTTGAAACCTGTAGGGTCTGCTGTAATCTACCTTGCAAATTGTGTCCAAAAAGGGAGAAAATTTGACAAAAAGGGGCTTGAAGGTGTTTTGATCGGGTTCAATCCCACCTTCCATTCTTATTTAAACCTCAACTCCCTGGGCGCAATTGTCAAAAACAAACATGCCAAGTTTCTCAAGTCCCAGCTCCATGATTTTCCTCTCTTCAAATCACCAGGCCTTGATATCTTTTTGCAGCCCAACATAAACTCCAACGATTCCAACTTCTCTACGAAGGACAAACAATATCTGCCCAGAGAGACCAACCCATATCCCTCTGACTCAAACTCCGACATCAAAGATCTTGATCCCCCTTCTTCTCCTTCTCCTCCGCCGGAACTTCCCATCTCAGCCCCAGAACCTAGTACATCAAGTCTCTATTCAAGACCCAGAAGGGAAACTCAAAAGCCCCAAAGATACGGATTCCACCACTATTGCAAACCGCCGTCTTACAAAGCTGCACAAAAATGTCCTGAGTGGCCAAAGTGGAAGAAAGCTTCCGAGGACAAGCTAAATTCTATAGAATCTCAAGACGTTTGGGAAGATTACTACGATACTCCAAACAACATCCTGAATACAACGTGGGTGTTTAAAGTCAAAGAAAACTGTCACGGCAAACCAGTGAAATACAAGGGCAGACTATGCGTCCAAGGCTTTGATCAGGTCCATGGGGTCGACTTCAAAGAAACCTGGGCCCCAATAGGAAAACTTGGCTCTTTACGACTTGCACTGATCTACGGTCTGAAGAACAAGATGAATTTCACCCAGTTCAACGTAAAAGGGGCATTTCTCCATGCTCCGTTGAACAAAAATGTAATAATGAAAACACCAGAAGGATCAAACAGGAAATCACTGTACCTAAAACTAAAGAAATTGCTATACGGTCTTTACCAGTCCCCAAAGAACTGGTACAAAACACTCACTAACTGGATTAAAAACCAAGGATTCTACAAATTGACTAGCGATCCGTGTCTCTACCTCAACTCCAAATCAAAAGAGATTTTGTATTTCCATGTGGATGATCTCATCCATGTTGGTAGAACTAATTCTTTTTCTAACAATTTCTTAAATTGGTTTCTTAATTCTTCTTGCCATCCTCCTAATACTATCCTTGGCATGCTCATGGAATTCAAAGATGACGCCATCCTCTTGAGCCAACCCAACCACATTGACCGCGGATTAGAAGAACTTGTACTTGCCAATTGCAAAGATATCCACTCGCCGCTGACCCAGAATCTGCACCTCAAACCCGCAACCGATGAAGACCATAATGAATTTCGACAACTGAATATCAACTACCGTTCCGCTGTTGGACTCCTCAATCACCTATCTCAATATACTAGGCCGGATATCTCTTTTTCTGTGTCTAGCCTCGCAAGGTTCAATACTAAGCCTGGCATGACCCACTGGAGAGAAGTAAGAAAGGTCCGGAAGTACCTCAAAACCACCAGGGATCTCAAGTTAACAATCAAGTTTGATCCATCTCAAGATATGATTTCCGGCTACAGCAATGCCACGTGGGGCAACAACCCAGTCTTCCAAAAGTCCCAGACCGGCTATATTGTCCTTCACTATGGCAGCCCGATAGTTTGGAACTCATCCAGGCAAAGAAACATTACGTATTCCTCCACTGAATCTGAACTGAACGCCCTACTCGACTGCTACCTGGAACTTAAATGGATCTCTCATCTAATTGGTGAAATATATTGGGTTCCTGAAATAAAACCAAGAATTTTCATTGACAACAAAGGTTTAGAGGATAAAATAAAAAGATTTGTCTCACACTCAAAATCGCGTCACATTGATATCAAGAATAAAGGATTACAAATAGACTTCAATCTATCTCTGTTTGATCTCACTTTAATCTCTACCAAGGAGATGATAGCCGACTCCTTGACTAAATCCTCTTCTATCTCCTGCCTCAAATTGCTCCAAGACAAGATTTTTACTAAACTTCTGTCCAAATCCTCAGTAACTTCTCCTCTTCCCAGTCACAAGGGGTGTTGAGATTTCACATCTCTGCTCTCCCGCACGTCTTAGATTTCACACCACCTACTTTCCCGCGCGCCTTCTCTCTCACCAACCGCGCCCCCTGAGCCGCCCATCTTTACCAACCTGGTCTCTTTGACACTCCTGCTTTCCTCCTGGATCCTCCGGGGGAGCGACTGCTTGCTTCTTTTCTTTTCTAGTTTTTACAACTTCTTTTCTTTTACTCCTCTTAGTGTCCCTCATTTCTCATTTCCTCTACTGTTCACCATCCTCTTATCTAACTGCCTTGAATACCTCAGCTACCGTCCATCACCAACTATCTCCCACCTCTTCCGCGTCTCATGCCTCAACATCTGCCGACTAGCCAACTCTGCATGGTAAGACTCAACACTTCCGGATTCTTGACCTTGTTCCAAATCTGACTGTCAGCCTGCTTCAGCCTGCATCAACCCTCAACTCAAGTTCTCCTGAAGACATATACCCCAAATTCCGCCGCTCATCCTCACTCAACTTCTTGGCTTCTGGCATAGGATCCCTTCTCATTATTCCCTTCTGTGTCATTCTTGTTGTCTCTATTTTGTTCTTGTTTCTTATTTTATTTGTTTTGTCTCAGTCTGCTGGTTTTATGTTATAAAGAAATCTAGCAAATCTTATCAAAGGAGCATCCTCAAATCTTACAGATGCTAGAACCATTGACTCCACAATCAGGGACAACTTTGTGAGGGAAAACCTTGAAAGTTTCCACATCTGGGTGTCTGGCTGGGAAACTTTGATCCGTTCTCAGTTTCTTGAAGACAACGCAGGATTCTGCCAACAACCACTCCTGGATCCAACGTTCCCCATTCCTATCCTCTGTGCTTGACTCCCATTTCTGCTACTCAACCCCCCCGCCGCCATCTGCCCAAGCTCCTAGAGCTAGCGGTTTTGCTCCTCCCTTGGAGGGGTTGTTGGACATGGGGGTGGAGGTCCCTTGCCGCATGTGGCTAAGACCAAGGGACTTTCCTCATCTTTGGTTCAGTACCTTGGACGTGGAACGGTTCCTTTCCAGGTTTGAAGGAATTGCGGATTGGGAGGGCGCAACGGGTGCAGACAAGGTTTGGACTATTGTGCTCTTCATTACCAAGGAGGAGAAGCTGCAGGATGTGGAGGAAATGGTTGGTTACGAGAGGCAGGATTGGGGGAAGTTGAAAAGCAAGATGTTGGCAAGGTGGGGAAAGTGCAAACCCCGGTTCCGAGAAAGCAATTTTGAACAAGCCGTGGAGGAAGCAAGCAAGTGTGGGGGGGTGCAATCAGGCAAAGGACTGGTGGAATATATGTTGAATTTCAAGCGTATCTACGGCTACTTGGCAAAGAACAAGGTTGTTGCAGGTCAGACAGGTGCTATGAAGCAGGCATTTTTGGGGGGTCTTGCGCCCCAGCTCCGTTCCAGGGTGCAGCGGTATCTGTATGACCACAGCCTGGTTAAGAGGTTGCTGGATGGGAGCGTTTCAATTCTTCCCAATCTCTTGGTTATCCGCCAGGCCGTGGAGAGCAAAATCAATTTGGACAAGCTCATCACGGACACAGCACAAACGTACCCAACTTCCTCAAAGAAATTGACCATGATCTTGGCGCCGGCTCCTAATCAAACCTTGACCGCGCGGCCACCAACTCCCTCTCATGCCGGAACTTTCCAACAAGCTCCGTGACCACTGGTTGATGAGATAACGGAGATTCTGTGGGACCTAAGGGTTTTCATCAACCAAACATCGGCTCCTGCGGCTCTGAAGGCCACTAAGTCTCCGGTGGCTTTTGCTCAACTAGGGGCAACACTGCCTCACATGGTAGAAGGGTTCCAGCCTCCCAGCGGACCCTCCAGGTTGTTTGGGGTGCGCACTTGTATGTATTGCGGGGAAAAGGGGCTTGGGAAGTTGATGTGTGAAGGCCTCACTTGGGAAATGAATGAGGGGCTGGTTTGCACATCTGGGATGACGTACATATTCCCATTGGGCAAGTTGGTGGATTTGACCAAGGACCAGTCGCCACCAATGGTGCAAGTGTGGGAGCAAGCAAAGGCTCAGGCCAACACGGTCTGGGTTTTTCTCAGAATTGTCACCGCCCCCGGGACCTGGGTAGCGCCAAGGGTAGAGGCCAAAGTCAGAGCATTTGTGACAAACAAACAAATTGCAATGGACATTGACAAGGGACCAACAGCCCCGAAGCCAACCACGCGCGTACTGGCAACAGATGGACTGTCTACTAATCCTGCGGACACTGTCCAAAGGGTAATGGGGAAAAACTCACCAATACCCCTGACCCTACAAGAGTTAGCGGCGGTGTCCCCGGCAGTCTTCAATGAGATGGTCCAGGCCTTGAAAGAATCCGGTCAGAACCGGGTACTGACAACAATTCAGCAGGTGAACATGGTGGAGGAGAAGATGGATCGTGAGCCATGCCGGTCAAAGTCAGTATTGGTCCTGCATGCTTATGTTGCAATGTCTATTGCGGGACGGAAGGTGTGGGCAATGGTGGACAGCGGGTCAATGGTCAACTTGCTTCCCTCCAGGTTGATGGACAAGCCTGGCTTGGTGCAGAGGAAGTGTGCAATGGGTCTCTGGGCGTTAAATGGCGGCAAATGCCGCGTGGACAGGGTAGTGGAGGCCAAGGAGGTTGAAGTTGCAAAGGTTTGTAAGCCCCTATTGTTTCTCTCATTAGAATGTGGTGGCCGTTCATGTTTGGGTTCCAAGCTCAAATGGCCTTCAATGCCAAGGAAGGAACGGAGGCTCTGATGGTTGAGGATTCACTCAGCCCGTGGTTCGAGACAACAATCTGCAATCACGGGAGAGGGAGATGGGTGCGGGGGCCAGTGGCTGGTGGCAACAAGGAGTCCAATGTGGGGGCCAACCTTAAGTGTTAGCCCACAGAGGATTTTTCCTAGTTGGCCGCGGTTACCGCGCGGAGCAAGCTCCAGCTCAGTGCAGGCGGCCAATGGGTAAGGAGCAAGTAGAGGAGGCTTCGCATAGGGCGCAGGCGCCAGAATTAAGTTCCATTCCTCAGTGTGCATTGCCGGAAGGTTCTAAACTTCAAAAACCCTATCATCATGCCACAGTTGTGAGCAAAGGCAAAAGCCCTGGTTTGGTTATTACTAGGACTCACAACAGCAACGGCTGGGTCTGGATGGCGCGGTGCAACACGGGAAAGTACAAACCAGTGGCACAGAAAGTTTGGCCACAGAAAAATCCAATGCCTCAGGGGCTCAACAGACCCTTACAACCAATCACATGGTCCCAAGACCCGCGGGAGACGCCCCTTAGGAAGAACCGATGGGTAAAAGGGTCAGCGCAAATCACGGATGAGCGGGTGGAGGCCCTTAACTTTGGACCAGAGGGATGGTTGAGTACGTAGGAAAGAGTTCTGTTGGTATCGGTGCTGGTGTTAAGGGAGAAGGCCCTTGCCTTTGGACCGGACAAGCGCAGGTTGTTGAAGGGCAAGATTGGGAACCCTTATGTGATTCCCACTGTCCCTCACAAACCGTGGCAGATCAAGCTGATTAAAATTCCTCGTACCTTTTGGGAAGCTTTTCTGGAGCTGGTACGGGAGCGCGTGAGGACGGGGCTTTACAAGCAGTCCACGTCAAGTTATTCAAGTCCTATTTTCATGGTTGTCAAGCAGGACGGGAAATTGCTGAGGATTGTTCAAGATCTTTAGAGGCTCAACTTGTTCAATATTTGCAACACGGGGCTTCCTCCGCGCGTGGAAGAATTCATGGACTTGATGGCCGGGCCCGCTTTTTACATTCTGGTGGATGTGATGGGAAGATAGGATCAGCAAGAACTCCACACCAACTTGCGGCCGCTTAGGGCACTTGAAACCGGGCTAGGGAGGATGCAACTGACGTGGCTACCACAAGGCGCAACCAACTCAGTGGCAGTGTATCAAGCTCAAATGACTTGGATACTGCGCAACAATCTTCCAGAGGGCGTGCAAATCTTCATTGACAATGCTCGCATCAAAGGCCCCAGAACGGACTACAAAGGTGCGGTTCTAAAGGACGCCCCTGAAATCCGTCAATTTGTTTGGGAATACGTGGTGACTCTGGAATGAATCCTTTTTCCAATTGAAGAGGTGGGCCTTACTGTGTCTGGAAAGATGTTAGCGGTCTGCGTTCGGGCGCTTGAGGTGCTGGGACACATTGTAGCCTTTGACAGTAGGCAGATAGCGGAGAGGAAGCGGAACAAGGTTCTCAAATGGCCAACTCCCCGGAAGGTGTTGCATATTCTTCAGTTTCTGGGGTTGGGCAGCTACGTCCGTATGTTCATTGAGCGGTTTGCAGAAGTAGAAAGCCATATGCGGGGGCTAATGCGGAAGGGTGCGGAGTGGAATTGGACCACGGAGTGTGATGTTGCGTTCACAAAGCCCAAAGAGATTGTGGGGTGCAAAATTGTCCTTTGGGATCTTGATTACAACGCCGGGGAATATGCTTGGCGGTTGACTCTAGCCAATTTGGTGCCGGGGGGGTTCTGACGCAGGAGGAAGATGGGAAAGATAGTCCAGTGCTCTACGAGTCTGTCACCTTTACCGCAACCAAGAGCCGTTATTCTCAGCCAAAGCTGGAGTTGTGCGGCGTCACCAAGATTGTGCGGAGGCTGCAGCACCTTTTGTGGGGTGTGTATTCTGAGCCCTTGGTGGATGCAGAGGCTTTGGCACAAATGATCAACTCACCAACGTTGCCAAAGGCACCCATGACCAGGTGGGTGGCGTTTCTTCAGTTATTTTCCTTTAGTGTGGTGCACGTTCCAGGGAAGGCGTTCACAATGCTGGAAGCATTATTGCGGTACCCCCGGGGGGCCCATACAAAGGGGCGGAACCTTTGGACGTGGAAGCTCCGGTTGTTTGGGTGGGAGTGGTGGAGGCAGAGGTTTGTCTTCCATTGCGTCAGTCAGGGAATCAGGCGGTCTTTTGCTCTTATTTGCAGGATCTCCGGTTTCCCAAGGGCACAGCAGGCGCGGTTGTCTGGTGGGTGAGGCAACACATTTTGAACTTCTACCTACAGGACGGCCAGTTGTGGTGGTGAAGCATTTCCGTTCCTCTTGTTGTTGCAACTTCTAGGGCCAACCAAGAAGTGATCCTGAGGGGACTGCACAATGACCTTGGTCACCAGGGAAAGGTTGAGAAACGTAGGAGGGTAAAGGCAAGGTTTTGGTGGCCTGGGATTGTACGCACGGTACGTGATTGGGTGAAATTGTGCGGGGCCTTTCAGCGGCAAAGCTCAAGTTTGCCCAAGGGTGTCGGGCAAAGATGCACTGTTTGGGCGCGTTTTGCTGGATGTTTTCCACATCAAGGCGGGAAAGTTTGCGTACTTGCTGGTTGCGTGCAACAATCTGTCAGGATGGGCGGAAGCACGTCCTCTGGCAAAGTTATCAGCAGAAAAGGTTTCTCAGTTCCTGGAGGAAGACTGGTTTGCGCACTACGGATTGCTTTGCTTGGTCACCGTTGACGGGGGCACGGAGTATTGGGGCCGCCTGATGACGCTGGTGCAGAGCTGTGGGGAAAAGTTTGGGTGCCTGACGGAGTACTACTGGGAGGGTGCAGGAATGATTGAACAGGGACATAAGCCCATCAAGGATGCTCTGGTGAAGATGTGCGGTGAGGATGGCAAGAAGTGGCAGGAGGCGCTCCCAGCGGTTCTTTTTGCCAATCAGATCTCTGTGAAGTGTTCAATGGGTTACTTGCCTTAGAAGATACTCTACAGGCAGCAACCCGTGCTTCTGGTGGACATTGAGTTGAGCACGTTCTTGGGCATGGACTGGTGGAAGGTCAAGACACCCGCGGATCTCATCAAGGCGCGGGCAAAACAGCTTCTTAGGCGTGAAGGGACCTTGGCAAAGGCCGTGGAACGGTTAAAGAAGACCCGGACAGAGTTCGTCCTCTATTGGGACATGCGCTGTTCCCATCCGCTCCTGGACCCGCTGCGGAAGGGGGCCTTTGTCCTGCTGTATAATTGGAGTCTGGAGTCCCAGTGGGTTTGGCTTTTTTCCAACCGGTGGAAGGGTCCTTATTGTGTGGCTTCTAAGTTCTTGGGCGGCAGTTACTAGCTTGAGGAATTGGACGGGACACCGCTTAAGTGGAAAGCCGCGGCCTTGCATGTGAAGCATTTCTTTGCGCCCAGTTCCACTTTGTTCAATGAAACGGCGGCTGATGGCAAGGGGTCCGGGGGCAAGGAGGACCCAGGGTTAGTTAACAACGCGGACTGTTTGGACAACAAGGAACTGGCGCGCAATGCGCAGCCCCGGAGGAGTAGGAGGTTGCAGACTGCTGGGGACAGCTGTCAAGCTGGGGGGGATGCTAGGTTAAAGCTTGATTTGGTGAGGGGGTGTTCTAGCCGGTTCACAGCCGGGATAACTAGACACCCAAGAATGTTTGTTTTCTTATTCCTTGGTTTGGACTTGGCTTTGGATTGGTGCTGGCTATGGTTTACTTGTTGCAGGAATGGGGGCGCGACGTGATGCTGGGTACTTTTACGCAAGGACAAGCCCCACGCATGGGAGGCAGGAAGAGGAGCTCTGCACAAAAAAGAAATGTAGTAATAATAGAGTACTTCTTTCTTTGCTTTTGGTCTGGATTGTTTTCCTTTTTTATTTGTTTCTCTCTCTACGTTCAGGTGCAATAGGTCGCGAATGGTTATACAGTTGGAGTGGTTGCGGGACAAGCCTGATTTGGTAAGGGGGTGCTCTAGCCGGTTCACAGCCGGGATGACTAGGCAACCCAGAATGTTTGTTTCCCATTTCTTCTCTCTATCCCTCCGGTTGTGTGCACGCGCTGTCAGAGCGGTGTTTGTTTGTTTTGTAGCATGGACACAGGGAACTGTGTGGCAGTTTTTCTGGGGTGGTCCAGGTACCTTTTGGAATGACCAGTTACTTACGGGGCAAAGGGCGCAGGCAGGACTCATGGTTGCGCGGTTGGGCACAAAGCGGATTGGATCCCAGATCTCCCTTTTTTTTTTTCTCTCTCAAGGCTCTCACAAGCCAGAAGGCTACTAAGGATGGCGCAGCAAAAGTGTATGGTTCTTTGCAAACATGCACAAAGATGGATACAAGGTAAGATGTAACAAAGGAAAAAGGAAAGGGGGCAATCCGCCTACAACAGGCAAGTCCTCATCACCTCCTCTGGGTCTGCGCAAGCTGCCGCCACTAGCTCTTGGAAGGTTGCTAGAAGTTCGCATTGTGCGTTGGTAGTGAGAGCGTGGGGAACCACTCGGAACCGTCGCAGTAGGCTGTCTGCATTGTTCACCATTGTGTCAAACCTCTCTAGCCAAAGTGGGTACCATGGTGACAATTGGAGAGGGTGGTGTGGAGTGGAAGATAGGGAGCGTAGAGTGGGGTTGGTAGGAGGGAAGGTTGCAAAGACAATTTAGATAGCAATGGGAAGACCTCTGGGGACAGAACTCAAGTTGGGGGGGATGTGGTGTCATTATATAGCCTTGGATTGGGAACTGCGTTGCGGCCTGGGCGCTCAGCATTTGGTGGATCAGGCTCAGCAGTTGGGGAGCATGCCTTCTCAGCAGTGGCCGCTGGGGGCTCAGCAGCAGTTGCTGCAAGGCTCAGCAGTAGGTGCAGCAGGACCAGCACGCGGCTGCGGGTCGGGCCTGACTAGGGGGGGACGGGAAGCAACCCATTAGGATATCCAACTTAGGAATGGAGCCGGGCCAATCATGTTCTCAAGCGGTTAGTTTGGGGAGGGAAGAGTGGGGCAATTGTGGGGCTATGTGTGTGGACGGCAGCACGCAAGCGCAAGCCGGCCACAGGACTGGGAAATTCACAACAGCGCGTTGGGCGGACACAGGCAGGCGTGGTGAACTTTGAGTAGCACGCGCGGTGGAGGGCCGCGCCACGGGAGGACAAACCAGATGAGTGTAATGGCAGGCGGGCTGAAGGGACAGGGTATGGGTTAGGGTATGGTTTAGGGTTCTGGGTCTAGTGTTTCTTCTTCAAATTGTTGTCAGGTTGTTCTTGTGCTTGTACCTAGGTTAGGGCTGAGGCAAGGGGGTGTAAAAGGCCTCTCCCCTCAGCATAGGGCAGAGGGGGGGAAAAAGAAGAAAAGAAAAGGAGCATCCTCAAATCTTACAGACGCTAGAACAATTGAATTTGCAATCAGGGACAACTTTGTGAGGGACAACCTCAAAAGTCCCCACACTGCTGTGGGCCTTAGTAACTTTTCTTGCAAAAGCAGATTATATTTAGAATTGCCAAGGTACAGAAGTGTAACTCAAGGGCTTTGGACTTTCTGGAATGTGGAGGAGGTTGTTGCAGAGAATTTTATGAAACACTAAATCTCTTTCCACAAATTGGGGGTCTGGCTGGGAAATTCCTTTTCTCTGTTTAAACCTGGTACCATCCGCGGAGTTATACTTTTTCTTTTTTTACCCTCAATATGTCAATGATGATTGGAGATTACAAGGCCTGAATGGGCAACTCCCTTCTGAACCATCAACAGGCAGCATCCGGAAGTGCACAACCCTATCAAATTGCTCTGCATCAGAACACAAGTCCAATGGGGCCGCCGCTGTGGTAGTCAAAACCTGTCCTATAGCCATCAGACTCACGTTTACAGTGTAACAACAGCTCAAATCCTCAAATTAACCTCAGGAATGGATTCTACATCAGAAATAACCCATAGTCACTCAGGCAAAGTACCCCCCTATCTCTCATGGATTAGAAGATACAGCCCAACAAACCTTCAACTGTGGCAAACTCATACCCAGCAAGGTGTCACAGCTCTGTGGAAGGCATGAAGACATACCTTGGAAAACCTCAAGTACATACCAGTAACAGCTTACCCTCAACACCAGGACCATACAACCCTATCACCTCAGCCAGAATACAGCAATACAGATACAGGAGGCAGTGCAGCTAGTTCAGCTCCTGTCACCTCACCAAACAAACAAGCAAATATACATACAGAAGTGAAGAAGTATACAGGAAACAGTGCAGGCAGGATGAAGTGACACCAGTCTCAAACAGAACTAAACAAAAAAGCAAATATAAATACAGAAAGCTGTGCAGAAGTATACAGGAGCAGTATAGGAAGGAGAAAGTGGGACCAGTCTCAACCAGAACCAAAAAAAACTACCAGTACCAACCCACCCGGGCACCACACAGCAATTCATGCAGCCAGTAGAATGTGATGCCAAACAAATACCAGTTCCAACAACCCCCAGCACCACACAGCAATTTATTTAGTCAGAAGCATGTGATACCAAACAAACCACCAGTAGCAACAACCCCCAGTACTACCCAGCAATATAGGAAGGCAGTCAAGACCATGCAGCACCAAACAAACCACCAGTAATGCACAGAATTAATGAAGGTAGAAGCAAGTAGAACCAAACAAACCACCAGTGAATGCACAGAAATACATGCAGGAAGAACATTCAGTACCAAATAAGCAACCAGCACCAGACCAACCTTATCATCACCTCACAGCAATTTATGCAAGGCTGTGCAGGCATGAAAACCCTGTACAATCTGTTATGATTCTTATTTCCTTCATTATTTTTCTTTTCTATTTTACTTTCTCATTTTGCACGTTTACATGATTTGGATGACTGAAAATGAGTGTGAGGCCTGAGGTTGCGCGCGGTCGCGCGCTTCATGCTCAAAAGGCATGTTCATATTCATTATCATCTACACTCAACCGGCACTAGCTTATAAAATTCTTAAACACAAGGATCTAGAGGAAGAGGAAAATTGTCAATTCTTTAATTTATAAAATTCGAGCTCTTCAATTCTCAAATCATCCTGTCAGCCTGCTACTTAGCACAGAGCAACCTGACAAAGCAAAAACAATATTAACAAAAATAAAAAAGAACAAAAATAAATAAATAAAATAAAGGAGTAGGAAATCCATAAATACTATTGCAGAAATGGATTTCCCACCCAAAATAAGGTAGGGTCACTCACTGACCCCACCCTTGAATTCTTACTCCTTATATTTTTTGATTAATTTAATATAAAATGATAAATGACCACAGCACCAGTATGGCACCTTTTGGCCATTTTAATATTTCACATGATATGTCATGTATAGGTTTCACACCTAAATTTCAGTTGAAATCCAGGTGTTGTGTGTAGTTTAGGAGTTACATGGGGAATTGTGTTTTGTCACAATTCCCGCACGCAGCCCTGCGTCCCTACAGCGCTGGACTCCTGCGTACGCAAACTCCTGCACGCAGCCCCGGGTCCCTACAGCGCTGGACTCCCGCGTATGCAAACTCCTGCACGCAGCCCCCCGTCCCTACAGCGCTGAACTCCCGCGCAAGTGAACTCCCGCGCAGTTGATCCCTCCCGCGTGCAGGTAATCCCGTGACCTAGTCACGCGCGCAGCAGATCAGTCCCCCGCGCGCATCTGAGCAGCGGATCAGTCCCCGCGCGCATCTGAATGGACTGATCCCCGCGCCTAGCCTGCAGTGATCAGTCTGACAGCCAGGTACCGCTCAGAGGAGCTACAATATAGTAGGATCTACACTACATATGTAAAGCTACCACACAAGCATAGATCGTAGTTTAAAAACCTTAAAAATTAATTAAAATTATTTATTAACTAATTTTTAGTATTTTTTATTAATTAAATAAAGATCCAGACTCACTATGTCATGAGCTGATCAGAACCTTCAAAGACCATAAAACTACACAAGGAGTGGTTGTAAAAATTCTTTAAAATTACATAGAGGATCAGCAGAGGATGGAGAATCAATAAACATCCACGTCTGCTCACTTTGGACCAGTACTTACAGTACAAATTGAGGATCAGTGCAGGATCAGCAAAATGACTAATCTATTGATTAACAGATCCTGCAGCTAAAAAGGAGCTGTTCCTTGACAGATCTAAGGCCAGCAGGCTAACAGCACCTTGAGGACGTGCCAATATTGCCCTGACTGCCCCCCTAGCCTCAGCCCATGGCTAATACCCCTTCTAGAGGCCCTCAAGCACCCAAAAAGGAAAATTTAAACAGGCTCTTTTTGCCCTTTTGCTCCCAATCAGTTATCAGTTATCAGAAATATTATTATTATCAATCAGAAATTGTGTCATTGTTAGTCAAGTGCTTATCAAGAAGAAAGAAAGTGATTTATGATCTAGTCTGAAGTATTATTATTATTATTTTCTAAATAACTATCAACAACCAGAAGTTTGAACCAGCCACCAACCCCATCTGTTCTGAAGCTTCTTACCTGAATCTTTGCAGGATTTCTGTGGATTACTTCCCAAGTAAGTTGTTTCCTTCCTGCTCTGGGTTTGTGTGCTGTTTTGCCCGCCCAAATTAGTGGATAAGGCCTTAGAAGGCACCCATCTTCATTCCAAGGTTATAAACTGCCTAAGGAGGCCCCTTGAGGAGAGGTTTCCAAGTCTGTAAAGACCCCCAGTAGTGTATTACTGTGGCCCCTCTTTTTATATTATATTTAAAATATTTATAACCAAACCAATTAAACCTTGCACTTTCTCTTAACATACCATTATTGGAGCTGTAAAGTGTTTATTCTTTGGAATATTATTGCTCCAAATTCTTTTATCACTCTCTGTAGCTAAAGGACTGCAAGGTTCCTGGTATCAGAGAGCTGACAACTGGGGGTCTGGCCCGGAAATATCCTTAGTAATTAATTATTTGATTAATTATCTCCTGGACCAGTTATTTATATTAAAAAATTATATAAGTAGAAATACTTATTATTTTTCTTTATCTTTTGATTTATCCAGTGGATTTAAAAACCAACGGAGAATTGATCAATTATTATTTGAATCTTCTTAAACAGAAAAAAGTAGAAAAATTACGTAACTTTGTGCCTGTTGTTATAACTCCTGAACAAGAACAAGAGAGACTTCTTTATTATAGACAACAAATCTTAAAATAAAAGGAACAAAAGTTAGAAAGAATTATTAATTTTAACTCCTTGTTAAGACAGCACAAAGAGTGGAAAATCTATCAAAGAAAGCTTTCTGCTTTTAAGAGACGGTATCCAAATTATAAAAGTGAGCTTTAATCTCCTTTTTATTATTTTTTTATTATAAAAAAAAAATCATAAAAAACTCGAAAATTATAAAAAAATTATTATAAAAATAAATAAATATATAACTTATATTTTTTTTATTTTATCCTTTCTAGTGGACTTTGTTTTTGGTGATCTTATTGACCAAGACCTCTTAGAGGACGTCCCAGACTGTGGACCCTTGGACTTGTCCCAAGATTTGATTTGAACCCACTCAGATCCCATTGGAATACCCTCCAAGGACTGTCCTGACCCCAACAAGGACTTAGTACCTTTAAACCTTCATATAAGTAAGTCATATATTTTTTTTAAAAAAATAAAAACCAAAACTACTCAAAAAAAATTATTTTTTTGATTTTTTTTACAAAGTTTTGACAAAGACTTACATAATCTGTAACATGCATCAAAACAGACGCAACACCCGCGCCAGTGGACGCGCCCCATCATATGGATCTTTGCCCGGAGGAACCCGCGCGCGCAAGGACGCCAGTCACAAACGCGATGCAGATCAAGCCAGTGATTGCTCCAATCCAAGCGACAATGACGATGACCGCGGCCGCCAACTCGACCAACTCACCGTTGGAGAGCCTTCCCTTGTCCAACGTGATATCCCAGGAGGATACCGTTCCACCTATGCCACCCCAGCCGGACTCCTCCAAGGAGGAAAAAATAAAGGTATTGGTGAAAGAACACGTGGGTCATTTGGAACTGTTCAAACAGGCTCAGACCCAGGAAGACCAGAAAGTTATGAGAAAAGCCATATCTTTGGCCAAGAAGACTCAAATAACCCTCCAAAAATTGATTCCCAAGAGAGAAGTAGAAGGCTACGTGCAGAATTGGAATCCTTGGGACCAATTAGTTTCCTTAAGAGGAAACAAAAACAACAGGAAGAAGAGATCTCTAGCCCATCAGAAATTAAAGAATCCCAAAGAGTGGGACAATATAATATCCTTGGCAAGAAAATGGAAGAAAGTGTACCACAATTAGATGTAGAAACTTTGAACTTGTTTTCCATAAATGTTTCTCATAACTTTGATATCATTAGCAAATGTTTTGACAAAGTATATGAACAATTGGATAAAGTAAATAACAATTTTGGTAAAGTCATGCAATCCCAATCCAACTTGGTCAAAATCAATGAGTTAGAAGTAAAACAAATAAGAGACAGCATCAGCTTGAGTAAGGGAGAACTAATGAAGTACCTAGAAAACAATACTTCAGCTATCCAAGAAGAAATTCTTCTATCTATTGAACAAATAAAAGAAGGTATTAATAAGACAGACCACGCTTCCCCTACTCATATTATTAATAAAATTTATTCATTAAGTAACAAACTTGACCTGGAATTAGGTATGATTAAGAATGATCTCAGAGATCTAAAGATAAACTTAACTCAACCCATTGCAGACTCTGATGAAATCAGACCTTCCAGGTACCACAGTACTCCCCAATTACCTTTTATACCAAGACCAACCAGGCATGAATCTCTCAGGCCTAGTCCCACTCCTGAAGTAGAACAAGAATTAAAATTACTTCCCCCTATTACTGAGTGGCCTAAATTCTCAGGAGAAGGAGAATACAATCATGTCAGTTTTATTAAGTTTATTTACTATACTCTGGCCTCTTATGAACTTCCTGATAACATAGCCGTAGTAAGACTACCTAGACTGTTTGAAGGAGTAGCCCTTGACTGGTTCATCAATAAGAGAGTAGAGGTAGGATCTTTGTCATGGAATTTGTGGAAAGACTTGATTAAGGAACAATTTGGTACCAGAATTTGGAAAAGAAAAATGATGAAGACTTTTGAAACTTCTTTGTTTGATCCATCTAAGGACAAAACTCACAAATGGTGCCTTGACCAGAAGAGAAGACTAGACTGCTTCTATCCAAATGCTGATAAAGAAGAAGTCAATGAAAGACTCCTCAACCTATGTCCAGGACAACTTAACCATAGCGTAAGATGCAGAATGCCCATGAACTCTGACCTTTCCACTCTCATAGGAGTATTAGAAGAAACTATTGACATGAATGGCTTAGACAAAAAGGTTAACAAACCCAGAGAACCAACTACTAGGAATAAGGAAGAATATAATAACAAGAATAAAGAACCTCTCCCTACCAACTCAGAAGCCAAGAATACTTTGGTAACCAAAGAAAAGATATGTTCAAATTGCAACCAAACGGGGCATGTAAGACCTGACTGTCCTTTACCCAGGAGGAAGATTAATCTTATTGAAGGAGAAGAAGATGACACTAATCCTGACCCCCAAGTAGATGACACTGATGGTTCCATCTCTGAGTGTGACTTAATGATCAATAATCCCATTAATGTCATCAAAGGTAACATAGAATCTTCCCTGGATATTAACCCTGTTAGTGAAGATAGCAATTTGCCTCAACAATGGACACCCAACATGAAAATACAACATGTTTCTGAATCCAAGACCTTAACCCTTAAACCTTCTATTGGAAAAGGTTACACTGGTGGTAAAACTTGTTATGCCACTGGATTGATACAAGGTTCTCCCGTAAAATTACTTCTAGACAGTGGAGCCTTCTGCTCTTGTGTTGGAACTGACTACTTAGATAAACAGGATTCTAACTGGAAGAAAAACTTACTACCAGTAACTCAAGCTAAATTCAGCAGCTGTAATTCACCTCTTAATGCTATTGGAGTATGGCCAACAGAAATCATACTTCCCCACTCTAAAGGATCAATCAAGATAAAGATTGAATTTGTAGTACTTAAAAATGGAGTATGTGATTATTTTATTGTAGGAAATGATTCTATTTGCCTGTATGGGATAGATGTCTTCCAGAGTAAAGGGAGATATTTCACTATAGGAGGCAATTGGAACAAGAAGTTCCAAATATGTCATGTAAATGCTAAAGCTACTGATTCCACTTATGAGAGACACTTAGAGACTTTTAACCAGGAATACTTTTCCCAAGCTGCCCTGAATTCCCAGCTTAGTGAAGACCAGAAAAGAGATATTCTCCAAGTATGCTTTGAGAACCAGAATGCTTTTTGAACTAAAGACCATCCCATTGGTAATATTAAAGGTCATGATATGGTCTTAACTTTGACCATTAAGCCTCCTTACCCTCCTAACCTCAGAAGACCAGCTTACCATTCTAGTCCAAAATCTAGGACTGCTCTAGAAGGCCACATCCAAGAACTAGTGGACTTACAAGTCTTAAGGAAAGTAGGTCATGATGAGCAAGTAGACGTAACTACACCTGTGATAATAGCCTGGCACAATGATAAGTCTAGGATGGTTGGAGACTTTAGAATGCTCAACAACTACACCCAAGCTGACTATTATCCTATCCCAAGGATTGACCATGCTCTACATAATCTTTCTAAATCTAAGTTCATTACTACTATGGACATGTTGAAAGGCTTTCACCAAATACCTATCAGTCCTGATAGTAGGAAATTTATGAGAATCATATGTCATCTAGGCATATATGAGTATCTCAGAATGCCCTTTGGTATTAAAAATGCTCCTTCCCACTTCCAAAGAATGATGGATACGGTCTTAGGAATGTTCATCAGGCAAGGTTGGATGATGGTATACATAGATGATGTTATCATTTATTCAGATGATTGGGATACTCACATGTATAAAGTAAGGCTAGTGCTTAAAACAATCTCCACAGTAGGATTGAAAGTATCTATGAAAAAGTGCAACTTTGGATACGGTGTGGTAAACCAAACCTGTCCTATAGCCATCAGACTCAATTTTTATTTTTCTTTTTATCAAATTAGCCTCACAAATTAATTCCAAACCTCTCATAAACTACACCCTGAACTAAAAACAACCTCAAAGCCCAAATACATCACTAGATAACCCCCTTCAACCATATCAAACACCTGTCACAAACAACCCAACACCTTGCAAAGGCTGGATGATGTCACAAGGAGTACTAAATGAAAGATTCATTGAATATATAATGGCAAAAGATTATGATTAAAATAACCACACAACAAAACAACAGACCCATACCAGCAGGACTTAAACCATACCAGTACCAATGTTACACTACAACCAGTACTATGACACCAAGTTAAACTACCTTCCTGGATCATTCAGTACAATTCAGGGCCTCTGAACCGTCCTCTAAAGCACTCTGACACTCAGTTTGCCACCAATCCAACCATACAACACTCATACATGCACCAACAGAAGTAGGGGCTCATGCAGCCAAGTATGTCTCAATTCTCACCAACCAGCAATAACACCTCAGTACACATGACCTTTCTGGAACTTTCACCACCAGATAAGGCCTCTGAACCGTCCTCTGAAGCACTCTGACACTCAGTTTGCCACCAATCCAACCATACAACACTCATACATGCACCAACAGAAATAGGGGCTCATGCAGCCAAGTACATCTCAATTCACACCAACCAGCAATAAAACCTCAGTAAAAATGACCTTTCTGGAACTTCCACCACCAGATAAGGCCTCTGAACCGTCCTCTGAAGCACTCTGATACTCAGTTTGCCACCATATCAACCATAAAACACCTGCAAGCCACACTCTCAAGTCACCCAAGGGAGGATGTGGTAAAACAAAATACCTCATATCTCTACAGCTAATTCCATTGAAAAAGCATGCAGTCAGTTCCTGCAACATTTTATAAATGATAAGGCCTCAGAAGCGTCCTGAGAAACACCCAACAAAGCAGTGTTCCACCAATTAAACAATACAAGTTATACAACATCAGTTACCAAAGAGGGCTTGCAGCTGCCAAGCATGTTTCATGCTTTTCCCAACCAGAAAAATTCACTCAAGCTGCAGGGAACTTCTGCATCATTTTTTATACAAGATAAGCTCCCAGAAGCGTCCATAACTCACCAATCTTAGCCTGTTCCTCATACTTTTGCCTGTCTATCAAAATTTATACTGAAAAATACAGCTATCTCTTGGCTTGTTTCACATGTTTTCTCACCAGCATTATTCCATCATGTAACTGTACCCTCCTGTGCTTCAACAGTTCAGCGAGAGGCTCAGAACCGCACTCAGGGGAGCCCTGAGCATCCCCTGAGGAAGTATTTGTCTATTTAAGGGGCCTCTTTTGCCCTATCCAAGTTGTCTAGCATGGCTTCTGCCCGGGGTGTGAATTATGGCCTCTGCCTGACCAGTTACTTACCTAGTACCCAGTTATAAGTGAACCAGAATCAAGTGAAAAGGAAATAAAGGATCAATCACGAAATTATCATTGACAATTTGACCCAAATCCAGGTGTTCTTGAAGTAGGTTTCTTGAGAAAAGGCCTGTTATTCAGCACCTATTTTTTTAAGAGGGAAAACCCCTTATTTTTGATTAGTAAATTCATAAAAGAGGAAGAGCACAACAGAAAAACCAACCAAGCTTTTTTTCCGCCCAGCTCCCTGTGGTTAAGCCCATTCTTGGGTCCTCCAACTGGTTAAACACCTTTTAGTCAACCCTTAGTCCTTTGATTGGAACTTGGAAAAAAATAGTCAGAAAAGTCGAAAATTCTTGATTATTAATTGGTGGAAGCTTGCCAATAATCCAATCCAACCTGGAATAGTCTTGCAATTCCTAAAAATCTCTATTAATAATTAATCTAGGTCTGATAAGAGACCTATTTTAAGTCTCAAAGAAAACCAGCCATTAATTAAAAAAAATTATTGTGCAGACTTATTATAGTTCAGAAGGGCAGGCAATTCAAAACCATCTTAGGTTACCTCTATCTCTTCAAGATAAGTAGTAAACTAAATTCCCCTTCTAGTGACTGCCAGAAAGCAATTTTCTAAATAATCCCATTATCCCTTGGAGTCTCTACAACGGGGAACTTAAAGCTCTAGGACATATTGTTTCTGGACTCACTTTAACTGCTGACCAAAGTAAGATAGCAGCAGTAATGAACAGACCTATGCCCCAGAACAAAACTGAACTCTTATCCTTTATAAGCTTCTACAGCTACTACAGGAAGTACATACCTAAATTTGCTAACCTCACCAAGTGTCTATATGAGATCTGCAACAACAATACTTTGTTTGAAATGACTCATGAAAGATTGAAGAATTACGAGGAACTCAAAGTAGCTATGACTACTGCCCCAGTGTTGATAAAACCTGATTATTCTAAACCTTTCAAACTTTACATAGATGCCAGAATGGAAGGATTAGGAGCTTCATTACACCAAGAAGTAATAGAAGAGGATAAACCAGTAGAGAAACCTATACTCATCATATCTAGACAAGTCAAAGATACGGAGAAGAGATATGGTGCCAGCCAAATGGAATGCCTTGCTCTAGTATGGGCATTAGAAAACCTCCACTATTATTTGGAAGGTAAAAATTTTGTGGTGATCACTGATTGCAATTCTGTTAGAACTCTCATGAACATGAAAACTCCTAGCAGGCATATGTTAAGATGGCAGATAGACATACAACAGTACAGAGGTCAGATGACTATATTCCACCAAGCTGGAGTTAAACATCAGAACGCTGACAGTCTTAGCAGAAATTCTCTACCAAATGATACTAGCAATCCTGCTCATGACCCAGAAGATCATGATATATTTCCTATACTAAACATTAACCTGTTTAATCTTGAAGCTCCCATCATAGGAATTCACATATGTGAACTTGATGAATCACTGTTCAGCTCCATCAGAGAAGCATACCACTCCAACATGAAGACTTTGGTTAACATCATAGAAAGTGCTTCACCTCCATCTGAAATCATCAACAGTTTACCTGAACCCCTGCTGAAATCCTATAAAGAAGGAAGATTCAGACTGTGGGATGGCCTAGTATATTAATGGCATAAACACTCTAGTGTTATAGTCTTGACCAAAACAGAGCTTATCAAACTTGTTTTAGCTGAATGTCATGATAATTGCTCTTTGGGTCACCTGTCTACTGATAGAACCCTAGATAAAGTAAAGCAGACTGCCTGGTGGATCAACTGGAGAGACTCCACTATCAAGTATGTTTCAAGCTGTGAAATCTGTCAGAAGTCCAACAGGACCACTGGGAAAAGGTTTGGACTACTCCAAAGGATTGCTGAGCCCAGGAAAAGATGGGAAGTTATCAACATGGACTTTGTAACAGGACTGCCCCCTGGAGGAGCTTACTCTTACAACTCAGTCCTGGTTATTGTAGACAGATTTTCTAAGAAAGCCAAGTTTCTACCTAACAATAAGGAAGAAACAGCTATGGAAGTAGCCTTACTCTTCTGGAACAGACTAATTGCTGATGTAGGAATTCCTAAGATTATTATCAGTGATAGAGACCCCAAATTCACGTCTGAATTCTGGAGAAATCTCCATGATATGTTAGGAACTACCTTAGCCTTTTCTACAGCTTATCACCCTCAGACAGATGGATTAGCTGAAAGAATGATCCAGACTCTAGAGGACATGCTCAGAAGGTTCTGTTGCTTTGGGATGGAGTACAAGAATACAGACCGATATTTCCATGACTGGGTTAGCCTTTTACCTGCACTAGAAATGGCATATAACAGTAGTAAACACTCTACTACCAAAGAGGCTCCTTACGTACTGGAAAGAGGATGGATCCCCAAATTACCCAAGGATAACCTCAATCAGGAGTTAACTAATATCCATCCAACATCACTGGACTTCAAAAGCATGATAGATATGGCAAATAAGCACGCTGCTAAGTGTGTACAAGATGCTGTTGAATACAACCAACAGAGGTGGGATAAAACTCACAAAGAACCTGATTTCAGAATAGGAGATCAAGTTCTAATTTCAACCACCAATTTCAATAACTTGGCTGGAAACAGAAAACTCAGACCAGCCTTTGTTGGGCCTTTCACTATCAAGAAACTCCATGGTAAGAATGCCGTAGAAGTCATCCTCAGTAATGAACTCTCTAGGAAACACCCAGTCTTCCCAGTTAGCCTTGTCAAACACTAACATTCCAGAGAAGGTGAAAAGACCCCTTCACTTGAAATACAAATCTTAGATGAGACTGAGAAGGACAAATGAAAAGTTAGTAAAATCCTTAAAGATAAAAAAGAAAGGATCCAAGGAAAAGATGTTAGACTTTACTTAGTCAGATACAAAGGAGAATCAGCTGATAAAGATGAATGGCTACCTGAAAACAACATTCCAGATGGACCTATACACCTGAGAAACTACAGAGCCAGTAAAAGACACTCATCCCCAAAAATCTTTTTCAGATATAGTTATATCTTGGAGTGGGGGAATGTCAGCCTGCTACTTAGCACAGAGCAACCTGAAAAAGCAAAAACAATATTAACAAAAATAAAAAAGAACAAAAATAAATAAATAAAATAAAGGAGTAGGAAATCCATAAATACTATTGCAGAAATGGATTTCCCACCCAAAATAAGGTAGGGTCACTCACTGACCCCACCCTTGAATTCTTACTCCTTATATTTTTTGATTAATTTAATATAAAATGATAAATGACCACAGCACCAGTATGGCACCTTTTGGCCATTTTAATATTTCACATGATATGTCATGTATAGGTTTCACACCTAAATTTCAGTTGAAATCCAGGTGTTGTGTGTAGTTTAGGAGTTACATGGGGAATTGTGTTTTGTCACAATTCCCGCACGCAGCCCTGCGTACCTACAGCGCTGGAATCCCGCGTACGCAAACTCCCGCACGCAGCCCCGGGTCCCTACAGCGCTGGACTCCCGCGTATGCAAACTCCTGCACGCAGCCCCGCATCCCTACAGCGCTGAACTCCCGCGCAACTGAACTCCTGCGCAGTTGATCCCTCCCGCGTGCAGGTAATCCCGTGACCTAGTCACGCGCGCAGCGGATCAGTCCCCCGCGCGCATCTGAGCAGCGGATCAGTCCCCGCGCGCATCTGAATGGACTGATCCCCGCGCCTAGCCTGCAGTGATCAGTCTGACAGCCAGGTACCGCTCAGAGGAGCTAAAATATAGTAGGATCTACACTACATATGTAAAGCTACCACACAAGCATAGATCGTAGTTTAAAAACCTTAAAAATCAATTAAAATTAGTTATTAACTAATTTTTAGTATTTTTTATTAATTAAATAAAGATCCAGACTCACTACGTCATGAGCTGATCAGAACCTTCAAAGACCACAAAACTACACAAGGAGTGGTCTTAAAAATTCTTGAAAATTACAAAAAGGATCAGCAGAGGATGGAGAATCAATAAACATCCACGTATGCTCAATTTGGACCAGTACTTACAGTACAAATTGAGGATCAGTGCAGGATCAGAAAAATGACTAATCTATTGATTAACAGATCCTGCAGCTAAAAAGGAGCTGTTCCTTGACAGATCTAAGGCCAGCAGGCTAACAGCACCTTGAGGACGTGCCAATCTTGCCCTGACTGCCCCCCTAGCCTCAGCCCATGGCTAATACCCCTTCTAGAGGCCCTCAAGCACCCAAAAAGGAATATTTAAACAGTCTCTTTTTGCCCTTTTGCTTCCAATCAGTTATCAGTTATCAGAAATATTATTATTATCAATCAGAAATTGTGTCATTGTTAGTCAAGTGCTTATCAAGAAGAAAGAAAGTGATTTATGATCTAGTCTGAAGTATTATTATTATTATTTTCTAAATAACTATCAACAACCAGAAGTTTGAACCAGCCACCAACCCCATCTGTTCTGAAGCTTCTTACCTGAATCTTTGCAGGATTTCTGTGGATTACTTCCCAAGTAAGTTGTTTCCTTCCTGCTCTGGGTTTGTGTGCTGTTTTGCCCGCCCAAATTAGTGGATAAGGCCTTAGAAGGCACCCATCTTCATTCCAAGGTTATAAACTGCCTAAGGAGGCCCCTTGAGGAGAGGTTGCCAAGTCTGTAAAGACCCCCAGTAGTATATTACTGTGGCCCCTCTTTTTATATTATATTTAAAATATTTATAACCAAACCAATTAAACCTTGCACTTGCTCTTACCATACCATTATTGGAGCTGTAAAGTGTTTATTCTTTGGAATATTATTTCTCCAAATTCTTTTATCACTCTCTGTAGCTAAAGGGCTGCAAGGTTCCTGGTATCAGAGAGCTGACACATCCAATTAACAATTTGAACGTATGAAGGCTTCATGGAAGATTGACCATCAACAAGGAGTTCAAGCTAATTTGGTGCAATCACTGTCACTTGTGTTCTACTCTCACGTGCTGAATCTATACCTCAATCCAGTCATCAGTTTAGGTATCAATATTAGGCTCATTTGAAAAGTCTTCACCACTCTTGCTTGATCTCAATACCTTTTCTTATCTTCTGTTATCTTGGTGGGAACTCTTACACTGTTTTGATCACAATTTCCTTGTTCTAATTTTTCTTGTTACTCTACAATAGTTCCTTGGTTTTTATTAGACAAAGAAATTCATAATTTATCACAATCTTCTCCCAACCAGCAGAATTGCCTCAGTTTCATGCAGTTTCTTTTTTCTAACTACCAGAATTGCCTCAGTTTCAGGCAGTGTCTTTTTCCAACCAGCTAAAATGTCTCATGTACCCGTATCCCACTGTAACAGGGGAAGCCCCAGGGCACCCTCAGGGGCAGCCCTGAGTATCCCCTGAGGACCAGATTTTCTATTTAAGGAGGGCGTCTCTTCCCTATCAAGGTTGTATCATCATGCCATATAGCTTATCACCCATCCCCAATCACTGATCAAACCACCTAACAGGCCCTCTGCCCCATATATCTGTGGTACCTACCCAGCTAAATATTATTAGTGAACCAATTATCAAGAAACAGGAAATCAGAGACCAAGTTATAACCCATCTTTAACCAATTAAACTACCCACAAGGTTCTTGAATAAGGGTTCTTATTTGACCTCAATATTCATCACCATATTAAAGAAAAACCACCCCTTAACCAGTAAATAAACCTTACAAAGAAAGAGAGCGCAACAAAAAGAAACCACCAACCTTTCCTCTACCCAGCCCCCTGTGGGTAAACCCCTCCTTTGATCCTCTCTTGAAACCCCCCTTTGATTAAACCTTGAACCCTTTAATATTTGGATATTGGTTAAGATCAAATATATATGATCATTAATTGACCAATAATCCAATACATCTGTACTTTCTTCAACAAAACCCACCAATAACAGTTAATAATTAATCTAGTTCTAATCTGAGACCTAGATCAAGTCTCAAAGAAACCAGCCATTAATTTAAATAAATTATTGTGCAGCCTTATTATAGTACTAGAAGGGCAGGCAATTCAAAACCACTCTTAGTTTTAATAATACTCTAAAGGAGTAGAAGTAATACTAAATTCCCCTTCAAGGACTGCCAGCAAGCCATTTGCTACTTTATTTATATAATCCCAACAGGAGTTTCTACATTGCCAAGGGCAACAACGGGTGGACAATCAACATATGCAGTGCCAGAGTTTCCGGAGGAGCAGCGGGGTAGCAGAGAAAATATTAGGCCAAGGGACTATTCTGCTGTTAGATTTTGTCTAGGGGATGTCCACCAATTCCTGGAAAGTTTTGAGAACATGGCCAACAGTGAAGGCGCAAATAAAATAGACCAGGTTCAGCAGATAGTCAATTTTATTCTGGATGAGGAAGATCTGTGGGATGTGGAGGATATGGAGGGTTGTATTGAACGGAATTGGGAGAAGTTGCAGAGGGAAATAGTGGAGAAATGGGGGTCACAAGAGCAGAGGTTCTGAGAAGTGGATCTTGGGCATCTTGCAATGGAAACAGCAAGGAAAGGAGGTGTTTCCTCAAGGACATTGTTTGGTGTGTACTGTTCCTCATTTGATCACATTCAAAAGTACCTATCCCACAATAAAATTTTGGAGGAGAATACTGGTTCAGTAAAGAGGACCTTCATGCAGAGGCTTAGCTTGGAGTTGCACAGAAGTGGCCATAGAAAGCTACACAAAGTGGGATTAATTTGCAGGTTGTGGGATAAAGGAGTGACCCTACTCCCAGAAATGAAGGACATCCGCACAAAAGTTGTGGGCGAGTTGGAGCTGGCGGAGCTTATGGAGGAAGACCCAAAGTGTCCAGTAAGGGGGGATGTGCAGGTGAAGAGGGTAAAGGGGCGGTTAACCCCAAAATAAACTGCGGAAATGATTGAAATATTTAATGAGATGCATCTTTTCTGGCAGAAAGCTGTGGCAAAGTCAGCCGGAACAGCTCCAGAACCACCAAAAGTGACAACAATGTATGCACCACCTCAGGCACCATCAAGGGCGCCACCAAGGAACAAAGGCAAGCCTTTAATCTTCCAATTCTGCTACTTTTGGGAAGATGGCCATCTTAAAAGGTTGTGTAAAGACCTTAGTTTGAACATGTGGAGTAAAATAGTTAATATGGATGGAAGGGAGTGTTTTTACCCTTCAGGAGAAGATATACTGGACTTGCCAGATCAACCTTCACCAAGAGATCTTGCTCAAGCAGCGGCGGCGGAAAAGAAGGAGGAAAAAACCTTGGCAGGGTACGCGTTTCCTCTAACTTGGAAACCCCAGGAAGTTTTGGCAAAGGTTAGGGCCGTCTGCTCCAATGAAAGGAGAATGGACATTGATGGTCCTACCCTTGCAAAAACTCCAGAGCAGGCAGTGGTAGTAAAAACGGGAGGATCCTGCAGGAAGGCAGGAGAAGTAGCAAGGAGGATTTGCGGAATGGATCACCCGGTTTCCCTAACTTTGAAAGATCTGGTGGCAATCTCACCAGTAATGGCAAAGGAGATGGTTGCAGTATTTGAACAGTTTATGGGGAATAAGGAGGACAACCTGAAACCCAAGGAAGAGGCAAAGGTTGGTTCTCTCAAAGCAGCGGCAGACGTTCTGGGAGCAAGCAGCGCTATGATGTTCCCATTGGTCTATGTAGAAATGGGGATTGTAGGCAAACGGTGTTGGGAAACGGCCAATAGCAGATCAATGGTAAATTTTCTCCCATTGAAATTGGCAACTGATGAAGGGTTGGTCCGGCACAAGGCAAATATTGGGTTATGGACTTTGGGAGGTTTTGAATGCATGGTCAAAGGGGTAGTGAAGAAAGAGATGAGGGAGGTGGGTAAGGTATTGGCTCCGCTGTTGTATTTGGTAGTAAGTGGGTTGGAGGTCATACTTGGTAGGCCATTCCTTTTTGCCTTCCAAGCATCTCTTGGCTTCTGTCCGGATACTAGGGTGGAACTCCTTACTCTTGCAGATGCCTTGGGGAAAGGATACAAAATGACCATCTGTTGGCCCAAGAGTGGCTGATGGGAACATTGGAAGGGCTGTCCATTCTGGGAAGGCGGCCACAACAATTTGGCAGGGGATTTTTAGATGTTGGTCATGTGGCCTGTGAAGGGAAGACTCTGTCCTTGCATAGATGGTTGACAGATGAGGAGCCAGGAGGAACCCCCGTGGTATGGTGCAGCGTGCTTTGGGCAGTATGGAGGAAAGCAGGCATTGGTGTAACAACAATGGAAGCAGGGGTAGGATCAAAAGTGAGTCCTTCCTTGTATGCGTCTCCAATGTGTGCCAGCACAAGCAGCTACCCTTGTGTCACAATTGTAAGCAGCCAATATTTTGTTGCAGGTTGGCAATTACAAGTGGAGGAAACAACGGAGGGATCAAAGTTGATCAAAGTGTGGAATTTTGGTGGCAAATACAAACCGGTTGCTAAGAGGGTGCAGCCACAGAACAAGCCAATGCCACAGGACCTCTGATAAGCTGAGGAAAAATTTCTAGAATTGATTTTCTTCAAAGACCAATGAACCAAAGCACCTTCTCTGATGTTAGGACTGACGGTGATGGAAGGAGGACAAGGAAGAAGATAATGAAAGGAAATAACAAAAGATCTGCGACAACAAAGAAGTGTTAGAGTTTGAGTTTTCATTTATGTGACTTTCACTGGAGTTCAGAGTACCATTGATTGGATTGATTTGATCTTATTATTGTTAACCTTCAAGTACTAAAACAACAGGTAAAATGTAACTGGGCTGTGTTGTAGTATTGTGATTATCAGACTGTTTATTCATGGCTATCAGATTCTTTAGTCATAGCATTTCACTTACCATGTCACTTAAACTGCTTATGCTAATTTTACCTTATTCATTTTGTACTCAACCACTTGTCAGCCTATAGTGTATTTAGTCTATATAAACACCAGTGCTCTCAAGTGGAATTCATTATCTGTTCATTCACTACATCAACTGGAGTGTCCTTTTCCTCCTGTCCTCAGGTCCGTTACGCTTGACGTTATAAGCTACTTTCACTCATTTATTAATTCCTTCATCCAATTCGAGCTTCAGCTCTTTTCACTCTTACACGGTTAAAAGCCTTTTCTCAACCTGAGCCAACTATACTTCATTCAAACTGTCCGCCTTCAACAGTCTCATCCTGAAAGCTGATCTTTGACTCTTTTGGCAAGGGGGGGAGATTGGGATGAGCCTTGTCATTGACTATCAAGCTCATCCTATCCACCCACTTTGACAACAAACACTAGGACACCATCGAGTGGAGGATGAACACTAGGGCACCATCAAGTTGGAGGACGAGGAGGAAGGAGTCAACCAATACCAATACATCCATCCAATCAACGTCCATCTAGTCGTCATCATCCACGGCCTCTGGGGCTCACCAGATCATGTGAGCTACCTTGCAAATACACTCCGGAAGATTGCCAACTCCTTGATCCAGCAATCCAACGATCAACTCAAAATCCTCATACCCAATTCAATCCAATGGACTAATATTTACAATGGAATTGACTACTGTGCTGAGCATGTTGCTCGAGAGATCGATCTGAGGAGACAAGAACTCAAATCCAATCAGAGGAAATTGATCAAATTTAGTTGCATAGGTTACTCCTTAGGTGGTCTCATAGGAAGATTCTTGATCGGATTGCTTCATTCCAGGCAACCTTCATTCTTGAAGCAAATCAAGCCAATCAATTTTAATATTTTTGCATCACCCTGGATTGGAATACCCAGGTATAAGACAATTGCCAGTCAAACAATCAACTTTTTTGGCGCGAGATTGTTAAGCCGGACAGGAAATCAACTGTACCTGATCGATTGGTTTGACAAGTTACCATCGAACTCCCACTCATCCAATCGGAAACAGTCAGGCATCAATCAGAAGGACGTCGGTCGAGTGAGCCTCGTGGATCAGAAGAAGCAAAGGAAGCGGCAGATCAAGTTCCCATTGTTGAGCATCCTCGCTCACCCTCAAACTAGTTTCTATAAGGCTCTATCCAACTTTCAAGTCGTCATCACCCTGGATTGTCAGGAGCGAATGAACAATTCCAATTTGAGTCCAATCAAGGCTGTCAAGAAGCAGTTTGGAGTCAAGGATCGAAGATTCAAAGAACACCTTGAGCAGCCACCATCTTGAATTTGATCCAATCTTGCCAAAGCCCGTCATCAATACCAGGTTCAACGGAAATAGAAGATCCGATTCAACACCAAAGACTTCATCTCTTCACCAGCGAGGATCCGGCCGTGCTCCATGTTGCCCTCCGTGACACCTCCGGTCAAGGCTATGGCTCAAACAAACCCGGCGTCGAACAAGTCAAACAGGTTCTTGATCACATTTGCGAATTCAATCACGCCATCCAATCGGGCTCTCACAAGGGCTACACCGGCAAAACAATTGACACCCTTGTCAACATTGGAATTGGTCGTTCCGATCTTGGTCCGGTCATGGCCACCAAAGCTCTGGCATACTACGCACGCAACGGTAGAGTGATCATCCCTCACTTTTGTAGTAATATCGATGGCACCCATTTGGCTGAGATCTTGAGGAAATGTGACCCCGAGACGACCCTGTTCATCGTAGCCAGCAAGACGTTTATCACCCAAGAAACATCTGACCAAATCCAAGGCTCAAGCAATTCAATGTTTTATTGATTGTCAAAATTTGATTCAAACGGTCTTCAGATCTCAATCCTATTGACTGACAATACCTTCTTTTATAATCCATCATCCATCAATTTTCACAACCATTCCAGTACTCAACTCCGAAAATCAAACAACTCAATTTTATCAAAACCACACAATTAAACCCAACCTTGAAAAAATTCAACGCATCTTACAAGTAATTCCCCATTTTAACTGAAGAATTTTCCAGCAAATAGTAGAAATCATTAAGATAGCAGTTAGAATCAGAAATGCCCCAGGAAGTTTACCAGTCATTCAGCTCATCTTATTAATCAGTCACTAACCTATATGTAGAATTATTCCAACAGTTAGTAGAACATTATGTTAATTGAAGAAAAAGAGTTAGATTCCTTTTTAGGACAGTAACTTCCTCCAGTGCAAGTCAAGCGGGTGTGTTAGAGTTTGAGTTTTCATTTATGTGACTTTCACTGGAGTTCAGAGTACCATTGATTGGATTGATTTGATCTTATTATTGTTAACCTTCAAGTACTAAAACAACAGGTAAAATGTAACTGGGCTGTGTTTTAGTATTGTGATTATCAGACTGTTTAGTCATGGCTATCAGACTCTTTAGTCATAGCATTTCACTTACCATGTCACTTAAACTGCTTATGCTAATTTTACCTTATTCATTTTGTACTCAACCACTTGTCAGCCTATAGTGTATTTAGTCTATATAAACACCAGTGCTCTCAAGTGGAATTCATTATCTGTTCATTCACAAAATCAACTGGAGTGTCCTTTTCCTCCTGTCCTCAGGTCCGTTACGCTTGACGTTATAAGCTACTTTCACTCATTTATTAATTCCTTCATCCAATTTGAGCTTCAGCTCTTTTCACTCTTACAAGAAGCAGAAATGAGAAGGAGGAAATCAATAGATGATGATGATGACTGTCAGATATCTCACATCTGATCAATCTAAGTGATCTGGGACTTTTGGTTGATTTAGGTTGAGATTCAATATGGTTGAGATTGATGTTGATTGAGGGTTTTGATTTAAGCTGAGCTGAGAATGGTCAAGAGGGATTGGGATGAATACTGAATTGAGCAGTGGGTGATAGAGGTGAATGAATGGAGAGAGTGAAGCGTGTTATGGTGAGAAGAAAGAATCAAGGAGATGAGGAGAGCAAGGGAGAAAGGGAGCGTTGGAAGATGATGGATGTTGAAGGTGGAAGCCGGACCGGTGTCGTTGAAGAAACTGAGGCGCAGATTGTATTTTGTTGAGAGTTCTGCGCTGGGAGCGCAAGAGAGGGTTGCGCGGTCATTCTCAAATGAATAAAGAAAGGAAAATGTAGTGAATAGAGCACAACAGAAAGAAACAAAAAAGGAAAAAAGAAAAAAAAAAAGAAAATGACTACACAATGAGAGAGAAAGGACAAGGAAAAAACAAAAGAAAATGACTACACAATGAGAGAGAAAGGACAAGGAAATGACAACATGATGCCATGATCAGATGTGAGGGGATAAAATGGAGGAAGCAAGATTGACAACTGAGGACCTTAGATCTGCCTTAGTGAGGGAGTTGGCAAGCATTTGATGGGACGGAATGAGGTGAGTGATGAGTGAATGATTGTCTTGTTGTTCTCGCAACCACTTAATTTGCGTATTGACATGTTTCAAGGCGCCATGATGAGATTCTTGGTTGACTAGATTGTTTAGGGCTTTGTTATCAATGAATGAGCAGTAGGTGTGATTTGCGGAGGGATTCATTTCCAGAAGGAGTTGTGAGAGCCAAATTTTCTCTTGTGTGGCCAGGACCAGGGCTTTCAGCTTGCCTTCAGTAGATGATAGAGAAATTGATCCTTGAAGCTTGCTATGCCAAAAAACCGGACACCCATAGAGCATGATGAGATATCCAGTGTGACTTTGCCGTGATTTGGGATCATTTCCACCGTCAGAATTGCTATAAACTTTGATGTCATATTGAAAGGAGGGATTTTGAAGGCGCAGGGCCATTTCTTTGGTGGAATTAAGGTAGCGCCAGGCGTGCTTTGATTCAATCCAATGTTGAACGCCAGGTTTGTTATTAAAGAGGGAGAGGTTGGACACAGCGTAAGAGAGATTGGGTTGGGTTTGGCTGGCGATGAAGTCAAGGAATCCCGTTGATGACCAAAAGTTAATGTGGAGCTTGAGGAAGGCTTTGTGTTTGTCATTGGAGGCACCGGAGAGCTTGATGTTTGGGGTGAAGGGCGTACTAATTGGTTTACACTCAGTGAGACCAAGTTCTCTAAGAGCAGTGTTGATGTGATTGGTCTGGAGAAGTCTGTATCCATCTCTGGTGTCCACTAGCTTGTTGCCAAGAATCTTTTTGAGAGGTCCATCTTGCAAGATTTTGAAGGTGGTCTTGAGACTGTGTCAAAATTTGACAGAGTTCCCAACAATCAACAGGTCATCAACATAAACAAACACATAAAGTTGCCTGGTTGTGCTGATATAGAGACACGGGTCGGCACTAGATGTGACAAAGCCTTCATTTAGGAGCCAGGTTTTGAGGGTCTTGTACCAGCTTTTTGGCGCCTGCTTCAGTCCATAAAGAGCTTTGTTTAACTTGAGATAAGGGAAAGGAGACTTGTAGCCAAGGGGGGTTTTGATGAAGATGTCTTCATTGAGCGGAGCATGGAGAAATGCCGACTTTATGTCCATCTGCCATAAAGTGAGCTTGTGATGTAGCGCTTAGACAAGAAGTACTCAGAGGGTTGTGATTGAGCCAGTGGGAGCATAAGTTTGGCCATAGTCAAAAAACTCCACCTGTTTGAATCCCTGAATGCATAAGCGCAACTTGAATGAAATTCCGGATTTGTCAGGGCCGTCCTTGATTCTGTAAACCCAGACTTTTGTTAAGACATTTTTGCCCTTGGGAAGTGAGTGACATCCTTCCCAGACCTTCATGACTTCAATGCCGGTCAATTCCAATTTCATTGATTTAATCCAATTTGGGCTTTCTTTGCAGTTGGTAGCTTTGTAGTAGTTCTTGGGTACAGATCGGACCATGAAGCGGTATTGTTGAGGTTTTTGGAGAGTTCTTCAATCTTGTACAGTTGGGACAGATGGTGGAAGTAGTTCCTTGGCAACGGTGATGTCTTCCTCCGAGTTGGACCTCAATGATTCAGAGATTGAGTTGGAGGGAGAAGAGGATTGATTAATGGGATTAGGGTTGTTCTGAGGGAGGTTTTGAATGGGAGCGGATTCAGTGGTAGAAGATAAAGGATTATTGTTGGAATTAGAGGAAGCAGTCGGAGACAAGTGGGAGTTTAGAGCATCAATGAGGAGAGAATCATCAGTAAGTAGCAAATCAAAGATGGAGTTGGAGTTAGAGGATTCATCTGAGAGAGGAAATGAGGGAGGCAGATTTTCAAAGATTTTAACATTTTTGGAACAAACAATTGATTTTGAAGATGGAAAGTAGATTTGATATGAATTCAGGTCTAAGTCAAATCCAGTCAAAATTCCCTCTAAACCTTTTTTGTCCAACTTGCCGGTGGAATGTGCTTGATTAAGGAGGATGGCTTTGGAGCCAAGGACAGGGATGAGATGAAGTTTAGGGGGAGTTCCGGTCCAGAGCTTGTGGGCTGAGACTTTGGACTTGAAGGATGGAAGGAGATTGAGAATTAGGCAGGAGCTGACCAATATTTCATCCCACAGGAATGTGGGGATATTCATATTGATCATAGAAGTATGTGCAGCTTTGAGAATGGTTTGGTTTCCTCTTTTGGCCACCGGATTGTGCTGGGGAGTATACGGTTTGTAAGTGGAATGTTTGATGCCGTTCTCAGAGAAGAAGTCTGAAAGACAATGATTGACAAATTTGCCGCCGTTGTTGGAGTGAAAGATTTTTAACATTTTCCTTTTTGGTTGGCATGAAGTTTAATGAATTTAATCACTCTGTCCAGTACGTTGGATTTGAGTTAGATTGGTATGCATGTCTTGAACTTTTACCAATTGTTGGTAAGCAGTAAGAAGTAGCAACATCCAGAGAGCAAAGGCAGATTGATAGGTCCACAGACATTGGCATGAATCTGTTCAAACAATTCTTGGCTTGGAGGAAGATGACTTTGAAAGGGCTGTCAGTGAATCTTTTGTTTTGGGCAGGAGACACAGTCAAGCTGATTGTATTTGAGATTGGGGAATTCTTTGGAAATGAGACAAGTCTTTTCATGGTGGGGATGACAAAATTGTTTGTGGATGGTGGATAGAGAGATAAATGAATAAGAAAGAGCTTGAAGATTGAATCCTTTGTTGATGAAGAAAAGGTTGTCCTTGATAACGCCAGACATTATTTGCGGGTTGTTGAGGGTAATAGCAAACTGATTTTTTGACAAAAGTTTTAGGGAGCATCCTTTTTGAATGAGCTGGCTGAGTGATACAAGATTTATAGCAAGATTGGGGACGTAAAGGGATTCCTGAAGATGGATGGTAGCAGAGGTGGTCGTCATGATGGCCATCCCTTTTCCAAGGGAGGAGATTGGTGCATTGGGGTTACCCATTTGTAATTCAGTTCCATCAGGATGAAGATGAGGAAAGAAATTTGGGTTGTTGAACATGCTATTTGAGGCACCAGAGTCCAGTAGTACTCGATTAGGACTCAAAATAGGTGACAAAATCATGGCAAAGATGTAGGTGAGATGAGCTGAGGACAAAGTTTGAGGGTTTGAGGGGGTGTTAAATGAAGTCGTTGGTTGCAAGCCACTTTGATGACTGCCATAGTTGGGTTGAAGATGAGGGTAGAGCCACCAGCAGTTGCTTTTTTTGTGATTGGCCTGAGGATTATGCCAGGTTTGTTGGCATTTGATGGCATTGTTCTTAGTCACCAGAGCTGAGGCACAGGATCCGGCCATGACTTTGTTTTTGACTTGGTTGAGGTGTCTCAGAACAAGATTGGCATTGATTTTGCTCTCCCCAAGTGAGTGAGTGATCATTGTTTTGAGATGTTCAAGTGATGGTGGAAATTTGTATAGAAGTAGATAGGCAGCTATGTCATCATCCATTTGTATTCCAATCTCAGCAATTTGAAGCAGGCAAGATTGAGCGTCAGTGATGAATTTCTCAACTCTCTTGGGGTCAAACTGAAGATTGAGGAGATTAAAGAAAACTCTGGAGCAATTGGCTTTCTGAGAGGAGGCGTAGTATTTGTTGATTGCCTTCCATAACTCAATCCCATTGGTCAGAAGATGATCCTTGATGCAGTTGATGTAAGTGCGATTATCCAACTTGGCAAGAATGTATCCAACAATTTCAAGGTTCACCTCTGGAGGACATTTATTGGGTTCCAAGGAGTTGAGCCACTGAGAGATTCCTTTCAGAGAGAGTATGGTGATGATTTTGGATTGCCATAGGGAGAAATTGGAATTGTTGAGATTGGGAATAGAATCCTTCAGGGTCTTGAGCAGAGATTGCGAGGGATCCGTTGGTCTTTGATGGTCAAAATTTTCTGAGTAGTTTCTGTTGCAAAAGCTTTGGCTTTTAACCGTGATAAGCTTAGGAAAAATTTCTAGAATTGATTTTCTTCAAAGACCAATGAACCAAAGCGCCTTCTCTGATGTTAGGACTGACGGTGATGGAAGGAGGAAAAGGAAGAAGATAATGAAAGGAAATAACAAAAGATCTGCGACAAAAAAGAAGCAGAAATGAGAAGGAGGAAATCAATAGATGATGATGATTACTGTCAGATATCTCACATCTGATCAATCTAAGTGATCTGGGACTTTTGGTTGATTTAGCTCAAGATTCAATATGTTCAAGATTGATGTTGATTGGAGGTTTTGATTTAAGCTGAGCTGAGAATGTTCAAGAGGGATTGGGATGAATACTGAATCAAGCAGTAGGTGATAGAGGTGAATGAATGGAGAGAGTGAAGCGGGTTATGGTGAGAAGAAAGAATTGAGGAGATGAGGAGAGCAAGGGAGAAAGGGAGCGTTGGAAGATGATGGATGTTGAAGGTGGAAGCCGGACCGGTGTCTTTGAAGAAACTGAGGCGCAGATTGGATTTTTTTGAGAGTTCTGCGCCAGGAGCGCAAGAGAGGGTCGCGCGGTCATTCTCAAATGAATAAAGAAAGGAAAACGCAGTGAATAGAGCACAACAGAAAGAAACGGAAAAGGAAAAAAGAAAACAAAAGAAAATGACTACACAATGAGAGAGAAAGGACAAGGAAAAAACAAAATAAAATGACTAAACAATGAGAGAGAAAGGACAAGGAAATGACAACAACCTCAACAAACCAATCAGGCCTATCCATTGGTCACAGGACCCATATGAGTTGCCATTGAAAACCAAAATTCTGAAGGAGGATTTGGTGGGCTTAATGGAAGAGCAGATGGAAGAACTCAACTTTGGGCTGGAGGGGTGGTTGCAGGAGGAGGAAGTACAATTGTTGAAGGCAGTGATTTTTGAGCAGAGGAAGGTGCTGTCTTTTTTTCCAGAGGAACGGGGGATGCTCAAGCAAGAAATTGAGGACCCCCTACCGGATACCTACATTGCCTCACAACCCTTGGCAAATTAAACCAATTCCTATTCCAGCGGCGGTTAGGGATCAGTTTCCAGAGTTGGTGTGGGAGCAATTGCGGACAGTTCTGTAAAAGCCTTCTTTTTCTAGTTATTCCAGTCCAATTCTTGTGGCACTGAAACAGTAAAGGAAGAGTCTGCAGATTTTCCTTAACCTGCAAATGTTGAACTCAGGCACAATCAGAGACGCTGGGTTGCCTCTGCAGGTGGAGGAGTTTGTGGAGAATATGACCAGAAGAGTCTGTTATGGGTTGGTAGATGTCATGGGGGGGGGGTACAACCAGTGGGAGCTACACCTGCAATCCCAACCAATGAAAGTGTTTGAAACGCAGTTGGGGCAACTAATTTGGTAGCGGTTAACTAGGGGCAGATGAAGTGGATTTTGCAGGATGATGTTCCAGAAACAGTACGGATATTCATTGAAGATGTGGGTATCAAGGGGCCGCAGAGCAACTATGGTGGAGAAATTATGGCGGAGAATTTGGGGATCAGGCGGTTTGTTTGGCAATATGCGCAGACTTTGGAGAGTATTCTGTTCTGGATCAAGGAAGGGGGATTGACTGTTTTGGTTAAAAATTTTATGGTATGCGTCCGGGCTTTGGAGGTCCTTGGTCCCAAATTTTCCTCAAAAGGAAGGAAAATCACTAATGCTAAAGTTAACAAGGTTCTAGAGTGGCCTACTTTGCAGAACACTACTCACATTTCTCAGTTTCTAGGTCCATGTAGATGGGTGCAGATCTTCATTGAAAGTTTTGTGGAGATAGCAAGCCCATTGCAGAGGCTGATTTGGAAGGGAGCTGAGTGGTTTTGGATGGAGGAATGCAATTGCGCGTTCTGGGAGTTGAAGGAGATTGTGGGACGGCAGATACTGTTGAAGGACCTGGATTACTGAAAAGGGGGAATTCAGCTGGAAGAAGACTCAAGAAAGTTCAGTGAGGGTGGTGTGCTGACCCAAGAAGATGAGAGGAAAGACAGGCCAGTGCTCTATGAGTTGGTAAACGTTTTGGAGGTCAAATCTTGGTACTTGCAGCCCAAGACCAGAATGATTTGTCTCATGTAACTGTACCCTCCTGTGCTTCAACAGTGCAGAGAGAGGCTCAGAAACGCACTCAGGGGAGCCCTGAGAATCCCCTGAGGAATTATTTGTCCATTTAAGGAGGGCTTGTTTGCCCTATCCAAGTTGTATGGTATGGCTTCTGCCCAGTGTGTGAAATATGGCATCTGCCTGACCAGTTACTTACCTAGTACCCAGTTATAAGTGAACCAGAATCAAGTAAAAAGGAAATAAAGGATCAAAAAAGAAATTATTATTGACCATTTGACCCAAATCCTGGTGTTTTTGAAGAAGGGTTCTTGAGAAAAGGCCTGTTCTTCAGCACCTATTTTTAAGAGGGAAAACCCCTTATTTTTGATTAGTAAATTCATAAAAGAGGAAGAGCACAACAGAAGAACCAACCAAGCTTTTTTTCCGCCCAGCTCCCTGTGGGCAAGCCCATCTTTGGGACCTCCTACTGGTTAAACACCTTTTAGTCAACCCTTAAATCCTTTAAAAGGAATTGGAAAAATAGTGAGAAAAAGTAGAAAATTCTTGATTATTAATTGGTTTAAGCTTGCCAATTATCCAATCCAACCTGGAATAGTCTTGCAATTCCTGAAAATCTCTATTACTAACTAATCTACGTCTGATAAGAGACCTATTTTACGTCTCAAAGAAACCAGCCACTAATTAAAAAAATTATTGTGCAGACTTATTATAGTTCAGAAGGGCAGGAAATTCAAAACCACCTTAGCTTACCTCTATCTATTCAAGACTATTAGTAAACTAAATTCCCCTTCTAGTGACTGCCAGCAAGCTATTTGATAAATAATCCCATTATCCCTTGGAGTCTCTACACAGGATGCCTTGTCTTGGTATCCAGAGATCCAGTGCGCGGAAAAGGAGGATTTGGATGTGGAGAAGAGGCTTCTAACAGTTGCAAAAATGTCTGTGGAAGTTGGAAAACTTCCCCTGAAACAGTTTGGTATGTTTCAGGAATTGGAGGAGTATCTTTGGATGCTTCATTTTCCAGAGGGTTTGTCGGCGACGGAGGTTAGATGGGTTTGGCAGAAGGTTTTGCATTTATTTTGCCAAGATGGGAAGTTATGGAATTGGTCACTTCCAATACCCTTGGTTGTGTTCACAAGGCAGAAGGATCAGGATTATTTGTTATGGCTCCTCCACATCAACTTGGGGAATTTGGGGGAGGCAGAAATGCGGAGGAGAGTTAAGACCAGGTTCTGATGGCCAGGACTGGGGCAAATGGTGCGGGATTGGGTGCGGAGCTGTAAGACTTTTCAGCAGCTGAGTAACAGATTACCTTGGGGGGTGGGTATTCCTATGGGTGAGGATGCCCTTTTGGGGAGGATCTTGCTGGATGTGGTCCATATCAAGGCAGGGAAGTTCCCATATCTACTTGTGGCTTGGGACAACTTGTTGGGATGGGTTGAGGCGCGTGCATTGATTAAGCTGTTGGCGTAGAAAGTTGGACAGTTTTTAGAGGAGGATTGGTTTGCTTGTTTTGGGTGTTTGCGGCTCATCAAGGTGGAGGGCGGGGCGGAGTTTTTGGGTGATCTTTGGAAGCTGGTTGAATCTTGTGGTGCAAAGTTTGGGTGAGTTATGGAATATTTTTTCGGGGGGGGGGCGGGGGCAATCAAGAGAGGACATCAGCAAATCAAGGATGCAATGGTCAAGATCTGCAGAAACAGAGGGAAGAAGTGGCGGGAAACTTTACCAGTTTTGTTGTTTGCAGATCAGATATTGGTCAAGTGGGGTATGTGATATTCACCTTACAAACTCTTGTATGGGCGGCAGCTGGTGCTTCCGGTAGATATCAAAACCCCAATTTACCTTGCTATCAACTTGTGGAAGGTTAAGACCATGGAGGACTTAGTTGTGGCGCAGGCGGAGGAAGGAGATGGTGGTAAAGGCGGCAAAGAGGCTGCTGGACAGTCAAGCTAAGTTGGTCCGGTACTGGGACAAGCATTGTGCAGATCGCTTATGGGACCCTTTGCAGAAGGGCAATCTTGTCCTTCTTTTCAATTGGAGCTTGGAAATGCAGTGGGGTAAGCTTTTTGTGGATTTCTGGAATGGCCTTTATTGGATTGTAAGTCAGTTTTGGGGTGGAAGTTATCAGTTGGAGAAGTTGGATGGCACTCTGCTTAAGCAGAAGGCAGAAGCGGCTCATGTGAAGAAATCCCACGGGCAGGGCACTACAGATTTTTATGAAACTTCAGGTTTGGGAGACAAAGATCAGAAAATGGCCAACATGGAGGAGCCGGCTGCAGAGGAGAAGGAGTCTGCGGAGGAGGAGTCCTCAGAGGAATGAACGTTGGTTTCAATGTTCAAAGTTGTGGGGGGTTAGGAGGGCAGGGAATCTCAGATCACCGGAGCAGCGTGGAAGGTCTAGTCTCTAGAGGCCTTTGTCTGGGGTGGTCCAGGTCCTTAGGTGATGTGTTATTTGCGGATTTTTTTTAGGATTTTCTTCCCTTTTGTGTGCGTGTCTCTCTCTTTGTAGGATGGTGCGGGGAATCAAGAGGATTCCTTTCTGGGGAGGGCCAGGAATCATATTTATTTCAAAAAATATATAAAATAATCAAGGAGCATGGCAAAAAATTTAAACTTTTTAGGTAGATATCTTCTTTATATAATTTAGCTTGTAAAAGAAAAAGAGAGTTGGGAAAAATCTAAGGAAGGAAGATGGCACCGCAGAGCCTGCAACAGAGCTCACCACTGGTGTGATGATGCCCACGGAGGAGCCTGCAATTCTCTGCAGCTGGGATTCCAACCTAAAGTTGGAGGATGACCTGTATCCGCTCATCCAAATTGCAGAGGTCCCAGTTGAGTTTGGCTTCCTCAATTCCTCAACCGCAATCTTCATTGTTTCTTTGGATGGCCGCATGTTACATAGAGATCAGGTGGAATTGGGTCAATCTATATGGGCAGGAGTTGGAGGATTGGAAGGAGATTCAAGGAGATGGAGTCTGGATCAGAGAATAATGGCGCAGAGCTCTTTGGACCCGCAATGGAGGCAACAGCAACTCAAAAATGGGCGCCAGATCTGTTAGGAGATTTTTTTTTGAAGTTAGTAAAAAAAAAAACTTACAAGGTATGGGTGGTGAATTGGAGCTGATCACAATGACCAAGTGCAGGGACTCAATCTCTGCAAGAGGAGTTGTGGTTTGGGTAGTAGTTGCTGGAAGGGCGGGTGATGGAGGTCAGAAGAGAGGAATTTTGGGCGCAGCCAGGGGGGTATTGGAGGCGTAGCCACTCAGACAAAGGTGGGAGCTGTGTTGGGCTAGCAATGTACTTGGCCCGGTCCAAAATTCAAGTTATGGCGGCAGCCCCAAGCTTGGGTGGCATCTCCCCAGGTGGTAGCAGTAGCAAAGTCTGCCGCTCTAGGAGGAGGAGAAAGAATTTCTGTGACCTCTGCAACAGGCAACAAGGATGAAGAGCAATCTGGCTCTGGATTCCAGCTTTTGGTTTCAATTGACTCATCATAATCCACCACAAAGTTGGCCATGGGGCCGCGGCAACAATATTTGCAACAGGGGCTGTAGGTGGAGCAAGTGCGGTGAGGGGTACAAGTCCACAAGGATCCAGGAGTTGGGGAAAAAAACAAACACCTTCAGTGGCCTAGAAAGCAGGCATTGCAGGCAAGGCAACTCACAGCGCGGTTGCATGTTCTCTGCATTCTCATGCAGTACCTGCATGATTCCATGGTGAAGATTTTTTTTCTTTAGGCAGGTCTTGGGTGGAGTTTTAAGATGTAGGGGGTGGGATATCCAATGGTCCAACTAACATTGTGGAGCGTGGGAATACTGGGGACAGAATTCAAGTTGTGGGGGGATGTGGTGGTTATTTATAGACACAGAGGCAAGTAGGCTCAGCACTGGAAATTTGACTCAGAGCAGCTCAAAAGTGGTTAGAACTCCGCAGAACAATAGGCTCAGGAGGAGCATGTTGGCAGATGTTCTAATCCAAAGTACAAAGTCAGGGGCTCTGCATTGGTGCGGCGCGCGCTTTTTGCTGCACAACAAGTTGGATTTTTTGCCTTTTGCGTACAAAAAATGTGGTCAAACATAACTTCCCCTCCGCAACTATGGATTTACAAGTGCAGAAGCATTTGTTAAAGGCTAAGTAGTAGAGACTAATTATGGATTATGCACTGAGGTTTCAGGATTATGGGGAAATCAAAACTGAAGCTGAGGAGGTTGCATGCGGATTGTTGGGGATCCGTAGTATGCTGCATGCAAGATTGGGAGTGATTTGCTAAGGAAGAGTGACACGGATCTGTTGTTATTTATGCATTGGCATGCCTCAACTGTTAAGGAAGATTGGCAGCATGATCTCCAAAACTACTGAAATTCATTGGATTTGGTAAAGGATTGGACTATTGGTAAGGAGGATCAGTGCAGAATGCACAGAGGCGGTTAGTGGAGGGGTCTTTCTTTTGTAGTTTACATTCTTTTTGGAGTAGTTCATTTTTGGATTTGTACATATATAAGCAGGACATTTCATTTACCAGAAAAGGGAGAATTATGGCATTACCAAATGATCAGCGTATTATCAGAGTATTACCTTAGACGGCATACAATAAAGGAGTCTTTTTTATTTTTCTTTGCTTCAAAAAGCAGGATGAACAGCTTGAGTGCTTGGATTCTTAATTAGGAAATAGTTCAAGTGTGGAGATTTTTGGGGATTCCGCTTTGTTTATGTACTATTACTTCATTTCAAGTTAACTTTAGTGGTTACCATCAAGGGCAGTATAGGTTTGTGGATAACGGAATAGGGGTCAGGAGTGACTCTTAAACCGCTGCGCACCATAGTAACTTTTCTTACAGAAGTGGATTATATTTAGAATTGCGGAGGTACAAAAGTGTAACTCAAGGGCTTTGGACTTTACGGAACTTGGAGGAGGTTTTTGCAGAGAATTTTACAGAACACAAAATCTCTTTCCACATGGCACATATTCCCATATCCTTGGGGTAATATTGATTTACATCATTGGTGTGTAAGTTTGAATGATATTGTTGGTGTTATTCTTGTACAATCCACTTTGTTTTAGGCCAAATCATCTCACCAGGCTCTCCCTTCCCAATTTTAAAACTAGACTGCCTTAAATACCCCCCCACCCTCATTGATTGCAAACACCATTCTCAATCCCAATTCCCTCCCAACTTGACATTCACACCGTGCGTAGCCTAAAAAAGCACACTATCACAATTGATACAGACTCAAACTGTGAGGAGAAACTGAATCCATCTCAACCTCCTCCTGGGCCCAAAAAACACAAGGCAACCCACCTCATTTCAACCAAGAATTTTGAAACCTCAAGAAGCCACAAAGCCACAACCACAATCAACTCTTCTTCCAATGCTGGTAAAATCTGGGTATGGTCCTACTTCATCAAAAAAGGAAGCAACAAAAAAGTTATGTGTATTGTCCCTCTTTCAAGTGGTCATGCCTGTGGTAAATTCCTCCTTTGAGATAAATACAACAGCACTAAATCAATGGGAGAGCATTTCATGAAAATTCACAACATCCATAATCCCCAGAAAATCTGCAAAAAACAAAGCTTGATTGACACCTTCATTAAAGAGGAAAGCATTGAAAAGACAGCAAGTCTTAATGTTTTGATTTGAATCATGATCTTTAACTGAATTTTTTTTATTTTAGATGCAACTCAACCCAAAATCTTTAAAAAAATGATATCTTATTTCATTTCCAATGCCAAACTCCCATTTTCAATTGTGGAGCGCTCTTTTTTCATCAAACTCCTGACTCTCACAAATCCGCTTGTCCCTTCAATGCTCCCAAAGCAAAAAGCCATACTGAATGAGGTCCACAATCTTTACACTTTCCACCTTGCATATATCAAGGTTTTTTGGAGAAATACCGGCGGTGGCTTTTACTGTTGATGCATGGACTTCCCCAAAATGTATGGCTTCCTTGGGTATAACAGCACATGTTATTGACTCCAAATGGAAAATAATTGAGATTTCTATTGGAATGCCCAGAACATCTGGTAAGTTTGCATGTCTTTCATTTCATTTTTTTTTTGAAATTGATCAAAAACTTGTATTGTATAGGATCACATACTGCACAAAACCTTGGAAATGTCTTTTGTGGTGCCCTTGCAAAAGTTGGTTTGATCAAGAAAGTCTCTTTAATTATTTCAAAAAATGCATGAAACAACCTCAAAATGGCCAAGCAAATTTGAAAGCTCACTGATCATCAAGTTGACCATGAAATGTATCTCTTGGGCTGTATGGCCCACACCATCAACCTTGCAGAAAAGGAAGGCCTCAAGACATTTGGCTTGGGATATGATTTGGAACCAAACAGAATCATCAACTTAGATCCCAATCCACTGTTTATTTCAAATCTTGTCAGCCAGCCAAATGGGGAAAATTTGAATCATGTTAATGTCCTGCAACACATTCATGGACTTTCCACTTGGGTCCGGTCATCACCTTAACATTGCAAGAAGTTTCAAACCTGTTGGACACTCTGTGAAAAATCCAATTTTTCCACCAAATCAGAATGTATTCTAATTCTTGATTTCAAGCCACACTGGAATTCAAATTACCTGATGATGAAACAGGCTCACAATCTGAAGAATACATGCAACCTCTTTTGCAAGAAATCCAATACAAAAAAGTTTAAGATCAACTTGCTTGAATGGGAGAAAGCAAAAAAAATGTTCAACTTCCTCAAACCACTGCATGATGCAACCAAGATACTCCTCTCCGCCACGTACCCTACCCTCAGCTATGCCCTCCCCATCTTCATTGCTCTGGTAGGTGATATTTGTGAAGTGAAAATACACTATGATTCCAAGAAGCTTATCCTGGTTGCAAATGATATGATTTCCAAGTTGAAGAAGTACTTGTTCCATTCTTTGGCCAAGGTGGCTCTTATGTGTGCCATGATATTTGACCCCTGGATCAAACCTTCTTGTTTCACTAATCACCACAAATCAATCCTTGAGCATCTAAATGTAAATATCAGTCCACCAACAGTTCTAAAAAAATTTAGGACCAAAGCCCTCAAGTTTCAATCAACCCAGCCTTGTTCCAATTCAACTGAAGGTTCCAGTATAAATCAAAAGTGGGAGGCTCAAAGTCAATTGGAAAGCAAAATAATGCAATCAAATTTTGGAAAAGGTGATATTGAGTCCAAAATCCACCATTATTTATCCAAGCTTGAAGAACCTAAGGAAATAAATATCCTTCTTTATTGGAGCTCCCAAGTGTCAATCTACCCCACTATATCCAGGGTGGCTAGGAACTAGCCAGAAATTACTGCCACAAGTTCCCCTTCTGAATGCATCTTTTCCAAATCTAAATCAATTTTTGGGCCTCAACATGCCTCCCTTGAACCAGAATCCATTGAATATTTGTTGTGCTTGAAAGAGTGGTATTGTACCTTTGGAAAGTTGGTGTTGTAATTTTTTTATATAATTCTAGTTTTTTTCTAACAAATACAATCAATTTTAATTCTCAAATAACTAAATACAAGCATTGTTCTTTCTAACATGTGATCAACTTTGATACACAAAATACCTAAAACAATATAAGAATATCTACATACTTTGATCCTTCCTGAACTATTGCATGTGTGGCTATAAAAATACCCATTAACCAGTTTCAAAAATGTCCAATAACAACTCCAAACCCATGCCCAATGGCAAAAGCCACAAACAATACTCTGCCCAACAGGGTTGAGTATTGGGTATGGCCCAAACCCAACAAATTGGGGTCCAGTGCTGCAGACTTGAATAGTTTGATCAAGATTCTTTTACCTGCCAAAATCGGTTTCCTAACACAGTACCTCATTGGGGTACTTGTTGGGTTGGGCCCACCACCTCTGGGGGAGATTAAAGCCAGCCCAAGCATGAGCTAGCTTTGACAGGCCAGGAATAATTCAAGGTTTGTTGGGTCCAGTCCCAACCCAAGCCCAAGGTTCCAGGCTTCTTGCTGGTTTGGGAAAGTGAGCAGCCCCATTTCCCCCCTCATTTTTTTTAAATCAAATCAATAGCTTTTTACTGTGATTTTGAATAGCTCATGAATGCAATTTTGGAAAAGAAGAGGGGAAAAAATTCAAAATAAGGCAAAATGACATGGATGTATGAGGGGGAGAAGCATTTATTTTTTAAATTGAGATAGTGTGAAAAGGTAAAAGAGTAGGATTCAATATTTCATCCAACCTTACAACTCAGGGCTTCAAGGGCCTCTGGAGCTATTTTTGTTCTGAAGTCATCCAAGACACAACCACTGGTAGAGAAGGCTTAAAATAGTAAGAATAAAAAATGAATTCATTATCACAATCAAGTTAATGAAAGGTGGAGATGAGTCTAATTACTGATTCTGATGCAATAGAGGTCATTGGAAACATCAAATTCATCAGTCATAATTGTCCTTCATGAGATCATGTGTTCTAAAAACTTTGAAATTTTAGTGAGGATAAACTAAAAATTCCAAGAGCTAGAGAATCCTGCATTGATGTTGGGCCAACACTTTGAAAATTTGAATGATCATGCTCTAAGCTCTGAGGTTAATCTCATCATTTCAAACTTCTTGAAGGTTAATGAGAACCTTTCAGAGGATATTCTAAGCCATTCACAGTAAGAAGATATTGGTTGGAGGTTGGAGATTTTGCACCAGAAAATTTATTTGTTTCTTTTCAAAAAAAATTCAAAGAAGTCCTTTGTGACAATAACAATCTAGAGCCATTCAGCCTCAGAGGGACAATCTAAAAACTAAAAATCTTAAATTTGTTAGGGGAAATGTTAAATTTGCAACCCATTCACAACTCAAAATGGGTCATTTGGCATGCTTTTCCACCCATCTGAGTTTTGAATGTCTGTTTGCAACCCATCTGAGTTGTGAAAAGCTGTTTTCAACCCATCTGTGTGGTGAACAGCTTTTTGCAACCAATATGAGTTGTGAATGGCTGTTTGCAACCCATCTGAATTGCAAATGGCCATTTGAAACCCATCTGAGTTGTGAACAGCAATTCAAAAATCAAAATTGGTCCTGTGGTGTGGTTCATGGCCCATCTGAGCCATGAACAGCTGTTTGAAACCCATCTGAGTTGTGAACAGCCATTGGCTGACACTCCCTATCACCAAAAGAAAAATTAATCTTCAGAGGAATTTTTACTCCTCTTAGAGGCTCTATATTTCCTCAATACTATATTGGATTTTTTAATGCCTTTTGCTTCCAGCCATAAGTCACTATCAGCCAATTTATTCTTCAGCCTGACCAGATAAAGTCTTACATCTTTACCATCACTTCTAATAATCTTATGATTTAATATCTTGTGAGGTAACTCATCATCAACATCCTGCAGAGGTGGGATTACAACTACTGCTGCCTTTCTCAATGGAAAATTCTCAGTAGGCTCTATGAACTTCTTTACCAAGCTGATTGGGAAACTTGGATGCTTTCTGTCAAATTCTCCACTCAGAATTACTTCAACTGCATTTTTCCCATGCAAAGCCTTTACAAAAAATGGTCCAACAAATGAGATTTTCAGTATTCTATGTCCTGATATATTAGAAAGGCTCACTTTTGAAACTAAAAAAATTTCTCCAATCTTAATTCCATGATCTTTGCAAGAATTATCTTACCTCCTCTTGTTGTATTACACTGCCTCTCTTACAAATCTGCTTGCAAATTTTTCAGCCTTAATCATCATATCCCTAAAACAATCAGCCAACTGATGTAAGATGATACTCTTGATGAGGAGCATTTCTCTTGGAATGTGTGGAATCCTGCCTCTTATTAATTTAAAGGGTGATATATTAGTAGTTTAATGCTTACTGGAGTTATAAGCAAACTCTAAAGCTTGCAAAAATGATACCTACTCATGAGTATAACCATCATTTTCTTTGAAAACAATGCCATATGCACAGTATCTTCTGATCATGTCTTCTAAAGTTTTTATCACTCTTTCAGCCAGGCCATGAGTCTGTGGATGATAAGCTGTTTATAAGGAAAGCTTATTTCCTACCAGATCAAATAAAGTCTTCAAAATTTTAGAAATTAGTTTTGGATCTCTATCACTAATTATATTCCTTGGAAATCATACATTGTGTCCAGCTCCAAAAGCAGGATTTTTTATATCATTAGGGACAGACCATTGCAATGAAAAATATGTATTATTATTTTCCAATGCTTCTACGTGTACTATTTTCATAGAAAATCTCCATCACTGGTGTCGTGTTGTTATATAGCCTTGAATTGGGAACTGTTCTGCGGCCTGCGCGCTCAGCATTAGGTAGGTTGGGCTCAGCAGTTGGGGTTCACGGGGTCTCAGAAGTGGCTGCTGCGGGCTCAGAATTAGGCCCTGTGGGGCTCAGAACACCAGGCGTGGTGGGCCGCAACCTGCTCATATTTTAAGGACCAAGGAATGGAGCCGTCCCAACCAAGTTTGCGGTGTGGAGACTCCTGTGGGATTATATAAATAAATTAGAAAATAGCTTGCTGGCAGTCCTTGAAGGGGAATTTAGTATTACTTCTTCTCCTTTAGATAATATTAGTAAGACTAATATTGGTTGTGAATTTCCTTCCCTTCTAGTACCATAGTAATTCTGCACAATAATTTATTTAAATTAATGGCTGGTTTCTTTGAGATATAAAATAGGTCTCTGATCAGACCTAGATTAGTTATTAATTGTTATTGGTAGGGTTTTGTTGAAGAATAGGCCAGATATATTGGGTTATTGGTTATTTATTGATCAAATATATTTTATCTTAACCATTATCCCAATATTAAAGGGTACAAGTGTTTAATCAAGGGGGTGGTTCAGGATAGGACCCAAGGATGGGTTTACCCACAGGGGGCTGGGTAGAGGGAAGATTGGTGGTTTCTTTTTGTTGTGCTCTCTTTCTTTGTAAGGGTTATTTATTTATTAATGGGTGTTTTTTGTTTAATCTGGTGCTGAATAATTGGTTCACAGAAAAACCCTTATTCAAGCACCTGTTGGGTGGTTTTAATTGGTTAAAGGTGTGTTATAACTTGGTTTCTGATTTCTTTTTTCCTTATAATTGTTTCACTAATAATATTTATCTGGGTAGGTACCACAGATGGTTAGGATGGATTGAGCTGGGTGGGATGGGTGATAGTTAGGCCAGATGGCATGATTATGGCTGACTGCATATATTGCTGGGTAGCCCTGTGGTACTTTTACTGGTGGTTTGTTTGGTATCACATGCTTCTGACTACATAAATTGCTGTGTGCTTCTGGGGGTTGTTGGTACTTGTAGTTTGTTTTGCATCACATGCTTCTGAATACATAAATTGCTTTGTGGTGCTGGGGATTGTTGGTTCTGGTATTTTGTTTGGAATCACATGCTACTGGCTGCATGAATTTCTGTGTGGTGCTTGGGTGGGTTGGTACTGGTAGTTGGGTTGGTTCTGGTTGAGACTGGTGTAAATTCCTACTGTCTGCACTGTTCCTGTATAATTCTTCACAGCCTCCTGTATGTTTATTTGCTTGTTTTTTTGGTGAGGTGAAAGGAGCTGAACTAGCTGCACTGCCTCCTGAATCTGTATTGCTGTATTCTGGCTGAGGTGATAGGTTTGTATGGTCCTGTTGTTGAGGGTAAGCTGTTACTGTTATGTACTTGAGGTTTTCCAAGGTATGTCTTCATGCCTTCCACAGATCTGTGACACCTGGTTGGGTATGAGTTTCCCACAGTTGGAGGTTTGTTGGGCTGTATCTTCTAATCCATGAGAGATAGGGGGTACTTTGGCTGAGTGACTAGGGGTTATTTCTGATTTAGAATCCATTCCTGAGGTTAATTTGAGGTTTTGAGCTGTTTTTACCCTGGAAAAGTGAGTCTTATGGCTATAGGACAGGTTTGGACTACCACAGCGGGGTTGCTAGTTTAGGGAGGTAAGAGCAAGGAAATTGCAGAGGTTATGCAAGGGGGGAAGGCACGTGCAAGCACGGACCAACCCACAGACATCTGGAAAATTGGTGTGTTGGGCGGATGCAGACTAGAGCGGGGGGCTCTGAGCAGGGCCCTGCAGAGGGCTGCGTCATGAGAAGGACAAACCGGATGTATGTAATTGCAGGCAGGTTTGAGGGATTGGGTGGTATGGGTCAGGGTTGGGCTAGGGTTCTGGTTTCCAGGTGTTCTTTCTTATTTTTTTCTGGGCTTCCATTGCGCTTTTACTTAGGCTAGGGTTGGGAGGGAGGAAATAAAGTCCTCAATCACAGCTCTGGGTTGTGGGGGGGCATATATACAAAATTGACCTATAACTCTCTCTCTCTTCTAAGGGCACATCCCACTACTTACAGACGCTAGAACCAATAAATTACAAATTTAAGCATAACTTGGCAAGTTCCTATCTCTTTTTTCCACACCGGATGGAAATCTTGCAGCTCAAAAAAATCTGTTGGGTTTCTTCAGGTTTCAAACAGGAATTAAAAGCTAGAAATTAATTAATTAATTCAAGCCAACATCTATTTAAATAATAACACAATCTCTATAAAGCTCAAATCAAAAACAAACACTCTAACTGTGATGCACCATATCCATTTTCAAAATCTTGAGTTTTCTGGGCATAAAAAAATTGATGGTTTAACTTGTTTCTCATATAAAATCTTTACCTGATTCCAGGCAGCTATATGATTCATAAATGTGTCCACACACAACTTGAAATCTTTATCAGGGTCTGAATGAAACAGAAATGGTGTGCTGGTCAAGCAGCTTTTCATTAAATCATAGTCTCAATATTTTTCTTAGTCATATCACAAGAAATACTTGGACCACACTTTATACAACAGGCAGCTATTATCAAATCTCAAATGTAAAATCTGCAATATCTGGAAAAACTTCAAATATTTGAATTTTCTTAAAATTAATGGAAATTTGTTTCAATAAGATAGCCTTCATCTTGGATTTTTATATCAAAAGAAATCAACCAATTAAAATGTGAAACTTTTAATTACCTAATTCAAACAAAAATTTCCTGAAAGTTATTTTAAAATTCATCATAATGAATTTTTTTCTTTTTTCAATAATTAAAATTCTTGTCTTATGTCCTTATTATGTCTATGAAGCTTTAATACTCTGAGATATATAGTTTATGAAAAAAATTTCATATTTTCTTGTACCACAAGATTCTCCTGATTCTTCCATTCATCACAAATCAAAAAATAAAATTCATTTGAGATAATTAGAAAGTTTTTTTCCATACTCTCATTCATCTTAGAAATCTGAAAATTTCTGTTTCAATTCTGTTTAATTGAAATTTCTGATTAGAATATGAACTGAAAATATGCTTGATTAGAATATGATATAAATTTGGAAATAATTTTTAATTCAAACATATTTTCAGTTCAAAATATTTTTTCAGGTAATTAATATCACTTCTTCATGAAAATGATACTTTGGTTTTCAAAAACTAATCAATTTTTTCATTTTAATTTTCCCCCTTGTCTTTCTGACACATATTGAAAAATGAATAATTAAAAAATATCTCTATTTATTACTGATCTAATTGAGTATCATAATTCCAGGTACAGTCCATTTATGAATTTTCTCCTAAGAAAAAAAATAAAAATAATTATTCTCCTGGAAACTGCTGGGAAGCTATTTGAGTGACCCTCCTTTCCTAATAGTATCTGCACTTTTGCCTCTAAAGAATTGAATTAAGTTATGAATAACTCAAAAAAACAAAAAATATAACTGTTGGATTAAATCCTTGTGATAACCACTGGGAAACCATTGGAGGCACTACTCTTTCCTAAAAATATCTGTATTTTTATTCTTTGCAAAACTGAAGCTATTTGAAAAAAAACCTAAAGAAAATAAAATGACTATTGGATTAACCAAACCCGTAGCTATAGATTGCTTTGACCCAATTCCAAATTCTGAGCTTTGAGATTAATTGCTTGTTGTAAACTCAAAGCTTGAGTCTTAAAATTCAAGGATAAGCCCAAGCTCTGAGACTAATCTCTGAGACTTGAGATTTGAGTTTTAAGCTCAATATTGAGATGGAACCTCAAAGATTTGATCTTTGAGTAGATTGAGAGTTGTTTCTATTGAGCTATGCAATTCAAATTTTGGTTCCTGTATTCCATTTCAAATTTTCATACAGAAATCAATTCATAAGAGCAATCATACTCAAAAAACACCTACCCTAACCACAATATTGACTTTAAATTGAATACTTGTTTATTGTAGTTCCAGATTGATTTCTCTTATTTCAATCGTCTTTGGTTTGTTTTCTTCATTTGTGTTCTTACCTATATTTATTTACTCTCTTTTCAAAGTTGTGTGTTTTGTCCAAACTGCTGGTGTCCTATTAGAATTGATCTAAAAGGACCCTATTTTGATCCAACAAGTTTTGTTGACTATTTTCTCATTTTTACCTTTGATCTTCTTGAATCATCTTTTTTTACTTTCTTTATTTTTGTTCTTACCTCTATTGCTGTACTCTCTTGTCAAAGGTTTTTTTGATTTCAAAACTTCTGGTGTCCTATTAGACTTGATCCAAAAGGCCCCTAATTTGATACAACTAGTCTTTGTTTCTCAATTGGTTATGAGCCCAGAGCTGCTACTCTGAAATCAACATCAAACCACAATGGTGCTGGACAACACCACCAGAAGCATTTCAGAACTCTCCAATGTCAACTAGGCTGAATGGAAAAGCCAAGTCAGCACCCACATCATGGAGAGAGGATAAGAAGAATTTATTGGAGACAGGATACCCAGAATTTCCAATCTTCCCATCACTGATCTGGGGGAAATTTGAATCAATCACTCTAGAAGAGCCCAAGCCACCAGTATCATCCTAAAATATATGGGACAGTCCGATATTTATAGATTAGTCAAGGAGGAAAAAATAAAAGACCTAATTATGCTTTGAAAAAAAATCAAAAGTCACTTTCAGTCACCCCCAATTGGAAACCAAGAAAAAGTCTTTCAGGACTTTCTGAAACTCACTTTTGAAGAAAAAATCAAAGACTTTGTCAAAATTCTAGCTCATCACCAACAGTCAATGAGATGAGTAGGCATTAAAATTGGAATTCCAAAGGACTTTCATCTGCACAAAAACCTTCTACCAGAAGTAATATTTAATCAAATTCCTAAGTGTCTTTAAAACATCAAATACCAGCTTGCAATTCAGAACCCTGTAAATCTAGACACCATGCAGCAATACTTAGAAAAAAAATCCAGAGAAACAGTAGTAACAGGAATAACCCACACAATAAAACAAGAATCTGCTCTCATATCAAGAGGCTACCAAGAGTGTAAAAATGGCAAACACAATCCTAATGTGCGGAATCATATTCACAGATGATGGGAACTCCATCTGGAATTAAGAAAGAATGCAAAAGAACATTCTGATAAACAAAAATTCGAGAAGAACAAAAAAGTTCCCACAGAAAAAACAAGTCAGCATCAAAACACTAAAAAAAAGACAATGAGGAGCCCAACCCCCCTATGGTTTCTGGCTTCCATTGCATTTCCATGGCCTTAGCATCTCAAGGAAGGACAAATGTTGCTTATCTCAACAGTGGTGCTTCCCATCATATGATTGCCAACAAAAGAGCTTTCTTCAACTATGTAAGCAAGAAATCCAGAATTGAAATAGCCAATAGCAAATCCATGGCCTGCAAAGGATATGGAAAAGTCTTAGTAAAGACCTATTCTGGGAAACAAAAAGGATTCAAATTTCTTCATTTCCCAAAATGGTTGGGAATTTAATTGGTAACAGCTGGCTATAAAAAAAAGGATATTGTGTGACACCCCCCAACAGCAAACTCAATTTCTACGTCACATACAACAACAATTTCTTGTTTGATGGATTTCTCTAAGGCAACATCTTTGTGATCAACTTTGAGATTTTTCAAAGTGATTTAGGACAACCATTGCATCTCTCAACATCCAAAATGGCAACAACTACTAATCTTGATCTGCTCCATTGCAAGTTCAGGCATCAAAGCAATGAATCAATAGCCAAAACTTTTGGTGTTCCAAATTTTTCACTAAATTTTGAAGCTTTTCTTCTATCCAAATGAAATCTTCTCCCGTTCTCTTCCTCTCTGCCATCTCCAACTGAAACCTTAGAGTATGTTCAAATGGATCTAAGGGGTCAAATTAAGCCTGCAACCAAAGATGGAGAAGAATACTACTTCAAGCTTACCAAAGCTTTTACATTGTACAAATTTGTATATATACTCCAACAAAAGTTGGATTTTTTTAAATATTTTAAACTTTTTCATGCAATGGCAACCAATATTCTCTCTAAAAACATCAAGAAAATTGTTACCAATGGTGGGGGATAATTTAACTTGTGCAAGTTCAAAAACATTCTTTGCAAAGAATGGGATCAGTATGCACATTTCAGCTCCTTATAACCTGCAACAAAATCCAGGGGCGTAAAGAGGAAACAGAGCCACTATGGAAAAGACAAGGGCCTATCCTGAAAATGGCCAACTTGCCTTTAAAATTGTGGAAGAAGGCAGTCATGAAAGCTGTGTTTTATTGAAAATAACGCCAACCAGGACAAATGAGTGGAAAACCGCCCACAATTTATGGTTTGTAAGAGAATTCAAGCTTTCATTACTTCATCCGTTGTCAGCTTGCTACTATTGCAGAGCAAGATGCAAAAGTAACAGAAATAACAAAAAAAATAATAATAATAAAATTAACCTAAGAAGGAGAAGGAAAACCATGAATATTATTACAAAAATGGATTCTCCATCCAAAATTAGGTAGGGTCACTCACTGACCCCACCCTTGAAATCCAACTCCTTGTAATTTTAAATAATTAAGGAAAAGAAAGACCAAAATACCACAGCACCACTATTGAACTTTTTGGCTAATTAAATATTTCACATGTATTGTCACATATAGGTTTCACACCTAAAATTCAGTCAGAATTGAGGTGTTGTGTATATTTTAGGAGTTACGGACGGAAATGGGTTCTGTCACAATTCCCCCATGCAGCCGCGGCAGCCAATGCACCCGCGCGCAGCTTAGCTACAGCTCTGTCACTCTGTCAAAGTCGTGTACACAGCCCCGGGCCTCTGAAAAGTATGCAGCCGCGGGACTATGGGTTGACAAAGTGACAGGCGGCCTGAGAAACCTAGGTACCACATAAACATGCTACAACCTACACAGGAACATTCTACATATGTAATAAATGTTCCCATGGATAGTAGATCGTCTAAAAATACATAGAATCATATAAAAATAATTAAATAAACTTTATATGTATTTTTTATTAAATATAATTCAAATTACCAAAAATGTCGAAAATAAGATAATGACTACTTCTAAAAATATATTAAAATACTTTAATATACTATTATGAGAATTTGTAGAAATAAACATTTTTGTGAAATACTAAGAAAACCTATGATGTAAAAATATTACATGAATACCCATGACTTACATTTTTAAGTAATTATTTTAGTAAATCAACTGAATTTCGAAAATAAGGAGTAAAATCAATATCATGACTTTACTCCAATTATTTAATAAATAATGAGAACTCACCTGACATCAAAATATCCATAGGAATGTCTATTAAAATAATCATTAACTTACTGGGAACATTTGCTAAGGTTAATTAATCCAATAATTAAAAGAAAGGACAGATTAGTGTTATTCACACGTCCAAACATCAATTATAAAGTATAATAATTCCCATAACCTGTTTATTTAGATTCTACCCGTGCTAAAGCACCAAAAAACACGTGACAGGCTACCACTGGTTACCGTGCTAGCCTCAGTGTTCATCCCTTTGAGCCCCTGTACCCCTCAGAAGGACAATATTGGAACTCAAAAAGCTATAAATAAGGAGCTCTTTAGAGGATATTGATACCCAGAGACCCAGTTATATTTAAATCCAGACACCGTGCCAAGGTAATCAAATACTTATAAGAGATAAGTAAGTTATTTATGGCTTTATTCTGATTAATAATATCCATCCTCAACCCTCTTTTATCAATTTAAACTGCTGAACAACCTTATAACCCCAGTATACAGGTTTAACTCATCAGTGCACGTCCCAAAAAGATACCCAAAGGATTTAATAATATACCAGTGAGTTTTATCATCCTTTCTCTGTTTTGGAAGCTTGGTTACAAAGCCCTGCCACTCCACCGTGTATTTTATATACATATTATCTTTGGGCAAAATATCCTTTAAACTAAAGGGCCCAAAGTAACCAGGCCTACGTGTTTTTATACTGAATTCCCTGAAGAGAAGTGTTAAAGATCCCCAATATAATTGTGGACCCTCAATAAAAATAATTAATAATCAATTTATCTTTATTGATTTATAAAAATAAACCATAACCAAACCAATTAACCTTGCAATAAGCTTTATCCAAATATTTTATGGATTTTTACTCCATTTATTATATAGTATATTTATTATTTATTATATCACCTCTTGTAGCTAAAGGATAGAAAGGGTCTTGGCATCCAGGAGGCTGACATCTGTTTTGTTGTTGATCCTACATTCACAATTTAATAGCCAATTGCAAGTCTACGTTTTATTCAATGGAAAACAAGGGTGTTCTTCTAGTTTATCAGTCCAGTATGCACAATTGGAGGTTACTAACCAATATTGGATCCATCAAATACAGCTACAATGTAACCTTCAACAAATCATTTTTTCCTTGGAATTCCAAACCCAACCTACAAAGTTGGTTCTGCAGATATGGAAGAAGATGTGTCCAAATAAATCCTTCCATGTAAAAATCCAATTAATTTTAATTTCCCTGATTTCCTGACCAAGAGAAAACACCTGAAACCACATCCACAGATATGGAAACTTTGGGTGATCTACCTGATGATACTATCAATAATCAGCCGCCTAAACCCAGAAAACCTGGATGATATATCAGGCTAGAACCAATAGACCAGCCCGCCCCTAGAAAAATTGATTTTTCAATTGGAAAAAACAAAATCATAGAGGGACCAAGGTGCAGAGCACATTTCTCAATGTTGGACTCCTGCAATCTATGTTCACTACCCCTTGCCTCAATGGCGGGTGCCCAGTACTTTGAAGAATCCATGGATGTTCCCAGATCATTCTCTCAAGCTTGTAAATCAAGAAAATGGGACATTTAGTGGAAGGCTATTCAGCATCAGCTTGATTCAATTGATGTGCTCAAAGTATGGGAAATTTTCAAGATCCCCCATGGGGAAAATCTTCTGGCAACTGTGTGTTTATTCCAAAATAAATTCAATCAGAATAGCATCCTATTCAAGTTCAAGGCTTGTCTCTGGGCGGGGGGAACTTTGGGGAAGAAGGGATAGATTACAACAAAACTTAAGCACCTACTGGACGTCCAGAATGCCTTAAGACAGTTCTTGCAATGGCAGTACAAGAAGGGTTCAAAATCCATCAGATGGCTGTGAAAAACACCTTTCTGAATAGGGATCTTGAGGAAGAAATATTCTTATTTCCTCCCTCATGAAGTTCAATCCTGACTGGATACTTTCTACAGCTCAATAAATCCATCTTTGGCCTTAAGCAAGCTCCCCAAGTTTGGTGTGGTGCCCTGAAAATTTTCTTCACACAAATCTTTTTTTCCCTGTCTCCTGCCAATTCCTGCTTTTTTATCTTGCAAGTCCTTGGTTGGGAATTCTGAGTGCACATATATGTCAACAATATGGTGATGGAAAGCTCTCAAGTGGAAAAGTTCAAGGTACTCATCAAAAAGCACTTTCTCATGGAAGAACTTGGTCCAGTGAACCATCTACTTGGGACGCAAATAAATCATACATCAACTTCGCTGCACATCAACCAGGACACTTATGTTCCCAAAATCCTCTGCTCTTTTTGAATGGAGGACTCTCTGCCAGTTGCAAATCCTATGGTACCAAAGACATGGCTTATCAAGGCTAGAAACAAAGAGATAACCACATTTTCTTTGTTGGGTATAAACTATAGGAGAGCAATTGGGCTTTTGAATTACCTCTCAGTTTCCACTTTCCCTGATCATTCCCTTCCTGTTTATCAAATCTCTCAGCATCTTGAGCATCCTTTAATTTTTCACTGTAAAGCCTTCCTTCATCTTCTTTGCTACATCCAAGGGACCCTTCTTAATGGTATCACCTTTTGGAGGGGTTCCAACAATCTTGCTATCTATACCAAAGCCAACTTTACTAACTTCCCTGAAACAAGAAGCTCCTAAACCAGTTATTTTTATTGGATTGGTACTGCATTTGTATTGTGGAAATCCTCAAAAAAAACCCACAGTTTTGTCATACACAACCAAGGCAGAGTACAAGTCTCTGTATTAAGGAATTCAAGAGGCAACCTGGTTCTCAATTCTGCTCTCCTCCATGGGGCGGCTGGCAAAGTGCTCTCTGCCCGTGTTCTGTGACAACCAAGCAACAATTAGTATTGCCAAGGACCCAATGTATCAGGGGCAGATCAAGCATTTAAACACTGTCTACCACTGTATCTGGGAGAAGATCATGGAAGGAACTGTATCTGTTTCCTATAAGCCCACCTCCTTGATGCAGGTAGACCTACTGACAAAATCACTTGCTAGTGTGCTGCATGAAAAATTTGTACAGGCACTGAAAATGCAAATAGAAAAAAAAGGGGTGGTGTTGAGATATACAATTCAAATTTCATTTCCTGTATTCCATTTAAAATTTTCATACCAAAATCACTTTTTAAGAGCAATGATACTAAAAAACACCTACTCTAATCACAATATTGTCTTTAAATTAAATACTTGGTCATTGTAGTTGGAGATTGATTTCTCTTCTTTCAATCATAATTTTTTGTTTCCTTAATTTGCCTTCTTACCTCTATTTCTTTACTCCCTTGTTTTTTAAAACTGCTGGTGTCCTATTAGACTTTATCTAAAAAGACCATAATTTGATCCAACTAGGTTTGGTGAATATTTTCCCATTTTGCTCTTTGCTCTTCTTTGAATCATCTTTGCTTTGTGTTCTTCATTTTCATTCTTAAATCTATTGCTTTAATCTCTTGTAAAAGGTTTGTGTGTTGTCCAAACTGCTGGTGCCCTATTAGAATTGATCTAAAAGGCCCCTAATTTTATTCAACTAGTCTTTGTTGTTCAATTTTTTCTACCAAGAAAAAACACTGTATTGGGCTTTGCAACTATACTGCCAAGATTGCCTTTGAGCTCTGATTCCAAGGGTTCATCAAGCATTATTACTACCAATTTAAGCCAGATTTACTACCCCTATCCTCCAGCTGAGGCTATGTTATCTACAAGGCAATAACTTCCTTCTTCAAAATTCAAAAAAGAAATGGCTGCAAGGAACCATTTTGCTTATGGAATCTCCACAATTGTAGTTATGTATGAGGAAAAATTCCAGTTAACCCGCGATTCCTCTAGCATTGATAGCTCTCAAATTCATTCATCTTTGCAATAATCAAAAATCCTAACAGTTCTTATGGGAGCTGGTGATTGTTTGATGTTGAAAGATGGCAACTCTTGGAACCAATTGAGAGTTTTTTGATACTTCCACAGTTGCCATCTTGCCACTATTGATAAATCATTACAGTTCTTCCACAAGCCGGTGATGGGTATTTGAGATGGTTGTAACTTGGACATGATAGTCATCATCAGCAACACCCCTTGGGTGATAATTTGACCAGTGGGTGTTGATGTGGCCAAGGAAATTTCAACTTTTAACATGAGTGGTAAAGACCCTGAAGCAATTGAGGTTTTCCAAATTCTTGATTGAAATTACCTTATTGACTGCTTCCAATCACACATCCAATAGAATATCTGGTAAGGCTACCTCCTGAAGATCATCCTCACATTAACACCAAAATTTGCTCCAAAATGATATATCTTTTCTTCTTGTCTGCTTGTCAGCTCTCAAGAAGGTGGGCCTGGTTTTTGTAATCACATGGTAATATTTTCATCTTGATAAGTATCAACTAGATTGCAAAGTACCCCATGGTTCATTATTGAATTGGAAAGACTTCAAAAAGCTAATCCCGGTGTTTTTTCTGTGCTCAATCTCTTCAAGACTTCCATCATATGAAACAGGGTTTCTACTATTATCATGGATTAGGACTAAATTTTATTCAGTGCTTTTGCAAATTCAACCAGAAAAGCTGTAGAAGAAGAAGGGTACCACAATTCAATATCCAATCTGTCTATGCCAATCACTAAGTTCTTGAATCTTGACTAATCTTCAGTGGTGAGGAATCATTAAGGTGAATTCCCTATTGCAAAAATCATGCCAAATAACTTATTTGAATCCATTCAACAATGCTTCTGAATTCATCTCTGAATAATTTGTAGGACCTCATAGTTGGCGTTCAACAATTGCTCCAAGCTGGTTCTTAATTTCTTGCAATCTAACTCATTAAATTTGATTGAATGCTCCAATTGGCAAGCTTTGGCTATCAGGATTAGGGTCAAAGTCCAGATCCTGCAATATCTGAACAAACCAGGAGGTGATCTTGCCTTTTGGTGGATAAATGCTTGCACATTTCCCATTGCATAGAATAATCTACCCCAAAAAGATTTATTTTTTTTGGAAAAAGAAAGGATCCAAAAGTGCAATGAGATTTTTTTGATTTTTTGAATGACTTTTTTTTAGGTAAAATAATACATGCAAAAATTCTGCAAAAAAAATGAAAATATCTTTGAATTTTTATTTGACTTCCTGAGAGCTTGAACAACCAAAGAAAATGAATTAAAAAGGCAAATAAAAGGATCCAAAAGTCCAATGAGAAATTTTATTTTTTGAATGAATTTTTTAAGCTAAAAAAATACATCCAAAAAATCTGCAGAAAATATTAGAGATTTCTTTGATTGTTTTATTAACTTTCTGATAGCTTGAATCACTAAATAAATGAATTAAAAGGCAAATAAAAGGATGTAAAATTCCAATGAGAAATTTTCTTTTCTTTGATTTTTTGATTTTTTTAATGAATATTTTAAGGTAAAAGAATACATCCAAAAAATCTGAAAGAAAAATTAGAACCTCTTTTATTCTGTTTTAAAATTTATGAGAGCGTAAATAAACCAAATTATTTCAAAAGGCAAATTAAGGATCTCAAAGTCAATTTAATTTTTTTTTTGATGTTATTAATTTTTTATTACAATTTTTGAAGGGGTTCTAATGCCTCCAAAGTTATCAAATATGTAGTTAAAGGTGCCTAGGTACCCCTAATTACATTGTAAAATGGCCCATTTGGGGCTATTTTTTCCCAAATGGGCCAAAAGTGTTTTTCACAACTCTTTGAGCCGTGAAACTCTGTTCACAACTCAAATGGTTTGTGAACGGCATTTCACAACTAAAATGGGTTGGAAACAGTGTTTCAAGCCCGCTTGCAATCGGCGGTTTCAAATTTAAAACTTCCCATTTAATAATACCGGAATGCTGATCTGTTTGAAAATGCAGAAGAAATCATTTCATAGGTTGAGTTCCATTGTGATGGAACATCAATCTTATGTTTTCTTATTTTATTCTTTATTTTTATTTTTGTGATATTCCAATAATATTCATGGAGTTTTAAAAGCGCTTTTTCATTGATTTGGAACCTTGTATGAACTTATTTCTGGGTCTTAATTTTTCAAAAGCATAAAAATAAAGAAATATGGGTCTTAATTTTTCTATGGCATCAAAAAAAATAAAAACTCAAGCAATCTTTGACAACAATCTTGAGGATATGAGCTTCAAAAAAAAAACATTAATAAAGTTTCCACCCATCTCTAATTAGTTTTTTTCATTCTCAGTAAGTAAATCATCTAGTTGAGTGATTGAACTATCATTATGATACATGGCATTATCACCATCAATAAATAAAAATTTATCAATCCAGCTCACAGAATGAAGGGTCTAGGCTACCTTTTCACTGATTTAAATTCAATAATGTGTAGCTTGAAGTTATTTGAATTATAAAAGCTTACTTTTGAGTTGTCAATAATTATCCATAAAGTGAAAATTAACCACCATATTGTCATTATTTTTAGGCCAAGTCCATAAATAATTTTTAAGGTTTTTTCCACCATTTCCCACATGCTCTCAATTGAGTCCTTGAGGCTAGTGTATAACCCCATCAAATCAATTTTAAAATTACTCAAACTGATTGGTTGAAATAATGGTTGTACTGAATTTAAAAACTTCCTGAATACCTAATGCTTGGCCATCATGAATAGATATTCAAGCTTAATGACCATCTTTTCCACTTTCAATCTTGAATTATTCTGGTAAAACTACCAAGTTGAAAATTTCCCCTTTTCAGGATTCAACAAGGTTCTTATTTATGTTCTAGATGACTCCCCAAACTGTGCACGTCTTTTAGAATGAAATTAAGGATGATTTTTCCTAAACTGTCCCATCTGTGATAGAGAATTGTTTGAATAGTTCCATATTTCCCCAAAAATGATGGCCTGAAATACAAAAGAATTCTTGATTATAAAGAGAAAAAAAATGAATGCATCAATTAAAATTATAATTACCTGTCTCTTTTTACTCAAAGAAGTTCAATAAATTTCTCTTTGTTTGATTTTTTTCTGTTGATGGCTTATGAGAAAGCAATACAACCCAATCTTATTTTTCAGTCATCAAAGACATTTTAGTTGATCTTTTGGTGGCAATTATAGCTTAGAAAGCAAAATGAAGGGCTTTTTTGGACAAAGGAATATGAGGGATTAGAAGATCAAAGCAAGGTAGTATAGAAATAATTCATATATTATCATTTCCCTGACCCACCAAATACTCCTGAACATGATAACCTCAAACCAATCCCATAATCACCATCTTTGGACCCTTTTTTATCCCCATTTTGAGGAATCTGAACCACCAACACTCTCCCACATACTTATGAAACACCAATAATTCATACTTCACTCTCCTGATTTTTCAAAAACTCCCTTTGAATTCCTCATCAATACCTGATTTGGTACCTGAAAAGCAATCTAAAAATTCCATCTAAAGACCAAGCAAAAATTCAAAATACTTCTGGGATTAATTAAAATCTTATTTTTATTCCCAGGGGTCAGCCCAACCCAACCTCCAACCCATTATGTATGGAATGGCCCATTCAATGTCAAGCCTTATAAGCACTGTGACCTCACATGTTTAACCCCCAGAATCTTCCAAAATCAAATTCCCTCCTTGTTTTTTAGTAAAAGAAAAGAAATCTGTTTTCCCGGGCTCATTTCAAGCCTTCCAAATTACTAAAATTGAAATTTTTTAAAAAAAGGAATATTTTACTTATTTATTTATTTATTTTTTCTTTTCTAAAATTATTCCAAAAGGCATGGTGTGATTGTAGTATTTTTTTAAAATTGCAGTGATTATAGTAATTTTGTTTTACTGTAATAATGATTTACAGGGCTGTTTCTCACTCCAGGAATGCATGTAAATCTTAAAGACATTCTGATACAAAAAAGACATAATTTTAGACATTTAAAGTTTGACACACCTTTTTAGGGCCTACAGGAGCTCCTGGGCTTGGATAGAAAAATTCTTTTGAGTACCTTTTGGGCACTCCAATGCCTGGAAACATTAATTAAGGCCTTTGTGGGATAAATTAAGGCCTTTTAACTCCCTATGGGGTCTTTCTGGGGTAGAACATTTTGCAGAATTCAATGATGGACATCACTTGAGTTAATGTGACCTATAAAAATAAAATAAATTTTAATTTCTTTTTGCAAAAATTCAAATTTTAGGTCAGATTTGAGAAAAAAATTCATCTCATGTAATAAAAATAAGAAAAATGATAAATTCATTTTCTTTACACAAAATGGGATATTTATGGTGGAGCTTGAATAACTTTGTACCAAACTAAAAAAAAAACATGGAAAAATGCTGCAGATACCAATTTGATTCTGGTAATTCAAATTATTTGCAATCTATCAAGAAATAAATCATCAATTACACAAATTAGGATAGAGATTATTATAATCATGTTGTACCAGGCTATAATGATTCCAAAAAAATTACCAAGATCACCCCAATGACACTAAAAGGTTTCATTTTAGTAAAAAAACTTCTAAAATGATGCCAAAAGGTGTCACTGGCATCATCTTAAAAATTATTTTACCATAGTGATGCCAACTGGCATCCTTTACCATGCCAGCAATGTTTGAAGACCTTTTAAGATCTGAAGGGGTGGCTGGGGTGGTAGAACACACCATTTGATAGTGTGTTGGGCCCCAAAAGGCCTGTAAACATTAATTGAGGCCCTGGGGAGCTAGATTGAAGCCTCCAGACCCCCTTTGAGTTCTGTCTGGTGTATATCATTTTGAATAATTAAAATATGGAAACCAACTGAGTAAATTTGATATTGAATATATATTCCACTGGTTATATCTCACTTTTTTTTCAATGAAATTGATGATGATTTATCATTTTTATAATTTTTCTACCATTGGATTAATTTTTGTTTTTCAAATCTGAGGCCAGATTTAAATTCCTTGAAAAAATTGATATTTATTTCATTTTTTACATATTAAATTTACTAAATTGGCATCCATATTAGATTCTCAAACCAATTTTACCCCAGACAAACTCCACAGGGGATCTGGATGCCTTAATTCATCCCCCCAGGGCCTCAATTAATGTTTACAGACTTAAATGAAGCCTTTTGTGTCATTGGCATGTTGTGAGTAATGTTTTTGGCTTAATTATAGCCTGGCAAAAGCACATTTATTTGAATAAAATTCAAGATTTCTGATGGAATTGAAATACCTTTGTACCAAAAATACAAAAATAAATAGATAAATGATACATATTTTTATTCCATGATGGAATTTGAAATGTTTTCAAATATTGCAAAAATAAAGCATTTTCAAGTAAAAAAAGGGGGGAAACATGAAATATAAACAATTTATTTCTTTGAATAAGGATTTATATTTAAAGTGGGATTTGAATACTTTACACCAAAAATAAAAATAAATAAACACTGCATATACTTATTTTTTGAAAAATATTCAAGTATTTTAGAAAATCCCAACAAAGAACTCATTGAGTACTTCAAAAATCATCATAAAATGAAAAATTCATTTCTATAAATAAATATTTATATTTCTGGTGCAAGTTATACATAATTTTAAAAAATATAAGAAGCCATCAATAAATTTCATATAAACCTATTCAATGAGTAATTGAAATATTATAAAACATTACTACAAGGTTTTTGGATACCATTGAAAATTTCAATTCTTATTCAAAGAAATTAATTTTTTATATTTTTTTTTTTACTTGATGAATCTTTTTTTGGGATATCTAAACATATTAAATTTACCTAATGGAATAGAAATATTTTGCATTCCTCTATTTTCTCTTTTCTTTGGTAAAAAGGTATGAAAATTCCATCAGAAATCTTGAAATTTCTTGAAAGTTTTTAATATTTTCTATAATTATTTGTGTAATTGAAGATTTTTTTGTTAAAATCTTTCAAAAAAATTCCTTCCCAGTTTCAAATAGTTATACATATCATTTTTCTGTGTTATTTTCTGTTTTTTATCAAGTTATTTAAGTTCCACTTGAAATATTCTACTCTGTGTAAAGAAAATAAATTCTCATAATTTTTCTTATTTTTCTCATACTTCATGAAGTTTTTCTTTAAACAAATCTGGCCTCAGATTTGAATTCCTTGAAAAAAATCAAAATTTATTGTATTTCTGCATATGAAATTAACTCATGTGATTTCCATCATCAAATTCTTTAAACCATCCTGCCCCAGACTACAGGGGGTCTGGGGGCCTTGATTTAGCCCCCCAAGGCTTCAATTAATGTTTACAGGCCTTGGTGGGCCTATCATTTACTCAAAAGGCATGTTCTCCCACCCCACTTTTGTGGAAAATTAGCCACTATGAACTCAAAATTTTCATTCATTTCATAAATGATCTGATTCCTTGAATTCCTAGTTCAACTGTGATTAATCCTATTTTATGGGTCTACCATGTGTTCAAAAATTCAAATTATCTATAAACAAGGGTGAAATCTTCCAAATAAGCATTTAAATCCTCAAGGGAATTTCAGCCCCTCATCTGCATTCTTCTTTTTTTTCAACTCATAAAAATATTTCTCCAATTGATTTCTATTCTTCTTTACCAAGTTGAATGGTATCCCTGCTTCAAATGAAGAATTAAAAAAATACAAGATTTCCGTCAAAATAAACAACTGAAACTAGAAAACACAATGAGCTTTTTGAATATTTCTAGATATTGCAACCTGGTGAACAAGAATTTCATCTTGGTGAAATGAAGAAGCTTTTTTAAGGGAATTTTCAACTTTTTCAAATTCAAGATCCTGATTCAACTCAAAGATCAAAATCAAAAGGAAGGATAAAATGAGAAGCAAATAATTTTAAGAAAATCTCTCACCATAAAGTAAAAGAGATAAATATGGTTTTGAAAATTGAGATGGAAAAAAGAGGAGAGGAAGGCAAAGGAAGAAAGTTGTTGAAAGCTCTAAGGTAATTAATTATTTTAAAACCAGAATAAATAAATATACAAAATTTATCTTTTTGTTGTATTTATAATTTTTCAGGTTTTGAGAAAGAAAAAGGCAAAAATGTAAAAGGGGAAGGCAAAAAAGAAGGAGGAATTGGAGGAAGAGGTAAATTTTTAAATATCCAATTTTGTCTCTGAATGTGAAATTATTTCTTTGATAAATTTTTTGCAAGTTTGGGGGGACATATTTAAGTCTTTACAATGATGTGTAAAATTCAACAACCAGAAAATTTCACTGTTTTTGAAAGATTGTCTCAAAAGGAATTAATTAAACTTGCATTTAAAAATATTTGAACAAAAATAAATATGACAAATATCAATAATTATTTTACTCTTTTTTTGAATTTGGATGAATCTCTGCCTGATAGATGCAAAAAAAGATTGTGCTTAGAAATATTTTGGATTATTTTTGCTTTGTTTTCAAAAATAAATATTTTCTTTCCTTTCATTTTATTTTGATTTTTGATTTTTTGAATCAACCAACAGAGCAAGATGATTCATTTACTAAAGTATTTTATTTTCTTTGATTTTCTAAATTATTTTAAAAGTAATTTAATGAGCCACCCCTCAAAACCAACATAGACAAAAATTTCACATAATTCTGGAAGCTCCAAAAAAGATAAATATTCAAATTAAACCATAATTTTGAAATAAAATAGAATCTTAAATATTTTCTGCTTTATTTTGATGAGCTCTCAGATAACCATCTTTATTATTTTATAAAAATATAATAAAACCTTCTGGAAAGAGACAGTAATTCAATTTCTTTTTCCAATAACTTTAAAAATAAAATTTCACTAGTTTTTTTTTAGAGTTTTATTCTGATTCTTCTTTAAAATTAAATTGATTAAATATAGGGCATTTTTTTTCTCACTGGTGCAAACCTTTGATTGTGGTTTTTCAAGGTCTGCACCACCTCGCCCCTACATGGACAAATACTTTATTTCATAGTCATTTCAAGAATTCATTTTTTTAGAATTCTGACGCTGCATTCCAGTAGCTTCGTCTCTTGAACCCCCCAAGAAACCTTTTTTAATTTTGGAAGAGTTAGAACCCCCTCAAAAATTTGATCAAAAAATTAAAAAAATCAAAAAAATCAAATTTTTCATTGGACTTTTGGATCCTTTTTGTTGCCTTTTTTTCCTTTTTTGCCTTTTTGTTGCCTTTTAAATTCTTTTTTTTTTGGTGATTCAAGCTCTAAGAAATTTAAACCAAAAATAAGAGACCTTTCTTATGTTTTTTTCCTATTCTTTGGATGTATTATTTTACCTTAAAAAATTCATTCTAAAAATCAAAAAAACCAAATTTCTAATTGCACTTTTGAATCCTGTTATTTTCCTTTTGAATCAATTTTTTTGGTGATTCAAGCTTGCAAAAAAAAAATTAAAAAAATAAAAAAATTTCCACATTCTTGGATTTATTATTTAACCTTAAACAATTCATTCAAGAAATCAAAAAAAAAAATCTCATTGTACTCTTGGATCATTTTCTTTGCCTTTTTTTGTTTTTGTTTTTCTTTTTGGTGATTCAAGCTCATAGAAAATTTATCAAAATGCTAAAGATGTTTCTTCAGATCTTGAATCGACAAAGAAAAACACATAATTAAAAAGGCAAAGAAAAGGATCCAAAATTTTAATGACTAATTTGGTATTTTTGTTTTTTATTTATTTTTTAAATGAATTTTTAAGGTAAAAAAATACATCCAAAAATTCTGAAAAAAATATTACAAAGTTATTTGAATTATTTAAACATTCTGAAAGCTTTAATCTCAAAAAAAAAAAAAAGAAAAAAGAAAAAAGAAAAAAGAAAAAAGAAAAAAGAAAAAAGAAAAGAATTAAGAAGGCAAATAAAAGGATCCCAAAGTCCAATGAAAAATTTGATTTTAGTGATTTTTTTGATTTGTTGAATGAATCTTTTAATGTAAAAGAATACTTCAAAAAAATCTTGAACAAATATTGGAAAGATCTTTGATTTTCTCTTTAACTTCATTAAATCTTCAATAACCAAAAAGAATTTATTAAAAAAGAAAATAAAAGTATCCAAAAGTCCAATGAAAAATTTGTTTTTTTAGTTTTTTTAGATTTTAGTAATTTTTTTTTTTGATTTTCTGATTGAAATTTTGGAGGTTTTCTAATTCTTCCGAAATGATTTTGTTTTTTTAAGAGTTAATGAGACCCAGCTACCAGACTTTGGCTTCAGAATTCAAAAAAAATAAATTCTGGAAATGACCATGAAATAAATTATTTGTCTGTGTGGGAGTTACATCACACAGACTTCAAATTATGTGATTTGTATTTTTTTCCCATGAGAAAAAGAATGCACTCAATATGAAATTAAATGAAAGAGAATGGCTTTTTTCTTTATCCTCCTGCAACATTCATTTTGGATTATTTTTCATCTTTTTTATTTTTTTTCAAAAAAATGATAGTGAACCTGTTTGAATCATAAATCAAGTTTAGGATTGAAGAAAAGATTCTAAAATAAACTAACCTATAATGTAGAATATTTTTTTTTGGACTGGCGCATTTGGCCTTGAAAAAATGTGCTTTTTCTTTGGATTCCAACCCAATTTTCAAGGGCCCAAAATTAATGCATGAAATATGGGGTGAAAATTTTGAAAATCAAGAAGGCTAATCAACCAGCTTTTGGTCCAGCTCAAATAAATTTTTAGATGAAATTTATGTTCCATGGTTTCCTTCTTGCCAACAATATAAGTGTCCAGTGATTCTATTTTCTTCCTTAATGCCATGCACTTTCCTTCTTCTTGATTCCCCACCCACTCCAAATTTCCAATATTTTCCTATCTTTAAGCCTGCTACTATTAAAGAGATGGCTAATTAAAGTACAAAAAAACTCAAATAATAAAAAGGGCAATGTTAAGTTTGAAACCTTGAAACCACCATTCACTACCTAAAAGGGGTTGCCTGGCGCAATTTGCAACCCAAAATGGGTCTAAAATGGCCATTTGCAGCCCATTTGAGTTGCAAACAGCCATTTTCAACTCAGTTCTGTTTTGAATGGCAGTTTTCAACCGGTTTTGGGTTGCAAACCAAGCTGCACGACCCAATTTGCGTAGTGAATGGAAAAAATAAAAAATGTGGATTTTATTCATTTCATTATATATGAATATTTATATAAATATACATACATATTTTGAAAAATTTAATGAATTGGTTTATTTTTTATATATTTATTTTATTTTTTATTTATTTATTTATATTTTTTTTATATTTATATTTTTAATTTAATCAAGTAATTCATTTTTTATTTTTGTATATTTATATCTTTAATTTAACTGATTAATTTATTTCTTTATTTTTTATCTGTTTTTTTATTTCAATCAAAAAAAGAAATAATAGATAAAAATTTAAAAAAAATGTTCAATATATATATATATATTATAACAACGCAACTCAGATGGGTCACAGCAGCCATTTGTGACTCAGATGGGTTGCAAATGGCCATTTGTGACTCAGATTGGTTGCAAACGGTGTTTCGCACCCATTTTCAACCACAGGGTTGCAAATTTAACATTGGCCAAAAAAAATTAAATAGAATTGGATTAATAATTTTAGGGATATATATCTTCTACTTTTTTGTTTTTTGTATTTATTAAAAACAGAGGAAAATATGGATTCAAAAATGCAGACCCCCCCTTTTTTATTGAATTTAAAATTTTGACCAGTATTTGGGGAGGGGTTTAAAACCCCTCCAAAGCCTCCTAATAATTATTATTTTAAAATTTTATTGTTTTTCTAAATTTCTAAAAACCAAAAATTGAAATAAATAATAAGCTTGATTTCAAAAAAATATGGAAAAGGATTTGTTAAGTTTTCCTTGGTTTCTTTGCATTGGTTCAAATTTTTGGAGGCCAAAACTTCATTCAAAAAATAAAAGAACAAAATTTACAACTCTTCAATTTATTTAAGAACCCTTTTTCAATTTGAAATCCTCCCCTCCTCCCTCAAAAAAAAAAAAAAAAAAAAAAAAAAAACAAGAAAAACAAGAAAAACAAGAAAAACAAGAAAAATAACTCAAAAGGCAAAGCATATGGCACAAAAAACTTTGGTCAAACATTGATTATGTTTTTTTTTGATTTTTTTTTTTTTTGATTTTTTTGATGGATTTTTGAAGGCCTGGAAATACTTCAATTTAAATTTAGTGTTTTTCTGGGGGCTTTAGACACCCAGGTATGCAGCCTTAGCATCAAATATTCAAAATTCAAAATTCTTGAAGCACCCATGAGTTTAAGGAATTACCCATATTTTTTTTATGTCAATGAGATTTAGATTACTGTGGTTTTAAGGGTAGTGGATGTGATAAAAGTAATTACCTATATATATATATATATGTATGTATGTATGTATTTTCTAAAATGAAGCCTTTTTTCAAAAAAAGGCACAAGTGTAGCAATTACCACATAAAAATGGACGCCACCTGTATGCAGGTGGCATTTCTGTATCCCATTGATATCTCAGGGTTATTTGATGCTGTATCTCATCATTAACTTTCAGCAGGTGGTGAAATATTGTGACTAGAGATCAGCATTTGCTGAACTTCTGGCTCATTAGTTCATGATAGATTGTCAAGGGAAAGCTAGATATGAGCAAAGCTGTTGCTTCACAAGCAGTCCACATATCATCCACAAATTACTGCAGTTGGTTTTTGGGAATTCCTTCAAAGTGAAATTCAAAAATTACGTAAAAGGCTGATTGTTTCCAGACTGTAATTTTCATTAACTGGTCAAAAACTGGGTAAGTCCTCTTATTCACAGCCCAAAATAAAATGCATAAACATGCATTTAGGATAATAATAACAAACCATGCTCCTAGAAATGTACAAATCTTTCCTTATATAAATGAGCCATTGATGGCTTCTTTTCTTCTGGTTTCTTATTCAATAGCCTATGTTGGTGTAATTTCATTTTTTATACTTCTACTTTTTATCAGGGAAAATACAGAAAGCCAAGCCAAAATTGTTTGTTAAAATTTCAAAAAATGAAGAATATTTGAAATGGAAGATGACCAAAGACCAAGGGAGTAAAGAAAGGAAAAAGAACAAAAGAAGGAAGCAAAAAAATTCAATATCCTCACTTAGATGTGTTGATTACCATCCCTGGTCTGCACATAAGGGCAGCTTGATTTGTTTTTTGAGGGAGAATGTCAAAACCACGGCAAGAGGCAGGCTTCTTTTTGCAATGTAGAAAAGCCTGGGACATAGGTGAAATTTATAAAAATAGAAAAATGCATTGAACTAGTTCTGGCCTGAGCAGAAGGGAATCCATTTTGGAAGAAAAGGAAACATGAATTGAGTGGGAATTGGGCTATTCACAAAGGCATGCAATCAACAACTGCAGATGTGTTGACTACCAGCCCTGGTTACAGAACAAAGTGCCACTCAATCACAAATTGATTTATGAAAATTAAGCCATGAGAGGACATGTCTTTACCACAGGAAAAAGGTCAAATTAGGGCATATCAGAGTTAAGCAAACCTGCCATTTTTTAATAGTGGGTTTCAACCCAAATCCACCACTTCAAACCCACCATTAAAAATCCAAAAAATACCCTTATTTGCCATCAGACCTGTCAGAGTCACCTGAAAATAAACGGGTTTTTTCAAATAAAGTATCTAAAGGTTTTCACCACCTCAACCCATCCTTTCAAATCATCATCCCTGGTTTCAACCTCCATTCCTATCCTGTTTGCTTCATCACTCTACTTCAATGCTCACAAAGCTTCATCACCCTCATCACATTGTTGCTTCCATCACATCCATGCTCTCATCACTTCAACCCCACTTTCATCACATTGCTTCATCACTTCATTGCTTCCTAACAGTGGAGGCACTCAAGGAGATTGCTCAATTACTGGGCTTTCAAATATATTTGATTTATTGATTGGATGAAACTTTCAAAAATGAAAAAAATACAATAGAAACAATAGAAACAACATCAACCATATGGGGCCTTCTTTCCCAAAATTCTTTCATCAATTTTTGAAAGACTACAATCTTGGAGTTTGAAAGATACATTGGCTAGTTTTTTATTAATTTGGAATGAGCAGCCAAAGTGAGTTCGGGTTGAAGAGGTTTTTAAACTAGGAGGAGGAAATGTAGTCTGATGATCAAAAAATTGAGTCTGCCAAAGAATTTATATAATGCCCTCAGCTTTTGCAAAGTCAACAATACAACCAAGTTTTGGAAAAGATAAGCCATGACTCAAATCATTGCAGGGAGGAAGGATAGGCTGTCCTGTAGATCTGTTGATGTATGAAAACACCCCATATTTAAAACCATTCAAGTCATTCTTATCAGTATGGATCTTGTTTGAGAAGTCATCAAATGTCACAACAACATTTGAAAGCATGCAGAAATCTTGCTCCTTTTCCATTCATTCAGATGAAGACCATTTTGGGATTAGATATTCATCTGAAAATTTCTTGTTTTGAGCATGAGCTGAAGTACACAGTGATTAGATCCTTCCAAAGACGAATTTTTTGTGAGCAGGGAGACAGTCCCACAGTTCATCATCCTTCTTGATGGTCTCTTCATTCAAACCTGGTTTGCAAGAATAGACCACTTTTTTCTAATTGAAGTCAACATCAATCAATTTTTTGAATTTTCTGACAAAACCTGACATAAAAAATTGGACAAACCTGCAGAGGCACCTCTATCACTTCCAGCACAAAAACCAACGGCATGCATGGAGCCAGTCAAGGCTGCTGTGTTTGTCTTTCCAAGTGAATGGCGGTTCTTTGCCATCTTGTACAAGTCTGAGACAATTTTTTGCAAAGTATTGATTTGTGGAGTGCTTTTGGCGGCCTTCAAAATGTGGTATTTAAGAATGAAGTAGGGCTGAAACTGGCGGTTTGTGACAGCATTAATCAGCATGTGAGGGCACATGCGCGGTAAGAAAACATGATTGGGTGCAAGATTGTCCCACAGTGTCACAAAGTATGTTGGCTCATCACATTCTTCTACAAAATGTCTCCTGGCATGGTTGAACTTTTTGTTACTTGTGGATGTGGAAGTAACATTCAAGTTCAATAGCATGTGCCTCTTTCCTACTACAAAAGGTTTTGATGCATATTTTTTCTCCTCGGAATCCCCTGAAACACCAAGCTCATCACAACTACAAACCGTGTTTCAGGATGACACCCAGGAATCACAACATGAATGGAAAACTAAAAGAAAAATAATGCAGAATCAAAAGTTCAATTAGTAATTTTATTGTTGAACAATATTGAGGAATAAAATTTAAATCCCATATCCATTTTTACCAGACATGCCTTCATTCAATTCCACATTCAATTTCATGGAGATTTATATCTAAAAGACTGATATCTAAAAACAATAAATACCCTCTTTTTTTAAAAAAGAAAAAAACAAAAAAGGTTACTTACCAATGGGGTGGTGGTCATGGTGGATAAGGTGGGTGGTGGTGGTGGGTTGTGGTGGGTGTTGGTGGGTGGTGGTGGGTGGTGGTGGGTGGTGGTGGGTGGTGGTGGGTGGTGGTGGGTGGTGGTGGGTGGTGGTGGGTGGTGGTGGGTGGTGGTGGGTGTTGCTGGGTGGTGGTGGGTGGTGGTGGGTGGTGGTGGGTGTTGCTGGGTGGTGGTGGGTGGTGGTGGGTGTTGCTGGGTGGTGGTGGGTGGTGGTGGGTGGTGGTGGGTGGTGGTGGGTGTCAGTGGGTGGGTGAGGTGGTGGTGGGTGTTGGTGGGTGGTGGTGGGTGGTGGTGGGTGTCAGTGGGTGGGTGAGGTGGTTCACCTCATAGTAGGACAGACCCCCAAATTGGAGCTGACAGACCCCAAGTGTGGTGCAGGTGTCTAAATCACTCACTAGGTGGGGAGGGGATTTGAAATCCCCCCCACCAAGCCACTCCCTCCCCCCTCAATTGCTCTCTAGGTGGGGAGCAGATTTGAAATCCCCCCCTACCTCCCTCCTTGATCTCCCCCTTGCTTGGTTGCTAGGTGGGGAGCAGATTTGAAATCCACCCCCCCTCCCACCCTCCTTGATGTTTCCCTTGCTTGCTTGCTGGGCAGGGGGGTGATGAAGTCCCCCCCACCACAAGCCCCACCGGCTGCTCCCCCTTGCTTGCTTGCCGGGCGGGGGGTGATCAAGTCCCCCCCACCTCAAGCCCCACTTGCCCCCTCCCTTGCTCCCACCGCAAGGTGGTGGCTTGCACCCCCCTTGCTCACTTGCTGGGTGGGGGGGTGATCAAGTCCCCCCCACCGCGAGGCCCACCGGCCCCCCACCTTTGCCGCTTGCTTTGTTGGGGGGTGATGAAATCCCCCACCGCAAGCCCCTCTGGCCCCCCCCCCTTTGCCGCTTGCTTGGTTGGGGGGTGATGAAATCCCCCCACCAGGCTGGCCCCTTCTTTGCCACTTGCTCGGTTGGGGGGTGATGAAATCCCCCCACCGCAAGCCCCTCCGGCCCCTCCCCTTTGCCGCTTGCTCTGTTGGGGGGTGATGAAATCCCCCCACCGGGCTGGCCCCCCCCCCTTTGCTGCTTGCTTGGTTGGGGGGTGATGAAATCCCCCCATCAAGCAAGGCCCTCCCTCCCGGCCTGCTCGCTTGCTTGCTTGCTCAAAAAAAAAAAAGACACAAAAAAAACAAAAAGAAAAAAACTGAAAAAGAAAACAAAAAAGAAAAAGAAAAAGAAAGAAAAAAAGAAAGAAAAAAGAAAAAATGGAAAATAAACCAAAAAAACAAAAAAAAAATGGAAAATAAACTGAAAAAAAAAACAAAACAAAAAACAAAAGAAACCAAGAAAAAGAAATGAAAAAAACCAAACAAAAACCAAAACAAAAACAAAAAAAAAAAATCCAAAAAAAAAGCCAAAAAAAAAAAATCCAGAAGTAGCCGCAACTATTATTTGATGCCCAAGCACCAATACAGAATGAAATGGAGTATGTACCCGGCATCGCCAGAAAGAGTGATCCATACTTGACACAAACACGCGCAGGATCTACCAAAAAGAACATCAGAAACCCAATGAACTGATGAGGTACCAGGGAATGAAGTTATGCCATGGCCCTCATCAGCTATATTAATCATGAATTAGCTACGCAAGATATATCTCTACTGCAAGAGTACCCCTAATGGCAGCTGTTAGTGCCCTGGCTTGATAACAATCTTAAAAGTAAGCAGCAGCCAACATAACTGCAAAGAATTTTTAGACCTAAAAGAAACCTTTGATATCAACATTTTTTTTAGATTAAATTACCAGCAAAGGCCACAGCAAATGGTGGTGAGGTCATGAGTTGTGTTTGAGAAGGAGAATATCCCAGCTGTTTCAAAAAGGATACACTTCAAATCTCTCATGAAGCGTGGCCCAGGAAAAACGGCTTACTTTCTGAACCACTGACGGTTTGGGAATATAACAGACCCAATTTCCCAAAAATGAAAATCTTCAGAATACTCTTCAGGAAAAACAGGATAATTTACCCACAACCTTGGTTAGAAATGAACTTTTACAGCTATAAACTTACCTGTAGGTGTGAAGAAGGCCACACTACTTGCTGCAGTTCCGCTCATAAATTCTGTGAGTGTAAGTATAAGCACATGTGGGCTTTTTATAGCCACCAGAATTTTGGACCATCTAAACTGCTTGCCTTTGTCAGCGCCAGAGGGTGATTTGCAAGCCATACAAGCTTTTAGAATGCTTTTCAATTGCAAAAAGGTAATGCCATGGCTAATTAGCTCTTTTTGATACTTATGGATCAGTATTCATGAGGTAAGCGCAAACTCTATTTCTGCTTAGGCTTGGTAGTTCATACTTAAGATTGTTTGGAGATAAGTAAAATCATTAAGATAGAAAATGGAAATATCATCTCACCGTTTATCTTTTTGGTTTAAAAACCTGTGGGTATCTATCAAGCTGGGGAAAATGAATACAAGAATTGTTGCAAAAATCATAGTTGCAGCCCCCTCTAACTATGAAGAAAAACATACCACCATTCTCTTACAAACTATCTTGATAATGCCTGGATCACACAGAAGCATGCTTACAAAAAAAAGCCGGGCCCAGCCAGGTTTCCCTAATTTACACTGCAAGTTCAATATGGAATACGCCAAGAGACCTGAATAACTCCCTGATAATGAGGTTGATGAATAGAAAAGGGCAATTCTCATTTGAAGCTGGTCTCTGTGCAAGAATGGGAATAGCGCACATTGACCAAGCATTTTGTTCAGAAAGAAACGTGAACATGATTTGGGTTTTTGTACTGAATCAATCACAAACATACCAACTGTAACAGTTACTCAAGTAGATGAGGATGGCCTTCCGTCAATCCAAACACCATTTCACAATTTTGATGTTTTGCTTTACCTTCTTTAAATAATGAAATTTGACTCACTGGATACAACCCTCCTTCAAAGACCAAAGAAACTTGACCGTCATTTAGCAATAGTTTGTAATGAATATGAACTGGCATTTAAGGTGGACTATGATGCTCAAATTTACCTTCTAAAAACCCCGTCAAAGAAAAAAAAAACAAAAAAAAAAAAAAACAAAAAAAAAAAAAAAAAAAAAAAAAAAAAAAACAAAAAACAAAAAACAAAAGGAAACCCAAAAAAAAACAAAAAAAAAAAAACAAAAAAAAAAACAAAAAAACAAAAAACAAAAGGAAACCCCAAAAAAAACAAAAACAAAAAAAAAACAAAAGGAAACCCAAAAAAAAAACAAAAGAAAACCCAAAAAAAAAAACAAAAGGAAACCCCCAAAAAAAAAAAGAAAGAAAGAAAAAAACAGAAAGAAACCAAAAAAAAAAACAAAAAAAAAATTGAAAGAAGCCAAAAAAAAAAAAAAAAAAACAACCAAAAAAAAAAAAAAAAAAAAAAAAAAAAAAAACAGGAAAAAAACCAAAAAAAAAAAAAAAAAAAAAAAAAAAAAAACAGGAAAAAAACCAAAAAACAAAAAAAGCAAAAAAAGCAAAAAAACAAAAAACAAAAAAAACAAAAAAAAAACAAAGAAAAATGGAACTCTTCAATTGATGGCTTGAATGTGAAAAATCATAGGGTATATAAATAAATGAACCCCAGTTCAAATAAAAAAAAGAAACATACTTTTGAACAAGATCTTTACTCATTAATACTTTATTAAAAAATTGAATCCTTTTGGTGTCCAGCTCCCTTGAAGTTTACTTAATTTAATCAATCTAGTCATGGTAATTTTTTTTTTTTTTTTGAAAATATCTTTTGACCTTGTTTAGTCTCCCTCACCCAAGCCTTTGAAAGAATTTCATAAATCACTTATTAGTGATTAATCTCTCTGGTAAATTTAATCATTCAGAATCTTGTTCTAAACTTGAAATTTTACAATAAATTTTATAAAACAATCTAGCCCCTAGCATAGATCCCCCAGATTTGCTATAAAATTAATTTCTTATCTCAATTCCCAAAGACTCACTTTCATCTCTTCTCTTGAGTCACCCCCCTTCCTTGAGAAACAAACTTTTTTTCATAAAAAAAAAAACATTAAAAATAAATAAAAATTTCTGCAGATTATAGTCAGCCCATTAAAATTTGTGGACCTTGCTCCATCTCAGAACCTAGAGGTTATACCCTTAGAATCAAACATAATTAACATAATTTTGTTCAATGAAGCAGATAAATCATTGAAAAAAACTTTACAGAAATATCACTGATCCAAGGTGAATATTGGTATTTATGAAATTATAAAGAATATAATCAATGATTATCCATAAGTTTTGAATCATGAATGAAATGATGACCCTGAAAAAGCACTCAATTCCAGACAGATAACCTATAGATCAAGTTAAAATCAATTTTTTTGATCAGCATTCTTGTGATGTTTTTCAAGCACTAAAGATTATGATCTAGTGCATGTTTTCTTTTTTCTTTCTTTTTTCTTTTTTTTTTGTCTGTGTGAATATTTGGGTACTTGAAATCAATCATTATGTTTTTTTTTTTGGGTACATCAATTCACCAGGAAAAAATTCATGGAACTGGGGATTATCTGACCTCATCATTAATCTGTTTATCAGTCTACATGAATCCAATTATGTAAATGAGAAAAATAAAATTACATACAGTCACTGTGCTTTGGATTACCACAATAGTTCCACTGAAGTACCAATGGAGTAGCACTATAGTATCAAATTTGTTGCTTGATGTCACTTGGAACCAAGTGCCATCAAATTTATCCTGGTGATTTTCTCTATCCCATCATAAGATTAAATCATATATATGTACATATGGTTGCCAAGATGGCAGGAGATATTTGATTAATTTATCTCTGGTTAACATATTGGGTAGTCCACTACCTCATGCCAATGGGTTTGAATTCATTGAAATTTAGAAGTACCACATGAAGACTTTCAGACCTATGGATGATATCAAGTCCCAAAATATCCATCATAAACAAAAACTTGATTATAATTGTTTATTTCTTTCTTTCTTTGTTTTTCTTTTTTTTTTTAAAAAAAAAAAAAAAAAACACCATTTCCATGCCATGAAGATTTCCATCTATAGAAAAAATACAACCCAAGACAAGGAAGGATTAAGTCAAATTAATCATTCAAACTACATTATCTTAGGTCAATCAAGAAGTTTTAAAATCAGTGAGAAGTTCAGGAAGTAGTTACAGTTAAGTTAAGTGAGTGACTAAACCTTTAAAAAAGATTGGTACCCCTAAAATGCAATCCCCTTTAATTATCCTTTCAATCTTTTGTCTCATTCACAGAATGTTTCACACCCAAAAATCTTTTAATTTTTTTTTCAATCATATTCACACACATACAGCAACCTTTTCCTTTTTTTTTTTTTTCTTGATTATTATTATTTCTTCAGTAAACCTCAGAACATTAGTCAAATTTCTGAAAACAAAAATCCCAAGATAAAATCAACCATAGATACCTTTTCTTGTTTCCAATTCATCAAGACCTTTGATGGCATCATGAAACCCAGTTGTATTCCATGTGAGAGAGATCCAAGGTACCAAGGGCTTACAAGCTAGACCTGATCTAATAAGTCTTTGGTTTATCTTCCTGGTATTGTTCTTTTCTTGTTTTTATTGGTCAATTTGGACCCATAAGATCTACTGATTGGGAGGTATGTATGTATGTACAGTGGGTAGACAGATGTTGTGGGACTGATTTCTAAAGTGTCCCCACCCAACCACTTCATATTGAACATAGATATTTGTGCAACTTTGATTGTTGAAGATACTTGACAATCTTCATCTTGACCAATTGAATCATTGCCATCCCTTCTTTTGACCTCTTCCTTTCCCTTTCTCATTAAATCAACACTATTACTATAGTAAGTCCTTTTGTTTCCTCCTTTTTTTTTCAGTAAATTTCTGATTTTTTTTTTCTTCTTCTTCTTTTGATTAACTTCCTCTTTATTAAAAATGCATATTTAAAAAAAAATAAACTTACCAGACAATACAAAGGCCATGATTGTTGGAATATCTGAAGCAGGGGCATTGGGCAACATTATTGCAATCAAATCAAAGATAACATGGACAAAAGTTTATAATGTCCTCCAGCAGTTCAACCAAAGAGGTTCTGTTCAAACTGCACAAAAACCTGGAAGACCTCAAATATTAACCAACTGAGATCTTTGGGATATTTTATATCAAGCATTCATGCAAGATGAAGGCTCCAGAAATTCAAAATTTGATGTTGAAAGAGGCTTCAACAAGGATGATCCAACAACAAGCCCTTGAAATTGTGTGTTTTTTTTTTCTTTATTTTCAAGAGTGGCATCCAAGAAGTCTTCTATTAATGAAGACCAAAGAAAATGAAAAATTATCTTTGCCTTTGATCATCAACATTGGACAATCAAAGGTTTGGAGAAGGTTATCTGGACTGATAAGTCCAGCTTTTGAAATCGGTAAGCAATCACAGCAATTAATGTTCTGGAGAACCCCTCAGGGAAAATTTGAGTCAGACGGCTTGGCCCCCACATCCAACAGTGGGAGGTCCTCTACCATGGTTTGGGGTGTTTTCATTGGTGAGAGAACCTCCCCTCTTGTTCTTATGCCACCAAATCAACACACTGCACAGGAATTTATCAAAGTTGTGTATGGAGGTGCTCCTGGCCCATGGATCAGGAATTTTGATTGATCCAATTTTTTTTTTAATTGAAGATGGGACCCCAGTTCTCACAAGTCAAATAAGAGCAAGGACTGGCACCACTCCAACACCATGATAAAAAAATTGCTTGGCTGGCCGGCTCCCCAGACCTTAACCCAATCAAGAATTGATGGAAGATTATTTTTTTTTTTTAAAAAAAAAAAAAAAAAAAAAAAAAAAAAAAAAAACAGTATTCAACAGCTCTACCCACCAAAGTCAATCCCAGAGATGGGAAAGGTTCTACAAAGTGCCCAGGACAACTTTCCTTGTCAAACTCTCAGAAAATCAATTGCTTGCAGGCAGTCATCAAGGCCAGTGGAGGTTCTACCCAACAGTAGAATCAATTCTGTATCTTTCTTCTGTTTTTTTTTCTTATTCCCTGTCTTGTGCAACTCCCATCATTTTTTGATGGTACATTATTTCTTGATATATTATTTATTTATTTTTTATCCATCATCAATGTTAAGCCAATCTTTTAACCCTTTTTTCATTTTGAATTTTCTAAATTTCAAATCTCATTCTAGATGCGATTAAATTAGGGTGCTTGATTACTGAAACACAAAAAAAAAATCCAATGTTTTTTTTTCCTGTATGTCTGTGACAAAAAACAAGATGGTTCAAACAAAAATAAGGGCATCAGTCCCATTACTTTTGTCTACCCACTGAATGTAGAGTATAGATGTATGTGAGCATATGGGGGCCACCGCCACAGGTGATTGTTCCCCAAGCCAGGATGTCACAAGCAGCTAGGGTGAGAAGAGCCTACATAGGGTAAGAAGGGGGGGGGGCGGGGGTAATTCTTCTACAAGCTACCATTTTAGTCACTCAGTACTTCTTCATTCTTCAATCACTGGTATCCGACCTGATTTTTTTTTTCTTTCTTTTTTCTTGGGGGGCTCTTCATTTTTTTTTTTTTTTTTTTTTTATAAAAAAAAAAAAAAAAAATTATCACTTGCGCTTTTTTATGTAAAAAGTACGACAAACCAATCAGATCTGGGAATCCTTCGTCACGATCCACCCTTACGACTCCGTCGGTTTTAATTTTCCTAAACGGCTTGAAGCCAGCTCGATCGACCTGGGGGCGTGAGGGAGTCCAAGTAAGGAATGTTGACCAGCACGGTCGACCTACTCAGAAGCTTCCAATTCTTGATCTCACTCGGTGGAGTTCTTCTGCCCCAGTGGAGCGATCCTTGCGGCCTGGCTTAGCTCTAGGTTTGAATGGGCAGCATGCACCCCAAGGTCCCACCGATGATCACTGACCAGCCTTGACGGTGGTCCGGATGGGCGTGTGGGTGGGTACGGGGGGGTATTGGGGGGCAAGAGGAAGCCTCGGCCGATGTGGACGGTAAGCTTCAGATCGAGAAGGTCTGAGAGCGAGGTCGAGGACCAGAAAACTAAAGAGAGAGGGGGGTTTGAAAAAAGTACTCGACCTCCTCCTCTGTCTTCTTTTTTTTTTTTTTATCTCCAGGGTTTCAAACGTCAAGAGAGAACTAGCCTATACGACTGAGGGAAAAAAAAAGAAAAACCTGTAGTTGTCCTGGTGGTAGGAATTCAAGACTCATTCACGGTGAATAAAAAAATCCGGGGGAAGGGAACGGATGGGGGGTAGGGGGGAGAATAAAACGGAAAGGTGGTATGAGAATGAATGGATGGATGTACAAATGTAAATCAGAGAAGGTTGCAGCGAACTAGGATGAGTCGCACAGGCTCATGAGCTGATACAGGAGTATATGAGTTCCCTCCCAGATTAGGGCTTTACCATTTCTCGTATCAGATGTACCCACCTACCCATATACTTATATAGTGTTGAGGCTGAACAACATACAAAAGGTTCAAAAAAAAGTATTGAGGATCAAAGCAACTCGAATTTCATCCATCATATCGACTCAGAACCAAGGGTTATAAATAACTATACGACCATATATATATTCAAATTTTTTTCTCCACAGAGGTTGTGTTTTTTTTTGGGATTTGCAAAGCGATCCTTTCTTATGACGTAGACCAATCGAATTATCATCGAGGCCAACGAAAAGGTAAGCTGAAGGATGAGGATGATATACATACAATTGGTTGGGCATTCACTTACCACCCAACAATGTATTGATAGATAGATATATATAAATTAGCATGCATGGTATATGATGTAACCAAGAGGGGGGGGGAATCCAAGCCACAAGCAGAACGCAAAGAGCCATGGATCAAGATGGGGGTTGATGGTGTTGACGAGGCTGATTCAAGAGTTGGATGATTGAAGTAATCCTGAACAGATCAAAAAACGAAAGGGGCAGAGTAAGAAATCGTCCAACAGAAAACATCACGGAATAAATTAAATTCCGACTTTCCGATAGATGACGAGCAAGTAAGGGATTAGAGAAAGTGAGCAGGGGAAAAGGAGTGAATGGGGGACATCATACCCATTGATGGCAAACCCAGCCGGTCCGATTTTATCGAACTCATCAAACTGATGCGCGGGCAGCGATTGTTGTTGGCAAGGTGAAGGAAAATTGGATTTGAGTTGAGGACGAGGACGAGCAGTTGGGGTGTTGAAAGGCTGATAGCAACGTGGATGGTGGTTATTAGGACTGCTACCGTAACCTCCAGCAATTCGATCTTCGTCGATCCCGATCGAACCGCTTGCGATCCGAGCCGTTGTCGATTCAGCATCTCCTCTACCCCCCCTTCTAAGAGGCGAGGGATGATGATGAGTGAGAGGTTGATGGTGATGGGCATGGGTATAATGAGATTCGGGTGGGGTGGATGAACTTCGTCTGCCCATTTGCGAATCCATTCCACCACCACTGAGCCTCCCTCCTTCATGCTGCTTCAGATTCCCAACGGCACCCCTGATGAAAGTCGTTGGGTACGGATGATGAGGGGTGTTAAGGACCTGAGACTGTGACCCATTAGGACACTTGGAGTCTTGGGGATCACAACGACCTGTAGAGGTTTTTGAATAATCATCAACCATCCCTTCAGGCTTTCGATCAGCAAGACTATGGCGACGACCATCGCATCGAGCATAGTCGCTAGGATGGTTAGGATCGATCGAACAACTGGTACCATAATCTAGTGGCGTACAGATCCTTCTGATTTCCTCGAGGATCGTTCGCCGTTGGTTTTCGGCCCATTCATCCGTCTTTCGAATCTGCTTTTTAATCTCCTTTAACTCTTCCTTCCGTTTTCGATCAATCTCTAGGATCGCTGGTTGTTCGAGATCCCAACATTTCGAAACAAAAATGTCGTTAGTCAGTCAACCCATGCTTTAAAGATGAAAAGTCTCTCTCAACCGTAAAGGAAAACATGCCTACACTTTAGATGTGAATCGATGAGGGAGTAATTATAAACTGATTTAGGTGGCGAGTGACCAACAACGTTAGTTTGAACAGGTAGGGTAGAGAAACGTTGGGTGCTGCTCATTGGTTGAGTAGTCTCAGGTCTTGGATGGGGATCCTGCGAGTATAGCAAAGAAGCGGAGGGAGATAAAGGAAAACGTTTATCGGTCGGTAGTCTTGGGTTGTCCTCAAAACGTGTGCATGAGCTCCGATCACCGCATGGATGGCCTGTCGGTCTTTCAATCCTATTGAGAGGTTGACAAGAAAAAGGTCTGAGAGAATAATCAAGTTGACGATCGTGATAGCTAGCGGAGATAGGCGAGAGCTGGGAAGCTGGACTTGAGTTGGATGAGAGCTTTAAGACATTCGACCGGTCATCTGTCTGGCTCATTGGGAATAAAGAGCATGAAAATGATGAGTGATTGACGTCGCCATTGTGAGCTTGACTATGAGCACCCAAAACATTCGGCCTGGGAGGTACCAAAGGTGCTTGTGGTGATCTTGTTGGAATCTGCGATTCAATCTGTTGATCCAAGCTTTGATAATGGCCTTGGGTTAAGAAGCTAGTTCCTCGACTTTTCTGAACCAAACTCTGACCGTCTTCGGCCTCGGTTTTCGATTCCTGACTCGGGGGTGACTAGATACAAAAACGGAAATACGAAATTGATCCGAAAACCCTGAGCCTCACCATTCTGTTATCAAAAGGAAAAAAAAGGGGGGGATGTATATAGAAAGTGAAGAGCAAGCTTACACCAAACCCAAGGTGGCTGGTATGCTCACCAAATCCACCAGAAGAAAGTCGCCGCGGTGAGTATGGCTGTCGAGCATGACATTTTTGATTCTCAGGGTCCGGTACGACTTCATGGAGTGGGTGACTAGGAGAGAGCAAATGAGTAGGAAAGAGCCCCAGAGAGGAGCACCGATTCCTCTCATCAGCCGGGTGATCATCAGGAACAAAGTTTTGATCGGTGGTACAACCTGGCGATGAAGAAGTGACCATGGGTTTGTTCTGTGATCGATGGTCTGAATCAGAGGATTGGTCAAGTTGCCCCGAGTGGCTGACCTCAGATTTCAGGCGATCATGGTGGACACTAGCTCTTCTTGACTTTGATCTTGTGATTCCATCGACGGGTTGGCTAAGGATGGGTGAGCCTGAATCTTTGACGATCGAAGCTTGTCTGGAATTAGTCGTCGAAGTCACGACGACAGGTTGAGAAGGATCCTGCCTAAATTGACTTTCATGTCCAAGTTTGAGACTGCTACTACGGCTAGTCGTGCTACTCTCAGGAGATAGAATCAATCGTGCCATGGGGGTATTTAACCTTGCAGATAGTGATTGCATCCTTGACGTCGGCAAAGAACTTGGGGATGGGGGTTGATAAGAATTTAGACCTGGATTGTGATCACTGATGACCGGGAGGAGAGTTGATGAATTCTTTCGATGAGTAACTTCGTCAGCCGGAGACTGGACCGGCTCTGCTCTCGAATCCACAGTTGACTTGTCATCCTCCTGGGATCGGGTACTAGAGGGAGAAAAATCTTGAGAGGAAAGAGTGACATTGTTTGTAGGTACCTGAGCACAGTATCTACGAGTTTGATGGGGTAAAAGAGACTTCGAAATCGGCGGTAATAATTGACTGGGTTCGGGTGCCTGAATGAATGCGACAACCAGCCACCGAAAAAAAAAAAAGTGAATAACCCAATTAACTAATAGATGGGAAGCATCAAGTCACCTTGAAGGGTTCCTCATGGGAATGAGTTGGTGAATTGATATGGGTCATAGATGTCGGATCGACGTCAGCGATTAAGGCCTGGGTGGGGTTAACCTCATGAGGTGAACGAGCGGGGGAACTTTCAACAACTGATTCGACTTGGGTTGAAACGTTATCGATAGACTTGAGTGGATCTTCAACCACCGGCTTTGAGCTCTCGTTGACAATTGGAAGCGGACTGGTTGCGTGTTTTGAGGGAAGAACACCTTTCTTGCCAAACGCCGGAATTTCTTTCAGATCAGCAACCAATTTCTTCAAGCTCAGCATCGATGACTTGCCAGTGTCTGAATGATTTAATGTGTGAGCCGACTGATGAGGGGCAGTCACTTTCTTGCTAGAAGTTGGGGAGACATTCGGAGCTCTGAAGGCTTCGGCCGTCAACTTGATATCTTCCTCAGTTTTAAGAGACCCGGTTCGAAGCCCTTCCTCCGCTTCCAGCTCGGCCTTCAAGCTCTCCAAAACCTTTTCACCATCCAGCCTACTTTGGTTGATCATCACATCATCAGGCTCAAGGTCAGCAGCCTTGTGGTAGGCTTCACAGCTGTGCTTCATCCTTTCAACTCTTTCTTGCTGGGTAGCCACGTCTTCTGATTGAGAGTCCAACGCCCACATTTCCATGACTCGACCCAGTTCCCACCAACACTCTACATCATTTTCATCCGATTCGAGGGCGTCTTGTAACACGCTCGCCGATTCTTGATATCGGTGCAAACCTTGTAAATGTTTGGCGTAGGCCACTCGAAACCGATTTGTTCGTTGGATGTTCGGGTAATTTGAATCCGATAAATGGGAAGAGATGATGATCGCCTTACGAAAAGCCAAGGATGAGTTCGATAATCTTTGTTCTCGTTCGTTGACATGCTCGACTGGGAAGGCGAGTAATAAAGACCATGCTCTTCCCAAATAAAACCAGCTCAGTGGATCTCGGTTGTCTGAATGGATCAAGACGGTCAGTGGATGATATCCTAGTCTGGGTTCAACTTGATCAAACATCACCTAGTTGAATACTTTGCTCCAAGTAATGAATCGCCAGTTTTAGACTAGGCTCGCTCTTGGTCGCCTTATTCCTATTTTTCGTCTTGGTAGAATCGCCGGCTTGCCGCTGTTGTTCCTCGTTTCGATCGGGTTCACTGAATTCCAAGTATAACTTACCTAGATCTCTAACCAGCACGGAATCGTTTGGGTTTTCTACCAGTTTTGCCACGATCTCATCCCGCTTGATGATCATCTGTAGGTATGATTGAGCGCCCGTAAGGAACAGTCAGCTGAGTCCGAACCGTGTGATGATGACGATCGAATGGAGTATAGAGTCTCACTTGATCTCTTCTCTCCTTTTCGATTCTCTTGGCGATTTGCCGCTTAGCAACCTCTAAATCTCGCTGACGGTTCAAGTTTTGGATTTTGAGCCTTTGGTGCTTGAGGATATTGATAGCATGCTGATGATGGGTGTTGGTCTCGGTTGGGGATGGTTGGGAGGAATTCTTAGATCGACCCGATGAGAGTGGGGTGGGATGGGATGACAAGGATGGGTCCGAGTGGTCGTTGGCCGATACAAACGTGGGTTGGTTCGAGCTCGTGGTTTGGCTTGAGATGGGGTGTGGTGGTGGTATAGATTCGTGAGCCGAGTGATTGATTGGATAGGGTTGAGAACCAGCTCGATGGTAGACCGGCTGAGTTGAGGATGAATGAGAGCCCGTTGAGAAGGTCGAGTGAGAGACCGTAGTCTGGTTGGAGGGTGATCGATCATGGATCGAATTGGAAAGGCTCGAATGGTCCGTGGATGGGTAATGACCGGGCATCGGATGAGAGTTAGAGGATGGTTTCTGTGATGCTTGATCTAATGCCTGAGGTGTTTGCTGCTGAGATCGGGGTGGATAACTCGAGCATAGGCTCAAACCAGTCGAAATCGATGCGGTCGAGATGGGGGATGAGACGGAGGTATGGGTGGGTTCGGTTCGCTCACTGGATCGACGATCAAGATGGATTCAAACGAGATGGGGAGAAGATTAGCAACCGAGGAACGAACCGAGCTGATGATAAGTGAGCACGAGTAATCTTGGAATAGGTTATCGGATGACGATGGATCGGATCGATGAGAAGAACTTCTTGGTCAGTTGGGTATTGGGGGGCTGCTGGTGGGGCTCCGAGTCGGGCCGGGGCGGGTGCCCGCTCGGTGACGATGATGTCAGGGACGCTGGCCGGCGAGGGGTGGGATGATGTCATCGGGTCCACCGACCCCGCCAGCCGATGCCGGTCCGACCGAACAAAGGCGGCTGCGTTGGGTGAGAGCTGGCCCAGACCGCGCGAGGCCGGGGGCTCCGGTCGGGGGCTTGGGGGTGGGGCAGGGCGATCGAGGCCAGGGGGGAATGGGGCTCACCTGATCACTGGGCTCAAGACGTGGTTCTCGATTCCCCATCGGTTTCCCCAGCGGTCGCGGACGTTGGAGTCCCGGATGAAGGGTAGTGAGGCCGAGGCATGGTTGAGGCGCATCGCCAGACCATCCGATCGACCGGTTCGGAGATCCCAGTCCGACCTCTCGGCCAGTTCGAGTTGCTTGGCCGCCGCGAGCGAGGATCGATCGGGATGGTCGGGATGGTGGGATGGATGAAGGAGTAAGCTCGAAATACTCGGGTTCGATTGGTTCGTCGACTTCCTCAACGTCGGCGTGATCGAAACCGGGGGTGGTTTGGGTAGCCGCCAGCTTGGTTTCGTACTAGCCGATGAGGGGGACTGAATCGATGACCTCGAGACGCTCGTGGTCGAGGGTGTTGGGGTGGAGGCTGATGGGAAGGTATTCGCAGGCGATGAATCGGCGGTAGGTGAGCAGAACACCGGTGGTGGTAAGGGTGGAACTAAGGCTGAGATCGAGGCTGGGGCTGAGGGTCTCAGGAGTGAGGATGATCGATCGGACGAGGTAAGGGGTGATTGGATGATCGAACAGGAGGTTTGGCTCGGATGGCCAGTCGGACTGCTAGCAGTCTGGGATGGATGATCATCATCCTGGTCGATCGATTGGTTGGGGTGGCTGGTACCTGGATGAGGATCCTCGATCGGTAACCCTCGAGGGATCAGCTCTACTTGATCGAAGAACGGTGCGGGTGTGGTGGGTGCAAACGGAGGAGAGAGAGTTCGGGAGACATGATGATGAGAATCTGAACGATGCTGATGATGCTGATGGTGATGCTGCTGCTGCTCCTGTTGTTGTTGTTGTTGTTGTTGTTGTTGTTGTTGTTGCCCTTGTTGGGATGGATCGAGTTGAGAGGAATTCATTCGATCGATCGAAACGGGGAGAGAAATGATTGGATTGAGTGTGCCCCCGGATCTCTTGACGGATCAATCGATGGATCGGGATGAAGGGTGAGGCCAGTTGATTGCAAAGTTGAAAGTGGATCTCAAGTTCTATGAAGATTCAATAGATCGATCACTTGGGCGAGTTCGCTTCTTTTCCTCCTTCTTCTTTCTTTCTTTTGGGGGTGTGTATTTGTGCACCTGAGTCTTCTGTCTCGTTCGAATGGGTTTAATTGAACCTCAACCTATACCATAAGATGATTGGGTGGGTGTATTGAGGGAAATGGATGGTATCCTGCCGAGTCTTCGATCATAGCTTATCGTTTGAATGCATGTTCTTCATCTCTCATTCTAACATTCCATCGTATCGTATGGATGAGCGGTAAAGCACATCTGGATGTGTCGAGTCCAATCAATCAACATCCAACTTCGAACCGAGCCATCCCAATCGTACGAAGTAGAGATTGAGAAGGAGAATTAGATCGATCAACACAAAAAGTCTAGAGATATTGATCAAGAACCGAATGATTTTGATTAGACTGTATATTGAGCCTAGCCAATGAGTTCGAATGATCGATCGTAAGGGTCAATGGAACGTAGGACTGCAGGATGCTGATCGATCAACTTGAGGCTCAACCAATTTTGTTACCACCACATCCGAGTCATGCCGCCGTACTAGAGTAGCTGTATGTACTCCTGTACAACATCCGATCAATCGTTCTTCCTTGTCATCTGTCTACGTGCGGTGGTGGTGGTGAGCGGGAGGAGATGTCAGACTTAGGAAGTGCTCGGAGAATGATGAGATAAATACATAAATACTCGACGGTTTCTCGGGTACTAGAGTCATCATCAATCCTTACAAATACTCCTGGTTGGTATCACTTCATGAACCGATACAAGCTCTCTCACTGATATCCATCTAGTCGTTCATTAATTCACTCCCTTGAGTTATTTATATACCGAAACCGATGGATCCGATCCTTGACTGAAGTTTCGGTCCGATGGATGATAAATGAAGTATAACTGCAGCCTGCTAAAGATCGGTACCACCCTCGTCACAGGCCTGGTCTGTGGGGTTCTCAATCGTTCATGCACAACAGTCTTCTGGAATGCTGATAATAGCGAAGTGACACGATGAATATGAGTACACAACCACAAGGATGTAGGACCGAATGAGTTTGAATATCTATTTGTTGATTTGTTTTTAAAACATAACGATTCTTTATTCGAGTTTAAATGTCGATTGATGACCATATCGAAACTCAACTGGAAAATCAGTAAATACATACTTATCGCCAATACATACATCAACTGAACTGATGCAATGTATTTACATAATATGTATCAGCAACGGTAACGATAAACGACATACGACCACCATCGTCGTCATCACGCTTAAGACCACTCAAGGTCCTCCTCTTGCGGATCGGAAGGCTGTCGAGTGTGATATTGAAAACCTGGATGGACCCGATTCGGTGAACGAAGGGATCATGAGGCATCGATGGCACGAGCGCATAGGAGCAAGGGCAAAGTGGTGGTGGGTACAGTGAGTCAAAAATATTCGCACCGGTCCATTTCTTCCCTCTCACGGTGGCTACTAGACGTGTCCATCTCGCGCCGAGTCGGACTGAACAGCTAGGAGTGGCGAGCCACCCGCCCGTCGTTTTTGCTGAGAGAGAGGCCACCCGGACCCACTGTGGTGGGGTGGGTGGCTATAGATGGGGCTATGAAGTTACAGTAGTGTAGTACCCTCCGATGATCAGTTCTCAACTCCACACCTAGTGGGCTCGATGCTAGGCCACCGCCATCTACACATTGATTTATTCATCGTGAGTATGAGCTGCTCCAATAGGTTCAAGTACAAATCATCGATATTTAAATCCACTTCTTGCTCTATAATCATCCATGACACCTTCCACATCCTCACTCACCCAAGTAGTACTCAACCGACTTGATCTTTTGCATCAGGTTTAGAGCTGCTTGACCGACCGACAATCGTCGTGATCAGCCATCATCAATATTCCTGGTGCCGGCCACCCGCCCTCGAACGTAGGTTTGGCTGCCGATCCCAGGTTCCAAACTCGCCGAGGAGAGGACCAAGGAGGATTCGGCCGGGATCGGACGAGATGATGGTTCAATGTATAGGATACTAGTGTATAATTTATACCCCCAAATTGGGGGAGGGAAGCCTTATGCCCGGTGCAAAAGCTGGAGTGAGGTAGATGCTCGGCCCGCATCCAGTTTGCAGAGAACGACGCCGGGTACTCAATGGGTTTTTGAGGGAGGTCTCCCAAGGAGGCCGACGTCGGTATTTTCCGACCCTTGAAAAACCAATCTTTTTATATTTACTAGAGTATTGCCCCCAAATTTGGGGACTGATTGGTATTTAAATTTTTTGAATGATTATAATCAAGTTGTAAATCTGGGGAATGGATTAAAACAAATTGGCCCTAGTGTATTTAATGTGATGTTTTTTTAAATAATTTAATCAGATTGGAAATCTAGGGAATGGATTCGGATTCAGAAAATTGGCTGTAGTGTATTGTGTTGGGACTCGGTATGGGACATCGGTAAAGTTGTATTACTATGGGACACGGAGCAGGTATAAGTACCCTGCTCCGGGTCAGTGTCAACCTGTGGGTGACAGGGTCGCAGCCGAGTAGCATGGGACCACCAGGTTCCAACATATTGCCCCCCAATTTGGGAAATGGATCGAATAAAAACATTGATATGAAAAAAGGGATGTTCTTTAAATGTGGTAAATCTGGGGAATGGATTAAAAAAATAATGAAAGGGACAATTTCTCAAGTATTTCAACATATAACCAATTAAAACAAATCATATATCATTGAAATCTCAGTATTTAATTTCAATGATGGATGGCATTCAAAACCTCATCATAAAAAATGTTGTCAGTTTCAAATGAAATCTTGTTTCCACCTTTCAACCACTGCCTTTGTAAAATTTCTGGACCTAAACCTTGAAAATTCAAACTATAACTACCCGTGGGTGGACACTGGATCTTGAATATAAAGACCAACATTTGAAATTGTATAAACTTGTGATTTTTTAGTTTTCAATGAGAATTCCAAATTGACTGGGAACTGTTTTCAAATCATTTTGAAAGGCAAAAAGCTTTCCTCTGGGTCAGAAAAGAAGGTTACACATGGAATGGCCATCACTCTTCCTAAGGAATTGAGCATGCACATGAGTCATTGGTGCTTCATCACAGATTATCAAAGAAGCTTTTTTGAGATATTAATCCTTTTTGGAATGCTTTGATATTTTTAATTGATGTTAATATATCATTTTTGAGAACTCTTGGATCTGTAATCCCAGAGTTAATTAAATCTTCCACTGTGAAATTGAAGCAATAATTTCATACTAAAAGTGGGTTTGCTGGCTGACAAAGTCCCAATAGCATTCTGAACAACTGCCTTAGTCCAAAAGGATGGATATCATCATTGGCTTATTGCATTTTTTTAAAAAAATGATTATTAATCTCAAGTAAGCCCTTGGCCAAATCTGCCTCTCTAAAAGTTGGATAAGAAATTCTAGTTACTTGCTTTAGGTTGTCAAATGCAGTAGCACCAACAGAGTTATTTAACAACAAACTGAGAAACCACCTTTCTGAATCTGAAGGATGAACATTGTAAATTCACCCAATTAAACAACCACCTTGACAGTACCTGTATTCTATTCTGAGTGAATGAAATGTGAAGTGTTGTGGAAAATCAGAATATTCAATTCTCCTTGCAAAAACATTAATTGGATTTATTTTGAAATATTATGTGAGCATAGTTTTCACTTGGGTTAAGCTTTGAAGAACTTCATCCAGGGCTTCATCTGGCTCAAAGAAACCTGTTGACATTAGGAAGATGAATTTCAAACCTATACCTTCACATATTTTAAAATTAATGTGGGGTATTGGTACTTTTCTACAAGATAAAGACTGTAAGGAGAAACCCAGGAATTATGAATGAGGAAGTTTGTATGATTCCTCCTCAGTCAAATGGTAGTTTGATTCTGGTGTTTTACATATATGGGATAACTGCTTTAACCACCAATTATAAAAAAATTGTAGCAAATGTGGAACCAAAAAGTAAGGGAAGGAGGACATTCTTCTATGTAATTAATTTATAAAGTGACGCAAGAAAAACTGAAGTGTGTTAATTTATGGTTTGAGGGGGAAGTGCATCAAATCCAAGTGCGATGGAAGGGGGTTTATATAAATTTTCAATGTTCCAAATAAAGTTAAATTTTCAATGTTCAAAAAAAAAATTTGAACCAAGTGAGGAATTAGTGCTTACTACATGTGTTTTCAATGTCCTCTGTTACAGTCCTTTTTACATGTGTTGTCCATAGTTACATGTGTTGTCCTTGGTTACATCTTACTACATGTGTTTTCAATGTCCTCTGTTACAGTCCTTGTTAAATGTTTAATCCTTAGTTACATGTGTTGTCCTTGGTTAGATGTGTTGTCCTTGGTTATTTAAATGTTCAATATTCAAAAAAAAAAAAAACAACCTTGCACCAAGTGAGAAATTAGTGTTCATTGCATGTGTTGTCAACGTCCTCTGTTACATTCCTTGTCACATTTGTTGGCCCTGCTACATTCCTGTCCTTGTTACATTTGTTGTCCCTTTTACATGCATTGGCCCTCTGTTACATTCCTGCCTTTGTTACATTTGTTGGCCCTGTTACATGCATCTTAATATATACATACAAAGAGGTAGTTGAAAAGTATTAAAAAGGAATAAACACAAACCTTACATATGTACATACATCACACAAGCTCAAATACATACAAAGAGATAGTTTAAAAGTATTAAAAAGGAATAAACACAAACCTTATATATGTACATACATCACACAAACCCAAATACATACAAAGGGATAGTTGAAAAGTATTAAAAACATATAAACACAAACCTTACATATGTACATAAATCACACAAAACCAAATACATACCAAGAAATAGTTGAAAAGTATTAAAAAGGAATAAACACAAACCTTACATATGTGCAAACATCACACAAACCCAAATACATACAAAAAAAGATTGAGTGAAAAAAAAGCAGACAGAGAAAAAAAAGCAGCTGAAAAAAAAGCAAACCAAAAAAAAAGAGGACTGAAGTGGTTGCAAGAGGAAGAGTGTGAATTTTTTTCAAAAAAAGTAGACTGAAAAAAAATTAGGCAGAAAAAAAAAATACAGAGAAAAAAAATTGACTGAAAAAAAAGCGGACAGGGAAAAGAAAAGCAGCTGAAAAAAAAAGCAAACCAAAAAAAAGAGGACTGAACTGGATGCAAGAGGTGCATACACAACAACCTTGAAAAATGAATACTAACCTGAGGACCTTGATGCAAGGTGGGGCCTGTGAGGTTTTTGAATTTTTTTTTTATTTATAGATAGAGAGATAGATAGACTAGTCTTTTGCCCCCAAATTTGGGGACGGATTAAATAAAAAGGAATTAACATGAACAGATGTGATATTTTTTAGGTAATAAATTATTTTAATCAAGTGTGAAATTAGGGGAATGGATCAAAAAAAAAATTAATGACATAAACAATTTTTCAAGCATTTCAACAGATAAGCAACTAAAAAAATCTTGGTATGTGATTTCAGTGGGTGATAGAATTCAACACCTCATGTTAAACCAAAATCAATTTTGTGATTATTCTTGTAACCTCTACTATCTGAAAAAATTTTAGAAAATCAGGAAAGGATTTTCCAATTGCTGTTCCATGGTTTTGAAACATAATGAGGAGCCTTTGAGCTGTGATCCAAGAATTAATAAAGCTTCCACCATGAAATAGAAGCAAGAAATTGATGCAAGAATTACATGGGAAAAGTTGGATTTCTGGCTGAAAAATTGCTAATATCAAACAAATTTCTTAGCTCAAAACAGTGAATCTACACACCAGCTTCTTGAATTTTCATTTTTAAATTATTTTTTCAAGTAAAAACTGGCACAAAGATGAATATCTGAAGTTTTCATAACAAATTCCATTACTTGCTTTAGGTTATTAAATCACATTGCATGAACAGAATCATTCAAAAAAGAATAGGGTGTATTAAAGTCAAAAATTATGAAAAATTTAAATTGCTTATTTCAGGAAAAATAACAATTTTTCAAAAAAAATATTTTTTTTATCAAAAAAGAACCATGAAACAATAGGTTTAGCTCACAAAAATAAAATTTTAAAAAAATAAAATAGAAAATCCTGGAATCAGCCATTTAATTTTTTGAAAGTTTTAACTTTGATACGCCGTAATAGGGTGTATCAAAGTTAACCAAACCTGCCATTTTTAACGGTGGGTTTCAAACCCGCCATTAAAAAATGGAAAAACCCACTTATTTCACATCAGATGTGTCAAAGTTTACATGAAATAAGTGGGTTTTTTCAAATAAAGTATTTAAAGGCTTCCCTCACCTATCCACGTCATCCACCCCTGGCTTCCCACCTCCTTCTACCTCCAACCTCCTTGCAAATTTTTTTACCTCCAGCCTCATCATAAAAATATCCACCACTCTCATCACTTTATCACTCTCATCATCACTCTCATCAATTTATCAGCCTCATCACTTGATCACTCACCACTTTATTGCTCTCATTGCTTTATTGCTCTCATTGCTTTATTGCTCTCATTGCTTCATCTCTCTCATTGCTTCATCTCTCTCATTGCTTCATCTCTCTCATTGCTTCATTGCTCTCATTGCTTCACTGCTCTCATTTCTTCATTGCTGTCATTGCTTCATTGCTCTCATCACTCTACCTCCAACCTAATACAAAGAATCCAATCATTGTTTTATTTTCCTTGTCACTTTATTGCTCTCATCACTTCATATCTCTCATCACTTTATCTTGCTTGTGACTTTATCCCTCTCATCACCTTATTGCCCTTACTCTTTCCAAATGGCCCCTCAGCAAAACTCCTCCCGCAAGTCCACACAAAAGTCCAACACACCAAAGCAAACATTGCCAAAGAAATCCAAAAAAAAAAATCCTCCCCCATCAGCTCCCAAGGGCTCAAGTCAGCTCAAGAGAGCTGATCACATCATCCTGGTCAACTGGCTCAAAATTCCCTCCAACTATGATGCCTGCTTTGGATCCAACAATGAAACACGTGTTGGCCAACCTCCATCCTCTAAGGTCAATGGTTATCTACTGATGGCCAATGAACTCAAGAACAAAACAAAAGGTAGGATGGATCTTTCATCCAAACAGATGAGGTAGAAATTCAAGAATTATTGAGCCAAGTACAAAAAGGCCCACTCCATGTCAATCTCCACTGGCTTTTGTATCACCAACTCAGACAAAGCCAAGGGAATCAACTTGGTGGTTGATAAGTTGGACTCCATTTGTCCTTTTTATATTCAAATGGATGAAATCTTTTGAAAGAAGGCCAACATCACCCCCCTAGCTGATTTTGATGCCCAACAATCCAATTCAGTTGACACTGAGGACTTGGCTGGGGATGCTCAGCCTAGCAATAGTGATCCAGAAGAAACCTATGAGTGGCCCCCATCCAATGCCAAGGAGGATATTCAAATGCAATCAGCAACAATCACGTCTAATTCTGCCTTGATTGAGGATTCAAACCCAACCTTGGACCCCTCCCCTCCTTTTTTGGATTGCTCTCTTCTTGCATTAGCAGATCTCATCAACCTTGCTGATGCGGAAAAAGATACTACTCAGTCTCCATTACCCTCAACATTGGTTCAAGTAAGGAACCAAGCTCTTTTCTCTTCTGTCTGGTTAATCCTGACTGATTTAGATTTTAAAAAAACAGGCTCATCCATTCCAGAATGGCCAAAACCTCAAGCCAAGGGGGCCTCCCATGTTGACTTTTAACACCAGTGAGAAATTTCAGACTCAAAACTCCTCTGCAAAGGGTAAGAAAAAGGCCTCCAATTCCATCAATATCAACCCCAAAAGTCATCAAAAGAGGAGAAACACTCCTGTTTTTCAGGCTTTGAAGAAATCATGGAGACGCAAGATTCATGTAAGTCCGGTGGTTGAATATCCTTGCTTTCAAAATCATGCTCATTTCTTTTCCCCTGAAAAAAAAGCCAAATCACAAATTGAATCCAAAAAACTTGAGTTTGAAAAGCAAAAGTGGGATTTTCAACTGGCTATGGATTTTCAAAAGCAGAAATCCAAGAGTTTGGCTCATCAACAAAAAATGGGATGCTGAGTGGAAGTTGAAACAGGCTGAGCTAGAGTTTCAAAAAGAGGAAAAGTAGAAGGATCAAAAACAAGTACAACTGGAAAAGGAGAGGGAACAACTTGCAACCAAAAAGAAAGATAAGGTATCAGTAGCCTTGGCTTGTATTGGTAGCAGTAGAACAGTAGATGAAATACAGCAGATAACTCAAATGCTGGGCTTGTAAATATATTTGCATGGGTGAAAGAAAAACAAAAAAATTATTTTTGATTACAACTTTTGAGAGTATTCTTAACCCCACCAACATTCAAATCTTTTTTGTTTTTATTTATATTTTTTTTCTAGAGTAAATTTGGTCATTATTCAAGTCCCTAAAAGTGTTTCTAGTTTTTTATTAATTTGAAGTGACATGGCCTTTCTTTTATGGGTTGCTGTGTCCACAGAATGAAAGGTACAGTGCTTGTACTTATTAGCTGACCAAAAAATTTTGACTATAAATTTTTTATTGAAATAAATTCCAAAGCCAAGGTCAGGAAAAACAAATTGGCCATCCAATACTTGATATTTTTCCGTATTTTCAATAAGTCAACCATTTGATTTCTTGGTTGGAACCACAAGTAAAAAGGAGTAGCCAGAGATGTTGCCTTTGTAAATATGAGGAGAGTTGTAAAAAGAATTCGAGGTGAAAGTGATGTGTGGGGAGCAATCAAAAGATGTAGGCTTGGAACCAAATTCCCACAAAGAGAAAGAGGGGATGTTGTTTCTCTTCATGGTATCACGGTTTGCTTCAAAGGAGAGTTTGTTCAAATTACAAAACATTTGTCCTAGAATTTGGGATACTTTGTTGGCCTTAAGGTTGAGGAAAGTATACTCTTGAGGAGAAGATCTAATAGATGATTTCTTTAAATAATGTCCAAATACCTTGGAAGGTTGCACTGATTTTTGCCATCCAACTGCCCACATTGTTCCACCCCAAGATCTTGAAGGACCAACTGGGTTGAAAAATTTTTTTGAACCATGAAGGAAAGTGGTGAAAAAGTTGATGTCCTTCTTATCTTGTTCTGAGAGCTTATCCAAGGGCCCAAATTTGATTATTGAAACCAGGGCTTGATGATCAGATTGATTGAGGACAATTACTTTTCCACGGTGGAAGAAATGCAACCGTTTGATTGTTTCTTTTGCTTTCTCAAACTCTTCCTGGGTGTTTTTTGGACTATTCTTTTTCTTTTTGGCAACAATTGAAGGGTACAGGTAAAAAGGACATGGTTTTGGACCAGACCAGACCACCTTTTCATTAATACCTTCCTCAGAAACCTCCAAAGATATTTTGGAATCTCTCATTTGATTCCTCTTTTGGAAAGAAGCCCTAATCTTCCCACCTCTCTGCATGTTTTTCAAGACATCTCCTTCCATCTTGTTCCCTCCCAATCCTATACTTAGATTGGGGTGAGGAACAAGGCGGGATTTGATTTTTTGTGTAACATTTTCAGGGGGGTGGGAGAAGAATTGGATGTTCCCCAAAAGCGGTCAAATTTTTAACAAAAAAAAAAACAAAGTCAGTCCATTAGACATCATTGGTGAAACATGATTGAATAAAAAAAAAGAAACCAAACCTGGACTTGAACCCAGGGGCACCCAAGGCTGAATACCACCCTCCCCCCCAAAAAAAAATTTGCATGAGTGACCCATGCAACACACCAACAAGCAAAGTTATCAAAAAAAAAAAATTAAATTAAAAAAAAACCTACCTTCCATGGCAAAGAACACCTGAAATAACCAAGGTGCAGTCCAGAGACACCTAAAAAGAAAAAAAAATCAAAAACAAAAAAAAAATAGCCAGAGGTCAGCTCCAAAGAATTCTCCAAAAAAAGGAGCAGGAGACATTTGCAAATGATCAAGCAGATCAATCACAAAACAATTTTGTTGAGTTTTCTTGACCTAACAGGTCGCTGCGCGCCTTACAGAACCGACTTCAAACCTAATCTTGACCTCAAACCTGATCTCGACCTCAAACCCTATCTCATACTCGCTGGAACTTAATCCTTCTACTCGTGACTTCCCTTTTCTTTCCCCAAAAAACTTATCTGACCCAGATCACGTCTCTAACTCTTCCTGACCAACCGCCCTACCTCGGCTAATCTCCCTGAATCAACTTCAAACTCGCACTGTCTCAAGTTATTGCATCAAATCCTCAGCTTCAAACCCTGAACTCAAATCTCCATTAAATTTGACCTCAAGTCACCGCCTTCCTGAATTCAGCGACAGAACCTTTTTTGAGTTTGTTGTGGTGGTACGTATCTTAAACCCATGGAGTTTGTTCTCAAAACTTTCTATTTTATTTATCCATTTTTTTATCTCTTTGCCTGTTCTATATTCTCTCAGTTTTGGCCTGAAATCAAATTATCAGAATCCCTTCACAATTAACAGTCAAAATACCACGGACTCCAAATCAACACCATGACTGACCAACTACAACAAAATATTCTCAAAACTGCCATCAAATCCATTCCTCTTCTGACCCTGGATAACTTTTCCCTCTGGAGAACAAGGATCCAAAACATGCTTGATATTCAAGGAATCCAAAAGAAACTTTCTGATGAGGAAGGAACTCTGTCAGAAATTCACAACATCTACTTACGATTGATTATTACCTCCAAACTTGACGCGTCCATTCATGCCAATATTATTAGCCTCGAAAATGAGAAAGATGCCCGCCTCATCTGGAAATCTATCCTCCAGTTCTTTGCCTCCTTGGAAGCATCAAATTGATCTTGAATCTTTGATAACCTCCAGAATCTCTCTTACAATCCTAAAGACGGCCCTGGGTTCATTACGGCGGCTAAAATAGCGATAAGGAGACTCCACAAAGTTGGAATTGATTTACCACAGGACATAATAGCTTATGTGCTTCTACATAAACTCCCTTTGTCAATGAGTAACATTAAGGATCAGATTACCCATAATAAGGACTCCATAAACCCCAAAAGAGTTCTTGACCATGTTAGAATCCATCTTAACAATCAAAAAACAAAGGAAGAACAGCCTTACCTACCCACCGCTCTAGTAACCACTGGTAGAAACCCTGAAGGTTCCTCCATTCCCAGATGTGTCGGCGGAAAACATAATCCTAACTCCTTTCACTCCCCTTCAAATTGCTGGGCTCTTCATCCCGAGCTCCAAGATGAATATCTCAAGAAAAGTAACGGGTCTACGACCACAGTTAGTTGCTTCTATCACCAAGTCTCCAAACATCCTCAAACTTGCTTTGTTCTAGATACTGGCTCCTCTGCTCACATGATTTCAAATCCCAATCTTTTTGTCACTCTGTCCAACAAAGAAATAGGATTTGTTAAAACTGGCTCAGCAGATGAAGAACTGAAAATAGCAGAAACTGGAACCTCTGTCATTAAACTAAAGAAAGGAAATATTGAACTCCAGGAAGTCCTATTTGTTCCCAGTCTATCTGTCAACCTGTTGTCAGTTAGATGCCTTTTGCTGGACGGTCTGAATATTTTATTTGATAGAAATACCTTTCAAGTTTTTGATCAAAACAGAATCTTGTACAATGGCTACTACAGAAACAATTTGCCAGTAATTGATGTTACAGAAATGGAAGGTTTTTCCTTTCTTACTTCTTCTGAATTCTTGCACAAATCTCTGGGACACGTGAGTTACAGTAGGATTCAAAATAAGCTCAACATTCCTCTGCGAGCCGACACACCTTGTAAGTCTTGCGCTCTCAGCAAAATCACCAGAGCAAGCTTCAAAAAATCCCACAGTAAAGCCAAAAGGCCCTTCCAAGAAATCCATCTGGACACCATTGGCCCCATCTCTACCTCTCTCTCTGGTCACTGATACATACTCACTGTTGTAGACAGCTGTACACTCTATTGCTCTGCCATCCCTATTAAAACCAGAAGTGACATTCCTGAAACTTTAATCCTTGTCCTTAAAATGGAAGCTAAACGGTTTGGCCACTTTCCTAACGTTCTGCATTCTGATTGTGGCACGGAATTTGCTAATCACACTATGAAAGACTTCTGTGAGAAGAATCTGATCATTCTTAGACACTCTGATCCGTAAACTCCGGAGCAAAATGGATTAGCTGAAAGATTCAATTGAACTGTCATTGAATCGCTTAGAAGCACTCTCCACGACTCTGGAATCAATAAAAATCTTTGGCATGAGGTTATCAAAGCCGTAACTCTAGCATTAAATCAAATTCCTTCACAAAAAAGCAATCATTCCCCATATCAATTATTCAAACACAAAGATATTCCCATTAAATTCTTTAAACCCATTGGCATCAACCTGATCTTCCTTGCTCCCCCGGGTATCCCTTGGTCTAAGTTGGATCCGAAAGGAATTCCTGGAATTCTGATTGGATACAACAATCACCTTCTCTCCTATCAAATCCTACTTGAAAGTGGTAGGATAATTGACACAAAACATGTTTTGTTTTTAGACTTTAATCCCAAAAACATTGACAGTAATCTTTCATCTATCTATGATGATGATATTGATAACCAATACACTCCTTCTCTTCCTGATTCCCACGCCGATGAAGTTATTTCTGAACTAGATGCCTTTGATGAAGCCGCCAAAACAGAAGAAACCACTTCCACTCCTCCGACAGTACCCAAAACCAAAAACGTTTTGAATACTTTCCCCGAATCTACTGATGTAGATCCTGAAACCAATGCGCCCCCATCTAATTCTCCTCCTTCTCATACTCCGGGGTACTCCTTGAGAACCCACTCCTCAAACATTAAACCTGCAAAATATTCCTACTTTGTCCAAGATTCTGGTCCATATTCTGAAGCAATTACTGAAGAGTTCAACAACATTGAAAGTCAAGAAGTGTGGGAAGATTTCTCTTTTACCCCTGAAAAATACCTGAATACTACCCTCGTCCTGAAGGAAAAACCTGCTACGGAAAGCTCCCCAGCCAAGAAAAAGGCCAGACTCTGTATACAAGGATTCCAACAGACGTACGGAGTGGACTTCTTTGAAACGTTTGCTCCTACTGGTAGATTTGCTACACTCTTGGCTCTATTGACTATCTGTATGGACAAGAACTTAAAAATAAGGCAATTCAATGTTAAAGGAGCATTCCTACACGCTCCTTTGAACTAAGATATATACATAAAAACTCCAAAACACTCCTCTAGAAAAACCCCTTTCCTAAAATTGAACAAGTCGCTCTATGGCCTTAAGCAATCCCCCGCTAATTGGTATAATACGCTCACTAAATGGCTTGTCAACATCCACTTCTGCCCGTCAGAATCAGATCCTTGTCTATTTCTGGACAAAACAAACTCTACTTTTGTCTTCTTCCACGTCAATGATCTTATAGTTGTAGGCAATGTGGATTGTTTTGAAAAGAATTTCCTCAATAGATTCCCAAACTCTTCCGCTCATTTCCCCGATACTCTCTTGGGAATGGATATCTCAATTGACAAAAACTTCATCAAGCTGAATCAAAAGAAACTGATAGTTAAAACTCTTGAGGAACTCAATCTTAACAACGCTAAATCTGTGTTAACCCCTTTGACTCCTGTAATATGTCTATCCAAGGCTACTCAACAAGAAATAGATGATTTCAAGGCTTTGGGAATCAACTCCAGAAGATATACGGGTATCCTTAACTTCCTCTCTTGCCGCACTCAACCTGATCTTTCTCCTGCAGTCTCCATTCTCTCTTGATTCAACAAAAATCCTGGAATTCTACACTGGAAGGAAGTTCTACATTGTTTTAAGTACATTTGGGGAACTACCCAACTCAATCTAACCCTATGTCCTTCTAAAGAAAATCGACAAGAAATCCTATACTTCTCTGATGCAACTTGGGCTGACGACCATCTTACTCGAAGATCTCAGTCTGGCTATTTGTGTCTTTGGCTGTCTTGTCCAATCTCATGGAACAGCAGCCAACAGCGGAATATAGCCATGTCTTCCACAGAATCAGAGCTGAATGCATTGTCAGATGCTTTCCAAGAAAATACATGGATGAGACATCTTATCAATGAATTAAGGAACGTTCCTCTAGGCTCTACAATTTTCAATATAGATAACTCTGGTCTTCTGGAGAAGATAAAAAACTTTGGATCACATTCTAAAACCAAACACCTAGATATTAAAGCCAAAGCTATCCAAGAAATTTACAAATCTAACGAAATCAACGTCAATCTTATTGCGTCCGATTCAATGATTGTGGACTGTCTCTCCAAAGCCTGCAATAGAAAATCTCTTGACCTCCTTCTTTGTTCCTGTTTCACTCCTTCTTAGTTAATCACACCAAACTCCGGGGGGTGTTGAGTTTTCTTGACCTAACAGGTCGCTGCGCGCCTTACAGAACTGACTTCAAACCTAATCTTGACCTCAAACCCTATCTCATACTCGCTGGAACTTAATCCTTCTACTTGTGACTTCCCTTTTCTTTCCCCAAAAAACTTATCTGACCCGGATCACGTCTCTAACTCTTCCTGACCAACCGCCCTACCTTGGCTAATCTCCCTGAATCAACTTCAAACTTGCACTGTCTCAAGTTATTGCGTCAAATCCTCAGCTTCAAACCCTGAACTCAAATCTCCATTAAATTTGACCTCAAGTCACTGCCTTCCTGAATTCGGCGACAGAACCTTTTTCGAGTTTGTTGTGGTGGTACGTATCTTAAACCCATGGAGTTTGTTCTCAAAACTTTCTATTTTATTTATCCATTTTTTTATCTCTTTGCCTGTTCTATATTCTCTCAGTTTTGGCCTGAAATCAAATTATCAGAATCCCTTCAAATTTCTTGATCAATCAAAAAATTGGTCAATCAAATTACAATCAATTGGTTGATTGATTTGCAATCAATCAAAACCATTGATCCATCAATGAAATTGGTTTTGATTGATTGATAGATTTATCAAAGCCATTGATTGAGTGATTGATCAATTGATTAGGATTTGATTGACCAATTGATTCCTAATCAATTGGTGGAGGTTGGTCAAGCAAGGAAGGAGGAGGAGGAGGAGGAGGAAGGGGGGAGAAAGAGAAGGGAGGGGCTTACCAGATGAGGAGGGGGATGCAAGTGAGATGAGGTGGAGCTGAGAGAGAAGACTTGGGGGAAGTTTAAAGGAGAGGTAAGCAATGGTGGTTTAGTGAGTGGAAAGAATGAGGGAAGGGGACTCACAGAGTCTGTTGGTGAGTTGGATGGTGGATGTTTTGGGGATCTTGGTGAAGTTGATGATGCTGGTGAGGTTGGTTAGGTTGCTGAGGTGAAGGAGGTGGTTTGATGAGGAGGAGGAAGGAAGGTGACTGGTGTGTGAGTGGGGTGAGGTGGAAGTGTTAGAGTGGTGAGGTGGAGGGGAGAGGTGGATGGGCTGGCAAGTGGTGGGGTATGAGGTGGAGGTGTTTTTTGATTTTGTCTAAGTCCACTAAAAAAAAAAAAAAAAACCAACTCAGCCTGGAAACTTGGGTGAACAACAAAAAAAAAACTTACTGTGAATTTATTTTTCACCTATTTAAAAATCAAACATTACTCATCAAAGAAAGAAAGGGTGACAGGAAGAATCTGCTCTCTCATAGAAGAAGATGAGGGACAAGATAAGACAGGGATGACTTGAGGTGGGTCAGGAATATCATTGTCAAATATTTTGTTCCATTCATCTTTGATGTTGGCCAAAAGATTGTGAAGGATTACACAAGTAATAATTGAGTTGATGAGGATCTTCATGTCTTTGGGGTTTTGAAGCTGCTTTTGCATTTCCCTTAATCTGGCCCATCTTCCTTTCAGGACTCCTATGGCATGCTCAATCCAAACTTTTGATTGCGCATGATGATAGTTGAAATTGGTTTTTCCTTGATTGTTAGATGAAACATTTTGGTATGCTGGAACCACATATTTGCCACTAGCATAATCTAAGTAGGCAAGAAGGTATTGATTGTGGTAAAAGTAGTTCTCTGGTTGTTGGAAAATCCGCATCCAATTGAACACGTATGAATCCTGACAAGAACCTGGAAGGCCAGCATGGAGGGATATGAAATTCTTGTTTTCATCACAAACAAGTTGTAGTGCCACAGAGTATCTAAAAAAAAGATGAAACATATTTAGTCAGTGGTGTGATCAAAGGTTTTATCAAAGACATTGGAAAAGAAATGAACCAGTTGTCTTTTTTTGCAATCAAAATAGTGGTTGCCATCTAGCTTGGGTTTTTGACTCAAGGGGATGGTGGTTCCATCAACAAACCCAATGCAACCAGGAAAGCCTTTGGTATCCATTACTTGAGATATCTCCTTGCTTTCTCCTTTGTTTGGCCAAGAAAGGACTGAGAAATGGAAAGATAGGATAGCAATAATGACTCTTTTGGTGTATAAGTCAATGCTTCCATAACTGACTGAGAATAGATTTTCAAATCAACGGATTTCTGCTCCATTTCCATTTGAACCCAATCTACAAAGAGCAACAGAAAGTTGGATGGCTGGATTTCATTGAGGATTCCAAGAATTTTTCTGGAAGATGTGGTGGTCTTCAATCAGCTCCAAAAGTTTCATGAATGAAGGCAACAAAGTTTGGAATAGTTGCTGGAAGCTTAAGTTGGGGATGAGATGAAGATTTTGACTTTCATACATAGGGTTGTGGAGGGTGTGTATTCTTGGAACCATGTATTGCTTTTCCAACAGAGAATTCAAAGCTAACCAAGCTGATTCCAAATTGGAGTCTGAATCAGAGTCTGAATAGGAGTCAAACAGTAGCAAAAGTTCAGTCAGATTTTTTGTGTTTTCAACTTGCTGGCGGGAAGTCTGATGGGAAATGTTGAGAAAGATGATGATGTGATGTGTGGTGATGAGATGATGATGGGATTTGATTTTTGTGAAGATGGAGGTCTGAAAATCAATAGAGATGTGAAGCAATGGAGATGAGATGTGTGTGATGCAATGGAGATGCAACCAGCATGGCTTTGCTGATGTGGATGGGTGTTTTAGATGTGATGGATGATGGATGAATGATGATGAATAAATGGCGGTTTTAATGTTTGAAATCCACCATTTTCATGAAACCTGCCATTTTGAAATACACCCGTAAGGGGGTATGTGTATTTCAGAAACCCACCATTAAAAATGGCGGGTTTTGTCAAAAAGAATGGCAGATTTCTAATGGCGGGTTTGCTAACTTTGATACGCCCTAATATGACAAACTATGTTTTTGCATCTGCAGGATGCACAGTATAAATGCTCCTGATCCAATAAACAATCTGAAAGTGCCTGAAATCTTTCCTGAGTGGATGGAATGTGAAATATTATGTAAAGTCTGAATATTTCATTTTACTTGCAAAACTATAAATTGAATTCATTTTGAAATATTGTGTAAGAATAATTTTTCCTTGTGTGGATATTTGAAAAAATTCATCAAGGGATTTATCTGGTTGAAAAAAACCTGTATTTGGCGAAGAAGATGAATATAAAGCTCCAAAGAAGAAGGTGAGGTAGCAAAAAAAAAATTCAAAGAAAAAACTCTTCAACATGTCTCTGGAACACCTACCCACCTTGAATCCCTAAATTAGTCAATTTACTCCAAATAAGCACTAACATCAACAGTATAAATATCATAGCCCTTATAAATTTATTTTTGTAGATATTTAAAAACCAAGATACCTGAATATACATCTGCATTTAACTGGAATTGGTACTTTCCCAAAATTTAAGGATTGTAGGAAACCCCACAGGAATTATCAATGTCAAAGTTTGTATGATGCCTCCTTGGTGAAATGGTAGTTCAATTATGGTGTCTTCTATATTTGGAATAACTGTTTTTAATGACAATGAAGGCTGGATAGAAACCAAATTGAATGAAAAAACTCCCAAAAATCCCTCTGAAGTAGCTTAAACTCTTGAATCCCTAAAATAGTATATTACATCCAAATCTGCACCAACATCAACATTAAAAAAATAATGGCCCTTAGAAATTCATTTGTAGAGGTATTGAACAGCCAAGATACCTTCACATATCTTCATATTTATGTGGCATTGGTGCTTTGCCAAAAGGTAAGGATTTTAAGTAACAAACCACAAGTTATCAATGAGGAACTTTGTATTATTCCTCCTCAGTGAAATGGTAGGTCAATTCTGGCATCTTTTATATGCTGGAAGACTGATTTCACCCAAAATTGTTTCAGGATAGATGGCTTTTGGGTATTTATCCTTGCATTTGCAACTATTGGTGTAAGCTTCTTTCATTTTTGAACTACCACCTGGGATAGGTATCACATGTCTTCTAATTTCTTGAAATTTTTTTGACTGTGTGAATTGATGAGGTAGCTCTGCACAAAAAATCATGCCAATATATTCAGATTTCCTTTGTTGGTGATCATGCTAAGGAATGACCAAGATGTGAGAATCAGGCAGACCTCTGCCTGGAATACTGTAAAATTTTTTCTTCCCATTTTAAATCCAAATATTCCATTCATTGGTTTTGATTTTTGAACCTGTGTTAATATGTCTGGATTTTGTATGGAAAAGGTTTTCCATTCAACTGATGAGATGGATGATGGATCCACTATTGAGAATGTGTGGAACTTTGGTTGGGAATCAAAATTATATTTTTAGAATGATTGGAAACAGAAGTGCCTTAATGGTGATCAAACTATAACAAACTCATGAGTTGGGAGTTTAGAAATAGTTGATGATTACAATCAAGATGATCATATGTGGTTGGACTTCTCAAGTGATTGTAATGAGAATTTTGAAGAATTTAATGAAGATGTGAGTGGCATGATTCATTTTGACGCACCAGCAAAGGAACTGAAGAGTTAATTCTATGTAGATTTGGAAAATGATTCATGTTTGTTTTATGCAGAAGAATCTCTAATATATACTAAAAAGAGTGGGTCCTGCACCCTTGATAAATACTGGCGTTGTTTGCCTTGGTCCTCCATCCTCTGTTCATTTCCTAGCATTGAGGATGCACCTCTGGCATCTAAGCGTTTTCACCAGGCAAAATCTTACACTGGGCAAAAGCCCCTCCCCAAATTTGGGGCAATAATCCTAGTCAAGGATATAAAAAATGTAGCTTGTGGTGTTTCAAGATTGGGAAATCCAATAGCAGGTGGTATTCATGTACAAGTTACACTGAAGGTGATCTTGTGGTTACATTTCCTTGTTACACTGTTGTCTGTAACATACCTTGCAGCGCATCAATATTGCACTGAAGGTGTTGTCCCCCTTAAAATCCCCCCTGTTACACTGTTTTCTGTTACATGTCTTGCAGCTCCTTGATGTTACACTGAAGGTGTTTTTTTTGGTTATATCCCCCTGTTACAAAGGGGACCCAACCTTATGTATAAGTACATACATGCAGAAATATGTCTATTGAAATGGAGTTAAAAAATGGACACATTTGCTTTAGGTTATTAAATGATGTAGCATAAACAGAATAATTTTAAAAAAATATGACAAACTATGTTTATGAATCTGCAGGATGAACAGTATAAATGCTCCTGATCCAATAACACATCTGAAAGTGCCTGAAATCTTTCCTGAGTGGATGGAATGTGAAATATTATGTAAAGTCTGAATATTTCATTGAAATAGTCAAACTAACAATTGAATTTATTTTTAAATGCTGTGTAAGAATATTTTTTCCTTGTGTGTATATTTGAAAAACTTCATTCAGGGCTTTGTATGGTTGAAAAAAAACCTGTATTTGGCAAAGAAGATGAATATACAGATTTGAAAAAAAAGATTAAGTAGCAAAGAATTTTAAAGAAAAACCTCTTAAACAAGTCTCTGGAACACCTACCCACCTTGAATCCACAGATTAGCCAATTTAATCCCAATAAGCACCAACATCAACAGTATAAATATCATAGCCCTTATAAATTTATTTTTGGAGATATTTAAAAACCAAGATATCTGAATATATATCTGCATTTAAGTGGAATTAGTATTTTCCCAAAATTTAAGGATTGTAAGGAACCCCACATAAATTACCAATTTCCAAATTTGTATGATTCCTCCTAAGTGAATCTCTAGTTCCATTCTGGTGTCTTCTATATTTGGAATAACTGTTTTTAATGAAAATGAAGGCTGGATAGAAAACAACTTGAATGAAAAAACTCCCACAAAGGCCTCTGAAGGAGCTTACCCCCTTGAATCCCTAAAATAGTTCATTTCATCCAAATCTGCACCATCATAACCATTGAAAAAATCATGGCCCTTATATGTGTATCTGTAGCTATATTGAACATCCAAGATACCTTCACATATCTTCAAACTTATGTGGCATTGTTTCATTGCCAAAAGGTCAGGACTTTAAGGAACAATCCATGAATTATTAATGAGGAACTTTGTATGATTCCTCCTCAGAGAAATAAGAGGTACATTCTGGCATATTTTATATGCTGGAAACTGGTTTCACCCACAATTGTTTCAAAATAGAAGGCTTTGGGGTCTTTCTTCTTGCATCTGCCATTATCCACGCAAGGTGCTTTCATTTTTAAAGTACCACATGGCCCAGGTGTCACATGTTATTTCACTGCTTGAAAAAGGTTTTGATCTTTGAATTGATCAGGTCTCTGCCTTAAAAATCATTCCAATCTATTCAGAGTCTATTTATTCAGATGTTCTTTGTTTGTGATCATGGTAAAGAATTACCAAGATGTGAGAATGAGGCAGAACTCTCTTCTTAAATTATATAAAATGAGTTCTTCCCATTTTAAATCAAAATATTCCATCAATGAGTTTTTATTTGAAAACCTGTGTTTCCATATCAGGATATTCTATGGAGCATTTTTGCCATTTAAATGATAAGATGGATGATGGGTCCACTACTGAGAATGTGTGGATGTGTGATTTGGTATCAAAGAATTATTTCTTCTATTTTCAGCATGGTTGGAACAGATATGATATTTTTAAATAATAAATAATTTTGATCAATTGGGAAATTAGGGGAATGGATAAAAAAAGGATGATGTGAACAATTTTTCAAGTCTTTCAACCAATAGGAATTTAAAACAAATCTTGTAACATGGAAATCTTGCTATGTGATTTCAGTGATGGATAGAATTCAACACCTCATGGTAAGCCAATTGAATAGAAAAAATTGATATGAAAAAAATAAGATAAATTTGACATAATTTTGATCAAGTAGAGAATTTGGGAGATGGATTAAAAAAAAGGGCATTATTTTTTTCACCAGTGCTACCCTTAAACTCATGGGGGTACTACGTCCCCACAAAACCTAGTATACATGGTGTGGTGTTGTATTTATAACCTTGGATTGGGAACTGCTTTGCGGGCTGCGCGCTCAGAAGTTGGGTAGGTTGGGCTCAGCATTTGGGGTGCGCGCAATTTCAGCAGTGCCTGCTGCGGCCCAGCACCAGTTGCGGGTTGGGCCTACTCAGGGCGTGGTGGGCTTGAAACCTGCTTGGAAAATGCAGACCATGTGATGGAGCCAACCCAACCAAGTTTGCAGGCAGCTAGTTTGGGAAGCAGGAGGGGGGCAATAGCGGGGTTATACGCACCTGGGAGGTCCGCGCAAGCATAGGCGCGGATTGATCCATGGATCACAGGATTTTCAGATGCACGCAGACAGATAAACGCAGGGGTCTCCAAGTAGGACGTGGCAGAGGGTGGCGCCATGAGAAAGACAAACTGGACGTACATAACAATAGGGGGAATGGTTTTGGAGGGAGTGAACAGTTGGGGTAGGGTTGGGCTAGGGTTCTGGGCCCTAGGGTTTTCTTTCTGAAAATTTGTTTCTAGGCTTTCTGTTGCACTTATACTTAGGTTAGGGTTTAGAGGGAGGAATTAAAAACCTCAATCTCAACTCTGGTTTGTAGGAGATACATCTTATGGGATAATCATCTGGGAAAGAGAGCATTGGACTGGATTGGAAGGAATACAAATCATCATTGCTTTACCTCTCTCCCCTCTACAATTGTCCCTTTCTCATCAAACTCATCAACTTCAACCTCCTTAAAGATGCTTGGACCAATAACTTACAAACTTGAGGACAACTAAGGGGAGTATCTCTCTTCTGTTTCCACATATGGGGGTCTGGCTGGGAAATAATCTTTTGTCCTAGTTTCTCAAAGGTAGAGTATGCAATTTTTCCAACAAATAATCTAGGTTCAAAAGTTCTGCCATCATTCCCTCCTTGTTCAGGACCTAGTGAGAAAACACCTCCTCTGCCACTGACCACTTGGTCCAGTGGCTTTGCTCCTCCCAAGTTGGATTCCTCATAGGCAATTGAGGCTCCTTGTTGTGGTAGTCCAAACCTGTCCTATAGCCATCAGACTCACTTTTGTGCTATAAAAACAGCTCAAACACTCAAATTAACCTCAGGAGGGGATTCTACATTACAAATAACCTATAGTCACTCAGACAAAGTACCCCTCTATCACTCAAGGATTAGAAGATACAGTCCAAAAAACCTCCAACTGTGGCAAACTCATACTCAACCAGGTGTCACATCTCTGTGGAAGGCATAAAGACAGACCTTGAAACCCTCAAGTACATACCAGTAACAGCTTAACCTCAACACCACAACCATACACCAACCCTGTCAACTCAGACAGAATACAGAAATACAGATTCAGGAGGTAGTGCAACTAGTTCAGCTCCTGTCACCTCACCCAGGATGCATTAAAATACACCTACACAAGGCTATGCAGAAGTATACAGGACAGAATAGGCAGGTAGAAATGAAAACAGTATCAACCAGTTCCAAACAAACAAGCAAATACCCATACAAAAGACTATGCAGAAGTATAAAGGAAAGTATAGGCAGGAAGAAGTGGAACCAGTCTCAACCAGTTCCAAACAAACAAGAAAATACACATACACAATACTATGCAAAGTATAAAGGACAGTATAAGCAGGAGGAAATGAAACCAGTCTCAACCAGATCCAAACAAACAAGAAAATAAACCTACACAAGGATATGCAGAAGTACACAGGGCTACCCAGCAATACATGCAGGCAGCCAGAACCATGTAGTATCAAACAATCCCAGCACCACACACAAACTTATGAAGTAAGAAGCATGTGATACCCAACAACCCACCAGACAGGGCTACCCAGCAATATATGCAGGCAGTCAAGACCATGCAGCACCAAACAAACCACCAGTAATTCACAGGAATACATGAAGGCACAAGCAAGTAGCACCAAACAAACCACCAGTGAATGCACAGCAATACATGCAGGAAGAACAGTCAGTAACAAATAAGCAACCAGCACCAGACCAACCTTATCAGCACCTCACAGCAATTTATGCAAGGTTGTACAGGCATTAAAACCCTGTACAATCTTTCACAACCAGCAGAATTGCCTCAGTTTCATGCAGTGAATTTTGTCTAACCAGCAGAATTGCCTCATTTTCCTGCAGTGTCTTCTGTCTAACCTGAAGAATTGCCTCAGTTTCATGCAGTGTCTTTTTCCAACCCGCTAAAATGTCTCATGTACCTGTATCCCACTGTAACAGGGGAAGCCCCAGGGCACCCTCAGGGGAAGCCCTGAGCATCCCCTGAGGACCAGATTTTCTATTTAAGGAGGGCCTCTCTGCCCTATCCAGGTTGTATCATCATCCCCACCTACCTCTCCACACAGATCAAACCACCTAACAGGCCCTCTTGGCCCATCCATCTGTGATACCTACCCAGATAAATATTAGTAGTGAATCATTTATAAAAGGAAACAAGAAATCAGAAACCAAGTCATTACCCATCTTTAGCCAATTAAAACACCCACCAGGTGCTTGAATAAGGGTTCTTCTGTGACCTTAATACTCAGCACCAGATTAAAGAAAACCACCCCTTAATCAATAAATAACCCTTACAAAGAAAGAGAGCACAAAAAAAAAGAAACTGCCAATCTTTCCTCTACCCATCCCCCTGTGGGTAAACCATCATTGGGTCCTCTCCTGATACAGCCCCTTGATAAAACCTTGAACCCTTTAATATTGGGATATTGGTTAAGATCAAAAATATCTGATAAATAACTAACCAATAACCCAATACATCTGGTCTATTATTCAACAAATTCTACCAATAAATAGTTAAATAATTAATATAGGTCCAATCTGAGGCCTATATTAAGTCTCAAAGAAACCCGCAATTAATTAACATAAATTATTTTGCATAATTACTATAGAACTAGAAGGGCAGGCAATTCAAAACCAATACTATTCTTACTAATACTCTAAAGGAGAAGAAGTAATACTAAATTACCCTTCAAGGACTTCCAGGAAGATATTTGCTACTTTATTTAATATAATCCCACAGGAGTCTCTACAATTGGTGTCCCAACAATGGCTTGTTTCCTTTAGATTTGAATAGTTATTAAAACATAACATATTGGTGGATCATTAGCCTCAAGAATCAAATCAACATTCACAAAGCCAAAAGAAGAAACCCATATCAGATAATTGAAGACCTCAAGGACCAACTCAGAGGGATTGAAGATAATAACATCTATACTCGGGATAGAGAAAGAACTGCAAGACAAAACCAAAATAACCAGTTGATCCCAGGATAAGCCAGGGGAAGACCAGAAAAGAAGTTAGAATGAGCCAGACCCTGGAGTAGAAGCAATGGGGAACATTGCCAACATTACCAAACTCATAAACCAAATTCTTGAAGAAAAAACAGCACAGGGAATTCCAGAAACCCCATACATCCAACCAAGAATCAGATTTCAGACCCCAACCCCAAGATCAGCATATCAAAAAATCCCAGCAGAAACCATGGAAGAATCAACAAACGCCTCCATCAGCCCAGGAATAAAAATATATCCCCAAGCTAGAGAAGAAGGAAGAAGATCTACTAGGAGCCAATATGATGAAAGAACTCCAGTCAGAAGACCAGCCAAGGATAACTCAATAATAAACAATGATGAACAAAATGGGGTATTATTAGATGGAAAGAAATTGAACCTTGAATTTGATGGGACAGAAGTAGAAAAATTTATTAAAAGAGTAAAGAAACTGGCAAGGATCCAGAAGGCAGGGGAAATAGATATAGACCTAAAATTACCTTTCTTAGTACAAGACAAGAATATAAGGGATTCCATTGAAGGTATTGAAGGAAATGAATATGGGGACTGGGATATCTTGAAGAAAGAATTGAAAAGGAAATGGGGCACAGCTACCCCCCATAGAAGGTTCAATGAAGAATCCATACCAAGGCTGCTCAGACATACTCAAGAGCAGGGAGGAATCAAAACTAAGCATGAATTCAAGAAGTTCATTGGAAGTTATGAGGAGATGGTTATTTATTTCATCAGAATGGGTTATGACAACACCAACTGGGAAAGTGGAGAAAACCTCTGGAAAGCTTTTTCCACTGATCTTTGGAGGGAAGTCAACAGAGAATTGGCCCATGCAGGAAGAATCAAGATTGCAAGAGATGGCAGATAACTCCCGCCAGATTTGGAGACCTTGAAGGATTTTGTGGAAATGACCTTGGCCTTATGGGATGTGGATGAAGAAGAAACCCCTAGACCTACCATCAAGAACTTAGTGGAAACCAAGAAAGAAGTCAAGTTTCAGCAACTGGGAGTAGATGAGCTCTTGAATGAAGGAAGATATTACAAAACTCACTATGGCTTTAAATCAGAAGCAGGAACCTCCTCACTTTGATAAGATAAACCAAGGGATTTCACAAAACTACATACCCTCATTGCCCAGTGCAGGACCCAGATGGCCAATCAGATGTCACTATTGCAAGGATTAACTTCATGCCCCAGTCAACTGTCCAGACTTGACAGAAGAAATAAAGGCCAGGAGGGTGTACAAACAAGGAACCAACTATTACTTCCCAAACAGAGAACCCATACCTTATAGACAGCAGAAAAGTTTCAGAGATAAGGTCAAGAAATTCTCAGAGGATCAAAAAGTCCAAAAATTGGAGGAACCCCAGAAGCAGATGGAACAAACCAATGTTGCAGCATTCTTGAAGACTGGAAATTGGGAAGATTGGACACCACCAGAGGTAAATATGAAGGAATCTCAAGTTCAATGGGGAATGAGAAGATCACAAAGGTTGGCTGGAAATCCACCAGAGAGGGATAAAATCCAGGAGGCACCAGTAGTAGACCAGGGAACTTCAGCTCCAACTAAAGAAATAGCCCCAGAACCAAGGAAGAGGAAGAAAAGCTATGCAGGAGCATGGGTGGAAATGGACCATGATTCTGAAGATGAAGGAGAACCCCCCAAAGAACCTTTCAAGGAACCTGTAACTGAAACTGTGAAGAGGAACCCAGTAAATTCAGAACCAGTGGATACTCAGGAAGGAACCAAGATGGAAGAAAGCTTGAAGAAGAAGATATTAAAGCAGAAATTCAACTATACCTTGGAGGAGCTCCTTTTAGTTGCACCAAATCTTTTCCAGAAGTTAAAAAATATGACCCCTGAAGGAACCTTGGATTTGAATAAGACTTCTAAACCAACAACCAGCAAAAACAATATAAGGATAAATGGATTTCAGAACCACTTTGAAGGCTATTCAGATGATGAATACCCATGCTCTATAGGCAACAAACTCACCTATGCTTGTCCACTGGGATTCATTGACATATGGATTAAGCAAAAGAAGATCAAGGCTCTTGTGGATACTGGTGCTGAGTTAAATGTCATACAAGAACATTTGGCCATTCAGAAAAGCTTGGTGTCCAGAGAACTTTTCATGAAGGTCACATGAATTGGATGCCACTCTACCCCACTAATTGGACTGGCTGAAAGAAAAGTATTTGAAATAACACGGGGAACCAAAGTCTTCCCACTTCTTCATAGCCAAAGGATCAATTCATACAGTACTTGGAAAAAAATTATTTGTGGATGATAAAGTAAGGTTGGAACTGTCAAAGCATAAAGGGGAAGTCTTAAGCTGTGAGATAGCAGGAGGAGAAAGGTTATGCATCCCAATTTGTTCACCAGATCAAGCAGGCTGGCAGGTCACACCACCCAGAAGACCAATGGGCATGAACAGTATCACAGCAAACTTAGAACAAGAAGAGGACTGGATCAGTGGAAAGAATATACCAGAAATAGATCCTGAAGGCCTACCAGACACCTGGGAAAACAACATCATCACCCCTGAAGTACCAGAAGAAAGAGAGTGGGGGGAGGTGTTGAATAAACAAGAATCTGAAGAAACCCTGGAAATGTTTCAACAAGTATTTGGAGGATTTTGGACCAACCTGGAAGGTATGGAAGGAACCAATTGGGGAGAATTACCTGGAGCAGGATTGGAAAACTCAGATTTTATGGACTTACTCAACACTTACACTGGAAACACCCTACTAGTTCATGGACAATGGCAATCTCAGCATGGGAAATTCCAATGGATTGTCAGGTATTGTTTATATTATGGGGAAGATTGGGCCAAATCCTGGGTTAGCCATATGATCATGATGGACCAAGTCATACCAGACCATGTCAGATGGTCAGGATACTTGGAAGCGTAATTTCCTTATGTTTTACCTTCAAGATGCAGAAGTAAGCCTTCAGTTTCTTTTGATGTGCTGAGGGAATGGGTGGGCAATTTTCATGTTCTTTCTCACTGTAAAAAATATGATATATACACCTAAAACAAACAAAAAGCAAAAAAAGAGGTTCAGTACTTTGTTTTGGTTCATGTCCTTTTGTTTCAAAAAAAAAAAAAAAAAAAAAAAGAGAAAAAAAAACTCACTGATGATAACCCTAACTGATGAAGTCTCCTCTCAACAGCAAGATCACAAAAAAAAACCAACAAAAAACAAAACAAAAAACAAAAAAAAAAATATTCATTGAAAATATATGTAAATATAAATATTATAATACAAACATATATATATACCTATAAGTGATCAAAAAAAAAGAAAAAGAAGGTATTCATTGCAAAAATATATTTATATAATAAAAATATAGGAATTTATATATCTATAATAAAAAAATATTTATTTAATTATAAATATGTACAAATAAATATATATATATATCTCATCATGACAGGACATCTATATAAACCTAAAAAAAAAATGCAAAAAAACCCTAAAAAAGTCAATATTAATAACCTTTTAAACGGCCCAACAAAAATTGAGAGGACAGGGTAGCAGCGGCTTCGGAAATTTCACCTATTCAGGTTTCAACAACAAAAGAAAGGGTCAGGAGCCGGCCTAGCAAAAAAAACACAGAAGAAAAAGGATAAAAAGAAGGGCCCCAAAACAATCAATAGGAAGGGGCCAGCTACCGGCCTCAGAAAGGAAGGCATTGCGCAACTCCCCCACCTATGGACTTTCAAACAACAGGGGAATGGGTCAGAAGCTGGCCTAAAAAAAAAAGAAAAGAAAAGAAAAGAAGAACTTACCAACATGACAATGGCCGGAAAGGGCAGCCACCCGCTTTGGAAAGGAAGGCACGACTCGCCTATCAATCTTTCAATGTCAACAGAAAAAAACAGTCAGAAGCTGCGCTTAGCAACAAGGAAAAAAAAGAGGAAAGGAAAGGTAACTCACCAAAGCATTGCCACCAAAGCAACAACGAGGACATTCTCAGCGGATGGAGGGGGGAGGTGACTGCTGGTTGGCCCTCCTTAAATAGACATGGAGGGGAGGGGAGAACCTGGCTCCCAACAGCCAGCTGCTCTGATTGCTACAATCCAATGATCTTGGAAAGGTCTGAGTGGTGGTATGGATTATTGCAGCAATGGAATCTAAATCAATCAAAGAAGAAAATAAATGAGATTGGTTAAAAGAAGACGGGGAACCAAACAAATGCTACCAAACAAACCTCACAATCAGCTGCTGGAATACACTGCTTTGATTTCACCACCCACAACAACCTCAAGCTGATTGGAATGATTGAGCCAGATGACCAAATGATTTTCTGGTCAATTTTGTGATCCGTTGCAAATCCTGCCCATTGGAAGAATTAAAAAAAAGAAGAATACAAAAAAAAATCAATAAAAAAAACAAGATAAATTATTAAAGAAAATACATCAGCCTATCAACAAATCAAAATGTTGAACAATTACTTGCACCACCCCACCTGCGTGTGATGACCATGCACAATTGGTCTATAAACTACAAATAAATAATTATAATATAGTGGCCGCCGCAAACTGGAGATTGACATGCTTGGATTGGCCTGTGGAATGATGGAATAAGATTTATTGGAGAACAATGTACCAAGCTACAGGATGGACCCCAATTTTACATTAGCACACAATTTGGTTGTGTTTATGGAATGTAAATAGGAAAAGCTGAAAGGAGTCAAGAAGAAAATAGAAGAAAAAGCCACAAAGGAAATTATTGACATACATATTAAACACCGCATTCCTGTGTTTGCTGCAATCCAACATTCAAAGAGCAACCGCCACAACAATTGAGATCAATGTAAGGGTGGTAGGTACTTACCTAAGTTTGGACAGGTCAAGCCACAAAATCAACTACCATGCGCGGTAGTTCCCATCTTCTTACAACCACCTTGCACGCAACACCCCCATCACTGCGCTGCCTGGGAACCTGCAGATCTCACATCAATCAGAAGGGTAAAAAATAAATTAATAAATAAACAAATAAGATAAATTAAAAAAATAAAAAAAATGAATTGATTGACCAATCAATCTAAAATATAGATCACTCACTTCAACCGCTGGCAATGACCCGGGCCCCATCTCTTTGAATTCCTGCATTGAATGGAGGGGGGGGTACTGTTGTGATGATCTACATATGCAAAAAAAAGAAAATCACGCCACAAGTGCGGCGTCAGCATGAATGTATTTTGGTTGGAGACGAGTAAGGAGAAAATCAATACAGAAACAATTTTAGTATAAGAAATACAGGAAAAAGAAGAAGGAAATACAGGGACTTACCAGATAATTTAATGCCGCGCCCCCGTATGTTGTAGTGTTTGGAATACTTGCAAAAGGTTGATATTGCAAGCCAATATTGGGTCATTGGGATGAAGATCAAGCCGCAGATATTGATGGCCAAGGATGGGCTCCACAACAACTACCGCGCATGGCCCCCATTCCCAAACCTCCCGCGCACCTTGCGCAACCTTCTTGCCTTTGTACCCAACCGCCCGCGCACCTTGCGCCCCATCCGCTGTGGTGCCCCATCCTGGACACCCTGGCCACCTTAAGACCTTGATCCATAAACTGTTGCGCAAACGGACCGTCTGGCATCTAAAAAAAAAAAAAAAAACAATTCCAACTCATCATCAGGTTCATCCGCATCATCATCCTCGCGCGTTGCACGTCCCTCATACGCGCTCATCATCTTTGCGCACCGCCCATCCTCATCCTTATCCTTGCGCTTCCCAATCTCCTGTCCGCCGCGCCTCCTGATCTCCTGTCTGCCGCGCATCCCAATCTCCTGTCCACCGCGCGTCCCAATCTCCTGTCCGCCGCGCATCCCAATCTCCTGTCCGCCGCGCGTCCCAATCTCTTATCTGACCGCCGCGTGGCGCTCATCCATGACTTACCAAATCCATCCTGACCGCACCCCAAGCATTTGTCCAATCCTTGGATCCGTTGATCTCCCATCTCACTCAATCTATCAGTCGTGAATCTCAAGCCTGTCAGGATTTACTCAACCTCCTTGAGCCAATCTCCTATCCGCGAATCCGCGCTCTCACAAACTTCATCCATCACCTTTCCTGGGACTCTCCCACCCACTTCCGCCTTTGGACAAGGGGTGGAGAGTGTCAACTACCACCCGCGGACATCCGTGGCAGTTTGGTTAATTTCCCTTTCCCACCCCGTCTGCCTTTGGACGAGGGGTGGGTGATTCCGGTATTGTTGCGCAAGCCCATCCACGGACGGAAGCAAGTGACCACATGATTTTCTTTTCTTTTCCGCTCTATTTGTAGAATCCGTTGTACATAGTCTAACAGGGCCTCCTGCCCATAAAAGGGGGGGCTCTCCCCTGCCTTTTGGATCCATCATTGAATTGAATCATCAAATCATAGAGCATGAAATCAGCAAACCCTTGATCCTTGAGCCTCCATACTCAACATTTGATCCTTGAGCCTCCATACTCAAATCCTTGATCCTTGATCCTTATCACCAACCAATAGCCTTGCTGGTTGAAGAAAAATTCTTTCTGTTGGAATTTTTTTTGAGTGTGTTATATCACTCCTTGATCCCTTTCTCTGACCATACTGGTCCTGATCCTTGATAATCTTTCTGGAGCCAATCAAAATTGATTGAAGAGGTCTTATTAAGCTTAAGACCTGGAGTGTTATACCTCCCCTTAACTTCTTTGGAGTTGCATTCTGCCAGCCTACTCTTGAGTCCCTTGAGAAGTGTTGAGGTTATCCTTGCTTCAAATCAGTTACTGGTTGCTTTAGAGCTTCTTAAACATTGTTCTTTGTCTTGTACAGCCACCCTCAGTTATCTGGTACCCTTCAAGCGCTTGATTGCAGAGAGTTGGGCAGGTTCATTTAGAACCTGGAGGTTGCTTGGGTTTGAGTTGATCATCCCCAATCTTCTGCTGACAACCAGAGTTATTAGCTTGTGGGCGTTGTTTACATACAACAGCTTTTGTTCCTTGCACTCTAAGCGGACTTTAACTTCTTTTGTTCAAGTTTTTCCCTGCATAATCTTGTCTCAGATAGTGCTGTTCCATTGCTACCAAACTATTATCATCTTTATCCTCTACTCCTTGATTCCTCACTTACCAGGTTCTGGGCCTTGATCTTGGTTACATTTAAATATTTTTGTAACACTCAGGAGGGAAGCCTAAACAGCACCTTTCCCCTCCACAGAACTGCCACGGCCTAGCACCGTTTGGAGTCTTACACCGCTTGTCAAAAGGAACCCCCAACCACCCGCAACCATAACCTGCACGCATCCGCAAAAAAAGAGACACAGCCGTCAATACTGAATCAAGCGGGGGTTATATAAAAAAATATACAAATAAAAAAAACCAGAAATATATAAAGAAAAAAACTCCTAAGCAATAGTTTAAACTACTGATACATTTTTAAAAAAGAGGGATAAAAAATAAAAAGAAATATAAAATATAAGAAAATATATAAAAATAAAAAAAGGCTCCTAAGCAAGAGCGTAAACTGCTAAATCCATCAGTAAAAAATACATTAAATAACAAGGCTCCTAAGCAAGAGCCTAAAATTCTAAATAAATTAAATAAAAAAAATATATATATATATATATATAATAAATAACAAGACTCCTAAGCATGAGTCTAAACTGCAAACAAAAAAAATAAATAAATAAATAAAATAAAAAATGATTGAATAAAAAAAAATGAACCTTACTCAAAAAGATTATTAATGTAAAAAAGAATTCAACCCAAAGAGAAGATAGAATAGTAGGAAGAGGGAGGGACATGAAGACATGAAGACTGGCTTAAACTGAAAATTGGACCCAATTGAATATTTCAAGATGTGTCAAGGTGACAAGCAAACAAGGACCAATTAATCTTGAGCTAGAACTTTCTGAATAAAAGTTTCATAGTAGGCATAAAGGGAAAGGGAATCTATCAAGTATGAATAGATGCAAACAGGGCAACATGGATGAAATTGGAAGAATTGGGAAGAATATTTCTTTGGCCATGATATACCATAGTAGATGGAGGAGAAGGGAAAAGAAGATTGAAAGTAAGACAAGAGGTAATCAGAGGAGAACTTTGCTTTGGCAATGAAGTACCATAATAGATGGAGAAGGGAAAAGAAGATTGATTTTTTGAAGAAATAAAATCCAGAAGTATGCACAACCTGTCTTTTCCCAGGAAAACCCAGCTATGAACCAATATATATATATGCATAGGAAGAATGGAAAGGATATAATTATACTTTTACTTGCTAAATGGGCAAAATAAAGAAATAGATAAGAGGAGAAGATTTAGAGATAGGCCATCAAGATTGCAACAGGACCAACAGGACCACTATGATTCTCTGGACCGTTGTTTTATTTTATATGTGATTATTAGTTTTTTATTTATTTATGTCTCTCAGGATCAATACCAAGAAGAAGAAGGAGAAAAAGAAGAAGAAGAAGAAGAAGAAAAAGAAGGATAGGATGTGGATTCTGATGTCTATGGACAGGAATGCTGTGGAAAGCATTAAGTCTGGGGGGGATTTGGTAGTCCAAACCTGTCCTATAGCCATCAGACTCACTTTTGTACTATGAAAACAGGTCAAAACCTCAAATTAACCTCTGGAGGGGATTCTACATCAAAAAAAAGCTATGTTTACCCAGCCAAAGTACCCCCTATCTCTCATGGATTAGAAGATACATCCCAAAAAACCTCCAACTGTGGCAAACTCATACTCAACCAGGTGTCACATCTCTGTGGAAGGCACAAAGACAGAACTTGAAAACCCTCAAGTACATACCAGTAAAAGCTTACCCTCAGCCCCAGAAACATAAACCAACCGTGTCACCTCATCCAGAATACAGAAATAAAGATACAGGAGGTAGTGCAACTAGTTCAGCTCTTGTCACCTCACCCAGGATGCATTAAAATACACCTACAAAAGGCTATGCAAAAGTATACAGGACAACATAGGCAGGAGGAAATGAAACCAGTCTCAACCAGATCCAAACAAACAAGAAAAAACACCTACAAAAGACTATGCAGAAGTATACAGGACAGTGTAGGCAAGAGGAAGTGGAACCAGTTTCAAAAAGTTCCAAACAAACAAGCAAATACACATACGCAAGAGTCTGCAGAAGTATAGAGGACAGTATAGGCAGGAGGAAGTGAGACCAGTCTCAACCAGATCCAAAAAAACAAGCAAATACACCTACCAAAGGCTATTCAGAAGTATACAGGGCTACCCAGCAATACATGCAGGCAGCTAGAACCATGTAGTATCAAAAATCCCAAAACCACACACAAACTTATGTAGTCAGAAGTATGTGATAACCAACAACCCACCAGTACAAGTACCACAGGGCTACCCAGCAATATATGCAGGCAGTCAAGACCATGCAGCACCAAACAAACCACCAGTAATGCACAGAAATACATGAAGGCACAAGCAAGTAGCATCAAACAAACCAACAGTGAATGCACAGCAATACATGCAGTAAGAACAATCAGTACCAAATAAGCAACCAGCACCAGACCAAACTTATCAGCACTTGGCAGCAATTTATGCAAGGTTGTGCAGCCATGAAAACCCTGTGTAATATTTCCCAACCAACAGAATTGCCTCAGTTTCATGAAGTGTCTTTTGTCTAACCAGCAGAATTGCCTCAGTTTCAAGCAGTGTCTTTGGTCTAACCTGCAGAATTGCCTCAGTTTAATGCAATGTCTTTTCCAACCAGCTAAAATGTCTCATGTACCTGTATCCCACTGTTACAGGGGAAGCCCCATGGCATCCTCAGGGGCAGCCCTGAGCATCCCCTGAGGACCAGATTTTCTATTTAAGGAGGGCCTCTCTGCCCTATCCAGGTTGTATCATCATCCCCCCTACCTCTCCACACAGATCAAACCACCTAACAGGCCTTCTTGGCCCATCCATCTGTGGTACCTACCCAGATAAATATTAGTAGTGAATCATTTATAAAAGGAAAAAAGAAATCAGAAACCAAGTTATTACCAATCTGTAGCCAATTAGACAACCCACCAGGTGCTTGAATAAGGGTTCTTCTGTGACCTAAATATTCAGCACTAGATTCAAGAAAAAACACCCCTTAATAAATAAATAACCCTTACAAAGAAACAGAGCACAACAAAAAAAACTAACAACCTTTCCTCTAGCCAGCACCCCGTGGGTAAACCCATCCTTGGGTGCTCTTTTGATCCAGCCCTTTGACAAACCCTTGAACCCTTTAATATTGGGATATTGGTTAATATCAAACATATCTGATAAATAACCAATCAATAACCCAATACATCTGGTCTATTCTTCAACAAATCCTACCAATAAAAAGTTAAATAATTAATCTAGGTCTGATCTGAGACCTATGTTAAGTCTAAAAGAAACCAGCCATTAATTTAAATAAGTTATTGTGCAGACTTACTATATTACTAGAAGTGTCAGCTTGCTACTATTGCAGAGCAAGCTGCAAAAGTAACAGAATTAACATAAAAAATAATATAAATAAAATTAACCTAAGAAGGAGTAGGAAAACCATAAATATTATTTTGAAAATGGATTTTCCACCCAAAATTTGGTAGGGTCACTCACCAACCCCACCCTTGAAATCCAACTCCTTATGTATTTAAATAATTAAGGAAAGAAAGAACAAAATACCACGGCACCACTATTGAACTTTTTGGCTAATTAAATTTTTCACATGTATTGTCACGTACAAGTTTCACACCTAAAATTCAGTCAGAATTGAGGTGTTGTGTATATTTTAGGAGTTACGGACAGAAATGTGTTTTGTCACAATTCCCGCACGCAGCCGCGGCAGCCAATGCACCCGCGTACAGATGAGATACAGCTCTGTCAATCTGTCAAAGTTTTGCACGCAGCCCCAGGCCTCTGACAAGTACGCAGCTGCAGGACTATGGGTTGAAAAAGTGACAGGCGGCCTGAGAAACTTAGGTACCACATAAACATGCTACAACCCATACAGGAACATTCTACATATGTAATAAATGTTCCTGTGGATAGTAGATAGTCTGAATATACATATAATTATATAAAAATACTTAAATAAACTTTATAGGTATTTTTTATTAAATATAATTCAAAGTACCAAAAATGTCAGAAATAAGATAATGGCTACTTCTAAAAATATATTAAAATACTTTAATATACTATTATGAGAACTTCTAGACATCAATATTTTTTGTGACATACTAAGAAAACTTATGATGTAAAAATATTACACAAATACCCGTGACTTACATTTTTAAGTAATTACTTTAGTAAATGAACTGAATTGCGAAAATAAGGAGTAAAATCAATATCATGACTTTACTCCAATTATTTGATACATAATGAGAACTCAACTGACATCACAATATCCGTAGGAAGTTCTGTTAAATTAATTATTAGCTTACTGGGAACATTTACTAAAGATAATTAATTAAATAATAAATAAAAAGGACAGATTAGTGTTATCCACACGTCCAAACATCAATTATAAAGTAGAATAATTCCCATACCCAGGGGAATTAGATGCTACCCGCGTCACAGCACCAAGAACACGTGACAGGCTACCACTGGTAACCCTGCTAGCCTCAGTGTCCGCCCCTTTGAGCCCCTGTAACCCTCAGAAGGACAATATTGGTACTCCAAAAGCTATAAATAAAGAGCTCTTTAGAGGATATTGATACCCAGAGACCCAGTTATATTTATATCCAGAAACCTTGTCAAGGTAATCAAATACTTATAAGAGATAAGTAAGTGAATTTTGTCTTAGTCTGATTTATAATATCCATCCTCAAACTCTTTTTATCAATTTAAACTTCTGAACAACCTTATAAACCCCAGTATACAGGTTTAACCCATCAGTGCACGTCCCAAAAAGGTACCCAAAGGATTTAATAAAATACCAGTGAGTCTTATCATCCTTTCTCTGTTGTGAAAGATTGGTTACAAATCCCTGCCACTCCACCGTGTATTATATATACATATTATCTTTGGGAAAAATATCCTTTAAACTAAAGGGCCCAAAGTAACCAGGACTACCTGTTTTCATACTGAATTCCCTGAAGAGAGGTGTTCAAGATCCCCAATATAATTCTGGCCCCTCTATAAAAATATTTAATAATCAATTTATCTATATTGATTTATAACAATAAACCATAACCAAACCAATTAACCTTGCAATAAGCTTTATCCAAATATTTTACGGATTTTTGCTGCATTCATTAAATAATATATTTATTATTTATTCCATCACCTCTGGTAGCTAAGGGATAGCAAGGGTCTTGACATCCAGGAGGCCAACAATTGAGGGTCTGGCCGGGAAAAATTCCATTTTATTATATTTAATACCTTGGACCAGACATTTCACATAAAATTAAATCAAAGATAAATTAATCTGACTTTTTAACCGTTATTAATCATTAAATTCTTTTCAAGTCGATTTAAAAACAAATGCAGAATTAATAATCTATTATACAAATCTTTTAAAGATAAGAAAAGAAGAATTTATTAAAAATTATCAACCTACTGGTTGGGAAGCTTTAACTCAAGCTGAGCAACTTAATACCTCTTCTGCACGTAAACACTTAGATAAACTCCTTGAACAAGAAGATCTTGAGAAGCGTATCAACTTCCAGGCCCTATTAAGGAAACATAAAGCTGGGAAGAAATACCGTATAAATTACTTTTTGAAATATAAAAGTAAGTATACAACTTGTATTAACATATTATTTTATTAAAATAATATTAATATATTTTATTGACCAATAAAATAACCTTTTAAAATCAGTGAACCCTCCTATACCAGAAACCACCACCACTGAAACTGATTTATTGGATCAAGAAGTCCCACATATCTCTGGACGCCGTAAAAATATCTTTTTGACGGGTGAAGACCTCATTAAGACACACCAAGACCCCGTAGGATTACCCACTAAGGACAAATTTAATTCCAATAAAGTATTGGTACCTTTGAATATCAAATTAAGTGAGTTTTAAATAAAACTTATTTTTACAGGTTTTTTCTTTAGAAAAAAAATACTTATAAAATTTTATTCAAATATGAATAGAAGTGACACAAGAGCCTCAGGGAGAATTCCCTCCTATGGATCTTTGCCAGGAGCCCCCAGTAACCGTGAGACCACCAATAATGACAACCATGAGGGGACTGGAACCCATGAATCAAATTTTGTGGACAAGGAACAGCCGCAAGTACTTCTTCCCTCCCCCAACCTAGAGCTGGAGAAGGTAGTAGAATTAAGACCCCCTCCATTACAAGAAGGTTCCCTGCAGCCACCCCAGAGGAATCTGGCCAAGGAAGCCAGGATCAAAGACTTAGTCAGAGATCAAGTGAAATATTGGGAAGAGTTCAAAGAATCCCAAGCCAAAAAGGACATGGTATCTATGAAAAAGATAATCTCCCAGGCAAAAGATACCCAGATAGCTTTAGAAAATGATTCCAAGGAAAGAGGTAGAATCCTATGTAGAAAAGTGGAATCCTTGGGATCAATTAGCCCAACCAAAAGGCAAAGGATCAGGAAAGAAGAGATCTTCTTCCCATCCAAAGACGAAGGGAAAGAAGGATTGGTATCAGATAATATCCTTAGCTCAAAAGTGTAAAAAGGTGTACAACAATTAGCCTCTAATTCTGAACCCAAACCAACCTCTGATGTAATTAATTCCTTTTCTAATGATATGCGCCATAATTCCAAATTTTTTTGTGGAAATTTGGATGGTTTTTATACCCAGATGGGTAAATTGAGCTCAGTAGTAGCCAAATTAATTAATAAACAAACAAAACCTGTAGGAATGGAAGATATTAAAGAGCATACAGAACAATTATTGGAGACAATTAATCAAGGTAGAATCATACAGACTCAAACAATTGAGAATATGTTATCAGGTATCCAAGAAGATTTTATTATGTCTTTTCAACCTTTAAAAGAAGAATTGGTAACCACCACTAACAGCTCCATTCTTTCCCTTAGTGATAAATTAGATCTGCTCAATCATAAAGTGGAACTGCAACTTAATCTGATCAAGAATGATCTTAGAGACTTGAAATTCCATCTGAACAACCCCTTGGGGAGTACAAAAGAGGAAAAAAAACCTCCCAGACAAACAACTACACCTTATGCACCACCCTTACTAGGAATGCATAGGAGTGACACTTTCAGGCCCAGTCCTACTCCTGAGATGGAACAAGCCCTCAAAAGTTTACCCCCAATTTCTGAATGGCCTAAGTTCTCTGGTGAACAAGAAGACAATCATATAAATTTCATTGAATTTATTGACTATGCTATTAACTATTTTGACTTACCAGAAGCTATAGCTGTAGTCCGGCTGCCCAGACTATTTGAAGGAGTAGCTTTAGACTTGTTTATCAGTAAAAGAGAAGAAGTAGGATCCTTACCATGGAATTCTCGGAAAATTTTAATTAAAGAACAATTTGGTTCTAGAATGTTGACAAGAAAAATGATGAAAAATTTCAAAAATTCCTCATTTGACCCCTCCAAGGACAAGCCTCACAAATGGTTCATGGAACAGAAGGGGAGACTAGATTGTTTCTATCCAGATGCTGATAAAGAGGAAGTAAATGAAAGACTCCTCAACTTGTGTCCTGGAAATCTTAACCATAGTGTAAGATGCAGGATGAGTATGGATGCTGACTTACCAACTCTAATCAATGTGTTAGAAGAAGTGATAGACATGAATGGGTTAGACAAGAAGGTTCCTTCTAGACCTAAAGAGAACTTCAACATTAACAAAACCAGAGAACAACCCCCTCTGATAAATACCTCTGGTAATAAGAAACCTAATGAGAATAGGGAAAAAGAGAGAATGCCTGGAACTTGTTGGAATTTTAACAAGACAGTGCATATTAGACAAGACTTCCTATTACAAAAAAGAAAGATAGCAGTCTTGGAAGGAGAGCAGGAGGTTGAAGGGAATCAGAACTATGAAAATATAGCTGATACTGAAGGATCCCTTTCTGAATGTGAATTGATCCTGACCAACCCTGTTGATTTTATAGAAGGAGATATAGGCACTTCTATAGAAATCAATAAGATCCATGGGGACTCTAGTTTGCCCCAAAAATGGGATCCTACCATAATTCCTAGACATATCACGGATGTTAAACAATTAACAGTTAAACCTATGAGTGGCAAGAGTTATACTACTGGCCAAACTTGCTATGCAACAGGATTGTATAGAGACAGACCTATAAGGTTATCACTGGATAGTGGAGATTTCTGCTCATGTGTCTGTACTGAATTCTTGAACAAATGGGATCCCAATTAGAAAGAACACCTTCTGCCCGTCCCAAATACGAAGTTTAGCTCTTGAAACACCATAAATGCTATTGGAGTATGGACTGCTCCTACAATATTACCCCATACTAAAGGATCTTTGAGAATACAAGTGGAATTTGTGGTATTGCTCAACGGACTATGTGACTAACTGATAATAGGTAATGATGCTTTATGTCCATATGGTATAGATGTGTTCCAGAGTAAAGGGAGATACTTTACAGTGGGTGGTAATTGGGACAAGAAGTTTAATATATGAACCATCCAATCTAACTTCCCCTCTTCCACTTATCAAAAGAATTTAGAAGACTTTAATCAAGAATACTTCTCTCAAGCAGCTCTGAATATGGAGTTTTCTGATGAACAGAAGAAAGATATATTGACATTCTGCTTTGAGAACCAAAATGCTTTTTGTACTAAAGATCATCCCATTGGTGATATCAAAGGACATGACATGGTATTAACATTTACTATTAAGTCTCCTTATTGTCCAAACTTAAGAAGACCAGCTTATCCCTCTAGTCCTCAGTCTAGAATAGATCTTGAGGAACATATCCAAGAACTGATAGACTTACAAGTGTTAAGGAATGTAGGGCACAATGAGCAGGTAGATGTGACCACACCTGTAATCATAGCTTGGCATAATGACAAGTCAAGAATGGTAGGAGACTTCAGAATGCTCAATAATTATAATCAGGCAGATTAATATCCTATACCCCGGATTGATCATGCTCTACATAATCTTTTCAAGGCCAAATATATCACTACTATGGGTATGCTCAAAGGTTTCCACCAGATACCTATAAGCCCTGAAAGCAGGAAGTTTATGAGAATAATCTGTCATTTGGAAATATATGAATATCTTAGGATGCCCTTTGGTATAAAGAATGCCCCATCACACTTCCAGAGAACAATGGATACAGTTCTAGGTACATACATCAGACAAGAATGGATTATGGTATATATAGATGATGTTATCATATATTCTGATGATTGGGATACTCATATCAACCAAATAAGATTAGTACTACAAACTATCTCCAAAGCAGGATTAAAAGTATCCATGAAGAAATGCAACTTTTGATATGGAGAATTTAAAGCGCTAGGGCATATAGTCTCTGGTCTAGCTCTAGCTGCTGATCAAAATAAGATAGCTGCTGTTATGAACAGACCCATGCCTCAAAACAAAACAGAGTTACTGTCTTTCATTAGTTTTTTCAGTTACTACAGACAATAAATACCAAATTTTGTTATGCTAACTAAGATTCTGTATGAAATATGCAACAATAACACTCTATTTGAAATGAAACATGAGAGATTGAAAAACTATGAGGAACTAAAAATAGCTATGACCTCTACTCATTCACTCATTCAACCAGATTACCCCAAGCCCTTTAAACTTTACATTGACGCCTGTATGGAAGGGTTAGGAGCTGCTCTACAAAAAGAAAGAATAGAAGAAGAAAGACCAGTGGAGAAACCAGTACTCTTCATATCTAGACAGATCAACAACACAGAAAAGAGATATGGAGCCAGTAAGTTGGAATGTTTGGCTCTAGTATGGGCTTTATAGAAGCTACACTATTACTTAGAAGGCACCACTTTCCAGGTGATCACAGACTGTAATGCTGTAAGAACTCTCATGAACATGAAAACCCCCAGCAGACATATGCTCAGGTGGCAAATTGCTATACAACAGTATAGAGGTCAGATGACTATAGTGCATAAAGCTGGAGCTAAACATCAGAATGCTGATAGTCTAAGTAGGAATGCTTTGCCTAATGACTCTAGTAATCCAGCATATGACCCTGAGGATCAAGATATCTTTCTCATCTTGAACATCAATGTTTTTGCATTAAATGCTCCAATAATGGGGATCCACTTATGTGAATTAGATACTGCTTTCTTCAACCTAGTGAGGGACAACTACTCCCCTGAAATCAAGCTGCTGATTACCATTATGGAATGTGAATCCCCAGAAGTGGCTCTGATAAATAGTTTACCTGCTTCATAACTTAAACCCTATAAATCAGGAAGGTTTACCTTTTGGGATGGTCTCCTTTACTACAGAAACCAACATTCCAGTGTATTAGTACTAAGCAACAGATAACATATACAAAATATACTCCAGGAATTCCATGAAAACTGTTCATCAGGGCGTCTATCCACAGAAAGAACCTTGGAGAAAGTAAAACAAACTGCTTGGTGGTTAGACTGAAAAGAAATCACAATAATTATGTTACTACCTGTGAGACTTGCAAAAAATCTAATAAAACTACTGGCAAAAGGTTTGGACTCCTACAGAAGATCTCTGAACCCAAAACTAGATGGGAAATCATTAATATGGATTTTGTCACTGGCCTCCCCCCTGGAGGTACTCATTCATATAAATCTTTCCTGTTTATAGTTGACAGATTATCTAAGAAGGCAAAATTCTTACCTAACCACAAAGAAGATAGTGCTATGGATGTAGATCCACTACTTTGGAATAGGATCATAGCTGATGTTGGTATACCAAAGATTATAATCAGTGACAGAGACCCCAAATTCACCTCTGAGGTTTGGAGGATTCTACATGATATACTGGGTACTACTCTAGCATCTTCTACAGCATACCATCCCCAAACTGATGGATTAGCTGAAAGAATCATACAGACCCTAGAAGATGTGTTAAGAAGGTTCTGTAGCTTTGGTCTAGAATAAAAAAACTCAGATGGTTATTGCCATGATTGGGTAAGCCTACTCCCAGCTCTAGAGATGGCTTATAACAGCAGTTAACATTCTACTACCAAAGAAGCCCCTTACATACTAGAAAGATGATGGATTCCAAAACTCCCTAGGAATAACTTAAACTATAACTTATCCACCATTCATCGAACATCTCCTGAATTCAAGAAAATGATAGATCTGGCAAATAATCATGCTCAAAAGTGTGTAGAAGAAGCAGTAGAACACAACAAACAAAGATGGGACAAATCACATAGGGAACCTGACTTTAAAATAGGAGATCAGATCTTGATATCTAAAACCAACTTCAACAATCTAGCAGGTAACAGAAAGCTGAAAACAGCCTTTGTTGGACCATTTTTTATCAAAAAGACGCATGGAAAAAATGCTGTAGAAGTAATCTTGAGTGAAGAATTATCAAGAAAACACCCAGGATTTCCTTTTAGCCTAGTAAAACACTTTCAACCAGGAGAAGGTAGCAACCTACCTCCAGCAATAATCCCAATAGAACCTGACCCTGTGAAAGAAAAAGGGAGAGTCAGCAGGATATTGAGAGACAAGAAAGAGAGAGTGCAAGGAAAAGATGCTAGACTATACTTAGTAAGATACAAAGGAGAATCTGCAGACAAAGATGAATGGTAACCAGAGAATAACATACCTGATGGACCAATACATCTCAGAAACTACAGAGCCAGCAAGAGGAACTGAAACACACATGGAATTAATTTTTTCGCAACATTCTCCAGATTTTTTTCAGATATGGCCATGTCTTAGAGTGGGGGAATGACAGCTTGCTACTATTGCAGAGCAAGCTGCAAAAGTAACAGAAATAAGATAAAAATAATAAGAATAAAATTAACCTAAGAAAGAGTAGGAAAACCATGAATATTATTTTGAAAATGGATTTTCCACCCAAAATTAGGTAGGGTCACTCACCAACCCCACCCTTGAAATCCAACTCCTTATTTTTTTAAATAATTAAGGAAAGAAAGACCAAAATACCACGGCGCAACTATTGAGATTTTTGGCAATTTATGGGTAAGATCACCCAGGTCTGCTATTCTTGGTGGGTGCTTGCTACAGATTTGGAGCATCAAGGGGATGAGAGAATGAGATGGGAGGAGGTGAAGGGAGCCTTGGGGGGTGAAGCGGTTGAACTGAAAGTGGGAGCAATGGTGAGGGATGGATGAGGCAGAGGAGAGAGGATGTTGGGGTAGATGATGAGCACAAGGGGGGCAGGGTGGCATCAAAGAAGGACAGGGGGTGGTATTTATAGTGTCAAGAGGAACAAAAAAATCTTTTTGACTGGCTCCAATTTATACACCATATCTGAAAAAACCCACTTATTTGCAGGTAACTCTGACACGCCTGATGTGAAATAAATGGGGTTTTTCAGTTTTGAATGGCAGGTTTGAAATGGCAGATTTGGGTTGAACCCCATCATTAAAATATTTCAGGTTTTCTTAACTCTGATAAACCCTATTATATCCCCCCAAGGCCTGAAATGATGTTTTCAGGCCTCCAATAACCCAACAAATCCTCAGAAGGCATGTTTTCTCACCCAAGGCAGTCCTCAAAACCTTATAAGGTGTGCAAAGATCCCCAAGAGGCATACTATATCATGCTTAGAAGTCCTTTAAACCTGAAAAAGCTGTAACAAAACTTGTTTTTCTATATTCACTTCTATTTTGATTGAATCATATTTCCAATTTTAAAATGCCTTCCTCTACTGGGAAAACAGGGAAAAAGGTGTGAATTCAGTGAAAAAAACTAACTATATTCATCCATTTTTGGAATGATACATGATTTTAAAAAAAGGAATCTGAAACAATTCAATCTTCAAACAATTTCCGTGGGTTGTTTAATTTTCAAGGCATGAATTTAGCCAAGGCGTTCAGCTATGTATAGCCAATGATTCCTTGGTCAAGGAGATGAATGATATGTTTTTTTTTCCATTTAATTTTTAATTCTTTGAAAATTGGAATCATCCTCACAGTGGATTGATTCTGTTTCCGGGTGCATCATTCAGGCCTGGCCAATGCACCAATATTTTGGGAAGTTAAGAAAATTTGTCTTTCTCTTTATTTTTAAAGAAAATAAAGCAAGTTTGGTGCTTTTGTCTTCAGAATCATTTAGGCCTGGCCAATAACCCCCGGAAAATTCCCAAATAATGTTTGAAGAAGCATGATGGATATTGATCAGCACATATTTCTCACTCAGTATTTTACAAAATGATCTCATTGATCAAGAAATAATATTTTACTTTTGGTATCCATCTTGCTCCAGAAAGAATAGGGTACACTATTGAAAAAATTTAAAAAGACTGTTAGCAATTGATCAGAGAGCTGGAGCACACTTTTCTGCCTCAGAATTGTTGGGTAGGAAAACAGATTCCTCAATAAAAAAATGAAATTAAAAAATAATCAAAACAAGTTACGAAATTATTCTTTTAATTTTTGCAAACCAATCATCCCTTTGACCAAAAAGCCCACAAATTAATCATATTTATTTCAACCCCCCCCAGAAACAAACTATGACATATGGCATAATATGAATTATATCAACTTGATCTCAGAAAGACTTCTAAAAGATGAATTTTATTCCATTTTAAAAAATTCCTTAAATGAAAAAAATTTTGTTGGAGAAGTGTGCATTTCATTTGTTAGATAGCAGCCATCACATAAATGAATTGAAGAGTAATTGGTCACAACAAGGGATGTCATGTGTGCTGATGGCTGGTGTGAGTATTCAAAGAGGTTTTCTTAGAGGATCATTTGGTTTTGATTATGATGATCAGAAGATAAAAAAATGAAGATAAAGATAATGAAGTCCAAGAAGTAGTTAATATAATTTCAAAGCAGATTAAAGATTTTAACCCTGGGGTTTTTGAATTTTAAAGGAAGATCCTTTTGCAACGCAGCATTCCTTAAATTTCTCACATGGAAGATCATTTAACCTATTATGGTATGGGGTTCTGTTAATTTCTAAACCTAAAAAGGAATTAATTTTTGAATTTGCCTCAAAAAAAACCACTAGTGTGAACCACTGGAATGTGGTATTTTGGATACCAATAATTGATCCTATGAAATCATCTGGAGGTAATCCAAGTCTTGAAAATGAAGGCTTTGATATTTTAGGGGTAAAATTTTCATTTTCTTATTTCAATTTTCAGTGGGACTTGAAAGAGGTCCTTGGTGTGAAAGAATGAACTGTTAGGTCAAGGGATGTTTGATACCAGACCACATCTGGAAATTTCCCATGCCAAAAGTTCACTTAAATATTTTTCCCTGATGAATTTTTTTGAAATATACAATCCTGAAGTTTTATACATGAATTTAACAAGTGTAAAAATGATATTACAGTTAAAAAAGACCAAATAGCCAATGTTTAAATAAAGCTATGAGTCATACAAAAAATTTTAGTGTTTCTTTTGGATTTTTCTCCAAAATGAATGAAGCAATATATTCAAAATAAGATAGTATGAAAAATATTTTCAATATTTTGAATGTTTAACTCACTACTAAATAAAGAAATGACTCAGAAAATATTAGGGCGTATCAGATTTAAGCAAACACGCCATTTTTTAATGGCAGGTTTCAAACCCACCATTAAAAATCAAAAAAACCCACTTATTTCACATCAGACGTGTCAGAGTTACCTGTAAATAAGTGGAATTTTTCAAATAAAGTATTTAAAGGCTTTGACCAACTGTCCACGTCATCCACCCCTGGCTTTCCTCCTCCTTCTAACTTGGACCTCATTGGAAAAAAATTTGATTCATCGCTCTTCATCTCTTCATCACTATTCTCATCACTTCATCACTCTCATCACTTTATTGATTTGAGCACATCCAGCTAACTCTCATTGGATCACTATCCTGATCAGTTTATCACTCTCACTGTTTATGGCTTTCATCAAATCCAGCTTACTCTCATTGGATAACAATCATTATCACTGCATCACTCTCATCACTTTATTGCTTTCATCATATCCTAACTCTCATTGCTTTATCCCTCTTGTCACTTCATCACTCTCATCTCTTCCTATTATCTTTGCTTCATCACTCTCATCCTCTCATCAAATCATCACTCTCATCACTCTCATCACTTAAACACTCTCATAGCCCTTCATCCCTTCATCCCTCCTACTATTTTTAAATGGACCCTCAGCAATCCTCCCCCAGAAAGTCCACCAAACAATCCAATGGACCAAAGCAAACATCCCCCAGGAACTCAACATCCAACAATCCTCCCCATCAGCTTCCTAAGGATCAAGTCAGCTCAAGAGAGCTGATCACATCTTCCTGCTAAACTGGCTCAAAATTCGGTCCAACTACAATGCTTGCTTTGGATCCAACAATGAAACATGCTTTGGCCAACCTCCATCCTCTAAGGTCAATGGTTATATCCAAAGAGCCAATGAAATCAAGAATAAAACAAAAGGTAGGCTGGATCTGTCATCCAAACAGATGATGGAGTGATTCAAGAATTATCAAGCCAAGTACAAAAAGGCCCACTCCATGTCAATATCCACTGGCTTTGCTATCACAGACTCTGAAAAAGCCAAGGGAATCAAATCAGTGGTTGATAAGTTTGACTCCATTTGTCATTTTTATATTCAAATGGATGAAATCTTTGGAAAGAAGGCCAAAATCACCCCCCCGCTGCTTTTGATTCCCAACAATCCAATTCAGTTGACACTGAGGACCTGGCTGGGGATGTTCAGCCTAGCAATGGCAATCCAGAAGAAACTTATGAGTGGCCCCCACCCCATTCCAAGGAGGATATTCAAACCCAATAAGCTACAATAATGTCTACTGCTGCTTTGATTGAGGATTCAAAACCAACCTTGGCCCCTCCCCTCCTTCTTTGGATTGCTCTCTTCCTGGGGTGGAAGAACTGGAGAACTTGGCCAATGAGGATGATGTCATTCCTGTATCACCATTGCCATCAACATCTGCTCAAGTAAGGAACCAAGTTCTTTTCTCTTCTGTCCAGTTCATCCTCACTGATTTGGATTTGAAAGAAACAGGCTCATCCATTCCCAAATTGCCAAAAACTAAAGCCAATGGGGCCTCTGACATCCCCTTCAAATGAGAGCAATCATGTTCCCATGCAAAAACCTCCTCTGGAAAGGGAAAGCAAAAGGCCTCCAATTCCATCAACATCAACCCCAATAGAATTCAAAAGAGGAGAAACACTTCAAATTTTCTGGGCTTTGAGGAGATCATGGAGAAGAAAGATTCAAGTAAGCCCATTGGATTATAATTGCTTTGAAAATCAATCTCATTCCTATTCCCCTCTGAAAAACAGTGAAATTGAAAATTGAATCTGAAAAACTTCAGTTTGAAAAGGAGAAGTGGGATTGTAAAATGTCCATTTATTTTCAAAAGCAGAAAGCCAAGAGTTTGGCTCATCAGCAAAAATGGGATTCTGAGTGGAAGTTGAAACAGGATGAGCTAGAATTTCAAAAAGAGAAAAGAAGAATGATTGACAGCAAGCGCAACTGCAAATGGAGAGGGAACAACTGGCAAAGGAAAAAAAGGATAAGTGGTCAATGGTTGCAGCATACATTGGTAGCAGCACAACAGTAGATGAATTAAAGCAGATTAATCAAATTCTGGGCTTTTAAATATATTTTCTTTGATGAAAAAATTAAGGAGAAAAAAAAATCATTTTTGATTACAACAATGCTTAAGACTATTTTCAACCCCATTAATAAAAAAATATTTTTTCTTTTTATTTATATTTTTTTCCTGGAGTATATTTTCCCACTCACCAAGTCCCTGCAAGTGTTTCTATTTCTTTTTTTGATTTTCATTGAAATTGAAATTCTTGTATGAGTGGCAGTCTCCACAGCAAGAATTACTTTTCCACGGTGGAAGAAATGGAAGGGTTTGATTGTTTGTTTGGCTTGTTCAAACTCTTACTGGGTGGGTTTTTGACTATTGCTTTTCTTTTTGGCAACAATGGAAGGGTGCAGATACAAAAGACATGGTTTTTGAACAGACCAGGCAACCTTTTCATTAATAACTTCCTCAGAAACTTCCAAAGACATTTCTGAATCCCAAGATTGAAGCCTCTTTTTTCAAGCAGCCCTACTCTTCCCACCTCTCTGTGTGTTTTTCAAGCCATCTCCTTCCATCTTTTTCCCTCCCAATCCTATACTTAGATTTGGGTGAGGAACAAGATGGGATTTGATTGTTTGTGTAACTTTTTGAGGGGGGTGGGAGAAGAATTTGACATTCACCAATAGCGGTTGAGGGATTGAAAAAAAAACCAAAAAAAAAACAGTCAGTCAAATGGGCATCATTGGTGAAACAAGATTGGATAAAAAAAAAATGAAAAAAATCCGGGACTTGATTTCAAGTTCACCAGAAACGTGATCACCAAAAAAAAAAAAAAAAAAATGTACCAAAAAAAAGAAAAAAAAACCACATCAGCACCCCCAAAAAAAAAGAAAAAAAAACTTACTGGGGTGTGAGGGAATTAGGCCAGGCCTTTGGGTTAGCATTTGGGTTGGGTTGGGGTTGGGCCTGGGGCCAGGTAGGCAGGGCCCGGGAACCAGGGAGGGGGGGAGGTTGGCATCAATGGGGGGGCGTCCAAGGGGGAGGGGGGCGGGCCAAGGTGGCGCCGGCGGGCAAGCAATGAGGGGGGGTCCAAGGTGGGGCTGGCGGGCAAGCAAGGAGGCAGGTGGGGCCAAGGTGGGGCCAAGGTGGGGCCGGCAAGCAAGGAGGGGGGGCCATGGTGGGGCTGGAAAGAAAGTGAGGAGGGGGGTGGTGGTGAAGGAGCAAGCAAGGGGGAGGAGTCAGCTAGGATGGAGGGAAGAGGAGGATGAGGAGGAGGGGGGGGGGAGCTTACCTGAGGACCTGAAGGTGCCTAGAGGGGGATGGAACATTTGATTAGCTTCTGATGATGGGGAGGATGAGGAAGTGGATGAGGAGAGCTTACAAGGGGTTCCAAAGGTGGTGGTTGAGGTGGAGGTGGTGGGTGAGGAGGAGGTGGTGGGTGAGGAGGAGGTGGTGGGTGATGAGGAGAGTGGACCAGTGGTTTGGTGGGGTGAGGTGTTGGGTCAGTTTTTTCTAAGAAAAAAAAAGAAAAAAAAACGGAGTGAGTCCGCCTAGGATTCTTGGTTGAACCACCAAAACAAAAAAAAACTTGGAGTCAATTACTAATTAACATTCAGTCAGATTTTTTGCATTTTAAACTTGCTGGTGGGAGGTTTGATTAAAAATGTTGAGAAAGATGGTGATTTGATGTGGGGTGATGAGATGATGATGGGGTTTGTGTGAAGATGGAGATCTGAAGCAATGGAGATGTGAATTGATAGAGATGTGAAGGGATGGAGATGTGAAGAAATGGAGATGAGATGTGCATGAAGCAATGGAGATTGGATTGGTATGGATTTGCTAATGTGGATGGGTGTTTTAGATGTGATGGATGGTGGATGGATGATGATGCATAAATGGTGGGTTTAATGGCGTGTTTGATGTTTAAAACCCGCCATTTTCATGAAACCCACAATTTTTAAATACACCAGTTAGGGGGTATGTGTATTTCAGAAACCTGCCATTAAAAATGGCGGGTTTGGTAAAAAAAATGGCAGGTTTCTAATGGCAGGTTTACTAACTCTGATATGCCCTATTTGAATTTTTCTCTGATGAAATGCAGTCTCTCTAATTCTGATCTTTTTAAAAAGAAAGAATTTTATATTTAACTAAAAGCTTGAAATTAAACTTGTGTGCCCTAATTGATTTCTGATCTCCTAAATTTCTCCTTTCAAAATAATTTTCTCACTTTAAGTCTTAAATATAACTGGCTTGTTTTACAATTATTATCACAAGTGTTCTGCTGCTCTATAATTGAGTCCAAAAATCATATTATTACCCTTTAAATTGACTTTAAGTCTGACTTCCAGATGTGACAGCATGATGATTCTTACAATGTTACTTCTCTCCAACCAAAATTCTTCCTTGAATTATTCAATAAAATTCTATCCCATCAACCAAATTTTAAACCTTTCTCATTTTTCTATTTAATACCTTTCCTGTCCTTCTTAAATTAATTCATCCATTCTCAATCTTCTCATCTATGGTTGTGCTGATCTGGGTGCTCTTGTGCTTGCAAAACTTTGTCTTGAAAAGTACTTCATGAATATTCTGGCTCTTGCTGATTTTATCAATGTTTTGATTTTGAAATACCATTATCTAGCTAATACTTCATAACGACCTATGCAATTATTTTCTGGCTATTGCCATAATCATCTCATATACAGCTTGTGCTGCCTTCTTTCAAGTCTCTGCTAGAAATTCAGACTCTGAAACTGAAGCTTCTTCTCCTTCCATAGTGTTTAAATTCATATTAACAAGTTCTTTCTTGCACCTTCATTTTTAATCCTATGTATGCTCAGCTCCTGCTTCTTATCAGTGTACTCACTGAGGCATTCTACCCTCTGAAACTTATGATTTATGCAAATTGATTTGATTTTTTATTATCAAGGCATGTTTACCACTTTTTTAAATATTAAAGAATCTGTATTTATTCTTGTTCTCCAATCACCTAGTCAAAGACTCACAGGATTCAGTTGTTTCTGATCTTTTTATTTATTTTTAGGGTAAATTAAAAAGGAAAAATATGCCTTCATATTTTTATTTAATGAGGAAAACTCTTGCTTGAAATCATTTCCCTTTTTTAAAAATCAGCTGGAAGGTCCCTTTGAATCAAGCTTACTGTTCTTTTGAAAAATGGTGTGGATTTTTTACAAACATTGTTCATTATGAGCAACACTACATTCACTCCAAAGAAATTAATGAAATTAATTGGCATGATTTTAGAAAGATTTCTTGTAAAATGATGCCAAAAGGCATCATTGGCATCATTGTAATATTTGTTTTACTATAGTTACGCCAATTGGCATGCTTTTCCACCCCAGGAAGGCATCTGGCCTTTAAAATGCTCCATTGGTGTAATTACAGTAATTTTTTACTATAATCACCCCAATTGGCATGCTCTTCCACCGCAGGAAGGCATGCAGCCTGATCAAGGTTCAAAGGAGTTCCTGGTGTGGGAGGACCGGCAATTTTAAGAATTATTGGGCCTTCAAAGGCTTTTAAGCATCAATTGAGGCGCTGGGGGCTATCACACCATCATAACTACCTCATGTAACTGTAAAAATGTATTCCAACCAGAAGAAATGCCACATGTAAATGTATCACTCTGTCACATGGTGCTATGTGACATCATAAAAACTGCAAAATGAGTCTCTCAGCTGGTTTCATAGAACCCAGACCCCCTATGGGGTTTTTCTGGAGTAGAAAAATCTTTAGATAATTCAAATATGGATACCAATTGAGTAAATTTAATAGGTAATAAGGCATTCAATGTTGAATTTAGGACTTCATCATATTTTCCGCTCACCTCCCTCTTCCAGTGCACTCTAGTATCTTTGTATTATTTTATATTTTAGAGCACTTGTATTTTGTTCTGACCAATTTATCTATATTACTGTATGTTCGTGATACCTTTAGCTGTCACAATCACCTTACCTTTTACTGATACTTGTAGTTTTCTAGGCCATCCTATTACAGAATGACTGGTAAATTTAGTCTTCCAGCCACTTTATCTTATATATTTCACAGGCTCCTGATACTAAAATTTCACTATTTTTAGCCTATGTGATCCTCATGTTAAATTTCCTACCCTCAACCATTTCCATTGTCCTTATCTTATTGAATATTCCTACTTGTCAAAAGCCCAACTTATGGTCCTCTAGTTGTTTATAAATATTCTTTCATGTTTTCTCTCTTGAATGAAAAACCATCCAATTCTTCCTCTTCTCATCTAGGCCCACTCAATGAAGCCCTACTGAATCTGGTCCCTTCTAGACCCCCAAGTTGCCATTTGAGTCATGTGGCACGCTGTACGACTACAATCAAGTTTTATGGCATGCTGAAAGACTACAATTGAGTTGTGTGGCATGCTGCACAACTGAAATTGAGTTGTGTGGCATGCTGCACAACTGAAATTGATTTGTGTGGCACGCTGCACAACTACAAACAAGTTGTATGGCTTCTACACGAGTTGATTGAGTTGTGTGGCCTCCACAACCCCCCCTACAAGCTGTGTAGCATGCAACATGAAAGTTTGTAGTTGTGTGGCTCCACCCATGACTAGGGGGGGGGGGGTGTAACCCGCAGACATGCCCCCCCTCTTTCTGTCAATTCCCTGGAGGGGGCCTTCAAATACCCCTACCAGGGACCTGGGGGTCAATGCCCCCAGGGCGTTGCTATTTGAAGATGGGCTGGGGGGTGGTCAGATCCCCTCAGCAATGTCACTCCTTCCCCTTGGTAAAGGGGGGGGAGAGCGCCCCTTGATGGTGGGGAGGTGATCAGGTCCCCCCCAATGCCAGTTGCCTTGCTTCAACCCCCCTAGTTGCTCATGGCTTGTGGGAGGGTGATTGAATCTGCCCACTGCTTGTTGCCCCATTGCAACTGGCCCCTGGGGTCACACAGAGTTTTTTATGGGCCCCCAAAGGTCAAATGGGCGGTGTAGGGGCCTAAAAAACTCCCACACGACTGGGGGTTGTGGATTTATCATCAACCAAATCTAATATGTAAGGATTCAAAGAAACAAAAAATTCTTCCAAGGAAATCAAATCTGACCTCATATTTGAAAACAAAATCCATCCAATTTGAGAAAAATGCAAAAAGTGATAAGAATTCTTTTTTTTTCACAAAATGGGATATTTCCAGTGTAATTCAAATACCTTTGTAACAAAAACAAAAAAAAGTAAAAAATGCTACATGTACCCATTTAATGTTGAGAATATCTATCTATTTTCCATCAGAAGGATTGTTATTATTCAAATAAATGGATATCTGATATTTTCTTTATTATTATTGTAATTAATTGTTTTTTTATTGAAAAATATGGGAAATAATTCAATTATTAACATTGAATAAGAATCTCAAGAGTTATAAAAACTGTCATCAGAAACACACAATTTCATTTTGGCCAAACCCACCATTTTAATGATGGTTATTTGAAATAAAAATAAACCCTAAATGGGATATTTAAAAATGGCAAATTTCAGAATGTTGTGTTTCAAAAATCAAATACTCCATTTATGCATCACCATCAATACATCATCACTGGAATGAAAGACAACCACCAACACCTCCACATAATTGAATTCACACACATACCATAGCTCACCATTGATTCAAACTTCAAATAAACAAATCCAATATCATCTCCATCAAATCATAAAATGATCAATTGATTCCACCATATCATAAAATAATAATCCTATTTACCCATAGACTCACCACTTCCCATCAAATTTTTACCAATATAAATATTTCAAAACAAAATCTTCAAGATCATGTTCAAAATGGAATCAAGCTGACTGGAATTTTGCTACTATTTTACTATGATTCAACCATTGAGTTTGAATAAAATTGTGTATCCTTAAATGCTCTACTGCAAAAGAAATACATTTTTCCTAGAAGAAATAATGCAAAAGAAATAAATTTTTCCTAGAAGAAAAAAAAATTCATCATCCAATGTATGAAATAAAAAAGTTCCATCTCCTCCTGGAATTGCAATTCCAACACCCTTTCCAAACTTTGTTTTCTCATTGATGAAACTTTTCCAAATGTTTGAAGATCACCACATCTTTTAGAGTAAATTTTGGAAGAATCAAAGGGATCCAGCTATCAAACTTTCAGTTTCTATCTGTAGATTGGCATCAAACGGAAACAGAGAATCTATTCATTGGTTTGAAAATATTTTCTCATTTGGATGCTGAATCATAAAATCATAAACTAAAAGGGGTAAGATTTATACACTAGGATTACACTTCTCCCTTCTTTGCTTGCCAACCAATGAAGAGAGGATGGATAAATCTTGGCTCATGGAGACTGAATGTTTTGGGATTTTTTTAAAAAGAATCTAGAAAAATGGGGGGATTGAAAGAAAAATTCATAAACAAGAGAAGCATTGGCAACAATGGTGTGTGTGCACATATATACAAAAGAAGTGAGAGGGATATGTCGTAGGTGGAGGATCAAGGACAAAACTTTGCCAAGTGGCTAGCGATCTGCTCATCATCCATCCACCTAGGTTTGAGTTTGAGGCTAAGGTTGTACAACATTTGCTCATCCTTTGTGTTCTAAAGCCTCTCCTCTAAGATATTGTAAATCAGTGGAACAGGAATGAGATGATGGGGAATCAATTGGTAAGATTGAATATGAAAATTTGACTTGGCAAAATTCTAAAGTTTTCAAAGTTGATATTTCCTGGTTTATCTTATAAGAAATCTGTTTTTCAATCCCCAATAAACATCCAATTGGTTAGATAGACAACTTTAGTCACAAAGAAGAAAATAAATACCAATTGAAGATTCCTTAATTGATTGTCATCCTTTCTTAATTTTTTCCCCTGTTTTATTTCTTTCCAAAACATGGCACACACAGTGGTTCCATATTCCAAGTTTTCTCCCAATAGGCCAGACAGGTATTTTTATGACTCATAAGAATTCCCGGGTGAGAAAGGAGGGTCAAGGTTGTTTGTGGTATTTTCCACAACTTTTATACAAAGAGTTATATTGGTGTCAAATACAAAAAGGAAATGATTTTCATCAGATTAATTTTTTTTAACAATTGACATTACTCAATTTCATCAATTTAATCACCCCATTTTCCCAGATTGGAATAAAATCAGTAATCTTCACAAGATAAATTGATTGGGATGAAGTGATTGTTTTAATTTTTTATTTATTTTGATCAAGTTGGGGTCGTGTTGTATTGGAAACACAAAAATTAAAATCTGGAACTCAAATTTCCATTGAATTACAAAATGTTTAGGTACAGGTTGAGAGCATACAGAAAACAATTTTTGTGTTACTCATATTGATGAAGGCCTTGATTTTGGGTGTGCATTCTGTGGAAAACGCCATGGGTAAAGATTTACCTAGAAGCTCATTAATATGAATCTGAAAAAGTATTTAAATCCAAACCAAGTATAACTTCTGGGATGTTTGAGAGGATAAATATCTAAAAACTTGATCTTTTGTAAGTTCATAGGAAGAATTGGAAGGGGTGGGTTCCTGGGTGGATTTAATGGGTTTTTAAATTGATTAAATCATACTAGGGATTATTATATTTGTTTTGATTGATGAATGATTAAGATAAATTTTTAATTGATTAGCCATTAATGGATAATTGGTTAGAAATTTGTTGCCTAAAAATGATTAGAAATTGATTAGGGGGGAGGGGAACGCTGCTGGACCAAATTTGGTTTCTTCCAGATCAAAATAATTTTCCTGCATTAATATGTAGGGGTGGAAAATTGAATGTTGAAATTTTATCAGAACAAGAATAAATCAAAAAAAAGAATTTTATTTGATGTAGTTGTTCTAAAAAAACTCCATTTCAACCATGGTGAGTTATCCAAATTGGGAAAAATACCACTGCCATCTTCCATTTCCTTCAAGATAGCTGTATGTGGCAGTTATCCCAAGTGGGATACCTCCCTGTAGTTTCATGGGAAAAATGACCATGTGACTACATCAGAGATTCATCTCTTGTCAGCTTTCTACTTATAAAGAGAAAGCTTTAAGAGTAGAATAAAAAATAAATAAATTAAAAACTACCAAAAAGAGTGAGAAGTACTAGGATATTATTACAGATTTAGATTCTTCACCTAAAACAGGGTAGGGTCACTCACTGAACCCACCCTTGAATTCCAACTCCCCATCTTTCTAAAAAAATTGACAAGAAAATGGTCCAAAACCACAACACCACTACAAGTGATTTTTTGGGCATTTTATTATTCAAAAGGTAGGTTTTACACCTTGAATTCACTCAGAATTGGAGTTTTGTGTATAGTTTAGGGGTTTTGTGTTATTTCACAATTCCCATGTGAAACACAACACTGACAAAATACAAGTTGCATGCGTCTGAAACTCACCATTCAGGCACCTGTCAGCAACACTGCATTCAATATGCCTCTGGTAGCAGATTCCAGATTCCTGCCCGCAGCTCCAGGGAAAATTCTGTCAACAAGGTACTGCATGAAACTGCTACAATCTCTATGCATGCATCATGAATATGTAATAATATAAAAAACAGATAAAGGATGATATGAAAACTCTAAAAATCAGATAAAAAATAGAAAAATCAAATCAAAAAATAGAAAAATTAGGGAAAACAATAATAAAGGTTGTGACAAAAACAAAATTATAAAATCTTTGTTAACCACAAAACAGATCAAAGAGTCACCTTAAAAATTATTGAAAACTACCAAAATGATCAGAAGATGGCGGAGAATCTACAAATATCAGCCTCTTACCACTTTAATGAAAAAGAGTACAATGAAAAATAAGGAAATATGTCAGAACTGCAGAAATAAAAAAATTAACATTTAAACAAGCTCTGAAAATTATTTCACATAGAAATATGAAAAAGGAAGGTACAGCTGAGTGAAAGAGCTAGGATTGCATGCAAAATTAGCTCTGGACAGCCTGAAAGCATTAACCATCAAGCAAAATCCTATCTATGAGCCCTGAGAAGGCCCTTTCACCCCAAAAAGGTACATAAAAAGTACCTTTTGGTTATTTTCAACCCCAGGAATTTTCATTATCAATACAAAACCCATTGAAATTGGTGATAAATTTTTTATAAGAGATGAAAAGGTGATATATTGCCTAAATCTGATAGTATCAATGTCAATTCTAACCCAGTATTAATTTGATTGAAGAAAATCAGAAAAAAACACAATATTTGATCTGAGAACCTTTCAACCATGAATTTCTGCAGTAACATTGTGAGCTAATTCCTTCAAAGTAATTCAGTTTCTTCCTGACAAGTTATGTGTTCTACTAAGCCCAGAAACACAATTATTCCCTTGAGTGTTACCCCTTTGAAGTAATTCTGAAGGAACCCATTGTGCAGGGTTTTATACTGTCCGAGGTGACCCCCTGAAGAGAGGTTGTTTAACTTTATAGATGCCCATTTTTGTATGAAATGTGGCCCCTCTTCAAAGTATCTTAAAAACCTTTTAACCAAACAAAAATTAAACTTGCACTTTCTCTCACCATATTTCATTTATTTGAGCATTTTTGGTGTTTCTTGGAAATATTATTATTCCAACACCAATATTGCTTTTTGAAGCCAAAGGACAGCAAGGTTTCTGGTGTGATAAGCTGACAACTGGGGGTCTGTCTAAGAATTTATACCAAAATAATTATCATTGAATCATTTTATTCTTGGAAAAGGCATTACCTTAAACAATAAGTATAAATACTTATTAAAATTATTATTTTTCAATTCTTTTCCAGCAGGCTTAAAAACAATTGGAGAATTGATTAATTATTATTTGAGTTTTCTTAAGCAAAGGGAATAATCCAAAAGATCTACTCTTATGCCCAATTATTGGGACTCTTTGAACCCTGAAAAATAGAAAGAAAGGCTCCTTTACTATAAACAAGAAGCCATTAAAGAGAAATAAATTGAACTTGAACAAATGGTTAAGTTCAACTATTGGCTAAGGGAACATAAAGAGTGGAAGAAATACAGACATCAGCTCTTTTGCCATAAGAAAAGCCAAGAAAGTGAGCTTTTGATATTTTTTTTTAAATTTTATAAAAACATTTAAAAATAAAAAAAAATAATAAACTTATTTTTTTATTCTTTTATGGGAAATGTTAAATTTGTGGCCCTGTGGTTGCAAATGTATGAAAAATGCCGTTTGCGACCCATCTGAGTTGCAAAATGCCGTTTAAAACCCATTTGAGTTGCAAAAAGTTGTTTGAAACCTTTGTTTATTTTATATATGGACCCTTTATATATATAGATATATATCTTTGTTTTTTGTTACTTTTTTTATCTATTATTTCTTTGCTTTATTTTAGTAAAAAAATAAAAAAAATATAAAAAAAATTAATCAATCAAATTTAAAATAGAAATATATAAAGAAGTATAAATAAATAAATAAAAATGAATTAATTAATTCAATTAAAAATATAAATACAAAAAAATATAAATAAATGGGATAAAACAAAATGAAATAAATAAAAAATGAATGAAAATATTAAAAATAAATTAATTAATTCAATTAAAAAAAAATATTTTTTTTTGCCATTCACAACCCAAAATGAGTCGCGTGGCGCGGTTGGCAACCCAAAATAGGGCTTATCAATGTTAGAAAAAACTCCATTGGAAACCCCCAATTTTTTTTGAACAAACTGGCCATTAAAAATGGCAGGTTTCTGAAATAAACATACCCCCTAGCTGATGTATTTCAAAATGGCGGGTTTCATGAAATTGGCGGGTTTCAAAAATCAAACCCACCATTATCATTTTTCCACCATCCATGGAATGCAAAATACCCAACCACACCTCCAACTCATCAAATCCATGCGCATGGAACATCTCATCTCCATTGCTTCACATCTCCATTGCTTCACATCTCCATCAATTCACATCTACATTGCTTCACATCTCCATTTCTTCAAATCTCCATTGCTTCACATCTCCATCACTTCAAACACATCCTGTCAGCTTGCTACTATGTACAGAGCAACCTGTCAATAGCAACACAAAACTATGAAAAATAAGAATATCTCAACTAACAAAATAAGGAGTGAGAAATCCATAAATATTATTAGAGAAATATATTCCTCACCCAAAATTAGGTAGGGTCACTCACTGACCCCACCCTTTAATTCCAAGTCCTTACATTTTTAAAATAATTAAAAAGAAAAGTACTAAAAAGTACGACACCAGTATGGAACTTTTTGTCCATTCTAATATTTCACACATGTTGTCACGTATAAGGTTTACACCTAAAATTCACTCAGAATTGAGGTTTTGTGTTAATTTTGGGAGTTACACGCGGAAATGTGTTATGTCAAAATTCCCGCGCGCAGCCCCGCATCATTACATATCCCTACGCACTCATAGTAGCAGATTCCCGCGTACTAGAGAACCGCGCGCAGCTAACTCTGCCACAAAACCAGCGGATTCTACCCCGCGCGCATCTGTACTAACAGATTCCCGCGTCTGGATCAGTTGTGACTAATCTGACAACAAGGTACCGCTCAGAAGAGCTACAACCTAGTTAGAGTTGCCTAGCATATGTAAAAAATTGAAATATGCATTACTAATGATCTAAAAAGAACAAAACTTATACAAAATCAATGAAAATTAAGTTTAAAAAATTTTTTAATAATAAATCAAAGATCAAGGATTACCATGTAAATCACTGACCCTGATCTTTGAAGACCACAAAACACTACAAGGAGTGTTCATAAAAATTATTACAAATTATCTAAGTGATCGGCAGATAATGGAAAATAAGTAAACATCCACATCTGCCCGCTTTTAAGCAATAACAATAGTACAAATGAAGGATGAGTACAGAATGATCAAATTTACGCCATAACCAATTAACAGATCCTGTGGCTAAAATAGTACAGAAATCCAGCAGATCTAAGGTCAGCTGATTGAAAGAACCAAGTGGACGTGCTAATCTTGCCCTGAATGGCTTGCAAGCCTCAGCCCACCAGCAGAACCCCCTCTATGTGCCCTGAGAAACCCCAAAAAGGTATCTATACAGACCTCTTTGGATCCATTATTCAAGATGAGTTTATCAGTTTTTACAGGAATGATCATTATCAATCAGACACTGTGTCATTGTTAATCAAGTGCTTATATGAAGATAAGCAAGTGATTTATGACTTAGTCTGTAGTAGTATTATTTATTCTTATTAACCAATCAACCCTTGAAGTATAGTAAAGCAATCCACCCCATCTGCTCTGAAACCCTTCCAATTATTTCAGGATTCTCGTGGTAGAGTGCTCAGAGTGAGTGTTTCCCTTCCTGTCTTGGCCATTGGTGCTGTTACTCCCGGCCATTAGTGGAATAAGTCCTTTCTAAGGCACCCATCTTCATTCCAAGGTTCTTAAACTGCCTAAGGAGGCCCCTTGAAGAGAGGTTGCTAGTCTGTAAAGATCCCCAGTAGTATTATACTGTGGCACCTCTTTTATATTTATTACCAAACCAATTAAACCTTGCAACTGCTCTTATTATATAATTTATTTGAGCTTCTAAGTGTTTATTTTTGGAATAATAATAATAATTATTATTCCAGTATTTTTATCACTCTCTGTAGCTAAAGGACTGAAAGGTTCCTGGTATCAGAGAGCTGACACATCCCATCATCATCACATCACCATCTTTCTCAACATGTCCAATAAAACTTCCCGGAAGAAAGTTGAAAACACAAAAAAGCTGACTGAACTTTTTTTATTATTTGACTTGGATTCAGACTCTGATTTGGAATAAACTTGGTTAGCTTTCAGTTTTCTATTGGAAAAGCAATACATTGTTCCACAAAGAAACACTCTCCCCAACCCTATTTATGAAATTGAAAAGCTTCACCTACTGCCTGACTTAAGCTTCCAGCAACTGTTCCAAAATGTATTCCTTCTTTCATGAAAATTTTGGAGATGATTGAATACCACCAAATCTTCCAGAAAAAATCTCAGAATCCTCAACCCAATCCAGCTATCCAAGTGGCTGTTGCTCTTTCTAGATTGGGATAAAATGGAGATGGAGCCGCAATTAATCAATTAGAAAATCTATTCTTGGTCAGTTATGGATCCATTGACTTATACACCAAAAGAGTCATGATTGCTATCCTATCTTTGAGTTGCTTGGTCCTTTTTTGGCCAACCAAAGAAGGCCAAAAGCAGATATCTCAAATAATGGAGACTGAAGGATTTCCTGTTTGCATTGGTTTTATTGATGGAACCACTATCCCCTTGAGTCAAAAGCCCAAGGCAGATGGCAACCATTATTTTGATTGGAAAAAAGGAAATTGATTCATTTCCTTTCCAAAGCCGTTGATAATACACTTACCAAATTTTTTTTATTGGTTTGTATTGATACTCTGTGGAACTACAACTTGTTTGTGATAAAAACAAGAAGTTCATATCCCTCCATGCTGGCCTTCTGGGTTCTTGTCATGATTCATATGTTTTCAATTGGATGTGGATTGCCCAAAAACCAGATAACTAATTTGAACAACATCAATACCTTCTGGCCAATTCAGCTTAGGCTAGCCAGAAATATGTGGTTCCAGCATACCGCAATGTTTCAACCAATTATCAAGGCAAAACTGATTTCAAATATCATCTTGCCCAATCACAAGTTTGGATTTAGCATGCCATACAAATCCTGAATGGAAGATGGGCCAGCTTATGGGAGATAAAATAACAGCTCCAATCTTCCAAAAAAATGAAGTTCCTCATGAATTTGATTATCAGTTGTGTAATCCTTCACAAAATTCTTGCCAACATCAAAGATAAATGGTACAAAATATTTGAAGAAGATATTCCTTCTCTTCCTCAAGTCATCCCAGCCTCATCTTCTAACTCATATTTGGCCATGAGAGAGCAGATTCTACCCCTCACACTTGCTCACTTTGATGAGTAGTACTGAGTTTTCAATAGGTTAAAAAATAACATCACTGGATTTTTTTGGTTTTGGTTGTTTAACCCAGAATCCTAGGCTGACTCCTGTTTTTTTTTCTCTTTTTTGGTGGACTTAGACAAAAACCTGAACCAAAAATTCCAAACCAGCCACCTCACCCCACCAAAAAACTGGTCCAATCCTCCCTCCTCACAAAACCATCACCTCACCAAACCAAACCACCAGTCCACACCTCCCTCCTCCTCACAAAACCACCTCACCATCCACCTCCACCTACCTCCAAGTTCACCCCATCATCATCCTCCTTATTCTTCTTTGCTCAGTGACCCAGGTAAGCCCCCCCTCCTCCTCCTTGATTCATCAGAGCTGAAATCCCTCCTCCTCCTCATACTTTTACAAGTTCCAGGACATTCATCCCTCCTTGCCCAGCTACACAGGTAAGCACCCTTGCTCAGCACAATGGGTAAGCACCCCCCCTCCTTCTCCTGCTCCTGCTCCCCATCTTCCCCCACCACCACCTTGCTGGGCAATTGGAAAGAAATTTAGTGATTGCTTGCTGGTTAACCCATTGATTGATTGGAAGGCAAACAATCAATCAATTGGTTGACCGGCAAGCAATCAATTGTTTGCTTTCCAATCAAACCAGCAAGCAATAAATTGATTGTTTGAACGGCAAGCAATTGATTGACTGACCCGCAAGAAATCAATTTTTTTCTTGCCAATCAATTGATTGGTAAACCAGGAAGGGAAAAAAAATTGAATGAAAAGCAAATGGTCAATTTCTTGCCAATCAATTCTATCAATAAATAAAACAACTGGTGACCTGCCCCCACTTCAGCTCCTCACCCTCCTCCCAGTTCTTTAGAAGTTGACTGAAAGTTTTTTTTTTTGGTAGGAGATTACCGGTAATTTTCTTGTTATTTTCTATGTTGGTTAATCATCTAAGTGGTTTATACCGGACTGATTATTGTTTTTTCTCTTTTTTCTTTTTTTTTTGGTAGGAGAATTGCAGGTATTTGTTTTATTTTCTGTTTTTTTTTTGATCATCTAAGTGGTTTATACTGGACTAATGACTTTTTTTTATTTTTTCTGATTCAATCCAATGCAATCTGACATTCCATACCCTTTCTTGATGGGGCATTCTTGACCCACCAAACTCAACATGTTACAACTTATGGATTTCCATCTTGATCCTCACCCCAATCAAAGTATACAGTTGGGAGGGAAAAAGGTGGAAGGAGATAGTTTGAAAAACATACAGAGAAGTGGGAAGAAAAGGGCTTGTCCCAGAAGGAGGGCTCATATGTAGGATTCAAAAACTGCATTGGAAGTGACTGAGGAAACAATTAATGAGAAGTTTGTTTGGTCCTCACAAAAAATTTTTGCCTTGAACCTTTATCTATCCATTGTCAAGAAAAGTCAAAAATCCACCCCTGAAGAGTTGGAACAGGACAAATGGAAGATTGAACCATTGAATTTCTTCAGCTCTGGAAAATTATATGTTCAAGATTGATTGGATCATGAGGCTATGGTTGCAATCATCCGATTTATCCCTTTGAATGAACTCTCTGAGCAAGAGAAGAAGGAAATCAACTCAGTAACAAAATTCCTTCACCAATCCAAAAACGTTTTGAACACTGTTGGTCCCTCCAGATCTTGGGGTGTGAAAATGTGGGCAATTGTATGGCAAAAATTGACAGACCCTTTTGAAATATTTGGATAATATTTGAAGAAATATGCTTTCCAGTCCTCCCCCAAAGAGGATTATCTTTTGAAACTTAGGTCTGACATGGTCTGGCATATATTGGGCCAAATGTTTTGAAAATTAGCCAAACTTGTGTTTGATTCCAACCATGAAGCTATGATGGACAACAACATCCCTTCCTTCTCCTCATTGAAATTTGGATCTGGCCTTACTGCTTTTTTCAGCTTGCTACTATTGTGGAGCAAGGTGCAAAAGTAACAAAATAACATAAATAATGAATAAAATATTAAAGGATAAATAATATTAAAAATATTATTTAAAATTATGATTCTAAATAAAATTTAAGGTAGGGTGACTCAATGAAACCTACCTCAAATTCCCACTGCTTAAATTTTTAAATAATTTAGGAAAATTTATAAAGTTGTGCCAACTTGGGATTTTTGGCCTTGTTAATATTTCACATGAAAACCCACGTACAGTTTTTGCAGCAAATTTTGTGTCAGAATCCAGGAATTCTGCAATTTAGAGAAGTTACAAGTGGAAATGTGATGTGTCACAGTTCCCACACAAGGCCATGGTAACAAATACATCTGCGCGCGGCTGAGAAGCAGAACTGCCACCCCTTCTGCTTACCCTGACAATCCTGGTATGCAGCCCCGGTGTGTTGAGCAATCCAGGACACCTCATGGAAAATGGAAATTTTTGAATTTTTTTTACATCTCCCTATCCATCAATACAACTTCAAAAAAAAATTATCTCTTGTGTTTCTATGGGTAACTATTTATTTCCCATTCTTTCATCCTTTCCCTGTCCCAGCTGTATAGCCAGGCCTCCCCCGGCCATCAAAAACGTTCCCTCCTCTGTTCAAATCCCCCCTTGAACGCGCTTCACCCAATTTTTTAGCCCAGCGCAGGCGGGCGGCCATCCACTCCTCAACCCATCACCTCCATCCAATCATCCCCCTCCAATCTCTAAAATCTCAATCAGTCATTGAATCTCAATTGGTCATCCATCCAGCAACCCTTCCAACCTTGCCACCACTGACCAATGACCGCGAGCATTGCTTGCAGTTTTCAGAGACCCCATGACCGGCCCCCATCAACCATCTGATCACCATATGAGATTGGTCATGGGGAAAATTCTCAATTGATCACTCCCATGACCAATCTCATCACAATCCTTGCCTTTGATAACCACCCACCTAGCCTAGAATTGGTGTTGACACCCATGACGCCATTGCTTTATGCAATGGCTGTCATCCACCTCTTCCAACCATCATCACCACTGTCCAATCTTTCTGAATCAGTCGGTTGGTGCACTCCACGCTCCTCATCCAATCCAGGGCCTCAATACACCTCCTAGCTCACCATTCTCCTGCAAGGCTTGTCCGTTGCCTGCGCGGGTCTCAGCGGTTGACCGGGCCCGTCAGCATGTCCACGGGCACCTCACTTACTACTCTCCTGTCCTTGCCATCATTAGCACAGGCCGGGGTCTTCCCATTCCTGTCATTCAATTCAATTCTTTTTTTTTTGAGTTGTTTGTTTGTTTCTTTTTTTACTTCTTTTGTTTTCTCATTACAAAAAAAAGAAAAAGAATTGCCGCTCTCATTTGTAAACATCTCTTGTAAATAGTCTAAAGGCCTTTGGTATGTAAAAGGAGGGGCACTCCCCTGCTTTTTCTGCATAATTGAATCATCCATGGGAGTGTGTGTGTTTGTCCCCCCATTATCATAATAATTTGATCCTAATCCTCATCCTGGGTATATCCATGATTTCTCCTTGATCCTTTGAGCCTCCATACTCAAATCTTTTATCTATCCATCTGTGACCCTGTTCCTTATCACCAACCATAGCCTTGCTGGTTGAATAGAATTCTGGCTGCTGGAATTCTTGAGTGTGTTATACCACTCCTTGATCCCTTTTTCCGACCATAATGGTGTTGAACTTTCCTGATCATCTTTCTGGACCAATTGCAATTGGTTGAAGGGTTCTTATTCAGATTAAAACCTGGAGTTTTATACCTCCCTTTATTCTTTAAAGTTGAATTCCGCCACGCTACTCTTGAGTCCCTTGAGAAGCGTTGGGTTATTCTTGTTTGAATCTGTTATTGCTTTGATTCTAGAGCTTCACAAAAAAATTGCTTTTGTAATTTACAGCCACCCACAGTTATCTGGTACCCTTCAAGTGCTTGATTGCAGAGAGTTGGGCAGGTTCATTGAGAACCTGGAGGTTGGTTGGGATCGAGTTGATCTTTCCTAATCTTCTGCTGACAACCAGAGTTATTATCTTGTGGGTGTTGTTACTTGCAACTGCCTTTTTGCAGTGAACTCTGAACAATACTTTGACTTATTTTTTTCAAGTCTTTCCCTCCACCATCTTGCCTCAGATAGTGTTGATTCCTTTTCTACCAACCATTCCCAAACTCATCCCTTACATTGATTCCCTATTTACAAGTTCCTGGACCTTGATTCCGGTTACATTTAAATATTATTGTAACTCTTAGGAGGGCAGCCTAAACAGCAACTTTCCCCTCTGCAGAACTGCCTGCAGCTTAGCACCTTCTGGAGTCTAACATTTGGTCCCCTAGGCTAGGAACAAACCAGAAAGCTTGGGATTTACAGTCCCAACACCAACATTTGGAAGCAAACTTTGAAATACAATCCTTTTTTTTTCTCTGTTTTTCTCTCTTCTCAGTTTCAAATTGTCTACTGAGTAGCTCCAGCCAACACAGTAACCCACGCAACCCCGGGCTAACTCAAACGCACCCAGTTCAACTGATCATCTCAATCTCACTGGGAAAATGGTTTCTCAGGGGTCTTCTTGTTGAATCTTATAGTTAATCTTTTCTTCTTTCTGATATTCTAATTCTCCTTTCTCAACGTCTCTTTTCTTCCTTTCTTCTTTCCTATTCTCTCTTGCTGTTTTTTCTGTTTCTCATCCTCAACGTTTTAACAACCTCAACTTTGCCAAATTGGTCAACCACTAAACCAATACCTCAACCAGTACTGATTCAATTCACTCCACCAGGCTCACTCTTTTGACTGTCTGGTACAATTTCATTTAATTATGTTCATGCTCTTGATTGCTCTTCAGTCTCACCTTTGGTTTCACCATGTCCTTCAACTCACGTGTTTGCTGTTGTTCAGAATGTTCCTAGTCCCTCCAATATGATTACTTTTAAAAATTTTCTTCCATTCAGTTAACACTCAGATCTGATCTTTGGAGGCAACTTATTCTAGAAGTCAGTCCTCCAAATTTGCGAACCATCCAGGAAAGGTACTTGTTGTTTTTTGTGAAACCCTACTCCTGCCACCCTTGTGAGCCACTTTGCAAATCTGCCCTTTGGATATCTTAGGAACCCTGCTCTTCAAAATGGAATCTACTGGTACCTCCTCCTCCTCTGTTTGAGTCAAGTTGGTCAAGATCAAAACTCAAAACAAGAACTTAGGCTTCAATGGGACAATTTTGGAATGATTCTTGGAATCCTATGAGATGGCTGCTGAAGTGGATGCTGCAAGTGAACAGGATATTGCTTATCATTTCCAATTTTTTATCTCCTCTGATGAAGTCATGGATGTAATCAAATTTTTCAATGGATTTTAAACTCATGACTGGAGGCTCTTGAAGGAGGATATCTTGGCTTATTGGGGAAAGGTAGATGTGGCTAGGTTTACTCTACAGGACTTGGATGCTCTGGTTTCTCAATGGATCTTCAATGGTGGTTTCTCTTCAGCCTCTGATTATCAGTCTTTTCAATAATCTTGGGATCCTATTCAGTCTTACCTCATCAGGAACAATCACATTGACACGGTGGACAAAATTTGAGTCCAATTTTTCCAGTATTTTTCTCCACAAGTGCAGGAAAGTATTAGATATGAATTAGTTCAATCTGGATCCATGATTAATAGTAGAGGCAATTGGTTCAAGCTCCCTGTTTTTCTGGTCCTAAGGAGTGTAGTGGATAAAGTCATGAAACATCAAACAGCTCTCACTTGTGAAAAATCCAGAGTTTCTGACCAGTACATGCAACTTCCTTTAAAGAGTCCAACAAAATCATGAACAAGATGGAAGAAAATCATAGAACTAAATAAGATCCCCAGGCTAATGAGGAAAATGATACCATAGATGATATCACCAAATTACTTCAGGCCTTTGAAAACAAGATGGATCAGAAAATTTCTTCTTTGGCTACTCCTAAACCCTCTACTTCTGCCCCTAAATCTACCCTAGTCTGTTACTACTTTCATAGGGAAGGCCATGGAACTGGACAATGCTTGGAACTCCAGAAGGATATAAAGGAAAAGTTGATGGAGCAGAAGGGGAACAATTTCTTTCTTCCCAATGGTGCTCTGATACCTTTCAATTCATCTCCCCTTATTTGTCATGTGGTGTCCTCTTATCAGTCCCCATCTGCAATGAAAGCATCTCTTGCTTCCTTTGATTTCCAATCTTCCTGTGATACTCTTCAACCTTGGTACCCTCCAGCTATCTCTTCCTCCAGTCTTGCTGGGACTAATTATCAATCTGATACAGCCAGAAAACAACATGAGGAACCTAAACCTCACAAAGCCCCTTCCTTTCCAGCTTCAATTATTTGAAAACCAGTCAAACTTTAATCCTCACCTCAGCCTCCTTCCTCCAATGTAGAAGACATGGAGGAGGAAAAGGAGCCACTCATTGAAAGGTTTCCAGATCACTTAGATCCCTCTCCTTCATCCAACTCACCTCAACCTTCTGATCCCATCTTAGTTCCTGCTTCACCTGAACTTTTTCCCTCCACCCAGCCCAAAGTTTGATTCAAAAGGGGAATATCAAAGGAACACCCCAATGCTGTGGAAGGAGTATTAAAGAAAATTTCTGATCTCAAAATTTCTGATCTATCTGTGGCTGAACTTCTATTGATCTCTAAATCTGTTGCTGAAGGAATGAAGAAATGGGTCTCTTGTTGGGGTGTGGAGATTGGTCCTGAAGAACCAAAGGTCTCCTCTGGCATTTTGATGGAGGACTCTGGGGGAACTAGTCCTTCTTCAGATTCCAATATTTACTCCTGTCCTCTTGGTTTCCTCACCTTTTATATTTTTGACTCAGCTAAAACTTTTTCTCCTCTTTTGGATTGGATATCAGCTCAACTTAATTTTGGATGCTATGGCCTGTAAACTCAAACTAAGTCCTAGGGTCAGCTTCAATTCTGCAGTCTATGGGATAGGTAATCAATCTTGTGAATTGGTGGGTATAGCTGAAGATGTTCCACTCAGGATGGGTTGAAATATTGTTGTAACCTGTAATTTTTGGATCACTTGTTTAGAAGGCCCTATGATGTTGGGACAACCTTTCTTGATGGATTTTAGTGCTACTCTGATGTTTTCTGATCAAGTTGGGGAGAGAATTCTTCTCCCTGATGCTGATGGTAGAAAGATTGAAGTTTCTCTCTGTTCTTTGGATTCTGGTTGTTGGGATAGAGATTTTCCTGGTAATTATTCTAAATCTTCTTTTAAGGGGAAGCAGAAGGATAATTCCAATTCCTTTAATTTTTATGGGAATAGTTGATCCTACTAATAGTTTTAGTTCTTTTCAGCCTCAGACTTAAACTCAAGGGTCAACTCTCATCCCCCAGGATTTTTTTTCATTCTTTTCATCTTTTTCATCTAAACTAGAAAACATCAAAAATCAAAAACATTTCAAAACAGAAAAACCCAAAAATATTTCTTTTCCCTCCCTCTCTGGATCTGTTGTGTCTTCTTTTCATTTTAATCTTAATTCTGATCAATCTTCTCTCAGTTCCTGTTTGAATCTCCATAATTAGCCTAAACTAGATCTTGATCTCAATTCTATTCTTGGTGGTTTTGGTATGGAGGAATATGGGATTTAGTGGAGGCACTTTGGGGTACAAGTAAGCCCTCCCAATTGTGCACTGCCAGGGCAACCTTCTGCCATCATTTTCAAAACCCTACCTTGTGCCACACATGTCATCAAAGTATTATCTCCTGGTTCTCCCTTTATGGAAAAGGCACCCTTCCAGGATATTGCAGAAAATCAGATGTGGAAAATGTTGGAACTTGGACTCAGTTTTTGTTATTAAGTCTCACTGTTCAACTCTTGGAGGAAACAAGAAATTTTCTTGTTTTCCGCCAAGTAAAAGCCAGTTTCCAAGAAGGTCCAACCAGTCAACCAGCCCATGCCTCTCAACTTCAATCCTCCCCTTATTCATCCTTCCTTATCTCGTGATCCTTACTGTGGTCTTCCTGAATCTCTTACTGGTCCCTTTGTGCCCAATGGTCAAGTCAATGAAGAACATCTGAAGGTGGTTAACTTTTGTCCAGATGGATGGCTTCTTCATGATGAGTTAAATTTGATCAAAAATTTCTTATCTCTAAGGGAAAAATCTATTGCTTTCTGTGAAGAAGAGAGAGTTCTCTTGAAAGAATCCTACGGCTTCCCTTATATCATCACTGTAGTTGAACATGATCCTTGGAGAAAGAAGAAGATCCCCATCCCTGCTGCTAAAGTTGACAAATTTATCAAGTTGGTTTGAGAACAAGCTTGTACTGGCCTATATGAGCAGTCAACCTCTAGTTATTCCATCCCTTTCTTCTGTTTCCTCAAGAGTAATGGTAAACTTAGAATAGTTCATGATCTCCAACCTCTTAATAAAGTTACTATTAAAGATTCTGGTATTCCTCCTGCTACTGAAGAATTTGTTGAATCTTTCTCTGGGAGAGCTTGTAATGGTTCAGGGGAAATTATGGGTGGCTATGAAGAAAAATCCTTACATCCTATCTCTTGCCCTCTCACTACCTGAAATACTCCTCTTGTTCCATTTCAACTTACTCAATTACCTCAACGTGCCACCAATTTGGTTGCATTCAATCAAGCTCAGATGATGCGGATCCTCCAGGATGAAATACCTGATCATGCTGGTATCTTTATTGACAATGGTGGAATTAAAGGTCCAGTTTATGACTATGATAATGAGCTCTTACCTTGGCATTTGGGAATTCTTTGTTTTATTTGGGAATATGTACTACTTTGGAAAGGATTCTGTTTCAAATTGAGGAATCTGGCCTTACGGTCTCTGCATCCAAACTGGATGCTTGTGTCCCTGCTCTGGAAATTGTTTGTAATGTGGTCTGCAAGGAAGGAAGAAGGATGGCACCAACCAAAGTCAACAAGATCATCACTTGGCCTACTCCAATAAATCTCACTGAAGTTAGGGGCTTGCTAGATGTTGTCACTTATGTTACAATATTTATCCCATCCTTATCAAAAATATGTGCACCCTTACGTTTTCTAACCAGGAAAGATGCTGAATGGATTTGGACCCAAGATTGTGAAAATTCTTTTCAGTTTCTCAAAAGATGGTTGGAAAAGATATAGTTTTGAAAAAGATTGCTTATGGACCTGGAGCTGGCAAGATCAAGCTGGCTGTTGATTCTAGTTATCAATCTGTTGGGGTTGTCCTTACTCAGGAAGATGAGAATGTTTGGGACCATCCTCCTCTTTATGAATCTTTGATATTTTCAGATTTAGAGTCTAGGTATTCTCAGCCCAAATTGGAACTTTGTGGTGTGGCTCAAATGATGAAGAAGCTTCAAACTGTTCATTGCAGCCAAAATTTTGAACTGCAAGTTGATTCTTGATCCATCATTGAGATGATTGATGCTCCCAGCCGCCTTAATGCTCCTATGACTTTTTGGGTGGCCTTTATCCAGCTTTTTTCCTTTGATATTGTTCATAGGCCTGGGAAATCTTTCACTACGCGTGATGGTTTATCTCAACGACCGCTTGGAGACAATGAATCTGATGTTGGAATCAATTTTGATGAAGAAGAACCTTTAATCCAAACTGTCTTCTCTTTCTCTTCTCAAGATTATTCTGGCTTTCAGCCAGGTTTTGGGCTTAAACTAGAGCAGTACCTTTTAACTCTTCAAAAACCTACTGATCTCTCTGCTAAATAATTTTGATCCCTTAACAGAAAGTCCTCTAATTTATTTGTCCAAGGCTCTAGGCTTAAAAAAAGAGGAAATCCTTGTGCTTTCATTGTTGTTACTATCCCTTCTAAACAAGATTCTATCCTTGAAAGTATACATGAAGGTCTTAGTCATTTTGGGGAAACCAATACTTATTGACAATTATCCAAATGATTCTGGTGGCCATCTCTGAAGAAATTTGTCTCCCAATGGTGCAAGAGTTGTGAAGTTTGTCAAAAACGTGATATTAGGCGTCCAGATGAATTTTTGTATCCCACTGGGGAGTCCACTGTCTTTGGAAGGATTGCTATGGATGTAGTTCATATTAAGGCAGGTGGTGCTAAGCACCTCATTGTGGCTAGGGATGATTTTTTTGGATTGTTTGAAGCAAAGTTTCTTAAGAATCTTAGCTCTGAATAAGTGGCAGCTGTCCTCTATGAGACCTGGACAATCCATTATGGCCTGGCTCAATCTTACTCTACTGATGGTGGCTCCAAATTTGGTGGCAAACTTGCTGAAATGATCCAATGTCTTCCTGGATAACATAGAGTTACTACCCCTTATTATCCTGAAGGCCTAGGCATGGTGGAACAAGGTCATGCTACTTTGAAGGCTGCACTTTTTAAGATTGCTGGTGAAAGTGGGAAGCATTTTCACAAATTCCTTCCTCTTGTTCTCTTCTCTGATTGAATCTCAACTAAAAGGAATACTGGCTACTCACCTTGTGAAATCATCTTTAGCCAAAGAGAAGTTCTCCCTTTGGCTCTGGAAATGGAATCTTTCTTGGGTATCACTTGGGACAAGGTGTCCTCAACTACAGATCTATTGGTGGCTAGATCCAAGCAACTGGAGAAAAGCAAAGATGTTTGAGATGAAGCTTATCAGAAGATGATGGATTCCAGAGCAAAATAAGTCCAGTATTGGGAGGAAAAGAACTCCAATAAAATCAGGGACTCCCTGAGCCCTGGTGATCTAGTTTTAGCTTATAATCAATCATTGGAGACCCAATGGGGCAAGCTTTTCTCAAATCATTTGAATGGTCCTTATTGGGTGGTTTTCCAAGTTGGAGGTGGATCTAATATTTTGGAGGAGCTGGATGGTACTCAACTGGCCAGAAGGTTCTCTGCTGATAAAGTTAAGAAGTTTAATTTTTGTGGAGGCAACTTATCTCAGGAGTAAGTCCTCCCAATTTTGAACCACCAGGGTTTTTTTTTGCGTTTTTTTGTAAACTCTACTGTATGCTACATGATGAACACCTGGGATCCCTTCTGTGTTTTATCTCTACTGCTTCTGTTGTCTTTTTGATGTTCAAATTCTGTAACTAACAAATTTACTTACCTTATTGCTATCTTACTGTTTTCATTATCTCATTACCCATGTCTTAGGCCCCCTCTGGGGCTCCCTAGTTGTCTCTAACCTGCTGCCTTAGGCCCCTTTGGGGTTATCTAGTTGTCCATAAATATTGTTCCTTCCCAGAGACCATGAATGAAAATCATCTGATTACCAGACAACTAAACCGGAGTGCCCCTTCCTCCTCTTCAGATAAGTTCCACTTGACTATACAAGTATTTTCCCCTTTCCCTTGGCTCTTTGAAGCCTTTTCATTACTTCTCATTTGGCTCTTCTGCAGCCCACCATACTCCTTCCTTCTCCAAATAACCTTGCTCCTCATGCTAAGCTTTTCAGCTTCTAGGGCCCTTTTGGGGGATCAAGATATTTTCCAACTCTTCAATCCCTCTCAAGATCAAGAAATGGCCAATTTTCTGTTCAATTTCCTTGTATTTTTTAATCCTGTTTATATCTTCAAATTTAAAGATGCAGACTAGGAACAGTCTGTAAGTTGGAGAGAGATGTGGTGACCAATCTGGGACACCTCATGGAAAATGGAAATTTTTTAATTGTTTTTACATCTCCTTACCCATCAATACAACTTCAAAAAAAATATCTCTTGTGTTTCTATGGGTAACTATTTATTTCCCATTCTCTCAGCTCTTCCCTGTCCTAGCGGTCTAGGAAGGCCTCCCCCGGCCATCCAACCCTTTCCCTCCTCTTTTTAAATCCCCCCTTTCATGCGCTTTACCCCAATTTTTTGGCCAAGCGCATGCGCACAGCCATTCCCTCCATACAATCATTCCCCTCCAATCTCCCAAATTTCAATCAGTCATCAAATCTTGATTGGTAATCCATCCAGCAACCCTTCCAACCTTGCTGCTCATGGGGTCTCCAACAAACGCAAGCAACGCTTGCGGTGGTACAAGACCCCACAACCGGCCCCCATCAACCATCTGATCACCATATGAGATTGGTCACCGGGACAATTCTAAATGAATCACTCCCATGACCAATCTCATCCCCATTGTCTCCTTTGATAAACTTACACCTAGCCTAGCCTTGTTGTTGACACAAATGATGCCATTGCTTCTTGCAACGGCTGTCATCCACCTCTTCCCACCATCATTGCCGCCATCTCATCTTTCTCAATTGGTTGGTTGGTGCTCTCAACGCTCTTCATCCAATCCACTGCCTCAATCCACCTTATAGCTCACTGTTCTCCCATGCGGCTTGTCTGTTTCGGGCGCGGGTCTCAGCGGTTTCCCAGGCCTGTCAGCATGTCTGCGGGCACCTAAATTGCTACTCCCCTGGCCGCGCCATCATTGCCACAGGATGGAGTCTTCCCATTCCTGTCATTCAATTCAATTTTTTATTTGAGTTGTTTGTTTGTTTCTTTTTTTTCTTCTTTTGATTTCTCATGACAATCCTAAAAAAAAAAAAAAAAAAAAATTCCACTCTCATTTGTAAACATCTCTTTTCAATAGTCTACAGGCCTTTGGTCTATAAAAAGAGGGGTATTCCCCTGATTTTTCTGAATAATTTAATCATCCATGGGAGTTTGTGTGTATGTCCCCCCCGCTATCATAATAATTTGATTCTAATCCTCATCCTGGGTATATCCATGATTGCTCCTTGATCCTTTGAGCCTCCATACTCAAATCTTTGATCTTTCCATCTGTGACACTGTTCATTATCACCAACCATAGCCTTGCTGGTTGAATAGAATTCTGGCTGCTGTAATTCTTGAGTGTGTCATACAACTCCTTGATCCCTTTATCCAACCATACTGGTCTTGATCTTTCCTGATCATCTTTCTGGAGCCAATCACAATTTGTTGAAGAGGTATTCTTAAGCTTAAAACCTGGAGTGTCATACCTCCCTTCATTCTTTAAAGTTAAATTCTGCCATGCTAATCTTGAGTCCCTTGAGAAGTGTTGGGTTATTCTTGTTTAAATCTTTTATTGCTTTTATTCTAGAGCTTCACAAACAAATTGCTTTTGTTTTGTACAGACACCCACAGTTATCTGGTACCCTTCAAGTCCTTGATTTTGGAGAGTTTTGAAGGTTCATTGAGAACCTGGAGGTTGGTTGGGAGTGAGTTGATCTTTCCTAATCTTCTGCCGACAACCAGAGTTATGAGCTTGTGGGATTTTTTACTTGCAACTGCCTTGTTCCAGTGAACTCTGAACAAGACTTTGACTTATTCTGTTCAAGTATTTACCTCTATCATCTTGCCTCAGATAGTTTTGATTCCCTTGACACCAACTATTTTCAAACTCATCCGTTACATTGATTCCATATTTACAAGTTCCTGGACCTTGATTCTGGTTACATTTAAACAATATTGTAACTCTTAGGAGGGCAGCCTAAACAGGACCTTTCCCCTCTGCAGAGCTGCCTGCTGCTTAGTAACATTTGGAGTTTTACACCGGGCATCTGACAAGTACACAGCCATGGCACTACAGACTGACAATGGACTGACAGACTTACAGATGGCTTGAAAAGCCAAGGTACCATGTAAAAGTGCTAAAACTAACACAGTGACATACTACTTGTGTATTAAATATCCCTAAGGATAGCAGATAGGGTAGAAATACATAAAATTATATAAAAATTTTTAAATAAACTTTTTACATATTTTTTATAAAATATAATAGAAAATAAAAAAATTTCAAAAATATGATAACTAAAGTTTGAAAAATATTTTAAAATAATTCAAAAATACAATTATGAGAACTTCAAGACATCAGTATGTCCATTGTGGTGCCTCATCCTGGACACCCTGGCCAGTGCAGAGATTTTAATTTTTTATGATTTTTTCCTTATCATCTTTCATAGGTATCATTATCAAGAAAAAAAAACCATCTCCATCTCCATCTCCATCACCTTCAAAACTTCATTCAATCATTCGCCTTGGTCACTTCTTTTCATTCCCCAGGTTTCAGATACACTGTTGGGGAAAACTCTTAGAGATCCTCCAGAATTGATTCAGAGCCAAGGTGATCATTGGAAAGGTACCCCCAACCGGAACAGTCAAGGAACAAGCAAAGCGTCTCGACAAGCTACTCAAACTTGGTCCCATCAAGCCCATCAAGGGAAGGGATTGTTAAGCCGCAAGTCGGACTTGAATCGATTCAAGACCATCAACTACGAAGATCTGACCTTCCTACCGACGCCAAAGACAGCAACGCCAATGACAACAAAAATGACCACCACCCCCAATCACCCCATCCTCTGAGTCTCATCTCCAACGACCATCATTGGCGAGTATCAAGCAATTGAAATCCCTGCTGATGAACAGTTTTGAGGGATCCTCCAAGAAGAGCTCATAGGTACTACCTACTTTCATCACCCTCCCGCTACAATGGCCGTGCACCGCATTCAGCCATCTCAAGCGGCCCTCCATCAATTCTTTCCACCTCTATCTCACCGGTCTCCTGCGCCGCTTGTCTGTTGCCCGCGCGGATCTCTTACGTTGCCGATGCCCGTCGGACACCTGCCGGCGGTCATCCGCAGCCTCGGCAGTTGCCCATGCCCGTCGGACACCTGCCGGCGGTCATCCGCGGTCTTGGCAGTCGCCCGGGCCCATCAGGATGCCTGCGGGCGTCCCTCTTTGGATTTCTTCTTCTCCAAGTGCTTGTTTGTTTCTTTTTTTCTTTTGTTTTCTCATGATCTTGATCCTTTAAAAAAAAAATTCCACTCTATTTGTAAATCTCTCTTGTAAATAGTCTGCAGGCCTCTGGTCTATAAAAGGAGGGGCTCTCCCCTGCTTTTTTGGGAGGATATCATCATATATCATCAGATCATCATCATAGAAATTGATCCATAGGGGTGTGTGCTTGTGTCCCCCCCATTATCGAGAAATTGAATCCTGATCCTTATCCTGGGTATATCTTTGATTGCCCCCTGATCTATTTTTTTGACCCTGAGTCTTTGCCCCTCTGTGGCCTGATCCTTATCACCAACCAATAGCCTTGCTGGTTGAAGAAAAATTCTGTCTGTTGGAATTTTTGAGTGTGTTATACCACTCCTTGATCCCTTTCTCTGACCATACTGGTCCTGATCCCTGATCACCTTTCTGGAGCCAATCATGATTGATTGAAGAGGTATTATTAAGCTTAAGACCTGGAGTGTCATACCTCCCTTTATTTTCTTTGGAGTTTCATTCTACCAGCCTATTCTTGAGTCCCTTGAGAAGCGTTGAGGTTATCCTTGCTTCAAATCAGTTACTGTTTGCTTTGGAGCTTATTAAACATTGTGCTTTGTCTTGTACGGCAAACCTCAGTTATCTGGTACCCTTCAAGCGCTTGATTGCGGAGAGTTGGGCAGGTTCATTGAGAACCTGGAGGTTGCTTGGGTTTGAGTTGATCATCCCCAATCTTTTGCTGACAACCAGAGTTATTAGCTTGTGGGTTTTGTTTACATACAACAGCTTTTGTTCCTTGAACTCTAAGCCAACTTTAACTTCTTTTTTTCAAGTTTTTCCCTGCATAATCTTGCCTCAGATAGTGCTGTTCCATTGCTACCAAACTATTGTCATCTTTATCCTCAACTGCTTGATTCCTCATTTACCAGGTTCTGGACCTTGATCTTGGTTACATTTAAATATTTTTGTAACACTCCGCAGGGCAGTCTGAACAGCACCTTTCCCCTCCACAGAACTGCCACGGCCTAGCACTGTCTGGAGTGTTATTATTGCCATGGGGAAGGCCATTGTACTGGTAGATGCCCTGAACTCCAGAAGGAAAAGGAGGAGAAGTTATTAGAGCAGAAGGGAAATAATTTTTTCCTTCCTAATGGTGCTTTTATCCCTTTTGATTTGTCTTGACCGATCCATCATGTGGTGGCCTCATACCAATCACCAACCCCTAAGAAGGCATCCTTGGTCTCTGTGGATTTTTGATCATCCTGTGGAACTCTGCAAACTTGGTATCCTCCAGCTATCACTTCTTCCAGCTTCCCTGGCACCTATCAATCTGATCCAGCTAGGAAACGCCATGAGGAACCAAAACCTCATAAGTCTCCTCCTGTTCTATCCTCAATTCTGCAAAAACCCGTTAAATGTCAATCTTCACCTGAGCCTCCTTCCTCTGATGTGGAAGACATGGAAGTAGAAAGGGAACTACTTATGGAAAGGCTCCAAGACAACTCTGATCTTCCCCCTCTTCAACCTTCCCAACCCTCAGATCCTCTTCCATCACCTATTTCACCTGATCTCCCTCCCTCCACCCAGCCCAAAGTTGGATTTGAGAGGGGCATCTCCAAGGACTACCCTAATGCTGTGGAAGGAGTATTAAAGAAAATTTCTGATCTTAAATTACCTGATCTATCTGTGGCTGAACTCCTGTTGATCTCTCCATCTGTGGCTGAAGGGATGAAGAAATGGGTTTCTTGTTGACCTGTGGAGATTGGTCCGGACAAATTAAAGGACTCCTCTGGTACTCTGATAGAGGATTCTGGTGGAACAGATCCCTCTTCAGATACCAACCTGTATTCCTGTACTCTTGGTTTTCTTCCATGTTACCTTGGTGATTCAACTAAAACGGTTTCTCTCCTTGTGGATTTGGGTTCTCAGCTCAACTTGATTTCGGACTCCATGGCCTGCAAGCTTAAACTTACCCCATGGGTCAGTTTCAACTCTGCCGTTTATGGAATTGGGAATCAGTCCTGTGATCTGGTTGGTATTTCTGAGGATATTCCTGTTCGAATGGTCAAAATATTGTTGGCACCTGTCACTTCTGGATGACTAATCTGGATGGTCCCATGATCTTGGGAAGGCCTTTCTTAATGGATTTTGGTGCTACCCTGATGTTTTCTGATCAAGTTGGGGAGAGAATTCTCCTCCCTGATGCTGATGGCAGAAAGATTGAGGTTCCTCTTTTTACTCTGGATCCTGGTTGTTGGGAAAGAGACTTCCCTGGTCATCCTCCCAAATCTGTCCTGAAAGGAAAGCAGAAAGAAAACTCTCATTCCTCTCATCCTCATTTTTTAGCAGAATAGTTGGCCCTACTGATAGTTGTAGTTCTTCTCAGCCTCAGACTTCAACTCATGGACCAACTCCCACCTCAGAGGCATATCTTTCTGTTTCCTCATCATTTCATTCTCATCCAAATAAGATCAAAAATCAAACACATGAAAAGTCCAAAAAATCCAAAAATATTTCTTCTCTGTCTGGATCTGTTGTATCTTCTTTTCCTTTTTCTTTTCAGCCTGATTGCTAATCCTCTATTCCGTTTTTGAAGCTCTGCAATGAGTCTAAACTAGATCTCAATCTTGATTCTTTTCTTGGTGGCTTTGGTATGAAGGAGTATGGTCTTAGGTGGAGGCAATTTGGGGTAGAAGTAAGTCCTCCCAATTGTGCACCACCAACGGCTTCTACTACTGTCACTTTCAAAACTCTACCCTGTGCCACACATGTGAGCAATGTGTTATCTTTTGGATCCTCTTTTATGGAGAAGGCACCTTTCAAGGACGCAGCAGAACATCAAACTTGGAAGATGTTGGAATATGGCCTCAGTTTTCGTAGTCAGGTCTCACTGGTCAATGCTTGGAGGAAGCAAGGATTCCTCTCCTTTGCCACCAAGTAAAAACCAGTTGCAAAGAAGGTCCAGCCAGTCAACCAACCAATGCCTCTCAACCTCAATCCTCCTCTTATGCGTCCTCCTCTATTCCGCAATCCTTATTGTGGTCTATACCAATCCCTCACTTGTCCATTTATTCCCTCTGGTTGGGTCACTGAAGAACGTCTGAAAGTGGTTAACTTTGGTCCAGATGGATGGCTTTTACCTGATGAGTTAAATTTGATCAAAAATATCTTGTCTCTAAGGGAAAAATCTATTGCATTATGTGAAGAAGAGAGAGGTCTCTTGAAAGAATCCTATGGTCTCCCTTACATCATCCCTGTAGTTGAACATGACCCTTTGCAAAAGAAAAAGATCCCAATCCCTGCTGCTAAAGTCAACAAATTCATCAAGTTGGTCCGCAAACGAGTCAGAACCGGTTTATACAAACAATCAAATTCTAGCTTTTCCAGTCCTGTTTTCTGTGTTCTAAAGGGTAATGGTAAACTTAGAGTAGTTCATGATCTCCAACCTCTTAATAAAGTTACTATTAAAGACTCTGGCGTGCCTCCTGCCACTGAAGAATTTATTGAATCCTTCTCTGGGAGAGCTTGCTATGGTCTAGGTGACATTATGGGTGGCTATGACAAACAATCCTTGCATCCTATTTCTTGTCCCCTTGGTCAATTTCAGCTGACTCAATTGCCTCAAGGTGCCACCAACTTGGTTGCAGTCTATCAGGCTCAGATGATGTGGATCCTCCAGGACAAAATCCTGGATCATGCGGGTATCTTTATTGATGATGGTGGGATTAAAGGTCCAGTTTCTGACTATGATAATGAGCTCTTACCTTGGCACTCAGGAATCCAACAGTTTATCTGGGAGTATGCTACTGTCTTGGAAAGAATTTTGTTTTGAATCAAGGAATCTGGCCTTACTTTCTCTGGATCAAAACTTGCAGCCTGTGTCCCTGCCTTGGAAATTGTTGGTCATATAGTCTGCAAGGAAGGAAGAAGGATGGCACCCTCTAAAGTCAACAAAATAATCTCCTGGCGTACCCCAATAAATCGGATGGAAGTTAGAGGTTTCCTAGGTGTCGTAACTTATGTCAGGATCTTCATTCCCTCACTATCCAAAATCTGTATTCCCTTGCGTTGCTTAACCAGGAAGGATGCTGAATGGATTTGGACCCAAGACTGCAAACAATCATTTCAGTTGCTCAAAACAATTGTTGGGAAAGACATTGTTTTGAAAAAGATCACTTATGGACCCAGAGCCGGCAAGATCAAGCTGGCAGTGGACTCTAGTTATCAATCTGTTGGGGCTGTCCTTACCCAGTAAGATGATAATGGTTTGGATCGTCCTGCTCTGTATGAATCTCTTCTTTTCTCAGATGTGGAATCCAGGTACTCCCAGCCAAAACTGGAACTTTTCTGTGTGGCCTGAATGTTGAAAAAGCTCCAGACTGTCCTTTGGGGTCAACACTTTGAGTTAAAAGTTGATGCACGATCCATTATTGAAATGATCAACGCCCCCAGCCTCCCAAATGCTCCAATGACTCCTTGGGTGGCTTTCATCCAGTTGTTCTCTTTTGATATTGTTCACAGGCCTGGGAAATCTTTCACCATGCCTGATGGTTTATCTCAACGCCCTATTGGAGACAATGAATCAGAGGTTGGAATGGATTTTGATGAGGAAGAAACCTTGGTCCGCCATGTCTTTGCCTTCTCCTCCCAAAATTACTCTGGTTTCCAGCAAGGTTTCTGGCTTAAGTTAGAGCAGTAACTTTCAACTCTCCAAAGAACCCCTGATCTCTCTGCCAAAGAATTTTGGTCCCTTAAAAGGAAGTCCTCCAACTTCTTTGTCCAAGGTTCTAGGCTTATGAAAAGAGCAACTCCTTGTGCACTTGTTGTGGTCACTATCCCTTCTAAGCAAGATTCAATCCTGGAAAGTCTCCATGAAGGCCTTGGTTATTGTGGGGAAACCAAAACTTATCAACAAATATCCAAACAATTTTGGTGGCCATCCCTGAAGAAATCCGTCGCTCAATGGTGCAGGAGTTGCAAAGTGTTCCAGAAATGTGATCTTAGGCGCCCGGCCAAAATTTGTTACCCCACTGGAGAGTCCACTGTCTTTGGGATGATTGCTATGGATGTGGTTCACATTAAGGCTGGTGGAGCTAAGTACCTCATTGTGGCTAGAGATGATTTTTCTGGATGGGTTGAAGCAAAGTTTCTTAAGAAACTCAGCTCTGAATCAGTGGCAGCTTTTCTTCATGAGACTTGGACAATGCGTTATGGCTTGGCTCAATCTTATTCTACGGATGGTGGCTTGGAATTTGGTGGAAAACTTGCTGAAATGATCCAATTGCTCCCTGGAAAACATAGAGTTACTACTCCCTATTATCCTGAAGGACAAGGCATGGTGGAAAGAGGCCATGCGCCCTTGAAGGCTGCTCTGGTTAAATTGGCTGGTGAAAGTGGCAAGAATTGTTGGAAGTTTCTCCCCTTGGTCCTCTTCTCTGATCAAATTTCCACCAAGCAAAACACTGGTTACTCTCCTTATGAAATCATCTTTGGTCAGAGGGCTGTTATTCCTCTTGATCTTGAAACGGAGTATTTCTTGGACATCTCTTGGGAACCAGTTTCCTCAACTACTGACCTGTTAGTTGCCAGATCAAAGCAACTGGAGTGGAGTGAAGATATTCAAAACAAAGCTTATCAGAAGATGATGGAATCAGGAGCAAAATCAGTTCAGTATTGGGAAGATAAAAACCTAAATCAAATCAGGGACCCTTTAAACCCTGGTGATCTGGTATTGGCTTATAATCGTTCCTTGGAAACTCAGTGGGGAAAGCTTTTCTCTAACTGCTGGAATGGTCCTTACCAAGTAGCCCGTCAAGTTAGAGGTGGATCATATGTTTTGGAGGAACTGGATGGTACCCAGATGGCCAGAAGGTTCTCTGCTGATCAGGTCAAGAAATTTCATTCTTGTGGGGGCAACTTGTTCCAAAAGTAAGTCCTCCCAATTGTGCACCACCAGGGGCTTCTACTACTGTCATTTTTGAAACTCTAATTCAGGCCACGCATGTGAGCACCTGGGACGCCTTCTTCATTTCATCTCAGCCACTTCTATGATTTTTCTTTGGACGGGTCAACATATTCCTTTTCAATCACTCTCAAGATCAAAATGGCCATTCCTTGGTTTCAATCATCTTTCTTTCCTTTCTCTTTTTATGGCATCAAGCTTGGGTGCAGACTAGGGACAGTCTGTGAGTTGGGGAGAGATGTGGTGCCCCATCCTGGAAACCCTGGCCAGTGCGGAGATTTTAATTTTATATGATTTTTTCCTTATCATCTTTCATAGGTATCATTATCAAAAAAAAAACCATCTCCATCTCCATCTCCATCACCTTCAAAAATTCTTTCAATCCTTTGCCTTGGTCACTTCTTTTCATTCCCCAGGTTTCAGATACACTGTTGGGGCAAACTCTTAGAGATCCTCCAGAATTGATTTGGAGCCAAGGTGATCATTGGAAAGGTACCCCCGACCAAAACAGTTGAGGAACAAGCAAAACATCTTGACAAGCTACTCAAACTTGGTCCCATCAAGCCCATCAAGGGACGGGATTGTTAAGCCACAAGTCTGACTTGAATTGATTAAAGACCATCAACTACGAAGATCTGACCTTCCTACCGACGCCAACGAGAGCAAAAATGACGACAACGACGATGACCACCACCCCCAATCACCCTATCCTCTGAGTCTCATCTCCAACAACCATCATTGTCAAGTATCAAGCAATCAAAATCCCTGCTGATGAACGGTTTCAAGGGATCCTCCAAGAAGAGCTCATAGGTACTACCTACTTCCATCACCCACCACCCCCATCACCCTCCCGCCACGACAGCCGTCTACCGCATTTGGCCATCAATTCTTTCCACATCTATCTCACCGGTCTCCTGCGCAGCTTTTCCGTTGCCCGCGCGGGTTTCTTATGTTGCCGATGCCCGTCAGACACCTGCCGGCGGTCATCCGCGGCCTTGGCAGTCGCCCATGCCCGTCGGACACCTGCCAGCGGTAATCCGCGGTCTTGGCAGTCGCCCGGGCCCATCAGGATGCCTGCGGGCGTCCCTCTTTGGATTTCTTCTTCTCCGAGTGCTTGTTTGTTTCTTTGTTTCTTTTGTTTTCTCATGATCTTGATCCTTAAAAAAAAAAAAAATTCAGCTCTATTTGTAAATCTCTCTTGTAAATAGTCTACAGGCCTCTGGTCTATAAAAGGAGGGGCTCTCCCCTGCTTTTTTGGGAGGATATCATCATATATCATCAGATCATCATCATAGAAATTGATCCATAGGGGTGTGTGCTTGTGTCCCCCCCATTATCGAGAAATTGAATCCTGATCCTTATCCTGGGTATATCTTTGATTGCCCCCTGATCTATTTTTTTGACCCTGAGTCTTTGCCCCTCTGTGGCCTGATCCTTATCACCAACCAATAGCCTTGCTGGTTGAAGAAAAATTCTGTCTGTTGGAATTTTTGAGTGTGTTATACCACTCCTTGATCCCTTTCTCTGACCATACTGGTCCTGATCCCTGATCACCTTTCTGGAGCCAATCATGATTGATTGAAGAGGTCTTATTAAGCTTAAGACCTGGAGTGTTATACCTCCCTTTATTTTCTTTGGAGTTGCATTCTGCCATCCTATTCTTGAGTCCCTTGAGATTTTTTGAGATTATCCTTGCTTCAAATCAGTTTCTGTTTGCTTTAGAGCTTACTAAACATTGTGCTTTGTCTTTTACGGCCACCCTCAGTTATCTTGTACCCTTCAAGCGCTTGATTGCAGAGAGTTGGGCAGGTTCATTGAGAACCTGGAGGTTGCTTGGGTTTGAGTTGATCATCCCTAATCTTCTGCTGACAACCAGAGTTATTAGCTTGTGGGCGTTGTTTACATACAAAAGCTTTTGTTCCTTGAACTCTAAGCCAACTTTAACTTCTTTTGTTCAAGTTTTTCCCTGCATAATCTTGCCTCAGATAGTGCTGTTCTATCACTACCGAACTATTGTCATCTTTATCCTCAAATCCTTGATTCCTAATTTACCAGGTTCTGGAACTTGATCTTGGTTACATTTAAATATTTTTGTAACACTCCGGAGGGCAGTCTAAACAGCACCTTTCCCCTCCACAGAACTGCCACAGACTAGCACCTTCTGGAGTCTTACACTGTGACATACTGAGAAACGTGATTATGTAAAATTATCACATATATTTGCATGGCATATATTTTTGATTAATTATTCAAAGTAAATTATGAGAATTTTGAAAATAAGGACCAAAATCAGTATTATGATTTTAATCTTATCAGCCAATACATAATGAGAACCCATCTGAAATCACATTCCCCAAAGTAATGTCTAATGAAAGAAATACTAACATCCTGGGATCATTTACTAAGGATAATTAATGAAATGATGATCAGGTGGATAGATTAGTGTTATTCACATGTCAACACATTAATTAAAAAGTAGAATAATTAATACACCCTGTTTAATTGGATGTTCACCATGTTGAAGCACCAAGGAAACATAAGAGGCTACTGGTGGCTACACTGCTAGCCTTAGAACCCATCCCTTTGAGCCCCTGTATCCATCAGAAGGAAACAATTAGGACTCAAAAGGCTATAAATATAGAGCTCTTTTGAGGTTAATGATACCCCAGACCCAGTTATATTTACATCTAAAAACCATGCAAAGGTAATCAAATACTTATAAGAGATAATTAACTGATTTATGGCTTTATTCTGATCAATATTATTTGTCTCAAAACCCTTTTTATCAATTTATACTGCTGAACAACCTTTTAGACCCCAGCAAAAAGTTTAAACAATTAGTACACGTCCCAAACAGGCACCCAAAGGATTCAATAACATACCAGTGAGTTTTATTATCCTTATTCTATTGGGAAAGCTTGGTTCAAAGGCCCTGCCACTCCATCATATATACTTTATATATACATTATTTTTGGGAAATACCTACTCTAAGAATATAGATTAAAGGTTCCAAATTAACCAGGTCTATGTGTTTTAAGTGAATTCCCAGAAGAGAGGTGTTAAATATCACCAATATTATTGTAGCCCCTCTATTAATTTATTTAATAATCAATTCATTAATATTGATTAATAATATTCAATCATAACCAAACCAATCAACCTTGGAATAGCTTTTTCCAAATATTTAATGGATTTTTGCTGCATTTATTGAATAAATTATTTATTATTTATTCCATCACATCTGGTAGCTAAAGGATAGCAAGGGTCCTGGAATCCAGGAGGCTGACAGCTTTTGACTGCTAAACTCACATCACCTTCACCTCTGACTCCTTCTACAAATTGCCCCATATTTACCAAGGTGATGCCTCTGACTATTCATTTTTACTTGTGGTCCCAACCAAAAAATTAAATGGACAACTTATCCACAACAAGGATGAATATCAAGTATCCAAAAGCCAATTTGCGTTCCAAGACTTGGGGTTTGTGATTGATTTCAAAAAAAAGGGTATTGGGAAAATGGTTTGGGCAGAAAACAAGTACAAACACTGTAATTTTCATGAAATGGATACTGCCACCCATACTAGGATGGCCATGTCCATGAAAATCAATAGAACAACTCAAAAAACTAGCAAGGACTTTCCCAGTGGCAAAATATATCTTTTGAAAATAAATATAAATAAAAATAAAAAATTTTTTTCATTGGTGGAGTTAAAAATACTCTCAAACATTGTTGCAATCAAAAATAATTTTATTATTTTTAATTTTAAAGTTTTTCCCAATACATGCCATGGCTATCAATAAACTATCTTTTCATTTCTGTGGCTAGCCTTTTCCTCTCTTTTTTGAGTTTTTCTTGCTCTTGATACTTCTCCTTTCCTCTTTTTGAAATTACAGATTGGCCTGTTTGATTTGCCACTCAGAATCCAACTTGTGTTGATGATCCAAACTCTCATCCTTCCACTCTTGACAATCCATAGCCAGTTGAAAATCCCACTTCTCCTTTTCAAATTGAAATTTCTTCTATTATATTTTTTATTTCACTGTTTTTTGGAGGGGAATAGGAATGAGCTTGATTTTGAAAGAAAGTACAATCAATCAATGAACTTAATTGAATATTCCTTCTCCATGATATCCTCAAAGCCAGAAAAATTTGAAGTGTTCCTCTGCTTTTTAAGGCAATTAGATTTAAGGTTGGTGGAATTGGAGGCCTTTTGCTTTCCCTTTGCAGAGGAGGTTTGTGTGGGAACATTATTGCTCTCATTTGAAGGGGATGTGGGAGTCCCCATTGGCTTGAGTATTTGGCCATTCAGGAAAGGATTAGCCTGGTTTTTTACAATCTAAATCAGTCATCATTTTGCAGACAGAAGAGAAAAGATCTTTTTTCCTTCCTTGAGCCGATAATGACAATGGTGGTGATATAGGAATATCTTTCTCCTTGTTGGCCAAGTCATTAAGTTCTCCCACCCCAGGAAGAGAGAAATCAAAAGAAGAAAGTGAGAGGTCCAAGGAAGGGTTTGAATTGTTGATCCTTCCTGGCGTACACGTGAGTGGAGCTCAGTCAGTTGGAATATCATCCTCCAAATCGGATTGGGGCCACTCAGAGGTTTCATGGGGATCATCGTTGATAGGCCAAGTATCCACAACCAGGTACTAAGCATCAACTGAATCTGATTGTTGGGCATCAAAAGCAGCTGAAGGGGTGATATTGGCCTTCTTTATAAATATTTCATCCATTTGAACATAAAAAAGGCAAAAAGAGTTGAAATCATCAACCACCAAGTTGATTCCGTTTGCTTTATTGGAGTCAGTAATACCAAAGCTGGTGGAGATTGAAATTGTGTGGGCTTTTTTGTACTTTTTTTGATAGTTCTTCAATTGCTCCTGCATCTGTTTGGATGAAAGATCCAGAATGCCTTGGTTTTATCCTTGAGTTCATTGGAAATCAGGAGATAACCATTAAACTTAGAGGATGGAGGTTGGCCAACTTGTGTTTCATTTTTGAATCCAAAGCAAGGATTTTAGTTTGACAGAATTTTGATCCAGTTTACTAGGATGATTTGATCAGCTCTCTTGAGATGACTTGAGCCTTTGTAAGCTGGTGGGTGAGGATTTTGTGATGTTGAGTTCCTGGGGGTTGTTTACTTTGGTGGAGTGGACTTGCGGGGGAGTGTTGCTGAGGGGCCATTTAAAAAGAGTAAGGGGGATGAAGTGACAAAGAAATAAAGCAATGACAGTTAGGATGTGATGAAAGGGGGTATGAATTGATCAAGCAAGGAAGCAATGAGAGGATGGATATGAAGAAAGAAATAAAATGATGACAGTTATAAAGCAAGGTGAGAGTGATGAAGTGATGAAGCACAATGAAGCAATGAGAGTAATCAAGTGATCAGATTAGCAATGAAGCAATGAGAGTGATGAGGTGATGAGGATAGAAATGAAGCAATGATAGTGATGAAGTTATGAGGATAGCAAGAAGCAATGAGAGTGATGAAGTGATGAGGATAGCAATGAAGCATTAATGAGAGTGATGAACTGATGAGGATAGCAATGAATCAATGGGAGTGATGAAGTGACAAGGATAGCAATGAATCAATCAGAGTGATGAAGTGTTCCAATAACGTTTGAGGATGAATCCAGGGGTGATGATGTGGAATGACGCGTGGTTGAGCTGTTGAAGGCCTTTATATACTTTATTTGAAAAAGCCCTTTTATTTTAAGGTAACTTTGCCACGTCTGATGTGTTATAAGTGGGTTTTTTGATTTTTAATGGCAAGTTTTGGTTAAAACTTGCCATTAAAAGATGGCGGGTTTGCTTAACTTTTATACACCCTAATAGGTTGCAAACTTCCATTCAAAACCCAAAATGGGTTGAAAACTGCCATTCACAACCAAAATAGGCAGAAAATGGTTGTTATAAACCCAAAAAGGGTTGTAAATCATGCCACCAAACCCCTTTTAGGTAGGAAAATGGGGTTACAAGCTTGCAAATTTAACATTGCCCTTCTTTTATTTAATTGAGTCAAAAATAATTTGAATTTTGAAGATTTAATTGAACAAGAACTGCTTAGCAATTCCCAAAACTTTGGAACTTTGGATTTATTGCAGGATTTGAGGGGTACCCACCAAGACCCCCTTAAATAACAACCAAGGGCACAACCAAATTTGGCTCCAGTGACCCTTGAAATAAACTCAATTAATCTCATAACACTTAAAAATATACATACAAAAAAAAATAATAAACACCATTAAAAAGTTATTATTATATTATATTTAATTTTTTTTGGAAGTTTTGACCAAAAATTTACCATTTTTTTATGCTATGTTCAAAAATAGACGCAACACCAGAAAAAGTGGCAGAGAAGTGTCTTATGGATCTCTGCTTGGAGGGGTGCAGTCAGTTGCAAACAATGAAGGAGATTGAACCCGCAACCAAAGTTTTGCCCAAGCCAACAACAATGGCAGCTGCAGTGGCCAACTTGACTAAAACACTGTTGGAGAGCCTTTTCTTTCCCTGCAACTCATCCAAGGAGGTAATGACTCCAATTAAGCCACCCTGGCTGGACCCAGCCAAGGAGGGGAGAATTAAGACACTAGTGCGGCAGCATGTAAGCCACTGGGAGTAATTCAAAAAGGCCCAGTCTCAAGGAGATGTTCAAGCTATGAGGAAAGCCATAGCTTTTGAAAAAGACTCCCAGATAGCTCTTCAAAAATTGATTACCAGGAAAGAGGTAGAAACTGTCAGCTTGCTACTATTTCAGGCAATCTGCAAAAGTAACAGAAATAACATAAAAATAAGAATAATGAGATCAACCTAAGAAGGAGTGAGAAAAACATAAATATTATCGCAAAAATAGATTCTCCACCCAAAATTAGGTAGGGTCACTCACTGACCCCACCCTTGAAATCCAACTACTTATATTTTTAAATAATTAAGGAATGAAAGACCAAAATACCACGGCACCACTATTGAACTGTTTGGCCAGTTAAATATTTCACATTTATTGTCACTTATAGTTTTCACACCTAAAATTCAGTCAGAATTGAGGTGTTGTGTATATTTTAGGAGTTACAGAAGGAAATGTTTTCAGTCACAATTCCTGCATGCAGCCCCGGCAGCAATTGCACCCGGGTGCAGCTGAGCTCCAGCTCTGTCACTCTTTCAAAGTCGTGTACCCAGCCCCGGGCATCTGACAAGTACGCAGCCACGGGACTATGGGTTGACAAAGTGACAGGCGGCCTGAGAAACCTTGGTACTGCATAAAAATGCTACAAACTACACAGGAACATTCTACATATGTAATAAATGTTCTTGTGGATAGTAGATATTCTAAGAATATATAAAATTATATAAAAATACTTAAATAACCTTTATACATATTTTTAAAAAATATAATGCAAAGTACCAAAAATGTCGAAAATAAGATAATGACTACTTCTAAAAATATATTAAAATACTTTAATATAATATTATGAGAATTTCTAGACGTCGAAATTTTTGTGACATACTAAGAAAACGTATGTTGTAAAAATAGTACATGAATACCCATGACTTAAATTATTAAGTGAATGTTTTAGTAAATCAACTGAATTTTGAAAATAAGAATTAAAATAAATATCATGACTTTAATCCAATTATTTAATACATAATGAGAACTCACCTGACATCAGAATATCTGTAGGAATGTCTTTTAAAATAATTATTGACTTACTGGGAACATTTAATAAGGATAATTAATTAAATAGTAAATAAAAAGGACATATTAGTGTTATTCACACTTCCAAACATCAATTATAAAGTAGAATAATTCCCATACCCTGAGAAATTAGATGCTACCCGTGGTAAAGAACCAAGAACACGTGACAGGCTACCACTTGTTACCCTGCTAGCCCCAGTGTCTGTCCCTTTGAGCCCATGTACCCCTCAGAAGGACAATACTGGGACTCCAAAAGCTATAAATAAAGAGCTCTTTAGAGGATATTCATACCCAGAGACCCAGTTATATTTATATCCAGACACCATGACAAGGTAATCAAATACTTATAAGAGATAATTAAGTGATTTATGGCTTTAGTCTGATTAATAATATCCGTCTTCAACCCTCTTTTATCAATTTAAACATCTGAACAACCTTATAACCCCAGTATACAGGTTTAACCCATCATTGCACGTCCCAAACAGATTCCCAAAGGAGTTAATAATATATCAGTGAGTCTTATTATCCTTTCTCTGTCGTGTCAGCTTGGTTAAAAAGCCCCGCCACTCCACTGTGTATTTTATATACATATTATCTTTGGGAAAAATATCCTTTAAATTAAAGAGCCCAAAGTAAACACACCTACGTGTTTTCATACTGATTTTCCTGAAGAGAGGTGTTAAAGATCCCCAATATAATTTTTGCACCTCTATAAAATTATTTAATAATCAATTTATCTATATTTATTCATAACAATAAATCATAATCCAACCAATTAACCTTCCAATAAGCATTATCCAAATATTTTACAAATTTTTTCTGCATTTATTAAATGATCTAATTATTATTTATTCTATCACCTCTGGTAGCTAAAAAATAGCAAGGGTCTTGGAATCCAGGAGGCTGACAGAAAATTAGGTGAAAAGCTGGAATCTTTGGGATCAGATAGTCACCTTAAAGGGAAAAGGACCACAAAAGAGGAGATCCTCCAACCACCAGAGACAAAGGAATCCCAAAGATTAGGACAGGATCATCTCTTCAGCTCAGAAGTGGTAGAAATTATACAACAATTAGATGCTTTATCCTCAAATTTTTTCACTCTTGATGCAGCTTTAAATTTTAAAGGTGTTAGCAGCAATCATGATAACATTCATGAAAAACTGGAAAAATTAACTTGAAAATTTCTAAGATACTCTGATATCAGGAAGTAAAATCAAGAACCAAAGGTGCAGGAATAGAGCATTTAAAATAAATCATGAGTGTGAGTAATTTGACCCTAATAAGACACATAAATGCCACTTAATCTTCCATCCAACAAGAAATCCTATGCTCAATTGAATATTAAAAAGAAGAGTTAAGAATAATCACTAAAACCCCTTCCAACCATGTGATGAACCAAATTGATCTGTTGAGTAGCAAACTGGAATTGCAATATGGAATGATCAAGAATGATCTCAGAGACCTTGAATTCAGCAGAGATAAACCCCCAGTTAATTCCAAAGAACCAAAGCCAACAGGTTCTCACCACCCCTAACATGAATCCTAGACAAAATTTTTTCAGATTTGAATCTCATGAACCCAGTCCTACTCCAGAAGTTGAACAAGCTCTGAAACTACTCCAAACTATAACTGAATGGCCCAAATTTTCAGTAGAAGGAGAGTATGACCATATTAACTTGATGAACATTATAGATTAGACTTTAGCTTCCTATGAGCTCCCTGAAACCATTGCTGTAGTCAGAATACCCAGGTTATTTGAAGGAGTAGCCCTTGATTTGTTTATCAAGAAAAGAGAAGAATTAGGATCCTTACCTTGAAATTCCTGGAAGGAATTGATAAAAGAAATGTTTGGGACAACAATGTGGAAAATAAGAATTATGAAGTCTATTTAAACATCCCAGTTTGATCCCTCCAAAGAAAAACCTCATAAATGGTGTTTAGAACAGAAAAGATTGTATTTTTTCTATCCAGAAGCTGAAAAAGAAGAAGTTAATGAAAGACTTCTCAGCTTACGTCCTGAAAAACTGAACCATATTTTATGGTGTAGAATGTCCATGGCTTCTGATCTCTCTACCATAATTGGTGTACTAGAAGAAACTATAGATCTGAATTGTCTTGAAAGGAAAGTTAAAAAGCAAAGAGAACAGAAAAAAAGGAAAGGAATATTTTAGAATTATGGCCAGCAATTAGCTTAGGCAAATGAGCAGTATTTAAAGCAAATGAAATTCAGGACACTGGGTGTCAATATTGGCTAATGGGGCTCTCACAATGGGGCAATATGTTGGATGAATTTGATTGGAATGATGAATGAATGGATGGAAAACAGCAGGGAGAAGAGCTTCCTAAGTACAAAATATTGGCCTCTTGTGAGCCCATGATACAACAAGCCAAAAGGCAAATTTTCCGCCCCAAAAGAGCTCTACAGGCTCTACTAGCCTTGTTACTTGGTTGGGACTACATCAGCCCGCATGGAATCAGTTCCTGAAACCTTACGAGCAGCCTATTTGGTCCATTCCAGTGTTTCCACCGTTATGGGGCTGAACCAGCCCCTTGCTGTTCAATCCCCTTGGCTGGTTGTCCGTTAAAACCAGCCATGATGACCTCATTACGTTGTTTACAGGCTGGTTGCCTCATGCAGCCAGCCCCTGGCCCCTCAAATGGGCCAAGTGGGACCCAGGGCACACCTGGGTCCGGTCTCAGACTCACATGGGGGGGTGTGACCAGAAAAAATGCTGTCCCCCCCCTCTTTCTCTCAAATCCCCTCACTAGGGGCCCTGGGGGTCGATACCCCCGGGGAGTCGTCAAGAAAGTTGGCCTGGGAGGTGATCAGGTTCTTCCAGGCCCATTGCTCCTCCCCCTTGGTAAAGGGAGGGGGGGAGAGCGCTCCTGCTTGGTTGCTTCACACACTCAATGGTGGAGGGGTGATGAATTCCCCCCCACCTGCCGGTTGCTAAGCTTGCGGCCAGCGCCGCCACCCCCTTGGGCCTTGGGGTGGTCAGGTCCCCCCTGCCCTGACCAACCGCACTGTTGCGGTCAGTTGCTGGCTGGTTCAACCCAGCCAGCTTGCCCCCATCCCCCTTGCAACGGCAAGCAAGGGGAGGGGGAGCAAGCCAGGGCCGGGAGCCCTGGCTCCGCGGCGCTGGTCGCCGGGTGCAACCAGCTGGGCTGTTGGGCCCCGCGTGGGCCGTACCAAGGAACACAGGCGGCCCCAAACGGGCTGCAATGCAGGCAGCGGCCCCGAGCGGGCCGCGACACGGGCGGCGCCCCTAGCAGGCTGCGACAGGGGCGGCAGCCCAAATGGGCTGCCCCAAGCCCAAATTGTGAGAATTACATACTTTGGCGGGCCAGCCCGTCTGGCCAAGTATGTCCATAATAAAGCTTGGGCCCTTTTATGCCCAAAAAAAGCCCATCTGGCTTGGGTGGCCCATCCACCCTTGCGGGCCCGTGAGGGCCCGTGTCCCAAAAGACCATAAAAACGTGTTTTGGCGCCCAAATGCCCAAAACCAATAACACCCACATAGGCCCAAGTGGCCCACGTGATGTCCAATGGGCCTTGGAGGCCCATTTTTTCATTCCATTTGGATTACACACTCCTATGCACATTACCTGAGTGCATCCGCATTTTAACACACCCCCTTAATCCAAAAGGGATGCCATACGCATACTAGACACAAAACCTTCATGTTTGTTCCTATCTAACGCCTTAGTGAAGATATCTGCAATTATTGCCCCAGTAGGCATGTACCGTAACACTATCTCTTTGAAGTTAACTGCATCATGTATATAGTTATAAAGAACATCAATATGTTTTATTCTAGAATGGAACACTTGATTTTCTGCCAACGCAATGGCACTCTGGTTATCAGAATACAAAAACCCAAACCCTTGTGGTTTATGAGTATCCTCTAAGACCTTTCTCAACCATTTTGCTTCCTGTGAAGCTGACAATTACGCTCTTTACTCTGCTTTTGTTGACAAAAGATTTATTGCTGACACCTTTTTAGAAATCCAAGACACTAGATTCTTTCCTAAGAAGAATACAAAACCACTTGTTGATTCCCTAGTGTTACCATCTGCCCAACTCGCATCAGAATAACCAACCAAGTCAAAGTTCAATGACTTTGAAAACTGCATTCCCAGACTGCTTGTTCCTTTAAGATACCTCATAACTCTCTTAAACGCTGACCAATGCCTCATGCATGGTTTCTCTAAGTGTTGTGACAAAATCCCAATTGCATAACTAATATCTGGCCTTGTACACTGCCCCAAATAATTCAAAGATCCAATAGCTGATCTATAATCATTCCAGGATTGAACAAACTCTAGATGCTCTTCATCTGTAGACTTTTCTAACCGAATGTTAGACTGCATTGGAGTACCAAACTCCTTTGCATCTTCTAAGCCATACTGATTAAGTAGAGCTGACACATAATGGTTATGATCCAACCTGATCCCATTCTTGCTCCTACTAACTTTCATTCCAAGCACCTGCTGTGCCAGACCAAGATCTTTTATCTTGAACTCCTTTTTGAGTGTCTCCATGACTCTCTCCTTACCATTCCCAATAATAAAAATGTCATTGACCCATACAAACAAAATTGCATCCTTTCTCACAAAGAGACAAGGGTCAGCCAAACTTGTTTTGAAACCAATCTCTATCTGTTTCATGCTCATAGCATTATACCATGACCTAGCTGCTTGCTTCAATCCATACAGGGATCTACACAGCTTGAGGACATACTCCCCTTTATCTGCTGGAGGAAACTTTTTTCTTCATAGTTTCTGGCTTGGTCTCGACCAGCCATTCCTTGAAACCATCAGGAATTGACATATAAAAAGTCTCTTCCTCTCCAAGTATTGCATTCAAGTATGCAGTCACAAAATCAGCCTGTCTGATTTCTTCACCCAACTCCACTGCCAAAGCAATGATTTACCTGAAGGTGGACAGCCTTCCAGTTGGAGAGAAAGTCTCCTGGTAATCAATACCCTCTCTCTGTTTGAAGCCCTCTGCAACGCATCTAGCCTTGAACCTCTTCAAAACTCCATTAGTATCAAAATTCTTTCTTAACACTAATCTAGACCCAACAATGGTCTTTCCTTTTGGAACTGAATCCCACTTAACCACTTCAAACACACTATTATTCTCTAGAGAATCAAATTCCTCAAAAATAGCTGTCTTCCAATTGGCTCTCTCATCAGAATTCATATGTTGGCCAAAGCTATTTGGGTTAACTCTATTAACCATTTCTGAACTCAACTGTAGAATCTCATTAAGCATACCCCTTTCCTGAAGTGTATCTTCCTCATATTCCGCAGAAGCATAATGGGACTTCCATTCCACATACCTATCAACAGGAATTCTCATCCTGCCACTCCTTCTAACTGGAGGTGGAGGCTCATCAGGTTCTGATTCCACAGACTCCCCTGAAGTGGGTACTGAACCCTCCTGAGGCACGTCTACCACCTCAATATCATCACTAATGATATTCTCTCCAGCCTCTGCTGGGGAAATAGGCTCCAATGCTATTTCCTTCTGTGATTCCTGAACAGCACTAGGTTCACCCCTTTTGAGTGGAAAGGTACTTTCTTCAAATTTTACATCCCTACTACAGATCACCTTTCTTGTCCCTGGACAATAAATCCTGTATGACTTACTTATTAAGTCATAGCCCACAAGTGCCCCTGTTCTGGCTCTAGGATCTAACTTTCCAACCATCTCATTATGGTGGACACTATAATACACCAAGCAACCAATTGTTCTTAGGTGTGATGTTTTGGGGTACAACCTCCAAAACTGATAATGAGGACACTTCCCATTAACACTTACAATATTGTGCAACAGACACACTGTGCACACCAACTCAGCCCATAAAAACTTTTTTAGACCAGATTGAGCCATAATAGTTCTGACTTTGGCCAATAAAGTCCTATTCATCCTCTCAACTATTCAATTGTTTTGTGGAGTACTAGAAGTAGTAACTATATGAGTAATACCATAATCATTCAATAGTTTCTCAAAATCTTTACTCACAAACTCACCCCCTCCATCAGTAATAACCCTCTTGATCTCCCTCATCAAACCATTCTGTTTCCAGACTTTGAAGATTACTGAAACCTCCTCTGTGGTTTGATCCTTTGATCTTATTATTTTACCCAAACAAAATTAGTTGCTGTATCAACCAAATTGATGAAGTATCTTGCCTCTCCAAGAGACACTGGTGAAAATGGCCCTGCCAAATCAATGGAGAATTCCTCTCTAGGAACTTCTGTGTAATCTCTACTCTTTGAGAACACATTCCTGGTCTTGGAACCTAAGGTAAAACTTTCACAGTTGCTGTCCTTTAAATTATGGCCACTTCTATTGTGAGCACCAGTGCTCAGATCTGAAATCTTGAACAAGTCAGCACAGAACAAATTATTCCAAACTTTTCCACTCAGGATAGTTCTCCCATTCTATCAAGTATATTGTTGAATTTCTGTATGACTTAGAACCAGCATGGGCTGAACAAAGAGAATGCAAAGATAGATGTGAGAAAATAAGAATCATGAAAACAGAAAAAGAAGAAAGAGATAGAGCCCTACAGCTTGACCGGAAATGAAAGTTAGGAGGGCGGTTAGATTGATATTGAAGATATTTGAGGAGCGGGATAGTAATTGATGTGGTGGAGGTAGATGAATGAAAAGATCACAAGGAGACGAACTGAATAGAAAATAGATCAGATTAAGATGAGATCAAGATACTGAGACTGTGACATCTTACCAGGCAAGGATTATTTGAGTTCGTTTTGAATGAGACTTGGGAGATTGAATGTTGAGTTGAACAGATGTACAAGACAGTATAGGAAGAACAGTAGTGGAAAGAAGAAGATTTATCGAAGAGAGTTAAGAGAACAAAGAGAAAAGGAGACTATCAAGAAGAAGAAGGAAAACCAGGAACACCGCGGGACAATCCGCTACAGATGAGAATCCGCGGACAGATGAGAGTGCGCGGAGAGCACACTGAGTAGCGCACACAGAGGTGCGGATCAAAGAAGAATGGCGTTTGAAAAGAGGCAGAATCTTAACACCCCTTGTGACTGGTGAGAGGGTAACAGAACAGCCGGAATTAGTCAAAAACTTCCTGTTGAAGAATTTTAAGGGCATTGATTGAAGTCAACTTAGTGAGGGAGTCCGCTATCATCTTGTCAGTTGAAATGAGAACTAGATCAAACAAAGGGAGAGAGAAATCCTCCCTTAACCCTTTTGTTTTGATATCAATATGTCGGGATTTAGAATGAGATCCAAATTTTTTTATCTTATTGTCTAAACCTTTATTGTCAATGTAGATGGTCGGTTTGCATTTAAGGGAAGGATGAATTTTGTCGATAAGATGGGTGATCCATTTAGGTTCTAAGTAGAAATCTAATAATGCATTGTGTTCAGATTCCGTAGATGAGTAAGTTATATTTCTTTGTCTCAAGGAATTCCAAGCGACCGGACTGCCGTAATGAAGGATGATAAACCCTGTTTGTGATTTATGAAAGGTGGGATCATCTCCCCAGGTAGTGTCGCTGTAACCAGCTATAGATTCCTGAGAAGGATCATATTTAAGCTTCAATTTGAGACTCTGGGTCATCTTCAAATATTTCCAGACCTTCTTTACTTCTCTCCAGTGAGACATGCCAGGCTTGGTATTGAACCTTGCTAGGCTTGAGACAGCAAATGCTATACCGGTCGAGTATATTGAGAAAGATGATTCAGAAGACCAATTGATGACCTATAGTTAACGTTGAGACGGGAAAATTCCTTGTGTTCTTCATCTGACGCCAGTTCTAGATGAAGATTTTGGGTAAGGGGTGTATATATATTTTTACAATCTGTAAGACCTAATTCTTCTAATCCTCAATCAATATGATTTGGTTGACTAAGGAGAATTTTGTTGTCCTTGACCTCCATTAACATTCCAAGGATGGTATTTGGAGAATGGCACAAGGAGTTTAAGAATCTTTTGAGGAAGTTGCTAGCAAATATTTCAGATTTACCAACGTGGATGAGATCATCCACGTGCAAGTAGATTACTTCCCCGGATCAAGGGTTGAGATAAAGACATGGATCACTCGTAGATTTGACAAAGTTTTGAGATTTGATCCAATTAGTGAGAGTCTCATACCAATTCTTGGGAGATTGGCAAAGCCCGTAGAGTGATTTCTTTAATTTAAGATATGGCAATTTACGCTCTGACCCTTCAGGCGTTCAAATTATCACCGTCTTGGTTAGAGGAGCATGGAGAAATGCTCCCTTCACATCAAATTGTGTGAAGGTCATTTTGTTTTTAAGGCCATAGAGAAGCGCAAGACAAAGAGAACCTAGTTTTCCAGTGGGTGCCCAGGTTTTGTCAAAGTCCACGCCTTGGATTTGATCAAATCCTTGTACAAAAAGTTGTGCTTTATATTTAACCGGTTTGCCATGTCAATTTTCTTTTATTTTGAATACCCAAACGGTATTAAAAATGTTATTGGGTTAATCGTAGAATTCTTCCCAAACTTCCTGTGATTTGATAGAGTCCAATTTGCCTTCCAATGCCTTCTTCTATTTGGGCCATTCAGGACATTTTTGTGCCGCTTTGTATGATGGTGGTTCATAATAATGGTGAAATCCATATCTTTGGGGTTTTCTAATTTCATTGCGTGGTCTGAGACTGGTCCTTGGATTAGTCGGTTGAGGAATCTGAGCCATAGGAATATCAGAAGAGGGATTTTAGGGAGAATTGGAAGAGTGGGAATCAGGAGAGCTGGCTTCTTCAGAATCAGAGTTGGAGTCTGGAACTTCAGTACTGGTTCCTCTCATAGCGTATTGCTTATCACTAGTTGAAAATTTGGTCTCGAATGAATCTAATTCAGATTGAGCAAACAGATCTAGTCCGGGGGATTCAAGTAAAGGAAATCCGTCTAGCCAAGTTTTGAGAAATCTGACGTGTTTTGTTTTGACAATTGCGCCAAGAGAATTAAGAATAAGATAGGAATGAAAGGTTGGATTGAAGCCAATCAAGATACCCTCCAGTCCCTTTTCATCGAATTTACGTCCTTGTGGTATTTGATTATTCAGATATATAACAGAAGAACCTACAGGTTTCAAGTAATTAGTGGGAAGGGTCTTACCAAACATGAGTTCCCAAGGAGACTGTTGGTTACCTTCTCTGGGGACTTGGTTGAGCATGAAGCAACAGCTTCTCGTAACTACATGCCAATAATTTTTTGCCAATCTTGAGGAAGAAAATGTTGCTTGGGCTGACTTGACAATTGTTCTGTTTGCTCTCTTGACTTGTCCGTTATTTTGAGAATGGTAGGGTTCCAAGGTTATCAACTTGATATGTTTTGATTTTGCAAATTCTTTGAGATTGGAGTTAACAAACTCAGTTCCTTTATCTGAGAAAATCTCAGATGGGTAGTAGCCCAATCTTTTATGCTTGGTCTCGAGAACAGTTTTTATCACATCCTTAGTTTCATCTTTTGAAGTCAGTGGAAACGCTGCGAGATAACCGGTGCAGTTGTCTATCAGAGTGAGAATGTAATGGTGACCTAATTTAAATTGAGGAGAGATAGGACCAATAAGGTCCAGATGACTTTGATCTAAGGGCTTACTCAATGGTTTGGAAATCCCAGTGAAGGGCGATCTTGTGATTTTACTTCTGATACAGCTATTGCACTCGAAGGAATTGAGTTCTTTGTTGGAGAAAAGATCCTTCACTAGAGGTTTGAGAGTGGATATCGAAGCATGTCCATACATTTTATCTACCTTGAGTAGGGAGAATGGGCGGCTATTCATATGTTGAGAGAGATTGACCATTTGACTTCTGTCTGCGGATTTGGGTTTTTCTATGAAAAATAGATTGTCTCAAATCATACCCTTCAGTACTAGTTGACTCCCTCTTGTGACCAAGAATTTATTATTCATTTGAGTTAGACTACACCCTTTGCTTGCCAGAAGACTGGGACTAATAAGATTAACAACAATATTGGGTACGTAGACACAGTCTTCTAGTGTAACAATAGAATTGTTCCATTCCAGTCTGACCGTTCCTGTTCCACATATTTTTAGGTTAGCTTCTAGTTTACCGGTTTTAATCTTGTCCGATTCTTCTTGGAGTTTAATAGAGGAAAAGAATTTAAGATTGTTGAATATATGGATGTTAGCTCCAGAGTCTAAGAGAAGGTTTGGGTTGTTATCAGCGTTGATCCAAAGGGTTAAAAAGGCATGGTAGTTGATTGTAGGAGGCTTTTTCATTTTATTTTTCCATTCATTTTGCTGCTCAATCCACCATTTGGGAGCTATTTGCCGATGTAGATGGAAGCACAAAGATTCGGAGTGAGGAGCGTTTGGATCGTGGTATCCTTCTCAACACCTCAACTTTACCTTCTTCTCATCCTTATGGGATTTGGTTTTTGTCGAGACCAAGGAGACGTCCGCAGATGATTTACCAGGATTTGTTTGCGCTTTCCTCTTGTTATGATACTGAGTAAGATGGTTAAACACAATATCTACCGTTAGCTGTTTTTTGACATGCATTATCTGTTGCTTGAGGTTTTCCAAAATCGTTGGAAACTTGAAGAGTACAAGATACACAAGTATATCCTTAGGTAATTCAATTCCAACGTCCGTCATCCTTGTAACAGATTTACGCATTTCCGTGATAAAACCTTCAATTGTATGTTTGTTGAAAGTAGAATGAAGAAAATGGTTGAAGACCCTAGCCCTATTAGCTGTTTCCGAAGAGGCAAATCGTTTTGTGATTTCAGACCACAGGAGTTTTGAAGAAGTCATATTGGAGGTATTGACTACATTTGCATGAGTAGTTTTATCTAGTTGTGATAGAATAATAGCTTGGATCTCTCTATCTTTTTTAGAGGAAAGAGGGCCGGAATTTCTTGTGATAGCATCTTTTATGTCTTTCAAATCGAATAGCATGAGCATCTTGTCTCTCCAGATTGAATAATTCTCTTCATTTAAGGGAGGAATAGCGTCGACAGAAGCTTTCAGGGCCACCTGGTGAAAGAAGTCAGCTTCTCTGGCTGGTTTGGTCAAAGTTGTATAAGGATTTGTTGTCTAGATTTGGTTAGAGTTGATCGGTAAATTTTGGCTTTTAACCGTATCAAGTATATTGTTGAATTTCTGTATGACTTAGAACCAGCATGGGCTGAAAAAAGAGAATGCAAAGATAGATGTGAGAAAATAAGAATCATGAGAACAGAAAAAGAAGAAAGAGATAGAGCCCTACAGCATGACCGGAAATTAAAGTTAGGAGGGCGGTTAGATTGATATTGAAGATATTTGAGGAGCGGGATAGTAATTGATGTGGTGGAGGTAGATGAATGAAAAGATCACAAGGAGACAAACTGAATAGAAAATAGATCAGATTAAGATGTGATCAAGATACTGAGACTGTGACATCTTACCAGGCAAGGATTATTTGAGTCTGAGTGGAATGAGACTTGGGAGATTGAATGTTGAGTTGAACAGATGTACAAGACAGTATAGGAAGAAGAGTAGTGGAAAGAAGAAGATTTATCAAAGAGAGCTAAGAGAACAAAGAGAAAAGGAGACTATCAAGAAGAAGAAGGGAAACCAGGAGCACCGCGGGAAAATCCGCTACAGATGAGATTCCGCGGACAGATGAGAGTGCGCGGAGAGCACACTGAGTAGCGCACAAAGAGGTGCGGAGCAAAGAAGAATGGTGTGTGAAGAGAGGCATAATCTTAACACATTCAAATCAATAACACACTTATCTTCTTTAAGATAACAAATCTGGAAACCCTTTTTCCAGAGCACTCCAAGAGACACAAGGTTATAAGGCAAATCTGGTACATAGAACACTTTCTCAAAAATTATTTTGAAACCCATGTGATTTGCAAGAATAAATTTTCCAATCCCCTTAATCTGTATTGATCTTCCTTTTTGGCCAATATTTACAACACAATCAAAATATATAATATTTGAAACAAATTTGGCTCAAAAAACATGTGGTCTGTACAACCAGAATCAATCAAAACAAGAACATCCTCCTTCAACAATTCTCCTGTAAGAAATGAAGAATTATCAGACACTGATAAGTTCTCATTTTCAAGGTTGAGATTACATACTTCACAATCAATCAAGTCCATCTCTTGATCCTCTTCGATTTTAGCCTTCTTGTTGGGGACTTGTTCCACAACAGCTTGTTCCATTGAAACATCCACTGCCACCATAGCAACATTGTCCATGGCAAGGTTGACCTCTTTTTCTTCCTTTTCACTTTCCTTGGATTTCTTCCTCTTCTTGGCCTCCTTGCAATCCTTTGCATAGTGCCACTTCTTCTGACAATTATAACACAAGACCTCTGATAAATCCTTTTTGGACTTTGCCTTCTTCCCAGATTTTCCTGTATTGCCCACCAGAGCAGTTCCTGTGCTCTCCTTCATCTTGAATTGAAGATCATTGTTTTCAATCCTCCTAAGCACATCCTCTTCTCCTGGAAGGGGATCCAACTGAGATATGATCCTGACCAAGGACTCATATTCATTTGGCAGCTTTTGAAGAATTAAGAGTGAAAAACACTCAGGATCCATGTTCAGCCCAGATGACTTGAACTTAGCAATACTAGATCTTGCTTCCCCCACAAATTGTTTACAGTTGCCAAATTTCAACTTAAACAATCTATTGAAAGCAATCCCCTATTGATGAACAGAGTCACCACCATACTTTGACTTGAGCATTTTCCATAAAAGACTCCCCTTCCTCTTCTGTTCCTCCAAAATAGTATCAGCAACCGCTGTTACATGATGCTCATCCAAGTGTCTAAGAATAAGATGATAGGCCTTCTTCTCCACCTCTGAACTGATCAAAGTATCATCTCCTTTCATAATATACCCACAACAGATGTTATCCAACTCACTGTCCATAAGGACATCCCAAGCATTATAGTTCTGACTATTCAAACCTAACTTGGTGGAGCTGGACTCTGGGGTATAAGAAATCTTCTTGGAAAACTTGAGGTCCTTGAGGTTTCCCAAAGTAAGGTATAAGGGTCTATCTTGCTTGGAAATAATGATGATGATGGTACTGATAATGTGTTAGAATTATGGACAGCAATTAGCTTAGGCAAATGAGCAGTATTTAAAGAAAAAGAAATTCTGGACACTGGGTGTCAATATTGGCTAATGGGGCTTTCACAATGGGGCAATATGTTGGATGAATTTGATTGAAATGATGAATGAATGGATGGAAAACAGCAGGGAAAAGAGCTCCTTAAGTACAAAAGATTGGCCTCTTGTGAGTCCATGATACAACAAGCCAAAAGGCAAATTTTCCGCCCCCAAAGAGCTCTACAGGCTCTACTAGCCTTGTTACTTGGTTGGGACTACATCAGCCCGCATGGCGTCAGTTCCTGAACCCTTACGACCCGCCTATTTTGGTCCATTCCAGTGTTTCCACCATTACAGGGCTGAACCACCCCCTTTCTGTTCAATCCCCTTGGCTGGTTGTCCATTAAAACCAGCCATGATGACCTCATTAATTTGTTTACGGGCTGGTTGCCTCATGAAGCCAGCCCCTGGCCCCTAAAATGGGCCAGGTGGGACCCAGGGCACACCTGGGTCCAATCTCAGACTCACATGGGGGGGGTGTGACCAGCAAACATGCTGTCCCCCCCTCTTTCTCTCAAATCCCTGGTGGGGGCGGTCAAATCTCCTCACCAGGGGCCCTGGGGGTTGATACCCGCAGGGCGTCGTAAAGAAAGTTGGCCTGGGAGGTGATCAGGTCCCCCCAGGCCCATTGCTCCTCCCCCTTGGTAAAGGGGGGGGGGGAGAGCGCCCCTGCTTGGTTGCTTCACACACTCAATGGTGGAGGGGTGATGAATTCCCCCCGAACTGCCGGTTGCTACATTTGCGGCCAGCGCCGCCACCCCCTTGGGCCTGGGGGTGGTCAGGTCCCCCCTGCCCTGACCGACCGCACTGTCGCGGTTGGTCGCTGGCTGGTTCAACCCAGCCAGCTTGCCCCCATCCCCCTTGCGACAGCAAGCAAGGGGAGGGGGAGCGAGCTGGGGCTGTGAGCCCCGGCTCTGCAGCACTGGTCGCTGGGTGCGACTAGCCAGGCCCGCGCAGAATCGCACCGGGCTGGATCCCTTGGCTGCCCGACAGCCCTGCGCAGGCCATTGGGCCCCGCGTGGGCCATACCAAGGAACGCAGGCAACCCCAAACAGGCCGCGACAAGGGCAGCTTCCCCAAGCGGGCCGCAACACGGGCAACCGCCCCCATTGGCCGCCCCAAGCCCAAATTGTGAGAATTACATACTTTGGCGGGCCAGCCCATCTGGCCAAATATGTTCATAATAAAGCCTGGGCCCTTTTATGCCCAAATAAGCCCATTTGGCTTGGGTGGCCCATCCACCCTGGCGGGCCCCTGAGGGCCCGTGTCCCAAAAGACCATAAAAACGTGTTTTGGCGCCCAAATGCCCAAAACCAATAACACCCACATAGGCCCACGTGGCCCACGTGATGTCCAATGGGCCGTGGAGGCCCATTTTTGCATCCCATTTGGATTACACACTTTTATGCACATTACCTGAGTGCATTGGCATTTTAACAGAATAGTATCAAACTAATTTTAAAGATTATTCTGCTCCAAACCTTCTAAACATGAAGTCAAGACAACCTCTGAAACAAAAGAAAATGGAATTCTGGAATTTTAACCAGAAAAGAAACATCAGAACTGATTGTCCCCAAACTAGGAGAAGGATTAATCCTATAGAAGGAGGAGAGTATGACAACCACCATGATCCCCAATATGATGACAATGATGGATCCATTTCAGAATGTGAACTAATGTTCACTAACCCCACAAATGTTATAGAAGGAAAAATAGAATATTCCTTGGATAAAAATCCTGTCAATGAAGACTCCAAACTTCCCCAAAAAAGGAGTCCAGCATGAAAATAAAAAATTTTGCAGAAGCTAAGACTGTAACTTTCAATCCTTCTGCTGGAAAACTTTATAATTCTGGTGAAACCTGTTATGCTACTGGTCTGATCCAATACTCCCCAGTTAAAATACCCCTAGACAGTGGAGCCTTCTGCTCTGGTGTTGGATCCACTTACCTAGAAAAAAAAGATCCCTATTAGAAATTATTACCAGTACCCCAAGCTAAGTTCAGTGGCTGTGATTGGTCCTTAAATGCTGTGGGAGTATGGTCTACAGATTTCATGACCCCCACAAAAAAGGATCTCTCAAACTGAAAATTGAGTTTGTAGTACTACAAAATGGATTATTTTATTACTTCATACTAGGCAATGACTCCCTATTCCTGTATGGAATAAATGTTTTCCAAAGCAAAGGAAGGTATTTTACTGTAGGAGGTTACTGGAACAAGAAGTTTCAGAATGGTCACATCAGTACTCAGAGTTCTGAATCTACTTATGAAAAACACTTTGAAAACTTTAAACAAGAATATTTTTCCCAAGAAGCTTTAAAATCCCAGCTCAGTGAAGACCAGAAAAGTGATATACTTCAAGTCTGTGTTGAAAAACAGAGTGCCTTCTTTACCAAGGATCACCTCATTGCTAACATAAAGGGGCATGACATGATTCTAAATCTGAACATAAAACCTCCTTACACTCCTAAAATTAGGAGATCAGATTAACCATCTAGTCCAAAATCTAGGACTACTCCTGAAAATAATATCCAAGAACTGATTGATGGAAAATTTTTAAGCAAATTAAGACAAAATAAAAACATGGATATTACCACACCAGTAATCAAAGCCTGTAATAATGATAAGTAAAGAATAGTTGGAGACTTTAGGATGCTTGAAGAATAAACTAAAGCTGACTATTAAGATATCCAAAGGATTCAAAATGCTCTCTATGACCTTTCAAAAGCTAAGTTTATGACCAATATGGACATGCTAAAAGGATTCCATCAGATCCCTATCATCCCTGATAGCAGGAAGTTCATGAGGATTATATGCCACTTAGGGATATATGAATATCTAAGGATGCACTTTGGGATAAAAAATTCCCCTTCCTACTTCCAGAGGATGATGGATACAGTACTAGGCCAGTTTATCAGAAAATGTTGGATGATGGTTTATATTGATGATTTTATCATCTACCCTGATGACTGGACTACTCACATGGAAAAATTAAGACAAGTCATGAAAACCATCCCTGCTGTAGGTTTGAAAGTATCCATGAAAAAGTGTCACTTTGGATATGGAGAACTTAAGGCTTTAGGACACATGGTCTCTTGTCTAACTCTTACAGCCCACCAAAGTAAGATAGCTGCTTTCATGAAAAGAAAAATTCCCCAGAACAACACTGAACTCTTTTCCTTGATTAGATTTTGCAGTTACTACAGGAATGAATTAACCAAAGTGGCTCTACTAACCAAGCATTTGTATGAGATCTTAAAAAAACCACTGTTTGAAATGAACCATGAAAGGTTGAAGAACTATGAGGAACTCAAAATGCTATGATAACTGCACCAGTTTTAATTCAACCAGATTACTCCAAGCCCTTCAAAATATAAGTAGATGCTAGTATGGAAGGTCTAGGAGCTGCTTTGCACCAGGAAGTAATAGAATATGAAAAACCAGTAGAGAAATCAATAATCTTAATACCCCAAAAAGTTAAGGAAACTGAAAAGAGATATGGTGCCAGAAAAATGGAATGCCTTTTTCTAGTATGAGAATAAGAGAAAATCCATTAATACTTGGAAGGTAGTAAATTTGTAGTAATAACTGACTGTAATTCTGTTAGTACTCTCATTAACACAAAGGACCCCAGCAGACCTATGCTGAGATGGAAGATAGCTATCCAAAATACAGAAGAAAAATTAACGTAGTCCATCAGGCAGGTAATGAACACCAGAATTCTGACAGCCTGAGTAAGAATGCTTTACCCAATGACTCTAGCAATCCTGTGCATGACCCAGATAATAATTATATCTTCCCCATACTCAATATAGTTATGATTGATCTATCAGCTCCAATCATGGGTATACATATATGTGATGTTGGAAAATCATTGTTTAATTCAATCAGGGAAGCCTACAAACCTGACATAAAGTTTCTAAGTTATGTCATGGAAAGCACTAACTGCCCTGCTGAACTGATATAAAGCTTACTCAAACCATTGCTAAAAGCTTACAAAGCTGGGAGATTCAACTTATGAGATTGTTTTTTAAACTAAAGACATCAACACTCTTGTTTCTTGGTCTTAACTAATGAGGAAGACATCAAGCATATCTTAGCTGAATGTCACAATAACTGCTCCTCTGTTCACCTATCTTCTGACAGGAACCTAGAAAAAGTTAAACAAACAGCTTGTTTGATTAAATGGAGAGACCTGACCATCAAATATGTTTCTAGCTGTGAAACAGGCCAAAGTTCTATAAAGACAATTGGTAAAAGGTCTGGCCTGCTGAAAAATATTTCTGAAACCAGGAATAGATGAGAAATCATAAACATGGAATTTTAAATGTCAGCTCTCTGATACCAGGAACCTTGCAGTCCTTTAGCTACAGAAAGGGAGAAAAATAATGGAGTAATAATAATAATAATGATATTCCAAAGATAAACACTTAAAAAACTCAAATAATAAATCGGTTTAAGAGATGGTGCAAGCTTTAATGGGTTTTTTTAAAATGGTTTTCAATTTTTTATAAAAAGAGGGGCCACAGTATTATACTACTGCGTATCTTTACAGGAAGAAACCCTCTCTTCAAGGGGTCTCCTTAGGCAGTTTAAGAACCTTGGAATGATTATGGGTGCCTTATAAGGACTTATACACTGATATGGCCGGGCAAAACAGCACAATGGCCAAGGAAGGAAGGGAAACACTTACTCTCAGCAATAATTCCACAGAAACACTGCAAAGATTCAGGTAAAGGGTTTCAGAGCAGTTGGGGTTAATTTCTTGAATATACTTTAATGAATCAGGTTGGTTGTTTTGGGAAATAATAATGATAATGCAGAATAACTCATAAATCAATTTATTAACTCTTTTAGAAACAATTGATTAACAATGAAAGGCCTTCTGATCATAATAAATTACTGGTAAAAATGATGATGAATAATGGATCCAAAGAGGTCTGTATAAATACCTGTTGGGGTGATAATGGGCTTCTCAGGGAACATAGATAGGTTTCTGCCCATGGGCTGAGGATTTTAAGCCGGTAAGTACAGGTTTAGAACGTGTAATTGGTGCTTTCAATCAGCTTTCCTCAGATCTTGTGGATTTCTGTACTATTTCAGCCACAGGATCTTTTAATCTGTTAATGGCATAATTGTGATCATTCTGCACTTATCCTTCATTTGTACTGTTAATATTGTTTTGAAGTAGAAATAGGTGGATATTCATTTATTTAATATCATCTGATGTGCACGTAGGTAATTTCTAATAATTTTTAAGGCCACTCCTTGTAGTTTTTTGTGGTCTTCAAAGACTAGGATCTGTCTGTTTTGTGGTAACCTTCAATATTTGATTTATTGTTTAAAATACTTTAAAATTAATTATAATATATTTTTATTTAAGTTTTGAGGTCTTTAGATCATTGTTAATGCATATGTCACATTACTAAATATGCCAGGCCAATCCTACTAGGTTGCAGCTCCTGTGAGCGGTACCTGCTGTCAGATTTGTCAGAACTGATCCTGACATGGTGATCTGTCCATTCAGATGAGCGCTCGGTAGGATTGGCTGCGTGCGTGGCACAATTGGATGCGCATGGACCTTCTGTACGTTGGAATGTGATGCTAAAGGTAGGCAGGGGTACTGTAGGGATGCGGGACTGCGCGCAGGAATTGTGGAATAACACATTTCTATGTGTAACTCCTGAAATATACACAACACCTCAATTATGAATGAATTTTAGATGTTAAAAATATAATTGAAAATATATGTTAAATATTAAATTGGCCAAAAGGTGCAATATTGGTTCTGTGACCTTTTGGTCAATTCTTATTTAATTATTTGAAATATGAAGGAGTTATATTTCAAGGGTGGGATCAGTGAGTGAACCTACCTTATTTTGGGTGGGGAATAAATTTCTGCAATAATAATTCTGGATTTCCCACTCCTTCTTAATATTTTATGTATTTATTTTTGTTTTTTATATATATTATTTCATTGTGAATTTTACAGGTTTCTCTGTGAATAGTAGAACGCTGACATTAACAGGATAGCCTCTTCAAGGAGCTTACTCTTATAACTTGGTCCTAGTTATAGTAGAAAGGTTCACCAAGAAATCCAAGTTCTTAGATAATCACAAAGAGGATACTTCTATGGAAGTGGCATTGCATTTTGGAACAGACTCATTGCAGATGTAGGGGTCCCAAAGACTATCATAATTGACAGAGACCCCAAGTTTGCCTCTGAATTATGGAGAAAAATTCAAGATATGATAGGAACTACCATAGCCTTCTCCACAGATTATCATCCTCAAAATGATGGATTATCTGGAAGAATGATTGAGAATCTAGACAAAATTCCCAGAAAATTCTGCTACTTAAGAATAGAATATAAGAATACAGATGGATACTGCCAAAAATGGGTTGGCCTCTTACCTGCCCTAGAAATGGCTTACAGCAGCAGTAAACACTCTACCACAAAGAAAATCCCTATTTCCTAGAAAGAGGATGGTTAAATAAGTTAAACAAAGACAAAATTAACAAAGATATGAATAATATACAACCTACATCAGGAGACTTCAAAAACATGATAGAAATGGCCAATAAACATGCGGCTAAATGTGTACAAGATGCTGTTAATTACAACCAAAAGAGATGGGAAAAAATCATAAAGAACCTGGATTCATAATTGGAGACAAAGTCCTAATCTCAACAACTAATTTCAACAATTTATCAGGTAACAGAAAACTGACACCTGTATTTGTAGGACCATTAAACATCCAAAAGATTCATGGAAAAAATGTTGTAGAAGTTATTCTAAGTGATGAGCTTTCCAGGAAAAATCCAGTATTCCCAGTAAGCCTGATCGAAAATTCCACCCCAGAGAAGGAGATAAAATGAATTAACCAGAGATACCTATAGAATCTGACCCTGAAAAAGGAAAAGGAAGAATCAGCAAGATCCTCAAAGACAAGAAAGAAAGGTTCAATGGAAAGGATATCAGACTTTACCTAGTCAGATATAAAGGAGTTTCAGCTGAAAAAGCTGAATTGCTACCAGAAAATAACATTTCAGATGAAACCATACACTTGAGAAATTACAGAGTCAATTGAAGAAAATGGGCCCAAAATTGTTTTTCAGATATAGACATATCTTGGAGTGGGGAATGTCAGATTTCTGCTTATACAGAGCAACCTTTCAAAGTAGAATAGAAACAAAAATAAATTAAAAACTAAAGAAAAGAGTGAAAAATCCCGTATATTATTACTGATTTGGATTCCTCATCTACAGTAAGTTAGGCTCCCTCACTGACCTCACCCTTGAATTCCAACTCCCTATATTTTTAAAAAAAATAACAAGAAAATGGCCCAAAACTAAAACACCACTACAAAGAATTTTTAGGCTCTTCTTATCATCTTGCAAAAATTGTCACCTTTAGGTTTTGCACCTCAAATTCACTCATAAATGGAGTGTTGTGCATAGTTTAGGAGTTAAAGCCAGTTTTGTGTTATGTAACAATTCAAGTGCACAGCCCTGCATTCATACAATACTAGTTGCATGCGCCTGAAACTCAAAATGCAGGCACCTGTCAGCAAGCCTGCATGCAACATGCTTCTGGCCGCACATTTCAGATTCCGGCCCGCATCTGTCAAGCATGCGCATGTCAAAACTGCTAGGTCAACTTCTGTCAACCAGGTACCGCGGGAACCTGCTACAACCTCTATGCATGAATCATGTATATGTAATGATGTAATGAAAAGATAATGGATAATTTGAAAAATCTAAAAATTAAATAAAAAATAGAAAAATAAAATTAGGGAAAGCAATAATAAAGATTTTCATAAAAACAAAATTATCAAATCTTTATGAACCAAAAACCATAAAAAAGAGTTCCCTTAAAAATTATTAAAAACGATTCAAATGATCAGAAAATGGCGAAGAATCCAGAAATATACACTTCTGACCACTTTAATCAAAAGAATATAATAAAAAATTAGGAAATATTTCAGAACTACAGAAATAACAAATTAACATTTAAGAAAGTTCTGAAAATTATTTCACATATAAATATGACACAGGCAGGTAAAGCTGAGTGACAAAACTAAGAGTGCGTGTCAAAATAGCCCTTGACAGCCTGCTAGGCTTAGCCCTCAATCACAATCCTCTCTATGTGACCTGAGAAGGCGACTTCACCCAAAAAAGGTATATATACAGTACCTTTTGGTTATTTTAAACTCTAGGAATTTTTAGTATCAATCCAGACCCAATTTGCATCCTTGATAACTTTTTTAAGAAGTGATATATGACCTAATTCTGATATTATCAATATCAATTCTAACCAATTCTTGATTCCATTGAAGAAAATCAGCAAAAAAACCCAACCTTTGATCTGAGACCCTTTCAACCATGAATTTGGGCAGTAACCTTGTAAGGTAATTGCTTCAAAGTAAGTCAGTTTCTCCATGACCAGTTCTGTGTTCTACTAAGCCCAGACACAATGTCATACTTTTGGGTTTTGCCCCTTTGAAGTAATTCTGAAGGAACCCATTTTCCAGGTTTTTATACTGTCCAAGGTGACCCCCTGAAGAGAGATTGTTTAACTGTAAAGATCCCCAGTTTTTTATGAACTGCGGGCCCTCTTAAAAAATATTGAAAAAGTTTCAGCAAACAAACATAAAACTTGCGCTTGCTATCACCATATTTTCATTATTTGAGCATTTTGTGCTTTCTTGTAAATATTATTATTCCAAAAAAAATATAAATTTCTGTTTCTAAAGGACAGCAAGGTTCCTCAAATCAGCAAGCTGATATCTCTGATTTCACCAACCCTCTCCCAAAGAAAAAAATCTTAACTTTAACTGAACACAACCAACCAAACCTCCTCAGAACACTCCAGACTAACTGACCAACCAAAAAAAATACTCATTACTCCTTTCAACAAACAACCAAACAACCTCTTCCTTTGAAACCTCCAGACCAAGAAATCATAAAAAGAAGAAAAAAAAAATTTTTTTAAAAAAAAACAAGCCATCCCCCAGGAACCAAATGGCTAAGAATCTTGCCCAACTTGTTGCCCACAAAGAAACTAACAGTCAAAAATCATTGGATACCTCTCCTAAAAAAAGAGTGGAAGATAGAAAAACAAATAAAATCCAAAGATCAGGGCTTTAAAAAGCAACAGGGTATACTAAAAACAAACAGTAGCCATCAGTTATCACCTAGGCCAAAGAGCAGTCTGCAGATAGACTCAGAATTCTTCAAAATAAACCTTCTGAGTCCTGTCAGAATTAATTTTTGTCTTCTTCAATATTTCCCCTAATCTGAAGATGGCAAACAAACTCTGTCACTGATCATGTCTCAATCTGATACCCTGGTACTTTTCCCTTCATTTTCTTAAGAAATTTCTTTAGGCAGTTGCTTGTTTTTAGAAAAAGATTAATAAAGCCATAATTCAGGTTTAGGAGAAGCGTAATTGAAAATTTAACACTTTATTGATTCTGATCTACCTTTCTTTCATTTTCTATAAGGTTCTCAAGTTTTTTTATTTTTTATCTTTACTCTTTCATAAATTGGTAATCATAAAATTAATGACCTTTTTTTTTCTCTTTCTCATTCTGGTGGACCTCCTTTTTTGCCAATGCTTGTTTGGATTTTTGGAATTGATGAAAATTAATTTTTCATTCCATTTTTGATGCAGTCACTTCAAGCACCTGTGACTTAGTCAAAAACAAAAAAAAATAGGTGAAAATGAATAAGAAAAAATTAATGCATTCCAGCCAGAGCAGTGAGAGTGAAAAATAAAGGTCTCTGAAGTTTCCCTTTAAATTTATAGTTTCAAATTCAAACTTGGAAAGAAAATCACCTGGTCCACCCTGTTGATTCCTCTCATTACATTACTCACTTTCTCTCAGTTTCTCATTCTCATTTTTATTGAATTTTCATTTTTATTTATTTTCTGTCTCATTCTGTGTCACTCAAGTCAAGTCAAGCACTGTGCATGCTCCAGTTTCAATAATCCACTTTAGATTAACACTCAGAGACTACTTAATAATTGGGAACTCCTCTTTCCTGTTCCTCACACAACTCCTACAGTTGTGTAATTGGACTAAGGGTTCTTTGAGTCAGGTAAGCTCCACCTTAGGTCTCCTCAACTACTTTACCATTGTCTATTTCTAATATTCTTTGAGTCAGGTTTATGTCCAGGGTTATCATCTTTAAGGTGTTGCTTCTATCAAGGTCTTTTTCACTGTCTATTGTTTGGCCACTCACACCAACTCCTGGTTTTAGGTTATGAAAACTTTCATCCTTTCTTCTGGACCTGTTTTCTGTTATTTTTCTATTCTCATTAATTAAACCTTTTTTAGTTTCCTTGTATCTTTTCAGATTTACAGTCTTAAGCCTCATCAACATAACCAGGGTTGACAAAACTATTTGGTTCACCATGTCCAACCTTGACAAACCTAGCCAAAAAAATCTCAATCTACCACTCTTATATGAAACCAATTTCGCCTCCTAGGTAATAAGAATTACAAGCAACCTCCAAAAAGAAGGACTGCTTGGAAATGTTGAAGAATTTGAATTCAAATCTCTCATCATTCCTGCGACAGTTCCTCAAAGGAAGAAAATCTATGAATTAGCCAATCTTCTCATCCAGCATCTGAGAGATACAGCATTCAATGCTGTCATCAACCCTGAGAACCAGTCAATACTTTCTCTCATCTGGAAAGCCATCCATGATCAATATGCTTTTCAGTCAACTAACAATAGAGGCCGCATCTGGTTGAACTTCACCTGGTACAACTTTGATTTAAATCATCACACCTATTTAAGGGAATGCAGGAAGCTCATGAATGAACTTGCCGTGGTTAAACTCGATGTGCCCCAAGACATTCTCAGCTACACCATACTTGCCAAACTCACTGAAAATTTATATCACATGGTTGACAGTATCCTTCTCAACAACAACTTACTCCAAAGCCCCTATTGAGTTCTCAACAGATTGCACAAAGTAACTCATCTGGAATCTGGCTGAGAACTACCCAACTCTGTTTCACACACGACAAATTCTCCTGATGAAACTCGCTCAACTTCCCTGCTAAAGACAAAGGCTTGGAAAGGTCCAAAACACCATTGCCCAAAAGGGCATGATAACCCTCTAGCAGAACACCCCAATTGACGCTTCTGGCACCTGCACCCTCAACTACAACCTGAAAAAAATGCACCACGAGCGCATCACTCCCAACCCATCAAATCTAATTCACCAGCTGCTGAGAACTTGTTTGAACCAGTTAACGCCTTCTACAATGATCAACTGTATCACCATAAGGCCAACCCTCCTAGTCTTGCAACAGCTTTTGATTTGCCCCCCGTTGGGTCCAGCCACCATATTTTGAAGGATCCTAAATAATTGATCACTTCCAAACCAATCAACCTCCTTGTTGGTTCCAGCTCCAAATCCTCTACACACCAAGCCACTGCCATTGATACCGCTAAACTGATCAACCATGAAGTTTCTGATATAATCCTGAAGGATTTCCTTTTGATTCCAGATCTGAACAGACGCCTTATATCACTGGACAGAAATCTTGTGCATAAATCAAGCCTTTCTTGATTTGGCAAGAACACAGTCTCAATCTCAATTGAAAAAGTTAATCTCATTGGATCAACCATTAATCATCTCCTGGAGATATATGGTACTAAATTTTTCAGGTAACTACTACACCCAATGTGCACCACCTCGTGCAAAATCAGCCTGACTTCAAATTGCATCATTTTCTTGGTCATCCTGGAATTTTCATCCAGAAAATCCTTTTTCCAACATCTTCCTCCACAAGTGTTGACTGCAACATATGTCAGACATGAAAGATGACCACCACCGCATTCAATGGCCATTTAAAATAGCTAATCAGCTTCTCAAATTTTTCCACATTTATCTTGTAGTTCTAGTCTCAGTTGAATCTTCCAGCTGATGCAGATACTTCTTGGCAATAGTAGATCAATACTCACACTTCAAGTGTGTCTCTTTTCTTAAGAAAAAGAGTGAGGCTCTCCCCACTTTCATGATTTTTGTTTCTTCCTCTGAAAGAAACCTGAACAAAAAATTGATCACCTTAGTCTAAGACAATGGTGGTGAGTTCACTAGCTCATAATTTAAAACATACTTTCAAGAAGCTGGAATTACTCATCATTTTTTTTCCTCCTAATACTCCTCAACAAAATGGCTTGGTAGAACGCGCAAACAGATCAATCATCAAAAAGGCTAGATGCGTGTTCAACCACATTCAACTTCCACCTTGCTACCGGTCTGAAGGCTTTAAAACAGCCACTGACCTCCTTAATCTTCTACCCGCAATATCCAACCAAAAACAAATTTCCTAGGCTGTTTGGTTCAAAACCAAGTTTAACTGTGACTTACTGCATCCCTTTGGCTGCGCTGCTTTTTTTCACATCCCCAAAACAAACCAAGACTTCAAATTGGGTGTTTCTGGTTTCAAGGGCACTATGCTGGGTTACTGCAATCAATTTTTTTCCTACAAAATCCTCAATCCAGCCAATGGCAAGGTCTAAGTCACTGCCAACGCAAGGTTCAAGGAATGCAATTTTAGCAAAGGCTATCCCCAAACTTCCTTTCTGCTTATTTCTGAGAACACTTTTGAATCATTCAACTTTCCTAAAGATCTGGTTCCCTCTCCAAACATCTGTCCTGAATCTCCAAAACTGTCTTATCCTATCAACTCATCTTTGACCTCAGGCAGTGTTCCTTGTCCTTGTCCCAGTTAAGTTAGCACCAACAACATAGTCACCTACCCTAGGAAAATATCTTCATTTCTCCTCCATCAAATTTGGCTACATTACCTGGCAAATCTCTCAATCTCAAGAGGGCACTATATGTCCTGACACAAACTCCCATGGTGTGGTACCAAATGATAAGCTCCTGGTTGTCCAGTGTAGGTTTTTGTTGTAGTGAGGGTGACACCTGTGTCTTCTTCTCAGACAACACTTGGCTGTACATCCATGTGGATGACATAGCCATCTTCAGCAAGGACCCATGGAAATTCAAGAAGATTATTGAATTGCATTTCAAAATCAAGTATCTAGGACAGGCGGCTATGCTTCTAGGTATCAATGTAGATGTTGCAAAGAATGGTTTCCAGCTGTCTCAGTCCACCTACATAGAATCACTGGTGAGTCAATACGTACTTCCAAATTACAAGGAAAACTCAACTCCCTTCAAGAAAAATGGCAAGCTATTCCCATCTACCGCAGAAGAAAACAACCAATTTCTCAAAACTGGTCGTGACTACAGGAAAATAGTCAGCAAGCTGCTATATTTCAGCTGCAATACACAAGTGGACCTTAACTTTCCAGCTGATTATCTGTTTCAGTTCCTCAACAAGCCCAACTCCACCCACTACAATGCCGCTCTAAAAGTCATCAACTACCTCAAACACACCAGTTCAAAAGGGCTAAATTTTGAGAGGAATAAGACCAATGAAGAACTAGATGTATTTTGGACTCAGACTGGGCCACCTGCCCTCAAACTTGCTGTTCAATCTTGGGGCTGGTGATCACCTAGAAAGGGAATATCATCACTTGAAATTCAAAGAAGCAGCGGACTTTTTCTCTCTCTACCACAGAATCCAAATAAAAATTGGTGGGTGATGGTGTAAAGGAGGTTCTCTGGTTGAAAACTCTTCTATCAGATTTCTTTCAGTTCAAGCCTCTCAGACCAACTTCTATCCTTTAAGATAACAAAGGGTGCATCAAGCTGGCCCTCCAGCAAGCCAATCTCTGGTCTTTCAGAACAAACAACATTGACATTTGTCATCACTTCATTAGAGAAGAACTTGAAAAAAGGAACTATCAGTATAAACAAGGTTTCATCAAAGAGCAATCATGCCAATTTTCTAACAAAACAAGTCTTGTGGCAGATACTAGAAATCTGCCTCAGCGCAATCAAGTACTTCTGAGCCTGAACCTGAGAGATGGGATGGCTTTTGAATTCTCACATTCCATTACTCACTATCTCTCAGTTTCTCATTCTCATTTTAATTTCATTTTTATTTTTCTTTATTTTCTGTCTCATTCTATGTCACTCAAGTTGATTCAAGCACTGTGCGTGCTCCAGTTTCAATAATACACTTTATATTAACACTCAGAGACTACTTGAGCCCTGACTTGGGCACTCCTCTTTCCTGTTCCTCACACAACTCCTACAGTTGTGTAATTGGACTAGCGGTTCTTTGAGTCAGGTAAGCTCCATCTTAGGTCTCCTCAAATACTTTACCATTGTCTCTGTATAATATTCTTTGAGTCAGGTTTATTTCCAGTTTTATCATCCTTAAGATGTTTCTTCTATCAAGGTCTTTTTCACTGCCTATTGTTTGGCCACTTAAAATGACTCTTGGTTTTAGGTTATTAAACCTTTCATCCTTTCTCCTAAACCTGTTTTCTTTTCTTTGTCTATTCTGATGAAATAAAACTGTTTTAGTTGCCTCGTATCTTTTCACACCCAATCTGTAACACTATTTCATCTGTACAATGCTAAAAACCTTGAAAATAAGAAGAATCCGTGTCATCCAACCAATTTTGAGCTCCAGAAATCTCAAAATATTTTTGTTCATCTGTTGACAGGTTTTAGTTCTTGGTAATTTTTATGAGGGATCAATTAGTGCACTCATTGAATTCATTTCTTTGGATCAACTTACTTGTCAATAGAAGAAATAAATCAAATTTGTCACCACCCACCTCCACCAATCTAAAATGTTTCTCAACCCTGTTTGACATTCAAGAAAATGTGTTAGACATATGTGGGCAACAGGATGGAAAAAATGACCGCAATATTGTGAATTGTTTGGTCAACATGTTAGGCAAGCTGAAGTCCAATCTTCACTTTAAGAATTCAAGTATCTCAATCTGAAATCAGATCAGGTGGCTTCTATGTTGGGTTAAACCTTTCAAAAATTCTCAGGATAACCTTTGAATCATGTTAAGAAATTAAAAAATAAAACAACATACCCTCCTTCTCCTCCTTGGAATTTGGCAACATATCAACTAAACTTTGTTTTTCACCTCAAATTGATTTTATCTCAGGTGGATTCTACAATACTTACCATATTTAACATTGAAATTTTTCTTAAAACTCATTGTCTCTGAATTCCAAATTGTATTTCTTGAATTGGGTTCTGGAAAAAATTTCAAGCAAAAATTTACTTTAAAATTTTTTTGGTTTCCAAAAAGTTCAAGCATTGTGGACTTCCTGCTATTGAGTCTGCCACTCATACCAGAATGGCTATTTTCATTAAAATCAATCAAAGTAACAGTGAAAAGAGGTGTTAATTAAGATATAACCTAGGAAAATATCTGCTGATTCAAATTAAAAAGATTTTTCATTGGAGGTTTTAACAATAATATCAAAAATTTTTGTAAAAAAAAATAAAATTGTCCTTAATTTATTCAATTTTTAAAAAGAAACCTACTTACAATCCAATTATTTTAGTGATTCTCTAAATTTCCTCCACAGGTCTACCAGTCCAAATAAATGCAACAGCTAAGGAAAAATTCTCTCTTTTTTCAGCTTCCAGTTGATCATTATCCTTCCAATCTCTTTCAAAATACATCTCAGTATGTCTCAAATTCAAATGAGGTTCAAGATATTTTTCTTCAGCCCATTGCACACCTCTTTGATTTTGTTTATCTATTTAAAGTTGGAGTTCCCATTTTTAATTATCAAAAAGAAGCTTTTCATTTTCCACTTCAAGCCATTGACTTGTTTTGAAGGAATGCAGTTGAATTGGTATTTATACATGTGCTGATGTTGGTTCAATTTTCTCACCCAAATCTTGCTTCTCAAGGATTCATCTCAAAACTCCAAAGCCGGAATGGTTTTTCTGACTTTGGTGCCTTTTTTGGTTGGATGCCTTTGTCTTTCCATTTAAAGAGGATGAATGCAGCAGGAAATCTTAAATTGTGTTTGATGGCGCAGCCAGAGGCCCCATTGGCTTGAATTTTTTTTTGGCTAAAAAGGGGTGGGGCTGTTCAAAGGACCTCAGAAAATCTTCACTGAAATTTTTCAAATAAAATACCCTTCATCTTAATAAAAAAAAATAGTCTGGCTGGTTGGGGAGTAGGTGAAAAATAAAATCAAGGCCAATGTCAAATTTTCAATATTTCAACCCCCTTCACCACCTAAAAAGGGTTCCATGGCGCAACTTGTGACCTGTCCCAGTCATGAATGTCCGCTTGTGAACAGGTGCTCAGGACCTGATTTGGAGATGTGAGCGCCTGTTCATGATCCATTTGGGGTTTTGGGCGGCCTTTGAAAACCCATTTGACAATAATATTAATAATAATAATAATAATAATAATAATAATAATAATAATAATAATAATAATAATAATAATAATAATAATAATAATAATAATAATAATAATAATAATAATAATAATAATAATAATAATAATAATAATAATAATAATAATAATAATAATAATAATAATAATAATAATAATAATAATAATAATAATAATAATAATAATAATAATAATAATAATAATAATAATAATAATAATAATAATAATAATAATAATAATAATAATAATAATAATAATAATAATAATAATAATAATAATAATAATAATAATAATAATAATAATAATAATAATAATAATAATAATAATAATAATAATAATAATAATAATAATAATAATAATAATAATAATAATAATAATAATAATAATAATAATAATAATAATAATAATAATAATAATAATAATAATAATAATAATAATAATAATAATAATAATAATAATAATAATAATAATAATAATAATAATAATAATAATAATAATAATAATAATAATAATAATAATAATAATAATAATAATAATAATAATAATAATAATAATAATAATAATAATAATAATAATAATAATAATAATAATAATAATAATAATAATAATAATAATAATAATAATAATAATAATAATAATAATAATAATAATAATAATAATAATAATAATAATAATAATAATAATAATAATAATAATAATAATAATAATAATAATAATAATAATAATAATAATAATAATAATAATAATAATAATAATAATAATAATAATAATAATAATAATAATAATAATAATAACATAGGATCTGATTTTTCTTTTACACAAATTTTCATAGGAGTATGAGTAAAGCATGAATCCAATGAAATGAAAAATATTGGTCTTTGATGATTATCTGCTATTATTTGACCCATATCTAAATTTGAAAGCCATTTTGAAGATGGAATCATTTCATTGTTTTCATTACCATCAAGTCTTTTTTCAATCTTTTCAAAGTCTTCAATGCCACCCAGGATCCTAGCATAGCACATCTTATTGTTCCTCAATGTTTCAATTATTTCTTATCTTACTTGAAACAATCCATTCTAATCATACCCAAGTGATTTAGAAATTACTCTACATACAAAATTTCAATCAAAAACCAGATGAGGAACCCCACCCCCGAACTTATGTAAGTTCTTGGGTATTTTACTGAGGTAATTCACTCCATAAAATCAAAAATTAGTTATCCAAAATTCTAATATAAGTAAAGGAATCACCACTCAACAAAAATTATTTTCTGTTTGACTCCTCCATTGCTTCTGCTTCATCCTTTGAAAAGGAATCTGATTCCAACGGCACCAAACCCAACAAAATTTCAGTCACTTCCTGTCAGCTTGCTACTATTGCAGAGCAAGCTGCAAAAGTAACAGAAATAAAATAAAAATAATAACAATGAAATTTAACTAAGAAGGAAGATGAAAACCATGAATATTATTACAGAAATGGATTCTCAACCCAAAAGTAAGTAGGGTCACTCACTGACCCCACCCTTGAAATCCAACTCCTTATATTTTTAAATAATTAAGGAAAAGAAATACCAAAATACCACTGCTCCAATATTGAGCTTTTTGGAAAATTAAAAATTTCACAAGTATTTTCATGTATAGGTTTCACACCTAAAATTCAGTCAGAATTGAGTTGTTGTGTATATTTTAGGAGTTACGGACGGAAATGTGTTTTTTTCACAATTCCCACACGCAGCCGCGGCAGCCAATGCACCCACGCGCGGCTGAAATACAGCCCTGTCACTCCGTCAAGGTTGTTTACGCATCCCCGGGCCTCTGACAAGTACGCAGCTGCGGGACTACGGGTTGACAAAGTGACAGGCGTTGTGGAAAAAAGAGAGGTGGTAACCCTCTAAGTTGTCCTCAGGCTCCGGGAGTTATTGGTCTAAGCGTCTGTAAGGGGATTGGATGCAATGAGTTTTTCAGAAAATAGAGAGGGTGATGATATGATACCCCAAGTATCATGTATCCAACCCAGAGTTAAGAGTGAGGTATTTTGAGTCCTCCCTCTAAACCCTAGCCTAGGTACAACCACAAGCAACAAGATAGATGAAATATGACCCTAAGTACAGAACCCTAGCTCCACCCTAACCCTACCCCCGTACCACCCACCCCATCCAAAACCCTCCCCCTTGATATGACGTACGTCCAGTTTGTCCTTCTCATGGCGCAGCCCTCTGCTGCGCCCTACTTGGAGCCCCCCGGGTGTTTATCCGTCCAGGCGCGTCCGCGGATCCCGCGATCCCTGAGTCAGCCCGTGCTTATGCCGGCGCGAACCTTGGATCCTGCAATCTGTGAGTTGGCCCGCGCGCTTATGCCCGCGCTAAACTCCCCAGCGCGTATAACGCTAGAATTCCCTGCCCTCAACTTCTGGACTAGCCACCTGCAAGCTTGGTCAGGCCAGCTCCATCACTTGGTCCGCATTCCCTGGGCAGTTTGCAGCCCGGCGCCCCCCAGAGTAGGCCCAACCTGCACCTGGTGCCAAGCCCCGCAATCCCTGCTGCTGAGCCCGCAGCAGGCACTGCTGTAACCGCGCGCGCACCAAATGCTGAGCCCGACCTACCCAACTGCTGAGCGCAGAGCCCGCCACGCAGCTCCCAATCCAAGGTTATAAACAGACACCACAGCGGCCTGAGAAACTTAGGTACCGCAGAAACATGCTAAAACCCACACGGGAACATTCTACATCTTTAATAAATGTTCCTGTGGATAGGAGATAGTCTAAAAGTACATAATTTTATATAAAAATACTTAAATAACTGTTATACGTATTTTTTATTAAATATAATTCAAAGTACCAAGAATGTCAAAAATAAGACAATGAAAACTTCTTAGAATATATTAAAATACTTTAATATACTGTTATGAGAATTTCTAGACATCAATTGTTTTGTGAAATACTAAGAAAAATAATGTTGTAAAAATATTACATGAATTTCCATGACTTATATTTTCAAGTAATTATTTTAGGAAATAAACTGAAACTCAAAAATAAGAAGTAAAATCAATATCATGAATTTACACCAATTATTTAATACATAATGAGAACTCACCTGTCATCAGAATTTCCGTAGGACTGCCTATTAAAATAATCATTAACTTACCGGGAAAATTTAGTAAGGATAATTAATTAGATAATGAAATAAAAAGGATAGATTAGTGTTATTCACACGTTCTAATATCAATTATAAAGTACAATAATTCCCATACCCTGAGGAATTAGATGCTACCCGTGGTACAGCACCAAGAACACGTGACAGGCTACCACTGGTTACCCTGCTAGCCTTAGTGTCAGTCCCTTTGAGTCCCTGTACTCCTCAGAAGGATAATATTGGGACTCCACAAGCTGTAAGTAAAGAGATTTTTTGAGGATATTGATGGGCAGATACCCAGTTATATTTATATCCAGACAGCGTGCCAAGGTAATCAAGTACTTATAAGAGATAATTAAGTGATTTATGGCTTAGTCTGATTAATTATATCCGTCCTCAACCTCTTTATATTGATTTAAACTGCAGAACAACCTTATAACCCCAGGATACAGGTTTAACACATCATTTCACGTCCCAAACAGCTACCCAATGGATCTAATAATATACCAGTGAGTTTTATTATCCTTTCCCTGTTGTGGAAGCTGGGTTAAAAGGCCCCGCAACTCCACCATGTATTTTATATACATATTACCTTTGGGTAAAATATCCTTTAAACTAAAGAGCCCAAAGTAACCAGGACTACGTGTTTTCATACTGAAATCCCCAAAGAGATGTGTTAAAGATCCCCAATATAATTGTGGCCCCTCTATACAAATATTTAATAATAAATTTATATATATTGATTCATAAAAATAAAGCATAACCAAACCAATTAACCTCGCAATAAGCTTTATCCAAATATTTTATGGATTTTTGCTGCATTTATTAAGTAATAGATTTATTATTTTTTCTATCACCTCTGGTAGCTAAAGGATAGCAAGGGTCTTGGCATCCAGGAGGCTGAAAATTCCACTGAAATATGAAATTCAGATGAAGAGCCATCCTTGCACTACAGAAATAATTGCCCCATTAGTTCATGAAACCATAAAAATGAACATTTCTCAAAATCAAAGACTTACTATCTTTTGTCTTTCTGGTTCCCTTTTAACTGTTTCTTCAGTCTTGTCGTCTGAACTATGAGATTCAGATGAAGAGCCATCCTTGCATGTCAGAAATAATTGTAACATAAGTTTATTAAACCATAAAAATGAACATTGCTTACTCAAAATAAAAGACTTAATGTCTTTGTTGTTTTGGGTCCCCTTTTAACCCTTTTTTCCCTCTTGATTGCTCTTGTGAAATGCTCAAATTTTAAAAGATCACAAAGGGTTTCTTTCAATTTTGGTCACAATTTACTTCACATCAAAACCTTTGGCTCAATGCTTGGCTTGGCAATCAAAGCGGCTGTATTCTAGAGCCTTGAGCTTAGAAAATCCAGCCAAACTTCTTTAGTTTGTTCCCTATACATTAAATTCCACTTTTTAAACATTTGAGATTCTTTGTCCATCCCCAGATCTGTTTCAAACTTTCAAAACCAAAAGAATCATAAATTTTTCAATCAAATAATTAATCTGTCAATCCAATAAATGGTAACCTTCAAAAAACCCCACTTACTTCATTGGAACTTTCATACTCTAACTGCCACTGAGGATGAACATCCTCAGGCACAATGGATCCTCTTGATGCTAGTATTTCACCTAAAATGTGGGAAAAAGTCAAGCCCATTGTTTTTGAATATGACTAGGAGAAAACCTTTCCATCATTATTGTGATTTAACTTCTTGAATTTTTACCCAATGATTTTAATTTCCTCAATTGAAAATTGTAACCCAAAGGTAATATTTCTGTTTGAATACCTGTTCCCAACTTTATTCAAGAGGTTTTAAGTGCTGCATGGACTGATTGGATTTGACTTTCAATAGTTCCTTCTAGGTGTTTCCACACATCCAAAATTTTTCCCAAAGATCCCACAAGTAATTGTTTGAAAGTGGAATGGGCCCCTTCTACCCAAGGAGTTGTTTTGTTTCCAAATCCCGGGTAGACACAAGCCCAAGCCATTAAAAAATTCTATTTGATAAGGAAAATATTCTTTTCCATATCCTCAAGTGTGTACTTGCGGCCTTCAAGAAAAACTCTATACAAGTTTCAAAGTAAGCACTTGCAGCAGAGATCAATAGAAGAAGCAATAATTTGGCATACTCTGAGTTTGGTATAATTTACTTCTGCCTACCCCTTGGTTTTAGAGGCCCCATAATTGGCCCAAAGAGTCATGGAACTTTTCCATTCTTAATTTTAATTGATGATGCGCACTTTGAAGTTTTCTTTGATTTTTCTACACAAGTTCCAGGAGCACAACTGCCTTGATGACTCAGGGAAGCTGTTTTTAATAGCTCAAATAAGAGCTTTTTCACGGTCTTTCACAAAGACTTTTGGAAACTCCTGGGATCATAAGCCAACTCCTTTAATGCATTCAACTACCAACTGTATTACTTGTACTTGATTCCATAAGTGGTTTGAGAGCCAGGGCCTTGAAATTGCGTTTGACTCCTGGTCCAGGGGATTCTGTGGCTCTTGCCATGTTGGTTGAGCTCAAACAATCCATATTTTGGCTTTTAACTGTATGAAAGGATTATTTGAGTGAAAAACCTGAACCAGGGTATTTAGATTTCAGGCATAAAATAAGCAGTTAGGAAAACATCTGAAAACAGGAAACAATAAAAGGATGAAAGGGAAAAAAACAGGAACAACACCTCTACAGGTGGGGTTATGGCCTAGAATAGACTTTGCAGAGTAGTAAGCACATTTTCAACTAATTTACCAATACTCCCAGGGAGTCAAAGGCAATTTCAAGGCCCTGGCTCTCAAACCACTTTTGGAAGCAAGCACAAATAAGAGCTTTTTCAGGGTCTGTCACAAAGACTTTTGGAAGCCTCTTGGGATCATAAGCCAACTCCTTTAATGCATTCAACTACCAACTTTAGACCTCATAGGTTTCTTTTGTTATAAAACAAAAGCCTTTTTAAAAGTATTTTTGTTGGCAGTCATTCCTACAACATGCAATAGAGGGATGTTGTACCTATTTTTTTATAGGTACAATCCAACAAAGCAATATTATGGTTCTTTTTGCAAAGTTTTATAGACTAAGACTGAGCCAAGAAAAGGGCACCTAAGTGACTCCCTCCACCAATTTTAACCTGAAAACTCACTGGTATTCCTGGAGCATTTCCAATAAAGCATCCATACAATCTTTCGGATTCAGTTCAGCAGGCTTTAAATTTTGCTTAGTATTATAGATTTTTCTATTGTCAATGTATTCTCCACCATCAATCTTGCTCAATTTCCTTTTAATTTGAACCATATTTAGCCCATCTTTCATGCCTTCCCTATGAAAATCTAATGCTTTTCCTGATATTCTCCTCATTTAATGATGCACTGAAGGACTTTCAGATGGTTTATGATTTTGTAGGAAATTTCTAATGGAGAGATTCCATGTGAGATGTGCAGTTTCCCACTTAGAAGTATCCTTAATTGACACCCAAACTTCCTAGTTTGAGTTTTACTTTGACTTTCTGTGAGACATGGCCCTTCATAAACTCCAAATCTGTCACAAGATACATCAACATATTTGTCTCCCCTCAACTTGAAATTTTTCAATGCGTAGCCATGAATGGCTTCTCATTTCTGACAATTAATCTTGGCTTCTTTCCTAGTATCAAAGGCTCTCACAGGAGGAGGGTCAATCAGTTCTGGCACCCTTTATTTACAACATTATTTATAAAGCCAAACCTTTCTCAGTCAAATCACATATAAAATGTGAACCCACCACCTTTATTCAATTCCAACTCCCTACCAAAATCCCCATATTCCACAAAAACTTTGTTAAGTACACTTTTAATTAAGTCCCTTAATTTAGCCTTGTTTAATTTGGGAGGGCTTGGGCTTGCAACTGTTCCCGTAAAAAAGAAATTCAACGGAAATTTAGTATTCAATTCAATTTTCAATTCAACAACTCAAAATGTTTGCTCACTTTTGGGTTGATAAAAATTAATTTTGAAAAAAATTAATTTATGCAAAGGGCGTGTGGTGTGTGTCAAGAGTTTTTTCCAATAGGCAGAATGTTTGATTTGAAAGTTTCTTTGTGGTCCAATAGTCCCAAATAGTATTCCAGATCATTAAATTTGGGTTGAAAGCACTCAAATCAGGTCCAGGGGTGCCTAGGTACCCCAAATCCCCCCTCAAATTGCGGGTGGAGTAGCACAAATGGGCCAGGAAAAAATGTGTGATCCCCACTTGTGACTTTTGCATCCCCTGGAGGGTTGCAAAGCCTTGATTGCAACTTAAAATATATAGGGTTGCAACTCCCCAATTCAAATGCAAAATGGGTTGCAAACTGGGGTTTGCAACCCCCCCAGGGGATGCACAAGTTGCTAGCAACCTTGCTTGCTACTAGTTGAGACATGATTGGCTGTTTGCAACCTGTATGGGTCATGAACGCTGATTCATGTATTTTTTGCAACCCTGAGGTTGTGAATATAGAATTGGCCTAAAAGTAAACCTCCTCCAGGCTGAGAAGATTGCAAATTAAATGTCAAAAGCTTGGAAGTGAAAAATCAAAAGTGGCAAGGTTTGGATCCAAGGATGAATTGGAATGGATGATTGATGCAGATTTGAACCCCATAAGACCTATTATTGGTAAAATATCTTAATTTCGGCCATATTCTGGCCACATAAATTTTTCATTGAAAAAGCCTGGTTCCTCATTTGATTTTTTCTTGTTTGTCACTTGACTGAAGATTTGGTACAGCCTCCTCTGCATGGATTTATTTGGATTCTTGAAAATAAAAATAAGCTAGAGGGATTATGTTGGCATTATTTCCAAATAACTTTTACATTTGATAATAAAAATGAAAGATTTATTCTGGTTCATCAAACACCAATTTGATCCCTTTGGCTTCATCAAAATAGGTGAGACCAAATCTGGTTGAAACTGAAATTGAGTGGGCTTTTTTCTACTTAGACAAATATTTCTTGAACTGCTCCATCATTTTTTTTACTGGTGATAGATCAAGCCTACCCTTATTTTGATTTATGAGCTCATTGGCCATCAGGAGCTAACCATTGACCTTCAAAGATGGAGTTTGGCTAACACAATTTTTGTTTTTGGCTCAAAACAGGCATTTTAATTGACAGGAAATCTGCCAGTTGAAAAGAAAGATATGATTGGATTTCTTTAGTTGACCAGTGAATTTGGGTTGTTAATAAATCCTGATTTAGACGTGATTGAAGCTGATTCTGTTGGAATACCCTACTCCACATCAGATTTGTGCCACTCATAGGTTTCATTGGGATCATTATTTTTAGGTTTAGCATCCACAGCCAGGTCCTCAGCATCAACTGATTCTGATTGTTGGGCATCAAAAGCGGATGAAGGGGTGATGTTGGCCTTCTTTAAAAATATTTCATCCATTTGAACATAAAAAGGACAAATGTAGTCCAACTTATCAACCAAAAAGTTAATTCGCTTGGCTTTATGGGAGTTGGTGATACCAAAGCCAGTGGAGATTGACATTGAGTGGGATTTTTTGTACTTTGCTTGATAGTTTTTGAATTTCTCCTGCATCTGTTTGGATGAAAGATCCAACCTACCTTGGGTTTTATTCTTGATTTCATTGTCCATCAGGAGATACCATTAACCTTAGAGGATGGAGGTTGGCCAAATTGTGTTTCATTGTTGGATCCAAAGTAAGCACTGTAGTTGGAAAGAATTTTGAGCCAATTCACCAGGATGATGTGATCAGCTCTCTTGAGATGACTTGAGCCTTTGGAAGCTGATGGGGGAGGATTTTGGATTTTGAGTTCATGGGGGATGTTTGCTTTGGTTGAGTGGATCTGCGGGAGAGTGTTTCTGAGGGGCCATTTAAAAAGATTAAGTGGGATGAAGTGATGAAGCAATAAAGCAATGAAAGTTAGGATGTGATGAAAGGGGGGATGAAGTGATGAAGCAATGAAGCAATGAGAGGATGGATGTGATGAAAGAAATAAAGTGATGACAGTGGTAAAGAAAGGTGAGAGTGATGAAGTGATGAAGCAATGAGAGTGATGATGTGATGAAGCAATGAGAGTGATGAAGTGATGAGGATAGCAATGAAGCAATGAGAGTGATGAATTGATGAGGATAGCACTGATTCAACAAGGGTGATGAAATGATGAGGATAGAAATGAAGCAATGAGAGTGATGAAGTGATGAGGATAGCAATAAGGCAATAAAAGTGATGAAGTGTTCCAATAAGGTTGGAGGTTGAAACCAGGGTTGATGATGTGGAATGACGCCTGGTTGAGCTGTTGAAGGCATTTATATACTTAATTTGAAAAAACTAATTTATTTTCAGGTAAATTTCACACTTCTGATGTTAAATAAGTGGGTTTGAAATGGCGGATCTGGGTTGAAACCCGCCATTAAAAAATGCCGTGTTTTCTTAACTTTGATATGCCCTATTGAATAGGTTTTTGTGCCTTTTCTTTTATTTATTTCTTTTTTTTTAAGAAAAGGTATGTACATTCTGTCAGAAATATTAGTTTTTATTCATGGTGATAGAATTTTTATACAATTATTATTTTAAAAAATTGACCATTTGTTGGAATAATTCAATAAATTCGAATTATCCTGGTAAAATAATTATATTTAGTCTTATTATATGTTTTTTTATTTTTTCTAGAAGGTATTTATGTTTTTTATTTTTGCTACAAGGTATCTATGTCTCGTTGGAAATATAAATTTTTATCCAAATAAATAGTTTTTTAATTTTTAGTTTCTCAATTTTGTAGTTGATTAAACTTTTTTTGAGATACTTAAAAATATTTGAATAATTTTTATGAAAAAGATATATGCGGAATTTTTCTATTTTTTTTAATTTTCATACATTTATTTAAATTTCATTGAAAATTTTGATTTTTCTTCAATTTTTTTTCTTATTTTTCTGATTATGTTTTTGAATGATTATATTTTTTTTGAAATCTTTGGATATATTTGATTTCAAACCATGAAATACTTGTATGAACCATTTTTATAAGTATATCTTTGCTACAAAGTTATTTATATTTCACTGGAAAGGTTCCATTTTGTGAAAAGTTAATGTATCATTATCATTTTTCTTATTTTTATGATACTTCATGATTTTTTTTTGAAATCTGCCCTCAGATTTGAATTCCTCAAAAAAAAAATTCAATGTATATTTACATGTCAAATTATCTCAAGTGAGGTCTCCATTGAATTCTCCAATAACTTCTACCCAAGAAAAACCCCATGGGGGCCTGGAGGCCATATTTTAGCCCCCCAAGCCCTCCATCAATGCTTGAAGGCCTTGGTTACCCAAAATTTACTCAAAAGACATGTTCTCCCACTAAGGATTTAACCCAGGGCTTTGGGAGGGGCATAAGACTCATCCCAAACCCCAGACCCTGAACATGCCCTGAAATGCCCCAAAGCCCCAGGTGAATTATATATATGGTCATATTGTTTGTTCATCCATCCATCTGATCATCATAAAAAAATCCTTTTTCACTATTTCCAATCCTTTCAGTCCCCCCATATTATTCCAATCCTTTCAGTCCCTCCAAACTACCCAAGTTCATCAATCAAAGCCATTTTCTAAGAACATGAAATGGAAATTCAAACTGAAATCTCCTCCACCTGATCCCCTCAACTTTCCTTCATGTTCAACCCAGTTCAATCCAACTATCCTTGATGATATCAGTGAAGAAAAAGCTGACCCTAGTGGTAGCCAAAACCAAAAACAAATCTGGGTCTGGAACTACTTCAAGGAAGCTGTTGATGGAAAGAACACAATTTGTCAGGTCAACCGCAAAGGAGGAACTTCATGTGGTGCTACTCTCAAAAAGGATGAAATTGGGAGCAAAAAGAACTTCCATGGCCATCTGATACATATCCATCAACTAGCTGATCCACAACTTTTGAAGAAGACCAACAAGGAATCACACTTCAATCTAGAGAAGTGGGCCAGGACTGGAGCATTAAATCCAAAGGGTTTTTTGATTGAATCATCTTGCCTCTGTAATGAATAATCAATATTCATGAGCTGATTTACTGTTTAATCTTTTGTGGAAGGAGCTTAATAGTGACACAATGCAGAATGGGCTAATCTAATATATTCAATGGCTGAGTGAAATCTACCCTTCACAATTTCTGAAAAAAAGTAATTCCAAGAACTATTTGAAATCCTCAATCCTGGAGCAACAAACCTCATGTTGAACCACTTTTGATTAAATTTATCCACTCATTGTTCTTGACTCTTTCACTAAACGCAGGAAAACATCAATCTGGAACCACTTTCAAGACAAAAATCAATCTCATTCACAACTGATGCCTGGACCTCCCCCCCCTTTATTTTCCTTTTATGGTGGTGAAAGCACATTACATTGATGAGGAATTTGAGCTTAAGGAATTGAAGCTTCAGTCCCTCAATTTCAAGGTATGTTTCTAGTTCTTCTATTTCTTCATTGTTAATTGCAACCACATCAACTGATTTTTTATCTATTTTTCACAGGCCAACACACAGGAGGAATGTCTGAAGAGCGGATTCCACAAGGTAATAAATATTCATAATGCAACAGAGAAGCTCTTTAAAATTGCTTCCAACAAAGCCTCAACCAATACAAAGATGGCAACCCACCTGTAAAATTAAATCAGTGACTTCAACAATGCAAAAAACCTACTTCAATGTGTTATGAATGTCATGAAACTGTCTTCAAAATCAGGAATTTCATTTATTGGATTCATGAAAGAGAAAAACAAGTCAATCCAAAATGAGCTTGAAACATCAAATATTGAGTCACAAGATAACTAAACTGGAAGAAATAACACAATGGGAATTTCATACCTCACTACAAGACCCAATGGGTCCCAAGTCAGTGCATTATCAATACCTAAAAAATTCAATGGGTTGTGTAATTGATTTTGTTTTTCCTCTCAAAAGCGTGAAAAATCTGGGAAGTTTGTATCATTTTCTCAGCTGGATCTTTATAAAAAAAATTAAATGTCTTGAAATCAATTCCTCAACCCGTTGGAACCCAACTTTTACAATTTTTCAGCATGATCTCTTACTCAAAGACTCATGCAACCATTTCTGTCAAGCTCAAGCGGAAAACCAACAGTTTGGCTGATAAATTTACAAATGGAATCAAACAACAAATATGATGTCTATCCTTGAACCTCTATCTCAAGACATTAAAATTCACTGTGTTTCATAGTATCCAATCTTGAACACAGCAATTACAATATATGTCATCATCTTGAAGCATCTTCATGCAGCCAGGAAAGGCCTTTACAACCAATATCAAATTATTGTCCCAGCCAATTTGATGATAAAAAAATTGAATTTTACCTCAAGAATGCACTCCAAAAACTGGCCTACATTGTTGCCATGATCTTGGATCCCACCTTCAAGACCATATTCTGAGCTACTCATGCCAGTTTCATTTAATAAAACTTCAACGCGAACCTTGAAAATATCACCATGGTCTTTTGCAGAATTTAAGAAAAAGTTTAGGAGGATTTAGGGGGCCCCTCAACTCCAAACACAAGCAATAATACACCATCAAGCCCCACTATGGAAATCCAATCAATTTTTTTTTATTAGATTTGTATCAGCCCATAAGTCCAGCAGAAGGAATTCAAGATGAAATCACCCAGTACTTCAGAGAAGACCCTGACCTAGAGGGTTTCAACCTCCTGCAATATTGGATTTTCTGTCAAAAAGCCATGCCTATCATTGCCAGATGACTTGGGTATATCTTGCAGTTCCTACTACAAGTGCAGCCTTGAAGCAAGTTTTCACCAAAGGTTTGTGGATTGTTTCCTGGAAGCAATCATCACTAAAACCATGAAACATTCAGAAATTGCTCTTTCTTAAGGCTTGGTACCAAGCCTTAAATGCTCTGATTTAATTTTTTTTTTTTTTTATTATTTTGTTTCTTTTTTTATCAAAAACCCAAAAAAATACATATAAATATAGAAAAAAAGCAAAAAATGATGATTAAATGCAAAAAAACTTCTTTCTCAAATTGATTAAAATTACTGTTTTAAAATATTCATTATTGAAGTAGATATTTTTTTGGGCTTGCTAAGAAATCAAATACATGCGGAAATATGGTACATGCTTGGTAATCTAAAATCCCCTGGTGCTTTTGGGCATCTTGAAAAGGCATCCAAGACCCCAGGGCAATGACCCAGGGCATTCAAACGGGCTACAGCCTTATCTACCACCCCAGGAAATCCTTTAAATCATAAAAAGGTGTGTCAAACATTAAATTTCTCAACTCATTCCCTCTTTTGATTTTCAATTTTTTTTAATTTTTTCATGCCTTCCTGGGGTGGTAAAAAATTCCAGAAGGTGTGTTTATCTGAAAAATTGCTATAATCATGTTTTCTCTCAAAAAAGGTGTGAATTTAGCAAAAAAAGTGCTTATATAAGACATTTCTTTGAAGGAGAGTGCAGATTTAGTAATTTCAAAGGTGTTATTTTATCCTGGGCAAATTTTTTTCTTAGGGTAAGGTTGTGTGATTTTCTTGCTGGAGATATTTTGACTTAAGAATTGTGGCATGGCTTAATTTTTTACTACCACAGTGTTGTCTGTCTTTTGACCTAGAAATAAGATTATTTCAGGATTCAGTTACCCAAGCTTCCAGGCAGCTTATAGTATGAGATTTTCTTAGTTGGAGATTTTTTGGTAAATTTTTTGATTTAAGATTAGAAAATTTCTTATCAAGGTTATGATATTTTCCAGTAGTATCTTGTTGTTCCTGCTCCCTTCTACGCTGGGAGGGAGCTGTCTGTAGGTGACTGATTTCAAGAATTGGGATCATCTTGACAATTGGAGGGCAGGGGGCAAGATGGGTCGAGATTGGTAAATGAGCAGGAGTGAGATTAGTGAATAATGAGTGATTGTTGATGATGGGTTGAGGTGTGGATGGGGCTTTTTGCATCATAATGGCTGGTGATCCATGAATGGCGGGCTTGGTGTTTGAAATCCCCCATTTTAAAAGGCAAGAGGTATGTGTATTTCAGAAACCTGCCATTTCAAATGGTTGGTTTTTTCAAAAAAATGGCGGGTTTCCAATGGCATATTTGCTAGCTCTGATATGCCCTGGTGAATTTGGGTCAAAACCCACCATTATAAAATGGTGCATTTTATAACTGTGATATGCCCTAAGAGTTGATGAAATACAAGGATGTTTGGTGTTTATGTTTTGTGTAGGAAAGGTTTGGCAACATTGACAGGGTGGAGAGAAATCAAAGAGAAAAAAAAATCAAAACCAAGGGAATTTTAAAAAAAGAGTATCATCATTTAGAAAATGGAAAGTGGTAAAGGAAACAGCGAACAGGCGCCGCAAACTTTGAGGGTTTAAAGGGGCCCAGCCGCCCCCACTGCAACTGGTTGCCACGTGTGGGCAGTCACTTCAACTTGGGCCAAGGTTGTGTGATTGATCTGATGGTCGACATGAAACTTTCACCGCAATGTTTACCCTGCTAATCGTGGGCGTACAAACCGTCGCTTGCACAAACTTTGAATCAGAAAACTTCTTTTGCAATCTTGAAGCAAAACAAAATTCCACTAGACTTGTTTGGTTCATTATAATTATGGCTTTTGGCTGTTACGTTTTGTCAAAAGCCCGAACAGTTGTATCTATGTACAGCACAGACTTCCGTTGAGGGACTGCACCTGCGCTGGGGTCTTCCCAAACCAGGGTCTGATGGCAATGGTATGAGATCCACTTGAATCGGTTTCCACTCCATACCAGGGGACTGGGGACTCAAGCAACCCTTGAACCATTCCAATAGGGAGACCGAGGGAATTTTCAAGAAATTTTTTCAAGTTCACATCTTGCTCATTGGACCCTGAGCTTCTTGCAAGCGGTGAGCCTTGCAATTGCAACAAGACTGACTTGTTCTCGACCATTTTTAAAATCGATCTTGTTATCATCAGGGAGTCTGAATTCCGAACTTGGCGTTTGCTATGTTCCATCAGAGCCGGGGTCCATATGACGTTGAATGCATTTATCTGTATCTGTATCGCAATCAGCTCAACACCACCAATTTTTCGCCTGCCCTCCACCTGGACCTGAACTGGCCCAGTTATAGTCTAATCACAGTTACTACCTACATGCCGGTTCAAAATGGTTAGATAGGAGGATTACGCATAGCCGAATTGCAGCTGACGGGCTCAACTAGGGATCGTCGCTCTAACAACAGAGAATTGATTATATCAAAAATATATCCTACCAAGACTAGGGATTCAGTCCAGTTGGTTTGGCTTCAGCAAGACTACCATTGCTCCTGTGCCTTGATGGGGTCATTTCTGGTTGAAACCGATTCCGGATTTTGATGAGAAAATCTCTTGATTTGTCTGTTGCCCTTATAAGACTGCTACGCCTTCTGGGTTTTCCGAATCCCACTCACAACCCCCCTTTTGATCTTCTATTTTCAAACCTGCCGAGATAAGTAAACTCATTTACGCTTCACCCACTGAAAAAGAGAGATACTCGCCTGTGCGATTAGCCATGAGTCTGGTTTGCAAATGGAATCAGCCCTTGTGCCTCAAGACATTCACGACGGCAGAGGTAACATCGAAGCGTCTCCAGATCTTTGAAGCAGCCGAGTAAGCTGATCTTTGTGTTGACTAGGAATTGTTCAATCATCTTTGTGATCGTCACGTAGGACGCAAGCGACATGGAAACCTGAGCTTGATCTGCAGTTGGGAGGTGAGCAGCTTTATTAAAACGTTTGATTCCGACGTCAATCTTTGATGTTTTAGATTATTTGCGCTTTCCTTCTGTCCAGGGTTGCGACCACAAGGCGGCCAAACGGGATCGTAAGTTTTAGATTAGACTGGTTTCTGTTGCCGAAATATTGACCTTGATGTTGTTTATTACAGACATGACTTCTCACATGATGGGTAAGGCTTTACGCTAGCCAGTGAATCTCTGTTTTTAGGCAGCTCATGCTCAGTTTTTAATCTGTCCTTAGTGCACTGTCCATTGCGAACTAATGTATGTGGGGTAAGGACATTTGAGTTTTCCGATTCGATAGGCCATCGACTCACCCAGTAATTTATTCCCTCACTTCCAGATATGCGAGAAGACTTTCAAGCGCTCCTATGATTTGCGCAAACACGAAATCACCCACACGGCTGCTCACCATCAAGCTCACGCTCGTTCTAGGGCAGTGATTTATAAAGAGCTCGAGATACCTTTTACCACAAGGTTGGAGCATTCAACCCCAGTTAACAGATCACGAGTTTACAGCTATCCCCAAGACCAGTCTTCAGATTGGATCGGAACCGATTTGAAGACGCTGGTGTCTGGCCCAGTCCATCGAGCCAGCTCGTTCTCCGGTTCTCGAAGCAGTCCTTACGAGCGAGCGTATCCACAGAAGAAACATTCCTATTCGTCTAACAGAAATGATGCTTTTGCGGCTTCGACCAGCCATTGGAATGATGTCGGTCTGGGTCCGATTGGCGAGGGGGCTCCACTCAACGCTTGCGAGATGTTAGTGAATCCTTTTCAACTTTCAGAGCAAGTCCAGTCAAATTCGTCGGAATTCCTCGAATCCAATGAACTACCCTCGACTCAACTAAATGAACCTAGCGGTTATAAGCAGCCTATGTGCTCCCAGTCGGTTACGATGGATCCCTTGACGAGTGTTAACTGGCCCCAAATTTTTTCATACAACATGGCGCAAGCACGAGCGGAAAGTCCACCAACAGCTCTGCCGTCTAAAGAGTTTCCAGACTTATTTGGTGCTGGACCACCAACAGAATTACTGGGAACGAACTCCCTGCCATTTTATGACGTGCATCCCGCTTCAGATTCATCGTTAACGTCTTACGAAGACCTTGACTTATACCAGCTTCTGTCAGCCCCCACAAATGAAGATCCTACAGCAATTCCCAACATTCAGATGCTCAACATGTTAAATCTTGATGGTTCCCACTATCCGCATGAAAAAAAATTACATTTTGTGAATAATCAGGCCTTCGGAGAGATAAGAATAAGTTGATTTTTGAAGCTTGACGATTCCTTTGAGCTCATATTGAAGAAGCCTAATTTAATAACCGTGTAAATGTTATATCAGAATGAGAAGTAAATTAAATGAAATTATATTCAAACATTGTAAGGTTTATCCGATATTTAATTCAAACCAAAAAACCTTCTAGAGTGAACAGCGAGTGGTGAGTTGAGGAACCGGATAGGAGACTCAGACGGGAAGCACGAGGCGAGGAGAGGTAGATACGTAAGAGCGGTATACAATGATTTTGAAGTCGTAATGGTGAGATGAGGAAAAGGGAAAGAAGCACAACAGGATGTGAGAGTCTAGGCGATACTAGTTATAATTGAACTCCAACTCGGTTAGACAAACAAGTGAATAATTATTTTTCCTCGCGAATCCGAAGTGCGTGAGTTCCCGCCCCCCAGTTTCCTCTTGACTCCCACAAAAATCCCATATAACTGGGTTAGCTTCATGAAAAGGGTCGCATTTTTTTGTTTCTGCAATGAGAGATATACTCCAAATGAAAATTGAAAAATTGTGAGATACAAGGGGGCTGTTGGAAATAAACTCCCTCTAGAAATTCATAGACATGACATAGATAGAAATTATTTGGGAAAATTGACAAAATCAGTCAACCCATGGAACACCTTCCCAGGGTTTTCCCAATATATTTGAAGTGAATTGCCTCCTTTAAAATAATACATCTTATGCAAGATTAGAAGGAAATATATCCACTCAAAGGAAAGATAAAATACAAATAGGTACATCAAAATCAAATTGAAGGAAAAGGCTTTGTGGTAAAAAAATTGAGTTATAAGAAAACTGGTTCAAAAACATGCCAACATACCTTGTGAATTATTTCATACTAATTTTCGTGATGAATGAAAGGTTTTAAAATATGTGAAAAGAGGATTTCATCACTGGAAATGAATCCATAATCTCACAATTCATGAGTGATGATCCATTAATTGAGATAAGTAGGCAGGGTGTAATTGTGAATAGATCATTTTTTAATCCTTGATTTGATCTGTGATTTTGGGATTTCTGTTTAGAAGCATGACAATTATAATTGAGGAATCTTTATATAAAAGTTAAAATTTTTAACCTTTGAGGTTTCACCATGCTTGATTGAATGGGTTTTGATGGACCTGTGTCGGAATTCTGTCATTTTCTGCTCTCACTTAAGTCCTTCACTTTATAAACAACTACTCTCTTTATATTGTTAATAATTCAATCATTTTTATAACTTCATAAAAGTAGTAGTATTATGGTCTATATCTCCTCTTCCTGCTCTAATCAGCTGTTATCCTTGGTTGTTTATTTCAAGTGTCAGCTTGCTACTATTGCAGAGCAAGCTGCCAAAGTAACAGAAATAACATAAAAATAATAATAAGAAAATTAACCTAAGAAGGAGAAGGAAAACCATAAATATTATTGCAAAAATGAATTCTTCACCAAACATTAGGTAGGGTCACTCACCGACCCCACCCTTCAAATCCAACGCCTTATATTTTTAAATAATTAAGGAAAGAAAGACCAAAATACCATGGCACCACCATTGAACTTTTTGGCCAATTAAATATTTGACATGTATTGTCACGTAAAGGTTTCACACCTAAAATTCAGTCAGAATTGAGGTGTTGTGTATATTTTTGGAGTTACAGAGGGAAATGTGTTCTGTCAAAATTCCCACACGCAGCCGCGGCATCCAATGCACCCGCGCGCGGCTGAGATACAGCCCTGTCACTACGTCAAGGTTGTGTACGCAGCCCTGGGCCTCTCACAAGTACGCAGCCATGGGACTACAGGTTGACAAATTGACAGGCGGCCTGAGAAACTTAGGTACCGCGTAAACATGCTACAACCCACATGGGAACATTCTAAATATGTAATAAATGTTCCTGTGGATAGTAGATAATCTAAAAGTACAAAAACCTATATAAAAATACTTAAATAAACTTTATACCTATTTTTTATTAAGTATAATTCAAAGTACCAAAAATGTCGAAAATAGGATAATGACTACTTCTAAAAATATATTAAAATACTTTAATATACTATTATGATAATTTCTAGACATCAAACTTTTTTTGAAATACTAAGAAAACTTATGATGTAGAAATATTACATGAATACCCATGACTTACATTTTTAAGTAATTATTTTAGTAAATCAACTGAAACTCGAAAATAAAGAGTAAAATCAATATCAGGACTTTACTCCAATTATTTAATACATAATGAGAACTCACATGACATCAGAATATCCGTAGGAATGTCTATCAAAATAATTATTAACTTACTGGGAACATTTACTAAGGATAATTAATTAAATGATAAATAAAAAAGACAGATTAATGTTATTCACACGTCCAAAAATCAATTATAAAGTAGAATAATTCCCATAACCTGAGGAATTAGATGCTACCCGTGTTACAGAACCAATAACATGTGACAGGCTACCACTGTTTACCCTTCTAGCCTCAGTGTCTGTCCATTTGAGCCCCTGTACCCCTCAGAGGGACAATATTGGAACTCCAAAAGCTATACATAAAGAGTTCTTTTGAGGATATTGATACCCAAAGACACAGTTGTATTTATATCCAGACACTGTGCCAAGGTAATCAAATACTTATAAGAGATAAGTAAGTGATTTATGGCTTTAGTCTGATTAATAATATCCATCCTCAACCCTCTTCTATCAATTTAAACTTCTGAACAACCTTATAACCCCAGTATACAGGTTTAACCCATCAATGTACATCCCAAACATGTAATCAAAGGATTTAAAAATATACCAGTGAGTCTTATTTTACTTTCTCTGTCATTTCAGCTTGGTTACAAAGCCCTGCCACTCCACTTTGTATTTTATATACATATTATCTTTGGGCAAAATATCCTTTAAACTAAAGGGCCCAAAGTAACCAGGCCTATGTGTTTTCATACTGAATTCCCTGAAGAAAGGTGTTCAAGATCCCCAATATAATTGTGGCCCCTCTATAAAACTATTTAATAATAAATTTATCTATATTGATTTATAACAATAAACCATAACCAAACCAATTAACCTTGCAATAATCTTTATCCAAATATTTTATGGATTTTTGATGCATTAATTAAATGAAATATTTATTATTTACTCTATCACCTCTGGTAGCTAAACAATAGCAAGTGTCTTGGCATCCAGGAGGCTGACAATTGGGCTTCTGGAAGGGAAATATTCCATTTTATTATATTTAATACCTTGGACCAGACATTTCATGTAAAATTAAATCAAAGATAAATTTATCTGAATTTTAAACCATGATTCATCATTAAATTATTTTGCAGTGGATTTCGAAACCAACGCAGAATTAATAATCTATTATTTAAATTGTTTAAAGATAAGAAAAGAGGAATATATTAAAAATTATAAACCTTCTGGTTGGGAAGCTTTAACTCCAGCTGAGAAACTTAATATCTCTTCTGCATGTAAAAACTTAGATAGAATCCTTGAAAAAGAAGATCTTGAGAGGTGTATCAACTTCCAGGCCCTATTAAGAAAACATAAATCTTGCAAGAAATACTGTATAAATTCATTTTTAAAATATAAAAGTAAGTATAAAACTTGTATGTATTACCATATTATTTTTATTAAAATAATATTAATATAATTTTTGACCAATAAAATAACCTTTTATCATCAGTGAACCCTCCTATACCAGAAACCACCACCTCTGAATCTGATTTATTGGATCAAGAAATCCCAGATATATCTGGAAGCCCTGAAAATATTGATTGGATGGATGAAGACCTCATTGGGACCACCAAGACGCCATAGGATTACCTAGTAAGGACCAATTTAATCCCAATAAAGTCCTGGTACCTTTGAATATAAACTTAAGTGAGTTTTTAAATAAAACTTATTTTTTACGGATTTTTTTCTGTAGAAAGAAAAACAGTTATAAACATTTTATTCAATATGAACAGAAGTAACACAACAACCTCAGGGAGAATTCCCTCCTGTGGATCTTTGCCGGGAGCCCCCAGTAACTGTGAGACCACCAATAATGACAATCATGAAGGGACTAGAACCTGTTAATCCAATGTTGATGGACAAGGAACAGCCCCAAGACCTTCTGCTCTCCCCCAACCTAGAGCCAGAGAAGGTAGTATAATTAAGCCCCCCTCCATTATAAGGAGATTCCCTGCAGCCACCCCAGGAGAATCTGGCCAAGGAAGCCAGGATCAAAGACTTAGTCAGAGAGCATGTGGAATATTGGGAAGAGTTCAAAGAAGGCCAAGCCAAAGAGGACATGGTATCTATAAAAAGATAATCTCCCAGGCAAAAGCTACCCAGATAGCTCTTCAGAAAATGATTCCAAGAAAAGAGGTAGAATCCTACGTATAAAAGTTGAATCCTTGGGATAAATTAGCCCAACTGAAAGGCAAAGGATCATGAAAGAAGAGATCTTCTTCCCATCCAAAGCCAAAGGGAAAGTCTGATTGGGATCAGATAATATTTTTAGCTCAAAAGTGGAAAAAGGTTCACAACAATTAGCCTCTAATTCTTAACCCAGCAACTTGTCTAAACCAACCTCTGATGTGAATGAGTTAGAAACAAAGGTTCCTTCTAGACCTAAAGAGAACTTCACCATTAACAAAACCAGAGAAAAACCCCCTCTGATAAATACCTCTGATAATAAGAAACCTAATGAGAACAGGGACAAAGAGAGAATGCCTGGAACTTGTTGTAATTTTAGCAAGACAGGCCATATGAGACAAGACTGCCCATTACAAAAAAGAAACGTAGCAGGCTTGGAAGGAGAGCAGGAGTTTGAAGGGAGTCAGAAATATGAAGATATAGCTGATACTGAAGGATCCCTTTCTGAATTTTAATTGATCCTGACCAACCCTTTTAATGTTATAGAAGGAGATATAGGAACTTCTATAGAAATCAATAACACCCATGGGGACTCTACTTTGCCCCAAAAATGGAATCCTACCGCAATTCCTAGACATATAATGGACGTTAGAAAATTAACAGTTAAACCTATGACAGGTAATATTTATACTACTGGTCAAACTTGCTATGCAATGGGATTGTATAGAGACAGACCTATAAGGTTATTATTGGATAGTGGAGCTTTCTGCTCATGTTTCTGTACTGAATTCTTAAACAAATGCGATCCAAATTGGAAAGAACACCTTCTGCCCGTCCCAAAAGTCAATTTAAGGTCTTGCCACTCTACCATGAATGCTATTGGAGTATGGAATGCTCCTATAATATTACCCCATAATAAAGGATCTTTGAGAATACAAGTGGAATTTGTGGTATTGCTCAACCAATTATGTGACTACCTGATAATAGGTAATGATGATTTATGTCTATATGCTATAGATGTGTTCCAGAGTAAAGGGAGATTGTTTACAGTGGGTGGTAATTGGGACAAGTGCAATAATCAGGGCAAGCAATTAGCTTAGGCAAATGAGCAGTATTTAAAGCAAAAGAAATGCTGCACACATTGTGTCAATAATTGCTTGATGAGCTCTTATAAATGGGGAAACACGTTGGATGATATTGTTGATGAATTCAATTGGATGATGAATGGATAATGGAAAACAGCAGGGAAAAGAGCTCCTCAAGTACAAAAGATTGGCCTCTTGTGAGCCCATGATAAAACAAGCCAAAAGGAAATTTTTCTGCCCCAAAACAGCTCTACAGACTCTACAGGCCTTGTTACTTGGTTTGGGCTACATCATCCCACATTACATCAGTCCCTGTCCCCTTAAAACCAGCCTATTCTGGTTATTTCTGGTGTTTCCACCTCAATTGGGCTGAACTAGCCCCTGTGCTGTTCAATCCCTGGGCCGGTTGCCTGTTACAACCGGTCCTATTGCCTCACACACTGGCTGGTTGCCTCATGCAACCAGCCCCTGGCCATAAAAATGGCCAGGTGGGACCCAGGAAACACCTGGGTCCGGTCTCAGACTCACATGGGGGGGGGTGTGTGACCAGAAGACATGGTGTCCCCCCCCCTGTTTTTCTCAGATCCCTGGAGGGGGCAGTCAAATCCCCCTACCAGGGGCCCTGGGGGTTGATACCCCCAGGGCGTTATCAATGGAAGTGGGCTGGGGGGGTGGTCACATCCCCTCAGCCCTGTTGCTCCTCCCCCTTGGTAAAGGGGGGGGGGGGGGAGAGCGCCCCTGGTCTCTGCGTAGCTTTGATGGTGGAGGGGGTGGTCAGGTCCCCCCCACCGCTGGTTGCTTTGTTGCGACCAGCCTTGTCATCCCCTGGGCAAGGGGGGTGATGAAATCCCCCCTTCCCTGACCGACAGCCTTGTTGTGGTTGTTTGATGGCTGGTTCAACCAAGCCAGCCACCCCCTCCCCCCTTGCAATGGCAAGCAAGAGGAGGGGGAGGGAGCAAAGGCTGCTGGCCCTTGCCCCTGCGGGGGGTGGCCATTTTTTGCAACTGGCCAGGCCCGCGCGGCGTCGCACTGCGCCGGATCCTTCACCCGCCGCGACAGCCCTGCGCGGGCTGTCAGGCCTTGCGTGGGCCAAACCAAGGGATACAAGCGGACCCAATGGGCCGCCCCAAGCCCAAAACCTGAGACAAACACACTTTGGCGGGCCAGTCCGTCTGGAAAAGTATGCTCAAAACAAACCTTGGGCCCAATTCTGCCCATACAAGCCCATCTGGCTGTAGTTGCCCATATGCCCCCCGGGCCCGTGTACCAATCAGCCTGTTTCACGGGTCTTGAGGCCAGTTTACCCAAATCAGTGACATCCACACAGGCCTGTATGGTCCGTGTGAGTGTCCAATGGGCCGGAGAGGCCCATATGTGCATCCCATTTGGATTACAATTATATGTAGAAAACGTGTAATTGCATACATATTTTAACAAAAAAGAAGTTGAAGATATGCACCATCCAATCTAACTTCTCCTCTTCCACTTATCAAAAGCATTTAGAAGACTTTAATCTAGAATGCTTCTCTCAAGCAGCTCTGAATATGAAATTTTCTGAGGAACAGAAGAAAGATATATTTACAGTCTGCTTTGAGAACCAGAATGCTTTTTGTACTAAAGATCAACCCATTGGTGACATCAAAGGACATGGAATGGTATTAACATTGACTATTAAGCCTCCTTATCCTCCAAACTTAAGGAGACCAGCTTATCCCTCTATTCCTAAGTCTAGAATAGCTCTTGAGGAACATATCCAAGAACTGATAGACTTACAAGTATTATGGAAAGTAGGGCACAATGAGAAGGTAGATGTGACCAGACCTGTAATCATAGCTTGGAATAATGAAAAGTCAAGAATGGTAGGAGACTTCAGAATTATCAATAATTATAATCATGATGATTAATATCCTATACCCCAGATTGATCATGCTCTACATAACTTGTCCAAAGCCAAATATATCACTACTATGGATATTCTTAAAGGTTTCCACCACATACCTATAAGCCCTGAAAGCGGGAATTTTATGAGAATAATCTATCATTTGGGAATATATAAAAATCTTAGGATGCCCTTTGGTATAAAGAATTCCCCATCAAACTTCCAGAGAACAATGGATACAGTTCTAGGTACATAAATCAGACAAGGATGGATCATGGTATATATAGATGATGTTATCATATATCCTGATGATTGGGATACTCATATCAACCAAATATTATTAGTACTCCAAAATATCTCCAAAGCAGGATTGAAAGTATCCATGAAGAAATGCAACTTTGGATATGGAGAATTTAAAGCGCTAGGGCATTTAGTCTCTGGTCTAACTCTAGCTTCTGATAAAAATAAGATAGCTGCTGTCATGAACAGAACCATGCCTCAAAATAAAACAGAGTTACTGTCTTTCATTAGTTTTTGCAGTTACAACAGACAATACATACCAAAGTTTTCTATGCTAACTAAAAGTCTGTACAAAATATGCAACAAAAACACTCTATTTGAAATGACACATGAGAGATTGAAAACTATGAGGAAGTAAAAATAGCTATGACCTCTACTCCTTTACGCATCCAACCAGATTACTCCAAGCCCTTTAAACTTTTCATTGATGCCTTTATGAATGGGTTAGGAGCTGATCTACATTTAGAAAGAATAGAAGAAGACAGACCAGTGGAGAAACCATTACTCTTCATATCTAGACAGATCAAAGATCCAGAAAAGAGATATGGAGCCAGTCAGTTGGAATACTTGGCTCTAGTATGGGCTTTAGGAAAGCTACACTATTACTTTGAAGGTACCACTTTCCAAGTGATCACAGACTGTAATTCTATAAGGACTCTCATGAACATGAAAACCCCCAGCAGACATACGCTCAGGTGGCAAATTGCTATACAAAAGTATAGAGGTCAGATGACTATAGTGAATCAAGCTGGAGCTGAACATCAGAATTCTGATAGTCTAAGTAGCAATTCTTTGCCTAATGACTCTAGAAATCCAGCATATGACCCTGAGGATCAAGATATCTTTCCTATCTTGAACATCAATCTTTTTGCATTAAATGCTCCAATCATGGGGATCCACTTATTTGAATTAGATACTTCTTTCTTCAATCTAGTGAGGGACAACTACTCCCCTGAAATCAAGCTGCTAATTACTATTATGTAATGTGAATCCCCAGAAGAAGCTCTGAGAAATAGTTTACCTGCTTCATTACTTAAACCCTATAAATCAGGAAGGTTTACCTTTTGGGATGGTCTCCTTTATTACAGAGACCAACATTCCAGTGTACTAGTACTAAGCAACAAAGAACATATACAACAAATACTACAGGAATGCCATGACAACTGTTCATAAGGGTATCTATCCCCAGAAAGAACCTTGGAGAAAGTGAAACAAACTGCTTGGTGGATAGACCAGAAATAAATCACTATTAAGTATGTTACTAGCTGTGAGACTTGAAAAAAATCTAATAAAACTACTGGAAAAAGGTTTTCACTCCCACAGAAGATCTCTGAACCCAAAAATAGATGAGAAATCATTAATATGGATTTTGTTGCCAGCCTCCCCCCTGGAGGTACTCATTCATATAACTCTGTTGTAGTTATAGCTGACAGATACTCTAAGAAGGCAAAATCATTACCTAACCACAAAGAAGATAGTGCTATGAATTTAGCTCTACTATTTTGGAATAGGATAATAGCTGATGTTGGTATACCCAAGATTATAATCAGTGACAGAGACCCCAAATTCACCTCTGAGGTTTGGAGAAATCTACATGATATACTGGGTACTACTCTAGAATTTTCTACAGAATACCATCCCCAAAGTGATGGATTAGCTGAAAGAATGATACAGACCCTAGAAGATATGTTAAGAAGGTTCTGTAGCTTTGGTCTAGAATACAAAAATTCAGATGGTTATTTCCACGATTGGGTAAGCCTACCCCCAGCTCTAGAGATGGCTTATAAAAGAAGTAAACATTCTACTACCAAAGAAGCCCCTACATACTAGAAAGAGGATGGATTCAAAAAATCCCTAGGAATATTTGAAACTATAACTTAGGACCCATTCATATAACATCTTTTGACTTTAAGAAAATGATAGATCTGGAAAATAATCATGCTCAAAAGTGTGTAGAAGAAGCAGTAGAACACAACAATGAAAGATGGGACAAATCAAATAGGCAACCTGACTTTAAAGTAGGAGATCAGACCTTGATATCCACTACCAACTTCAACAATCTAGCAGCTAACAGAAAGGTGAAACCAGCCTTTGTTGGTCCATTTTTTATCAAAAAGATGCATCCCAAAAATTCTGTAGAAGTAATCTTGATTTAAGAATTATCAAGAAAACACCCAGTATTTCCTGTTAGCATAGTAAAACGCTTTCAACCAAGAGATGGTAGCACTCTCCCTCCAGCAAATATCCCTGTTAAGACTGCGCCCTAATATCTCCTCTGCTGACATCTCAGTAGCTATGTGACATGCCTGTAAACTTCTCACCTCTATGAGCGGGCCCGAGTGGACCTTTTAAAATCTCTTGGGGGACTCGGGGTCCTCTCTCCTTTTTGACTCACCCATTTTCTTTGAACTTTGATAGATCAATCTTCTTTCCTTCATCTCTCTCTTTCTTCTTTATATCTTCCTTCCATCTCTCTCTTTCCGACTCTTGAACCGCCTACGACTCAACTTACACTTCCCAAATTGCCATTCCCTCCAACTCAATACTCACATCAACACAACTTAACTTCTTCAACCACTCTCGTCTAACAAAGTATCAACCTTCATGGATATCTTCCTGGTAAGAGACTAATCCTCAAGATTGCTAACTCAACTTCTCTGACAGACTAGCTCCATTTCTTGTAGTCGCCCATCTACGCCGTCTCGACTCTGTGAACTTTAACTCTGCCCACGTCCTGTGCCTTCTGATCTCTTTCCTGCCAAATAAATAACTCTGAGCTGTTGGTTTTTGTATTCCTTCTTCTCCTCATATGTCTATTTCTGTTTTTCATGTTTTCTGACCTCTGTGCTCAGTCTTCTGGTTTTCAATTCTTAGAAGTTGCATCTAAATCTCATCACGGTTAAAAGCCAAAGACAACTCCACACTATCAAAAATGAACAAACCAGCAGGAGCCAACAATTATTTTCACCAGGTTTGGCTCAAGGCTTCTGTCAATGCTATTCCCCCACTCAATGAGGACAATTACTCTATCTTGCGCAATAAGATGATGATGCTTTTTGACCTCAAGGATATCAAAGATGTCATGACCGTGAATGTGGGCCAACTACCCATAAAACAAGAACAAGAAATTTGAGCAATCATCCTAACCAAACTTACTTAACTTATTCAACCACTCTTGTCTAACAAAGTATCAACCTTCATCGATATCTTCCTGGTAAGAGACTAATCCTTAAGATCTCTAAATCAAAGTCTATGACAGACTAGCTCCATTGCTTGTAGTCGCCCATGTATGCTGTCTTGACTCTGTCAACTTTAACTCTGCCCATGTCCTGAGCCGTCTGATCTCTTTCCTGCCAAATAAATAACTCTGAGCTGTTGGTTTTTGTATTCCTTCTCCTTCTCATATGTCTATTTCTGTTTCTCATGTTTTCTGACCTCTGTGCTCATTCTGCTTGTTTTAAATGCTTAGAAGTTGCATCTAAATCTCATCAATCCCAACAGAACCTGACGCTGTGAAAGAAAAAGGGAAATTCAGCAGGATATCGAAAGACAAGAAAAAGTGAGTGCAAGGAAAAGATGTTAGACTATACTTAGTAAGATATAAAGGAGAATCTGCAGACAAAGATGAATGGTTACCAGAGAATAATATACCTGATGGACCAATACATCTTAGAAAATACAGAGCCAGCAAAAGGAACTGAAACACACACGGAATTAATTAGTTCCCAACATGCTCCAGATTTTTTTTTCAGATATGGTCATATCTTGGAGTGGGGGAATTTCAGCTTGCTACTATTGCAGAGCAAGCTGAAAAAGTAACAGAAATAACATAAAAATAATGATAATAAAATTTGTTAATTAATTCATTTCTAATATTCATTATTTCAATTTCACAAAACTGTCACCTCTCAAGTCGCGCGCCTCTTGTTGGGTTGCGCAACTCTCTCTCTCTGGTCTTACGCATGCCTTGTTTTTCTTAAGATCCCGACCACTTTCCATTTCTTCTCTCATGATCTTGACCTCTCAACAACCTCTTGACTCAATCTCTTTATCTTTCCTTTTTATTCTTCTTCTAATATTCTTTTTCTTTTTCCTTATTGACTACTCACAAATTACACTCAAGATTGACTACTCTATCAAACTCATTGTCTATCCTGTCTGGTAAGATTCTACTATTTTGTCCTTCAAGATCACAACTACATATCTCTGACAATCAATGACTCCAGCCATTGCTTCAGCCTATATTTCTTCATGAAGCCTAAGTTCTAGTGTTTGTCCTCAATTTTCTTTACTGTCAATGGTAATATTATCAGCTTGATGTTTTTTTCTTTTCTTTTATTCCCTCTTTTCCTTCACTTGTCTATTTTTTATTCTTCATGTTGATTGCTCTTTTTATTCAGCCCTCTAAATACAGAAATTCAAATTTAAAATCCAAAAATATTAACCTTAGAAGGAGAAGGAAAACCATAAATATTACTGAAAACATGAATTCTCTACCCAAAATTAGGTAGGGTTACTCACTCAACCCACCCTTGAAATCCAAATCCTTATATATTTAAATAATTAAGGAAAGAAATACCAAAATACCACGGCAGCACTATTGAAGTTTTTGGCCAATTAAATATTTCACATGTATTGTCACGTATAGTTTTCACACCTAAAATTCAGTCAGAATTCAGGTGTTGTGTATATTTTAGGAATTAAGGATGTAAATGTGTTCTATCACAATCCCTGCACACAGCCCTGGCAGCAAATGCACCCGCGCGTGGCTGAGCTACAGCTTTTTCACTCTGTCAAAGTTGTGTATGCAGCCCCAGGCCTCTGACAAGTACACAGCTACGGGACTACAGGTTGACAAAGTGACAGGCGGCCTGAGAAACTTAAGTACTGCGTAAACATGCTACAACCTACAAGTGAAAATTCTACATATGTAATAAATGGTCCTGTGGATAGTAGATATTCCAAAAATACATAAAATTATATAAAAATACTTAAATAACCTTTATACATATTTTTTATCAAATATAATTTAAAGTCCCAAAAATATTGAAAAGAAGATAATGACTACTTCTAAAAATTTATTAAAATCCTTTAATATACCATTATGAGAATTTCTAGACATAAAAATGTTTGTGACATACTAAGAAAACTTACGATGTAAAATTATTACATGAATACCCATGACTTACATTTTTAAGTAATTATTTTCTAGTAAATCAACTGAATTTCAAAAATAAAGAATAAAATCAATATCATGACTTTACTCCAAATATTTAATACATAATGAGAACTCACCTGAAATCAGAATATCCATAGGAATTTCTATTAAAATAATTTTGAACTTACTGGGAACATTTACTAAGGATAATTAATTGAATAATAAATAAAAAGGACAGATTAGTGTTATTCACACGTCCAAAAATCAATTATCAAGTAGAACAATTCCCTTACCCTGTGGAATTAGATGCTACCCGTGATAAAGAACCAAGAAAACATGACAGGATACCACTGGTTACCCTGCTAGCCTCAGTTTCCGTCCCTTTGAGCCCCTGTACCCCTCAGAAGGACAATATTGGAACTCCAAAAGCTATAAATAAAGAGCTCTTTTGAGGATATTGACACCCAAAGACCCAGTCATATTTATATCCAGACACTGTACCAAGGTAATAAAATACTTATAAGAGATAAGTAAGTGATTTATGGCTTTAGTCTGATCAATAATACCTGTCCTCAACCCTCTTCTATCAATTTAAACTGCTGAACAACCTTATAACCCCAATATACAGGTTTAACCCATCAGTGCACAACGCAAACAGATACCCAAAGGATTTAATAATATACGAGTGAGTCTTATGATCCTTTCTCTGTTGTTGCAGCTTGGTTACCAAGCCCTGCCACTACACAGTGTATTTTATATACATATCATCTTTGGGCAAAATATATTTTAAACTGAAGGGCCCAAAGTAGCCAGGCATATGTGTTTTCATACTGAATTCCCTGAAGGGAGGTGTTCAAGATCCCCAATATAATTGTGGCCCCTCTTTAAAAATATTTAATAATCAATTTATCTATATTGATTTATAACAATAAACCATAACCAAACCAATTAACCTTTCAATAAGCTTTATCCAAATCTTTTACATATTTTTTCTGCATTAATGAAATAATATGTTTGTTATTTATTCTATCACCTCTGGTAGCTAAAGGATAGCAAGGGCCTTGGCATCCAGGAAGCTGACATCAAGGTTAAGTTATGAATTTTTCTGAAAGAATGATAGTCTGAGTAGTCTGATTTTCCTTCTATGATCAAATCTTGTATCCATGAGCCCTGATAGCTTTTTTTATAGCTCTTCTTATCTCTAATGAACTCCTTTGAATTCATATTTATTATTAACTGTAATTTCTGCTTAATATTTCAGATCAGCTTTAATTAATTCCTCAGCTGTCTGTGATATCCACTCTTCTTCTGTCACTCACACATCCTGTCTTCTTTCCTTGCAAGTGTCTCTGACCTGTGCTTTTGTGTCACTGATTATGTGATATATCTCTGATTTTTATTTCATTCATTATTCATAATATTTCTCATTTCCTGTACCACAAATTGGTCTGTGCTATTTTGGCTTGTATTTAGTCTATTTAAACTGATTACTAGTACATTCAATTCATCAGCATCAGTTCTTGCTAACTTAAACCCAGAGTGCCCCCTAATCTGAGTCATCTGATCTGCTCTTCTTAGCATTATAAGATCAAATTCATCTCCAACCATTTCATCTTGCCCTTGAGGCCAATTATTTTAGCAATCTGACTCAAGAGATGGAGAATTTCTTGGCTTCTAATGACTTGGTGCAGGAAGCTATATTGTCTTTTTATTTCTTTTTTTCTTCAAGATGTTGAGATCTTCATGTTTGAATGGAAGGAAGGAATTTTTTGAGAGATTGAAGAAAATTTGAAAAAAAATGGGAGAAAATAAAATGTTAAAAAAATCATGGGCCTTTAATAGGGATCTTCAGAATTGAGAACATTCAAAGGAAAAACAGTTGCCTTCTGATGGAAGTGACTGCAGCATTTTTGGAAATGATGAGAGCACCAGGATTAGCTTCAAATGAAATTTTCTGGTTTTAATGGGTGGATAATATCAAATACAGATCTGGGGGTGTATTCCATTGGGTGTGCAGTGCTTCTTGTAACTGGCCATGGTTTTCCCTTGTTTTCTGATGCTATTCTATGGTTGAAGTGGGATTACATTTTAGCAGGGACATGCCTCTAGGTTGTTCTGAGAGGGGTGCTGGGCTTAGGCTTTTGTCAGCTTGCTACTATGTACAGAGAAACCTGTCAAAGTAACAATTTCAGCTTGATACTGTGTACAGAGCAACCTGTCATAGCAACACAAAACTATAAAAAATAAGAATATCTAAATTAACAAAAGAAGGAGTGAGAAATCCATAAATATTTTTGAAGAAATGAATTCCTCACCCAACATTAGGTAGGGTCACTCACTGACCCCACCCTTGAATTCCAAGTCCTTACATTTTTAAAATTATTAAAAAGAAAATTACTGAAAATTACAACACCACTATGGGCCCTTTTTTCCATTTTAACATTTGACACATGTTGTCATGTATAGGCTTTACATCTAAAATTCACTCAGAGTTCAGGTGTTGTATATATATTTTAGGAGTAACACGCGGAATTGTGTTATGTCACAATTGCCGCGCGCAGCCCCGCGTCATTACATACCCCTACGTACTCATAGTAGCAGTTTCCCGCGTACTAGGGACCCGCGCGCAGCCAATTCTGCCACAAACGCAGCGGATCCCACCCTGCGAGCATCTGAACTGACTGATCCCGGCTTCTGGATCTGTGTGACTAATCTGACAACCAGGTACCGCTCAGAAGAGCTAAAACCTAATCAGGATTGCCTGGCATATGTAACAAGTTGACATATGCATTAGTAATAATCTAAAAAGATCAAAACTTAATTGAAATTAATAAAAATTAAGTTTAGAACATTTTTTAATAATAAATTAAAGGTCAAGGACTACCACGTAAATCATTGACTCTGATCTTTGAAGACCACTAAACACTACAAGGAGTTTTCTTAAAAATTATTGAAAATTATTGACGTGATCAGCAGATGATGGAAAATCAGTAAAAATCCACATCTGTTCAGTTTAAAGCAATATTAATAGTACAAATGAAGGATGAGTGCAGAATGATCAAATTTACGCCATAATAGATTAACAGATCCTGTGGCTAAAACAGTACAGAAATCCAGCAGATCTAAGGTAACCTGATTAAAAGCAAGGAGTGGACGTGCTAATTTTGCTCTGACTGGCTTTTCAGCCTCAGCCCATGAGCAGAACTCTATAAGCGCCCTGAGAAGCTCAAAATCACCCCAAAAAGGTATTTATACAGACCTCTTTGGATCCATTATTCCATCATCAGTTTATCAGGAATTATTATTATCAATAATACACCCTGTCATTTTTGGTCAAGTGCTTGTGAAGAATCTAAGCAAGTGATTTATCACCAAGTCTGTAGTATTATTATTTCTTTTTTAAACCAATCAAACCTTGAAGTTGAGTCAGGAAATCAACCCCATCTGCTCTGAAACCCTTCCTATTATTACAGGATTTTCGTGGTAAAGTGCTCAGAGTGAGTTTTTCCCTTACCCTCTAGGCCAGCATGCTGTTATGCCCGGCAATTAGTGGAATAAGCCCTTACTAAGTAACCCATCTTCATTCCAAGGTTCTTAAACTGCCTAAGTAGGCCACTTGAAGAGAGGTTGCTTTTTCTGTAAAGACCCCCAGTAGTATAATACTGTGGCCCCTCTTTTATATACATATTGAAAACCTTTTATTACCAAACCAATTAAACCTTGCAACTGCTCTTATTATATCATTTACTTGAGATTCTAAGTGTTTATTATTAGAATAATGATTATTATTATTATTACAGAATTTTTATCACTCTCTGTGGCTAAAGGACTGTAAGGTTCCTGGTATCAGAGAGCTGACATATGGTCTTGGGAGGAGAGATTCTGTTCTTGGGGATTTCCTTTTTTCTTTGCTTCTTTCTCTTTCCTTCCTTATATTCTTTCTATTCTATTTTCTGTTTCTTTGTACCTGATATAATTCCACAATTGGAATACGTGCTGCAATCCAAATAGGCAAAACCTCAACTCAACCTGAATGCTCAAACTAATCTCCTGAATCAAATGTTAAAATGCTCAAGTCTTTGCCTGGTAAGGATACAAATCCTCATTACTTGCCAAGGCCAATGATTCTGACAGTCTAGCTATATTTTAGTCATCATCTGTCTACCTATCTTTGCCTCCAACTTTTTCTGCCGTCTACCCTTTCTTACCTTAACTGAAGATTTTCTGAACTGTTGATATTTATTCAATTCCTTTATTCTTTTATCTTCCTTCTTCTGATTTGATTTTTTCTTGTCTCTAACTTTCTCTTTGAATTCTTTTGGTTTCCATTTCTAAGAAATTACATTTTTAAATTAACATGGTTAAAAGCCAAAGGGAATGCCCACATCTAGCCAAAAATGAACAAACCAACAAAAGCAAACAATTACTTTCACCAAGTTGCACTTAAACCTTTGGTCTATGGCATTCCCCCTCTTAATGACGGTAACTACTCAATTTGGCAAGATAAGATGTTGATGCTATTTGATCTTAAGGACATCAAAGATGCTATAACCAGAAACATAGGACAACTATCCGTAAAACAAGATCAAAAAATACAAGCCATCATACTATTGAAACTAGACAGTATCACTCTCACCAATGTGGTTAATGCTACCAATATATCATCCTCCAAGTTACTCTGGGCGGAGATCACTCTTTGATTTGCCTCCTCAGAAACTGCAAACAGAGCTCTCATATTCAATAAATTTCTTCATGCCCCTTTCAACAAAAAGGCTATAGAAGGCTTTATAACCAACATCAGAAGGGTGCTTACTTGTATTGCTGATGTAGGAATTGAGTTACCACCAGATATATTGGTGTATCTTGTATTTTTCAAGTTTCCTCCCATTCTGGAGAATCTCAAACAACAAATTATGCACGTAGAAAAATATCTGATGGTCAAAGTAGTTTTTAACCACCTGAATCAATACAATAATGAACGGAAGGCACAGCTAAAAGTAGGCAAATTCACTCCCAATGTCTCACTAGTGACAACAAAGAGCAGATCAGAAAAAGAGGAAAAAATGGTCCAAATCCAATGTAAAGAAGGCTTTCATGATCTGAATGCACCACACCCTGAATCTTCTTGCTTCCACCTACACCCTCAAATTGCACCTGGATGGTGGGTTAACAGGAAAATGAGTGGAAAAACAGAACCAAGAAAAATCCTACTATCAACTATCATGACCTACTTACACTCTGGATCAATTTGGACCATATTCCAAATCTCTTTTTGGACTCTGGCGCCAACATTCACATATTCAACAACCTGAAATAATTCTCTTCTATTAACATGAAGGATGAGCTGGAGGAAATCAAGAAAAGAAACCTCAAGCCAACCTCAAAATACAAGGGACTGGCATGGTCAGACTCAAGTGGAACAAATCCATCATAACATTCAAAGAATGTATGTACGTGCCAGACATAGTGGTGAATCTAATTAGTCCAGGACTTCTAGAAAAGAAGGGATGTAATCTCACTCAAGAACAGGACCGCTTCTCAATCACCCAAGGCAGCAAAATTGTTCTGAAGGGGTTAATCCAAGACAACTTGTTTGTGATCAAGAAAACTCAAATTTCTGGTAAAAATCTCTTGTTTAATCTCACTAATCAATCTCTAAGTCCTCCATCAGTTGAAACTCATTCCCTGTCATACACCCATAAGATATATGGACATGCTTCAATCTCTACCCTCAAATCCAACCTGAAGGATTGCTTTTCAAAAAAAGAAATGAATAATTTCCAATGCAATAGCTGCGTTAAGAGCAAAATTGTAAGATCTCCTTTTTCAGAAACCTCAACGCCTGCCTCAAAACTCCTCAAGAGAATTCACTTCAATCTAATTGGACAGATTACCCCTCAATCAAAGGAGGGCCATTTCTAAATCCTAACTCTTGTGGATAACCTCACTGGTTACCCTTCCCCCTTTCCTATGCTGTCTAAAGACAAAACCCTGGATATAATTATCAGTATTCTCAAAATGGATTTTAAAAGATTAAACTATTACCCAACGGAGATCTTCTCAGACAAAGGAACAGAATTTACCAAAAAAAAGTTGAAATAATTCTCAAAATCAAAACACATTAAGCTGCTAACGTTGGAACCCTACCAATCTCAACACAATTTTTGAGTGAAACAGGCCAATAGAACCATTGTAGAGTCAGCACGCGCAACCTTCTATTCTTCTTGTCTACCTAAAAATTATTGGCATGTTGTGATTAGAAGCTGTTGCTTCATTTTAAATCAAATCCCTAGAGAAGGCAATGACTTTTCCCCCTGGGAACTTATGTTCAAAAAGAAACTCCCTGCTAATTATTTGAAACCTGCAGGATCACCCCTTATTTATCTTGATAACCGCCTACAAAAAGGAAGAAAGTTTGATGAAAAGGGGTTAGAAGGAGTTCTATTTGGGTTCAACCCCGATTTTCATTCTTATCTCATCCTAAACTCCTCTGGTGCCGACATTGAGACCAAAAACGTCCAGTTTCTCAAAACCCATATGTCCAAATTTCCACTCCTCCAATCTCCCGGACTTGATTTCTTTTCTCAAGGAAGCTCAGAATTGAAAAAAATCAGATTTCACTTGGACAGATAAGCAATACAATATCCAAGAATCACATGATGATCTTACCAAGTCCAAATCTGACCATGAAGGAGCCTATTCCATAGAGTCATTGGATTCTGACCTTCTGCAACCAATGCCTCCTGAACTGCCAGCTCAATCTATATCTCAAAGGCCCAGACAAGAAATTAAGAAGCCCCAACAATAAGGCTTTCACCATTACTATGAAGCTCCTTCCTATAAGGCCGCATGCAAATGCCCCAAAGGGCACAAGTGGAAAAAGGCCCCGGTTAATGAGCTAGATTCTATAGAACTCCAGGAAGTATGGGAAGACTACTATTAAACTCCAAATAACATTCTAAATAATACGTGGGTTTTCAAAGTGAAGGAGTACTGCCATGGGGATCCAGTCAAATATAAAGCTTGACTCTGCGTTCAAGGCTTTGATCAAGTCCCAGGAGTTGACTATAACAAAACCTGGGCACCAACTGGAAAGACTGGGTCTCTCCAATAGGCTCTCTTATACAGTTTGAAAAAAAATGAAACTAACCCAATTTGATTTTAAAGGTGCTTTTCTCCATGCCCCTCTTGAAGAAACAGTTATCATCAGACCTCCGGAAGGATCAAATAGAAATTCCTCATATCTAAAATTAAAAAAATCACTCTACGGTCTAAAACGATCCCCTAAGAATTGGTACAAAACATTGACCTTGTGGATCAAGTCTCAAGGATACCAAGAGTCTACCAGAAATCCATGTCTCTATATCAACCACAAGACTAAAGAGATTGTTTACTTTCATGTAGACAATCTGATACATGTGGGTAGCTCCAATGGCTTTGAATCTAATTTTCTGATTTGATTCAAGAATTCATCTTGTCATCCTCCCAATACCATACTTGGAATGCTCTTGGAGATCAAGGACCACAAAATTCTTTTAAGCCAGCCTAACCATATCACTCAAGGGTTAGAGGAACTTGGTCTATCCTCCTGCAAAGACACATAGTCACCCCTGACCCAAAATCTCAACCTTGAACCAGCCACAGACAATGATCATGCAAAATTCTGTCAACTAAACATTAAATTAGTTCAGCCATTGGACTACTCAATCATCTCTCTCAATAAACCCAACCCAAAATCTCCTTCTCTGTTTCTAGCCTGGCTAGGTTCAATGCCAAACCCGGTATGAGTCACTGGAGAGAGGTTTTGAGGGTATGGAAATATCTCAAGACAACTCAAGACTTCAAACTTACTATCAAATATTATCCCAAAAAAGACATACTCTTGAGTTTTAGCAACGCTACTTGGGGAGACAATCCAGCTTTTAACAAATCCCAAACCAGATAGATTATATTCCATTATGGAAGCCTGGTAATTTGGAAATGTACTTGTCAGCAAAACATTACTTACTCTTCCACCAAATCATAATTGAATGTCTTACTCAACTTTTATCTAAAACTCAAATGGATCCAACATCTCATTAGTGAGATTTCTAAAATTTCACAACCTAAACCCTCACTGTACACCAACATCAAAGGCCTGGATGATAAGGTCAAGAAATTTTGATCTCACTCTAAATCAAGGCACATAGATATAAAGACCCAGGGATTTTGCAAAGATTTTTCCAATTGGGAATTTACTCTCAAACTAATCTCCAGTCAGCTTATGATTGCAAATTCTCTTACTAAAGCCTTGTCTATCAGCTCTCTAGAGCTTCTACAAGGAAAAGTATTCACTATTCCAAACCAATATTCTTTTGGCTCCTACCCTTACCAGTCACGTGGGGTGTTAAGATTGTCAATCCATTAGTATCTTCCTTTATTGAACTCTCTATGTCTTGTGTAAGCGCGCACTCTGATCCTCACACCAAAAAGACACTGTTTAATTAGCCCTACCCCGGGGGTGAGAGGATTGGGGCCTGGTGGTGGGAGGTAGATGACTTTCAGATCAATGGGAGTTGAATGTTTGTGGGAGGAGAGATTCTGTTCTTGGGTATTTACTTTTTGCTTTGCTTCTTTCTCTTTCCTCCCTTATATTATCTCTATTCTCTTTTCTGTTTCTTTGTACCTGATATAATTCCACAATCCAAATATGTGCCGCAATTCAAATAGGCAAATCCTTGTCTCAACCTGAATGCTCAAACTACTCTCCTGAATCAAATCTTACAATCCTCAAGTCTTTGCCTGGTAAGGAAAGAAATCCTCATTACTTGCCAAGGCCAATGATTCTGACAGTCTAGCTATATTTTAGTCATCATCTGTCTGCCTCTCCTTGCCTCCACCATTCTTCTGCCGTCTACCCTTTCTTACCTTAACTGAAGATTGTATGAACTGTTGATATATATTCATTTCCTTTATTCTTTTATCTTCCTTATTCTGATTTGATTTTTGCTTGTCTCTAACTTTCTATTTGAATTCTGTTGTTTTCCAGTTCTAAGAAAGTACATTTTTAAATTATCATGTTTGCTGTCTCCTACTTATCTGTGAATGCAAGCCATTGGATACAACCTGACTTGGCTCACCTCTCCAACCATGAGCCTTCTTTTTAATCAACTCCTGGGACCACTTCACTGAAAAACTTCATACTTTTGTGTAGTAGCCACAGCTAAGAAGGAAATTGTGAATTTGGAAATGAAGGAATCTGGATATGCTTCCACCTAAATCACAGAATGTTGATCCCTTATGAATAAAGTATTGGGATGGGGTGATAGGACCTTCTACTTCAATTTTTGCCAAAGCCTCCATTCTTGACTTCTGGCCCATCTAGCCATGTATGATGGTTCTGTGGACACCCTTCATAACCTTATGGATGTAGTGTTGGATTCCAATACTACCTACCACAAACAAGTAAAGGACAATTCTCTTCATTCAAGCAACCTTGAAAAGAAAAACTCCTCTCAATCCCAGGCCAATTCCTTTAAGTCTGAGAAGGGAAAAATTAAGGCCAAGAAGATGGAAAAATCTTCAAAGAAATAATTCCACTCAACCAAACCTACCTTGGAATTATTCCCTGATGGAAAGCTCAAGGCAGAAGAAAAGTCAAGAATGGAGAAGGAGGGACTACTTATGTACTGTGGAGGAAAGAAAAATATGGAGAACTGTGAAAAGAAACCTGTCTCCAATTCCTCATCTAACCCAAACTCTGCTTCTACTCCCAAGGCAAAAAATAGAAATTAGGTGTTTCTCCAATTGTACTCCAGAATTATCACTCTGCTAATTTTAGGGTACAAAAGATAAAAAAGGATTACTCTGAGGCCTATATAGTAGATAATGTAGAGAAAGTTATCATTCCTTCCAGCACTTCAAGAACTGGGGAACCTGTTCTTTTTGTCAAAAATGAGGATGGGAGTTTGCAGTTATTTGCTAATTATTGCAAGCTTGACGCTGTTACAAGGAATAATTCTTATCTCATTCCTCCAATGGCTTTATTACTGAATTTCTTTTCAGGTTCTTCTATCTTCACCAAAATTGACCTCAGAGGCGCTTACAACCTACTGTGCATCAAGGAAGGAGATGAACACTTAGCACAATACAGATCTCAGTTTGTAAGCTATGAATAACTAGTCATGCCTTTTGGCCTGAATAATGCCTCAGAATCTTTCCAAAACATCATTAATGAAATCCTTGCTTATCTCCTCAATGTTTATGCGGTGGTTTACCTTTAAAATATCCTTATTTTCTCTAAAGAATTGCAGGAACACACTACCCATGTGTGCAAAGTACTAATCAGAATCAGAAAGCACAAGCTCTATGCGAAGGCCTCCAAATTTGACTTCCATGAACCTTCTGTGGACAAACTTTGCTATATGGCTCAGGGTATGGCATTTTTATGGACAAAACAAAGTCAAGACCATCCTTGCTTGGCAAAATTCTCAAAACAGAAAAGCCTTGCAGTCTTCCCTTGTTTTTGCGAACTTCTATCACAGTTTTATAAAAAACTACTCCAAAAAGGTTCCCCACATCACCTCTATTTCTGGGAGAATCTCTTCCTTCTCTCTCACTCCTGAAGCTTTGCAAAAATTTGAAGAAATCAAGCAAGCTTTCAATCAAGCACCAGTAGTTTGCCCTTTTGATCACCTCCTGAGAACTTATGTTGAGACTGATGCCAGTGACTATGCCCTAAGTGCTTTTCTGCACCAGATGACTGCTGATAACACTAAAACTCCCATTGCCTTCAACAGCAGAAAACTGTCCAATGCTGAACTCAACTATGAGATCAATCATAAAGAAATCCTTGAATTTTTTTTCCCTCCAGAAATGGCATGCTTCTCTCTTCAGTGTTACTGATCCATTTGAAGTTTTGACTGACCAATCTTCTTTGAATAATTATATGTATTCCAAGGTACTTACCAGGAGACAAGCTTTTTGGGCAGAGTTTTTCTCTGTATTGAATTTTTTAATAACTTACAGGCCTGGCAAATTTTCAACCACCCCAGATATCCTGTCATGTTGGGAGAAATTGTATCCAGTGGGGAAACACTATATTCTGAAAAGAATGCTTTAAATTGTCAACAACTACTGAAAAAAATAAAGTTGAAACTTCTAAACTGTTTTTTATTTCTCCTAATAAACTCAATGATCAACTGAGTGAATTTAAATCTTCTCAAAAAGCTGAAAAAATACTTGAAGGTATTATTAAAAGATTGAATATGAATGAGGAAGTAGCTGAATATTCCTTAGACCCATTTAGTGGCCTACTCCTGTTTTAGGGTGAAGTAGTCATACCTGACCAAGATAACCATCTCAAAATAAAAATAATTCAAAAACATCAAGAATGTCCTTTGAAAAGTCACCCTGGCCAACAAAAGACCCTGAAAATCATCCACAGGGATTTCTACCTGAATGTAATGTCAAAATATGTTAAGAACTATGTTTCAGCCTGCTACCTTTGCAACAGGAACAAGACAAGGAATGAGAAGAACCTAGGCCTAATAAACAATCCCCAATGGACCATGGAATTTTTATTCTACGGACTTCATCTCTCAGGTCCCTCTCTCAAACAGATTAGATTCTAGCATTTGTTTTGTGTAACTTTTCTCTTAGATGGCCCTATTTGTCAAAACAGCTTCTACACTGACTACAATTGAGCTAGCTAAGCTTTCAATCAGCCATGCCTTCTCCAAGCATTGGATTCCTGCTTTCATCATAATTGACTGAGGCTCCTTATTCATCTCTTCTGTCTGGAAAACACTTTGTTAAAAATCAAAGATCCAAAGGAATCTCTCCGCAGCTTACCACCCTGAAGCACATGTTCAAAATGAAAGATTCAATCAAGTACTGGAAAAATATCTTAAAATGTACATCAGTTATCACCAGGAAAACTGGGATACTTGGCTCCCCTTGGCAGAATTCTCTTACAAAAACAGTGTTCACCCTTCTACCAAAAATTAAACCTTCTCTACTGTCTATGGAAGGAATCCTAGTTCTGAACTCCTGAACTTTTTTTAAAAACAGCCTGCAAGTCCCTGCTTAGATCATATCCAGAAGGAAATGATTTCACTAAAGAAATATTTAAAAGATTCTATTGATAATTATAAGATCTATTCTGACCTTAAAAGAAAAGATATCTCAAAAGGTATTGCTCCTGGGATTAAAATCTGGTTATATGCAAAGAATATCAATACTTACAGACCTTCCAAGGAGCTCTCTGAGAATTGGTTGGTTCCTTTTTTCATTATTGATAAAATAGGATCTCATGCTTTCAAAATCCAACCCCACAATCAATTTTCATCCACCCACCCTGTATTCAATGTTTCAATTCTCAAAACCTACTTCTCAAACCCAGATTTTCCTAGCCACCAACAACATCCAGAGCAAGTGAAAATAAATGGCCAAGAAGAATCGGAAGTTTCTCAGATACTGGAATCCAAGATTTGGTGTGGCAAACTTGTCTCCTTAGTTGAATGGAATGTTTTTTTAGAGGACTCTGAAAACACCTCATGGGAACCTGTTTCTAATGTCACCAACTTTACATCGCTACTCAACAACTTACACTCCATCTACCCATCAAAACCTAAACCCTCATGAAACTTCCCAATCATCAATTCCCTCTTCCCTCATCATTTCCATTCTTATCTTCCATCCTCACTCCATTCATTTCTCTTAGTCAATCAAACCCATTTCTATTCTATCATCAGTAAAAGAAATAAAAAAAATTCAAAGAAAATTTCTATCTTAAAATCTTTTTAAATCCTCTCTACCAAGGTAAAAGTTTTATTTACCCAAACACTAGCTATCTTTTTCTTCCTACTTTCATATTCCCCCCTGTCTTTAGAAGTAGATCCAACTCATAATTCATTCCATATAAAGAGATAAATTCTTCAAGCTCTGCCATCACTTCCTTCTTCAACTCATTCTTTCTTCCCTTCTTCTCCACCTCTTCCCCACTATTCAAATCCCAGAAAAAAAACATGTTAGTTCTAGAATCCTTAGAAAATCATCCAAGCTGCTCTTCAATTTTCTCCAGGTCACCAACTATCTAATCTTCAATGAAATCAATTGTTATAACCACCTTTCCCCCATAGCAAGCGTAGAAACCAAAATATTCCTAATTCATTCTTCTAACATCACTCCTTATCCCATTGTTGGCCAAAATCCACCCAACCAATTCCCCAACAGTCCTTGGCCCAGGGGATCCCTATTCTATTTCTTCTATATCCCTTTCCTTCACTTTTCTTCTCCCCATGTTTTATTCTTCTTCTCCTCCTTCTTCTTCCTCCTCCTCTTCCTCCTCCTCAGGAACTCCTGGAGAATCTTTATCTTCTTCTTAGTCTTTGATTTTGATGGGACTGGGGGCCGCTTTGATTGGTGGCTCTTTGAAAATTCAAACCTTTTTTGAGCTTCAAACTTCAATTTCTCTTTCACTTCCTCTCCACTACTTCAAATGTGATTTAAACAGTACCCAACTCATTTGACTTCCCTTTGACAAGTTTCAACATCTTTGACCATGCTAAATGAAACTTTGACTGATTTTATTTGACCCTTTCAAAATTTGACTGGTTTGACAGCACTTCAATGCGCTTTGACTGCCTTGAAATAGGTTCAAACAGATTTCATTGTGGTTTTACTGAAACTCTATGCCTTCAGACCCCGCAATCAAACTAATTATTGACAAAAATTATGGTGTTCTCCAACAGATATCCAATGCCTTCAAATTAAATGCTTCCTTCTGTAATTTCCCATCCAAGGCCAACTTTCCCTTCTTCCACAATTCCATTATACTCTTCTCTAATCTCTTCATCTTTTCCTTCAACGCCTCAACTAGGAAAAAGGGAACATTCTTCCCCAGAAGACAGCCTACTGGTATCAGAAGAAAAAAGAAACACTCACCATCTTATGCACCTACCCTACTAGATACTCCCAGGGAAACACTTGAATTTTCTGGTGCCTCCTTTGCTTCAAAGTTTCCAGAAAATTTTTCCTTCACCCAAACCCTGGACTGAGGACCTTCCTCCCAACTTCAGCAGTTCCAGAACACAGCCTCTTGTACCTTCTGCAGTATTCACACCTTCCAGACTTGGGGGTAATTCTGGTGGTGCAAAGCTTTTCATTTTCAATACATCTGGAGCAAGGGGTGTAGTAGTGGTTTACAAGATGATAGCCATTGTTGACCTCCATGGTGGAAGAAAGAGTGCATGATCTGTTGTAGGATGATAGTGATGGGAAGCCTTCAGGTGGTGATTTTGATGGATATGGTGGGGGGAAGGACACTCCAGTCATGTTGAAGATCTAAATCTACTATCACCTCTTCTTATGGAAATCAGGAGCTACCCCTTCCTCTTGTGGGGGTTGGGGGCTACTGTCATGGCCAAAACTTGCCTTGGTCTCCTTAGCCACACTCAACCCTAAGCCAGACTCAAGCCTCAGTAAAATCCACCTTCTTCTCCTGGATCCACATGCTGGACCTCCTGAAGTATCCTCCTGCATTCCCTGCAGCTCCTAGTTGATCTCCCAGGCCCACAATGTATCTCTCTATGGCTTGGTGCATTGTTGTCTCTCCTTCTACTCTATCTGGTATGAGAATTAAATAATGTAAACGCAGAGTACATACTCCTAGCTGGAAAACCCATACTCCAGTTCATTTCATGCCACACCTTTATGTACAGGCCCATTACCCAATCTGTCAAGCCACAGCCTCCAACACAACTGGTCAACATGTAATGCCATGGGGCATCCCAGACCCAGCACCAGTCATCCTTCCTCAAGGCCTTCCTCCAGTTCTCACATATGCTGGCCTCTCCTCTCCTCCTGCACTGATTCCCCCCAAGGAATTAGTATACTACTTCTTATTGGTTTGTCCCTCATCAAATGGCTGTAACATCAGCACAAGAAAGCCAATCAACCTACCATACTCACCTCACCTATCCATCTGATGTTAACCTTATAAGATTCACTTTTAAACCTCCTTCAGAGCCTTAACTGTCAGCTTGCTACTATTGCAGCGCAAGCTGCAAAAGTAACAAAAATGACATAAAAAAAATAATAATACAATTTAACTAAGAAGGAGTAGGAAAAACATAAATATTATTACAGAAATGGATTCTCCACCCAAAATTAGGTAGGGTCACTCACCGACCCCACCCTTGAAATCCAACTCCTTATATTTTTAAATAATTAAGGAAAAAAGAACCAAAATACTACGGCTCCAGTATTGAGCTTTTTGGCCAATTAAACATTTCACACACATTGTCACGTAAAGGTTTCACACCTAAAATTCAGTCAGAATTGAGGTGTTGTGTATATTTCAGGAGTTACGGGAGGAAATGTGTTTTGTCACAATTCCCCCACGCAGCCGCAGCAGCCAAAGCACCCGCGCGCAGCTGAGATACAGCCGTGTCAACCCATTGAGGTCGTGTACGCAGCCCCGGGCCTCTGACAAGTACACAGCCGCGGGACTACGGGCTGACAGAGTGACAGGCCGCTCAGGTACCGCGTAAACAGGCTACAACATACACGGGAACTTTCTACATATGTAATAAAGGTTCACGTGGATAGTAGACTTTCTAAACATACATAACATTATATAAAAACACATAAATAATCCTTACACGTATTTTGTATTTAATATAATGCAAAGTACCAAGAATGTCAAAAACAAGACAATGACAACTTCTAAAAATATATTAAAATACTTTAATATACTTTTATGAGAATTGCTATACATCAATATTTTCGTGACATACTAAGGAAGAAAATGATGTAATAATATTAAATGAATTCTTATGACTTATATTTTCAAGTCATTATCTTAAAAAATCAACTGGAACTTGAAAATAAAGAGTAAAATAAATATTATGACTTTTACTCCAGTTATATAATACATAATGAGAACTTACCTGACATCAAAATGTCCCTAGAGATGTCTAATAATATAATTATTAGATTACTGGGAACATATACTAAGGATAATTAATTAAATAATACATAAATAGGACAGATTAGTGTTATTCACACGTCCTAATTTCCATTATAAGGTAGAATAATTCCCATACCCTAAGGAATTAGATGCTACCCGGGCTATAGCACCAAGAACACATGACAGGCTACCCCTGGTTACCCTGCTAGCCTTAGTATCCGTCCCTTTGAGCACCTACAACCCTCAGAAGGACCATATTGGGACTCCAAAAGCTATAAATACAGAGCTCTTCTGAGGATGTTTATGGGCAGAGACCCAGTAATATTCATATCCAGACGCCGTGCCAAGGTAATAAAATACTTATAACAGATAATTTAGTGATTTATGGCAATTTCTGATCAGTAATATCCGTCTTCAAACCTCTTTTTATCAAATGAAACTGCTGAACAACCTTATAACCCCAGTATACAGGTTTAACCTATCAGTACACGTCCCAAACAGATACCAAAAGGATTTAATAATATACCAGTGAGTCTTATTATCCTTTCTCTTTTGTGGTAGCTTGGCTACAAGTTCCTACCACTCCATTGTGTATTTTATATACATATTATCTTTGGGTATAATAATCTTTATACTAAAGAAACCAAAATAACCAGGACTCCCTGTTTTCATACTGAAATCCCTGAAGAGAGATGTTAAAGATCCCCAATATAATTGTGGCCCCTCTATAAATATTTAATAATCAATTTTGATTTGAAACAATAAACAATAAACAATAACCAAACCATTTAACCTTTCAATAAGCTTAATCCAAGTATTCTACGGATTTTTGCTGCATTTATTAAATAATATATTTATTATTTACTCTATCACCTCTTGTAGGTAAAGGATAGCAAGGGTCTTGGCATCCAGGAGCTGACAATTGGGGGTCTGGCTGGGAAATATTCCATTTTATTATATTTAACACCTTGGACCAGACATTTTCACAAAAAAAATAAAATCAAAGATAATTTATCTGACTTTATAACCTTGATTTATTATTAAATTCTTTTGAAGTGGATTCAAAAAACAATTCAGAATTAATTCATCTATTATCCAAATATTTTAAAGATAAGAAAATAAGAATATATTAAAAATTATAAACCTACTGGTTGGAAAGCTTTAACTCAAGCTGAGCAACTTAATATTTCTTCTGCACGCAAAAACTTAGATAAACTCCTTGAACAAGAAGAACCTGAAAGGCGTATCAACTTTCAGGCTCTATTAAGAAAACATAAAGCTTGGATAAAATACCGTATAAATTACTTTTTGAAATATAGAAGTAAGTAAACAACTTGCATTACCATATTATTTTTAAAGAAAATAATATTAACATATTTTATTAAACCAATAAAATACACCTTTTTACCAGTGAACCCTCCTGTACCAGAAACCACCGCCACTGAATTGGATCTATTAGATCAGGAAGTCCCAGACATCTCCAGACGCCATGAAAATATTGATTGGACAGGTGAAGACCTCATTGGAAACCACCAAGACCCCGTAGGATTACCTACTAGAGATCAATTTAACCCCAACAAGGTCTTAGTACCTTTGAATATCAATTTAAGTGAGTTTTGAAATAAAAATTATTTTTATGGATTTTTTCTGTAAAACACTTATAAACATATTATTCTGAAAATGATTAGACGTAACATGAGAGCCTCAGGAAGAATTCCCTCCTATGGATCTTTTCCAACATCCCTCAGTAACCATGAGACCACCAGTAAGGACAACAATGAAGGGACTAGAACCCGTGAACCAAATTTTGATGAACAAGGAGCAGCACCAACCACTTCTGCCCTCTCCCAACCTAGAGCCGGAGAGAGTAGCAGAATCAAGCCACCCTCCTTTACAAGAAGATTCCCTGCAGCCACCCCAGCAGAATCTGGCCAAGGAGTCCAGGATCAAAGACCTAGTCAAAGAGCACGTGAAATATTGGGAAGAATTAAAAGAAGCCCAAGCCAAGGAGGACATGGTATCCATAAAAAAGATAATCTCCCAGGCAAAAGCCACCCAGATAGCTCTTCAGAAAACAATTCCAAGGAAAGAGGTAGAATCCTACGTAGAAAAGTGGAATCTGTGGGATCAATTAGCCCAACTGAAAGGCAAAGGATCCATAAAGAAGAGATCCTCTTCCCATCCCAAGCCAAAGGGAAAGAAAGACTGGGACCAGATAATATCACTGGCTCAAAAGTGGAAAAAGGTTTAAAATAATTAGCCTCTAATTCTGAGCCCAAACAAACCTCTGATGTAATTACTTCCTTTTCCAATGATATGCGTCATAATTTCAAAATTGTTTGTGATAATTTGGACGGGTTTTACACCCAAATGGATAAATTAACCTCAGTAGTAGCAAAATTGATTAATAACAAAACAAAGACGGTAGGAATGGAAGAGATTAAAGAACACACAGAGAAGTTACTGGAGACAATTAATCAAGTTTGCATCAAACAGACTCAAACAATTGAGAATATGTTATCCAGAATACAAGAAGATTTTATTATGTCTTTCCACCCCTAAAAAGAAGAATTGGCAACCACCACTAACAGTTCTATTCTATCCTTTAGTGAAAAATTGGATGTGCTCAATAACAAAGTGGAACTGCAGCTTAATCTGATCAAAAATGATCTTAGAGACTTAAAAGTCTGTCTGACCAACCCCTGGGGGAGTACTACAGAGGAAACAAAGCCTCCCAGACAAACCACTACTCCTTATGCACCACCCTTATTAGGAATGCATAGGAGTGACACCTTTAGGCCTAGTCCTACTCCTGAGATGGAGCAAGCTCTCAAACTTTTACCCCCTATTTCTGAATGGCCCAAGTTCTCTGGAGAAGGAGAATACAATCATATAAATTTTATTAAATTTATTGACTACACCATTAAATCTTATGACCTACCAGAAGCTATAGCTGTAGTCCGGTTACCCAGACTATTTGAAGGAGTAGCATTGGACTGGTTTATCAGTAAGAGAGAAGAAGTAGGATACTTACCATGGAATTCTTGGAAGCTTCTGATCAAAGAACAATTTGTTTCTAGAATGTGGAAAAGGAAAGTGATGAAAAATTTCGAAAATTCCTCATTTGACCCCTCCAAGGACAAACCTCACAAATGGTGCTTGGAACAGAAGAAAAGATTGGATTGCTTCTATCCAGATGCTGATAAAGAGGAAGTAAATGAAAGACTCCTCAACCTGTGTCCTGGCAATCTTAACCATAGCGTAAGATGTAGGATGAGCATAGATGTGGACTTGCCTACCTAATCAATGTGTTAGAAGAAGCAATAGACATGAATGGGTTGGACAAGAAAATAGTGCAAGCATCAAGCCATAAGTTATCTCTTACTACAAAGATTGAGGCCAGAGTGAAAATTTGGTCTGCCTGTTCCTTATAGTGCTGGTTTGCTTCTTTTAGGTTGGTTTGAAGTTTCTTTTGAAGAGAATGAATGTTATTAAGGTAATTGGTAGAAGGTTGAGAAGGTGCTATGTGAATAGAAGAGAAATCTGGGTTTCTACCATAAAGATTCTGGAAGGGAAACTGTTTGGTGGAGGAATGAGTGGAGTTTTTGTAGGCAAAATTGGCTAATGGGAGCCATTGAAACCATTTGTCCTATTGGTAGAAAACATACATTTGAAGGTGCTGTTTGAGAATCATATTGAATTTCTGAGTTTTCCCATCCATTTACAGGTGGTAAGCTGTTGATAAATTGGGAGTCATCTTCAAATGTAGGCAAAGCAAGGTCCAAAAGCTAGATACAAACAAAGATCCACAATTGGATAATTAGTTTTACTGATAATTAGAGATCCACAATCACTAATTATCTTATCAGGGAGACCATTTTTTGAGAATACATATTCTATGAATAAATTAGCTCAGTCTTCTGAGGAGGCTGTAAAATTACTGCAAAGGAATAAAGCCATCTTCCAGAAGCAATCTACTACTAAAATAGCATCATAACCACTAGAAATAGGTATGAAATCAATAGAAATCAAGGGGATCAATTGGTAGGTTTTATCCTGCCCATGATGACCAGAAAGCGGGGAATCATGCCTTGATTCAAAGACATATAAATTAATGTGAGGATTATCTGTTAGTACTATAAGTTCCTTTTATTTGAAATAAATAACCGTTTTTGTAAATACTGTAACCACTATCTAATAGATTGGCACTCTTGAAAAGTTTGGTACACTTGGGATCATGGAGTTGAGCTTGTTGTAGTTTGGAGAGTTTATCTCAAAGGTGAGTTATGATCAAAATGAGGGGGGAAGATTAGTTTGAGAAGAGTGTCCTAAAGTTTTCAGAGTTTCTGTTAGCAAAGGTGCCCCCCCCTGGGTAAGCATTGTGCCAACTTCATAAAGCATCAGGGACTACCGCTTGTTTCCAAGGATGGTGCCTGATTGTAAAGTTGAACTCAGAGAGGTATTTGGCCCATTGTGCCTGTATGGAAGTAAGGAAATTTGAGATCATGAAATACTTTAAAGAATTGTGGTCATTTAGGACATGAAAGGGTTCCATAAGACTCAAAAGGTATGAACCCCATTTATTCAAGCAAAAAAAAAAATTGCAAGAAGTTCCTTGTCATGGATCTTGTCATGAATCTCTGCAGAGAGAAATTTGCAAGACTCAAAATCCACAGGATGAAATAGGGAAGAAGAGGAGGAACACTGCAAGATTACTCCTGAAACTGCATAGTTGCCTGCATCTGTTTGTACAATAGTGCAAGCTAGCTCCTTGACTTGAGAAAGTATTGGAGCAATAGTGATTGAGTGAATAATTTCTTCAGAGCTTCAAACTTTAAAGCACCTTGTTCTTTCAAAACAAAATGAGTGTCTTTTTGAAGAAGTTTAGTAATTTTTACAGTTTTCTTGACATAATTCTCAATAAACCTCCTGCAAAAATTATTAAAAAAAAGGAAATCTTGAAGGGATTTGACAGAAGAAGGTGGGGCCAGTCCATTATGTGCCATCTCTTGGCTGGATCAATTGATAGTCCTTCCTGCGAGACTATGACACCTAGAAAATGAAGAGAAGGAGTGTGGAATTCACCCTTACAGGCTTTTACAAACAGGTCATTATTGCAAAGTCCCTGTAGCACCTCTTGCACATGTGCAAGTGATCCTTAAGAGTTTTCAAGTAACCTAGTATATTTTAACGATAAACCACAGGTTATTTCTCTACAAGGTCAGAAAAAAGGTTGTTGAAAAAGTGTTAAAAAGTGGAAGGAGCATTTCAGAGCCCAAAAAACATGAAATTATACTCATCACTGCAAGATCCGTGTTCTCATCTTGGTGAAATATTCATGAACTCTTGCAATGAAAACTAGTTGATAGGCACCTCAAAGGTCTAACTTTGAGAAATAAGCAGCTCCATGGAAGAGAGCAAGGAGGTGAAACAAAGATGGTACTTGATAGGCATTCTTCCCCATACCTGGTTCAGTTTTGTGTATTCAAAAGACAGGCAAATTCCTCCATCTTCCTTTTTAAAAAATAGGACATGTGAACCGGTATTTGAATTCCTTGGTTAAAGAAATCCTTTCAATACATTTTAGGCAATGTATTCTTGAAGCATGATTTCTTCTTTCTTTGAGAGAGAGTAGACTGTTCTGGGTGTTGGAGGTGGGCCAGTAGGTTTGATCCTGTGATCATAATAACAGGATGGGGCAAAGTTCATCTGTCTTTACAGATGAAAAGAATTCAGGGAATTCATTTTAAACCAGAGGCAAAGAATCTCAAATGATTTCTAGATCTTTAATCTTGTCATCTTTTAGAACGGGGTTTGAAGTTCTTTCATAATGCAAGAGGATTAAGGAGCTCAAGAAACATTTTTTTGTGCCTGTTTCTCTTCAAAGAAAAAAAAGGGGTAAGTTGTACAAATAAGCAATGAACTCCTAAATCTGAAGAGGGAACTTGGAAATGGTGGTCCAGATAATGCAATATATCCTGGCAGAAAAGTGTCATCCAACTCAATGACAGTGTCAGTTATTTTGTTTAATTACTGTTTGACGGAAGGTTAAGTGTCCTGGGGTTTCAAGGTTTGAAGGTTAATTACTCCTAATTGCCAATTCACATCCAGATTTCAGTGAACTAGGAAGTTGTGGCCTAGGATGGTATCATCTATTCCGTGAATATCCAAGACAAATAACTCCCATTCAAACCTGGGGAAATTGGAGAATGCAAAGGTCCATTTTGCCTTTTGGGAAACCCAATGAGACAGCTTGGTCCCCCTAATTGTCAGCTTGCTACTATATACAGAGCAAAACTGTCAAATAGTAACACAAAATATGAAAAATCAGAATACCTCATTTAACAATACAAGGAGTGAGAAATCCATAAATATTAATACAGAAATGAATTCCTCACCCAAAATTAGGTAGGGTCACTCACTGGCCCCACCCTTGAATTCCAAGTCCTTATATTTTTAAAATAATTAAAAGGAAAAGTGATAAAAATTACGACACCTGTATGGCACTTTTTGGCCATTTGAACATTTCACACGTATTTTCACGTATAGGGTTTACACCTAAAATTCACTCAGAATTGAGGTGTTGTGTATATTTTAGGAGTTACACGCGTAAATGTGTATATTTTAGGAGTTACACGCGGAAATGTGTTATGTTACAATTCCCGCGCGCAGCCCCGCATCATTACATAACCCTACGTACTAGAAGCAGCAAGATCCTGCGTACTAGAGACCCGCGCGCAGCTTATTCTGCCACGCACGCAGCGGATCCTACCCCGCGCGCATCTGTACTACTGATCCCCGCGCCTGGATCCGTTGTGACTAATCTGGCAACCAGGTACCGCTCAGAAGAGCTAAAACCTAGTGAGGGTTGCCTAGTATATGTAAAAAACGGACATATGAATTCCTAATGATCTAAAATAATCAAAAATTAAATAAAATTAATGAAAATTAATTTTTAAACATTTTTTAATAATAAATCAAAGATCAAGGACTACCACATAAACCACAGATCTTGATCTTTGAAGACCACAAAATACTATAAGAAGTGTTCATAAAAATTATTAAAAATTATTTAAATGATTAGCATATGATGGAAATCAGTAAACATCCACATTTGCACGCTTTGAAGCAATATCAGTAGTACAAATAAAGGATGAGTACAGAATGATCAAATTTATGCCATAACTAATTAACAGATCCTGTGGCTAAAATAGTACAGAAATCCAGAAGATCTAAGGACAGCTTATTGACAGAATCAAGTAGACGTGCTAGTTTTGCCCTGACCAGCTTTACAGGCTCAGCCCACGAGCAGAACCCTCTCTACGTGCCCTGAGAAGACCAAAATCACCCCAAAAAGGCATTTATACAGACCTCTTTGGATCCATTATTTAATAAGTTTACCAGGAACTATTTATTATCAATCAGAATACGTATCATTGTCAATCAAGTGCTTATATGAAGATAAGAAAGTGATTTATGACTTATTCTGCAGTAGTATTATCTTACCTTTATAACCAATCAACCATTGAAGTTTAGTCAAGCAATCTACCCCATCTGCTCTGAAACCCTTCCAATTATTCCAGGATTTTCGTGGTAAAGTGCTCAGAGTGAGTGTTACCCTTCCTGTCTAGGCAGCTTGTGCTGTTAAACCCAGCCACCAGTGGAATAAGTCCTTCCTGAGGCACCCATATTCATTCCAAGGTTCTTAAAAACTGCCTAAGGATGCCCCTTGAAGAGAGGTTGCTAGTCTGTAAAGATCCCCAGTAGTATAATACTGTGGCCCCATTTTTATATTATATTGAAAAACATTTAATATCAAACCAATTAAACCTTGCAACTGCTCTTATTTGAGCTTCTAAGCATTTATTATTGGAATAATAATTATTATTATCATTCCAGCATTTTTATCACTCTCTGTAGCTAAAGGACTGCAAGGTTCCCGGTATCAGAGAGCTGACACTAATAACTGAATAGATGGGAAACATATCTATTGTGGAACATGTAAGATTTTTGGAAGTGGCAAAAAATTCACTTATGAAAGAAACATAAGCTCCATAATTGAGAAAAAATCAATAAGGGGAGTTTTTGGAATGAAAAAGGACAAATCTCAAACTTGGAGCACCTACTGACTTTCAGGTGCAAATATTGACTCGATGTAAGTTAGATAATGTGAAGTTTTACTTGCGAGTTTTAGAAAAACTTCAAGCTGATTTTTTGACTGTCTAGCTGCTTCATGCGCTAGCCGTGTTTCACAACTACTGAAATCATGTTTTCCTTAAAATACATACATAACCAATTCTTTTCCCTCCTTAGCTGTTCCTTGTTCCAGAGCATCCCAGTTTCTTTTTCCAGGAACTTTTGAGTTTTGGCAATGGCCTTCCATTTCAGGTTGGAGTGCAATTTTTGATTTGGTTTTGATTGTTTTCTATTCTTTGAGATTTTTTTGAGGAATTTTCCGCCTTTGGAGCCAAGTTTGATGGTCCATGTTTGTTTTTTCAAGGTAGCCATTATCAAGCTCAATCATCCAGTCAATTAACTGCTGAAGGGAGGTTGTCTTATGTCCCCAAACAGTGAGTTTCTCCATTAGGCCTGCTGGTAAACCTTTTCAACAGAGAAATAGGACAGCTGCCTTGTTCCATTGGATGTGAGACTGAAAAGTTCCAAAATTTGAGATATAAACAGAAACTCTACTATTCTCCTTCATGACTAAGTTATGAAGTTTTTATTCTGCGTTTTGGACTTCATTAGGCTTTCCAAACTGGGTGAACAATTGCTTGTGGAAATTGTCCCAGTTGTTGAGGATAAAAGTTGAGATAGTGTGATATAATATTTTAAAGTAAGTTTCAAAGCACTGTAAGGCTTGTGCACCAAGGAAGGAAGAGGCATGCATATTCTTTGTCTATCAGTAGGAGAATTATGATAATTCTTTGAGAAAATGATATTACAGGACTGTAAGTAGGCTCTAAATTTATGGGGGGGTTACCCAGTAAAATGATCAGGCTTCTTCATGCCCAGAGTAAGAAAGGTAGGGCCCCTTGGACCAGATTGCGTGGCAGTTTGGTTAAGAGCCTGGATTAGGGTTGAGAGCAAGGTTTAAGCGTTGGGTTTGGAAGAATTAGTGCAAACCCTTGATCTACAACAATTCAAGGTTTCATTGTAAGGGTGGTTGGATTATTTGATTTCTTTGAGGGGATCCACCGCTTCCCAAGGAGGAGAAAGGGTATCACCAAGAGTTTCAACTAAAGGGGATTTAGAAGAAGGAACAGGTTCTAAAGGTTTTCTGGCCTGAGAAGAGCTGGATCTCCCTAACCCTTGGATATCATCACTATAAGAGGTGAGGGGAGCATTCCTGGTTGAGCAAGTATGTGACATTGTAAAAGAAATATATTATAGTTTGGAAAACAAGGTTAGATGGATTGAGTTAGTTAATTTACTGTCACACGACCACCCCAAGTACTATAGGGAAATCATAGATGATTGTGAGCGCAAAGGAAGAGACTGAGTTCCAGGTAGCAACGCTAACTGCAAAGGGCAAACTTATGGTTGGGTGACTCAAAAAACAGTTAGAGTGATGAATTCTCCCAAACAAAGGAAACTAAATCCAAGCCCAATGTGATGAATGGATTTAGCAAAATGCATGAACATATGAGATTAACCAACTGGGGAGAAAATCTTCAGGCAAGAAGTGTAGACTTTATAAGGTAATCCAAAGTGACTAGATACAACCTGATGGAAGGCCAACTAAAGTTAAGAGGCAATGAGGAAATGAATAACATGAAAATATTTGGAAATGAAATAACAGTATAGACGTTTCCCAGTTCATAACTAAGATGCAAGGCATTAGAGTCTGAAAGTACAAAGGCATAATGGATGAGAAAGGAAGGAGTGATGTGAGAGACAATGCAAATATGAGGATGTAATTTATGCAGGGTAAGGGACTAGTTCAATTTAAAACTATACAGTTGGTGTGGCTGACTAGCATGGGTGAGAGCTGGAAAGAGTCCATGACTGGGAATGGGAACCCAAGGGACATTGATAACCAGGGTGGAAGAGCAGAGCTTGAAGGGATTTTTTACTGGATTAAAGTTAACTGCAAGGCTTGCAAGTAGGTGCTGAGTCAGTAGCCAAGAATTGGAGGTTGTTATGCAAGCCAGATTTGATAAGCGGAAGGAACCATTGATTTTGTGCTTCTATTATTGTCACACATATGGACTGAGGAAGATGGTACTGAGGAAATTATATTTCAAAATTAAGGCAACAATAATCCTTAAGCTTGAAGCGTGACACCTTCAGAGAATTACTCCTTGATTCTTCTTCTTCATTGTTGTCTTTGCTTTACGTCCTCTCCTCCTTTCAATCAATCCCTTATATCTATCCTGATTTCTGTGAGTATTAAAGCCTGTGCCCTTAGCCCCTTGCACACCAGGGGAAGTTGTGACATTATACTAATTCATCCCCTTGATTACTACCCATCTCTATATCCTAATAGACCTAGTGCATCCATTCCACCTCAACCCATTCCATCTCATGGATAACACTACCTGAAATATTTATGGGTGTGCATGGTACAGAGCTAAACAGTGTGTGACCCCCACAATTCCAGAAGACCTTCCTGCAGAATTTATCTCCTCCCTTAACTTGGCCTTGAATGCAACTTTGACAGAACAATTCAATGCTTCAGTGGGGATTTCAAAATTTGAAAAGGCTCCAATAGGTCCAATTAAAACTTGACCTTGAATTTCAATTTCAACTTTTACTTTGACTTTGACTTTAACTTTGAAACTTTGACACTTAAACTTCAACTTCAGCTCTCATTCTTTGACACTTCAAACTTCAACTTTGACTTTGACCCTGAAATTTGACTTTGACACTTTGACATTAATATTTGAGCTGCTTTGACACACATCAACAAATGGTGTATGACCTCAAGACTTGTTGCTGCCAGCCCTTTTCTACTTTTTCTCTGGGTAATTTTTCTTGGTCACTTCCCTGTGGCATAACTGGAAAATATGCCTCCTCAACGTGCAAAACCTTCTATTATCCCCAGTTCACCCCTAACCATGGCAGCCAGAGGATATGGTTCCACCTTGGATGTTCAAAATCAGGACCAATCTACACCTCAATCTTTTGGAAGTGGGAGGACCTTTTCCAACCTCCCTGAGCCAGCTTCTAACACCCTGGATACTGGTTTCATTCCTCCAGCTCCTCAAAGAGCTTCTTTGTCCCCTGCTACTCCTGTTTTCAGAAGGCTTATTAATTGTGTTATTGGTAAATATCCCAAAGCAGGCTTTGGATTGGACTCCCCTTTGTGAAATCTCAGCTTAATCCCTCTCCCTGAGGATGAGGCAGTGGAGGAAGAAAGCATAGACTCAGGCTTTGGTTTAAGTATCCTTAGCAACCTTAATTCATCAACCTCTGGTCCTCAGGAAGAAGCTCCCCAACATTCTGCCTCACCTTCAATACCTGCTCCTCAAATCCAACCTTCTCAACCTCCTGCTATGGACCCTAACCCCATAGCCTTGCTCTAAACTATGACTTCAGCCGTTGACAAACTTTCTCAACCCCAACAAATAGGACTTCCCACTCTGGAACCTTTAAAGCTCCATTTATGAACCCACTAGAAAAATTTGACTGAAATAACCCTACCAAGCTCAGACACTTCCTACAAGCTTGTGAACTCGTCTTTGCAAATGATGAAGGAAACTTTTGTGTGAATTGAAGGAAAAATTTTCTTGCTGTGTCCTATCTCTTGGGAAAAAAAATTGTTGGATCCAACCCTAACAGGCTCACCTCTCCAATGAAGAGCCTTCATTCCTGCTCAACTCTTGGCAAAAATTCACAGATAAACTTCATACTCTCCTTGGTGATTGTGTGGAAGTTTTAAAAGCAGAAAAGGAACTTGTGAATTTGAAGATAAAGGAATCTGGATATGCCTGAACCCATATCACAGAATTTGGCTCCCTTATGAATAAAGTCTCTGGATGGGGGGATAGAGCCTTCTACTTACATTTTCACCAAAGTCTCCCTGCTTGACTTCTGAATCAGCTTGAAAGTTATGATGGTTCTGTGGAAACCCTTCAAGAACTTCTGGATGTAGTGTTGGATTATGATAGCAGGTACCACAAAAAATTCAAGGAAAAATCTTCCCATCAAAGCCACTCTAAACAGAAAAATTTATCTCAGTCCCAAGCCAATTCCTCTCAGTCTAACAAGGGCAGAGGTAAGGCCAAGAATGAAGAAAAATATGCAAAGAAGAAACCTTACCAAACCAAACCTACCTTGATCTTAGGTCCAGATGGCAAGGTCAAGGCTGAAGAAAAGGCTAGAAGGGAGAAGGATCAACTATTTATGTATTGGGCAGGGAAGCACAAGACAGATGACTGTAAAATGAAGCCTGTTTTCAGCTTTCTACTATTGCAGAGCAAGCAGAAAAGCAAAAAAATAACACAAATAGATAAATAAAACATTAAAGGATAAATAATATTAGAACTATTATTTCAAATTATGATTCTACATAAAATTTAAGGTAGGGTCACTCATTGACACGCAACTGAAATTCCCACTGCTTATATTTTAACTAATTTATGGAAATTTATAAAGAGAAAAGGCCTTTTAATTTTGGAAATTTTAATATTTCACATGAAACCCCATGTGTAGGTCTGGCCATGAATTTTGTGTCAGAATCTGGTAATTCTGTTATTTAGAGGAGTTATGGCAAGAAATTTGATTTGTCACAATTCCCCCATGCAGCGGCAGCAAGCAATAAATCTGCCCCTGGCTGAGCAGCAGCACTGCCACCCTGTCTGCGTGCGCTGACAATCTGGGTACGCAGGCCCAGGAATCTGACAGGTACACAGCTGCGGGACTACAGACTGACAGACTGACAGATGGTTTGAGAAGCCAAGGTACCACATAAAAGTGCTACAACTAATACAGTGACACACTACATGTGTAATAAATGTCCCTGTGGATAGTAGATAGTCTAGAAATAAATAAAATTATATGACAATACTTACATAAACTTTCTACATATTATTTATAAAATATAATAAAAAATACCAAAAATGTCGAAAATAAGATAACTAAAGTTTAAAAATATCTTAAAAAAATTTGAAAAAAAAAATTGAAAGCCTCAAGACATCAGTATTTCGGTGACATACTGAGGAAAAATTATAATTTAAAAATATTAAACATATCCCCATAGCATATATTTTGAATTAATTATTGAAAGTAAATTAAAATAATTTTAAAAATAAGGATCAAAAGCAGTATTATGATTTAACTCCCATTGGCTAATACATAATGAGAACCAATGTGAAATCAAAATACCCTTATTAATGTGTACTATAAGACATATTAACCTCCTTGGAGCATTTACTAAGGATAATTAGTGAAATGATGATCAGGTGGATAGATTAGTGTTATTCACATGTCAAAACATCAATAAAAAAAGGAAAATGATTCCTGTAAGCCTCCTGGATGCCAAGACCCTTGCTATACTTTAGCTACCAGAGGTGATAGAATAAATAATAAATATATTATTTAATAAATGCAGCAAAAATCTGTATAATGTTTGGATTAAGCTTTTGAAAATTGAATTGGTTTGGTTATAATTTATTTTTATAAATCAATACAAATAAATTGATTATTAAATATTTTTATAGAGGGGCCGCAATTATATTTGGGATCTTCAACACCTATCTTCAGGGATTTCAGTATGAAAACACGTAGTGCTGGTTACTTTGGGCTCTTTAGTTTAAAGGATATTTTACCCAAAGATAATATGTATATAAAATACACAGTGGAGTGGAAGGGCCTTGTAACCAATCTGCCACGACAGAGAAAGGATAATGAAACTCACTGGTATATTATTAAATCCTTTGGTTATCTGTTTGGGACGTGCACTGATGTGTTAAACCTGTATACTGGGGTTATAAGGTTGTTCAGCAGTTTTAATTGATAAAAAAAAGGTTGAGGACGGATATTATTGATCAAAATTAGCCGTAATTCACTTACTTATCTCTTATAAGTACTTGACTACCTTGGCACGGTGTCTGGATATAAATATAACTGGGTCTCTGTCCATCAATATCCTCAAAAGAGCTCTTTATTTATAGATTTTGGAGTCCCAATACTATCCTTCTGAGGGTTACAGGGGCTCAAAGGGACGGACACTAAGGCTAGAAGGGTAAACAGTGGTAGCCTGTCACGTGTTCTTGGTGCCATAGCATGGGTAGCATCTAATTACTCAGGTTATGGGAATTATTCTACTTCATAATAGATATTAGGACGCGTGAACAACACTAATCTGTCCTATTTATGTATTATATAATTAATTATCCTTATTAAATTTTCCCATTAAGTTAATAACAATTTTAATAGACATTCCTAAGGACATTCTGATGTCAGGTGATTTCTCATTATGTATTAAATAACTCAAGTAAAGTCATGATATTGATTTTACTCCTTATTTTTGAGTTCCAGTTGATTTACTAAGAGAATTAATTAAAAATATAAGTCATGAGAATTCATGTAATATTTTTTACATCATTAGTCTTATTAGTATTTCAAAAAGATATTGATGTCTAGAAATTCTCATAAAAGTATATTAAAGTATTTTAATAAATTGTTAGAAGTTTTCATTGTCTTATTTTCGACATTCGTGGTACTTTGAATTATATTTAATAAAAAATAAGCATAAGGGTTATTTAAGTATTTCTATATAATATTATGTACTTTTAGACTATCTACTATCAACAGAAACATTTATTAAATATTTAGAATGTTCCTGTGTGGGTTCTAGCATTTTTACGCGGTACCTAAGCCTCTCAGGCCGCCTGTCATTCTGTCAACCTGTAGTCCTGCCGCTGCGTACTTGTCACAGGCCCAGGGATGCGTACAAAACCTTGATAGAGTGACAGGGCTGTATCTCAGTCGCGCGGGGGTGCATTGGCTGCTGCGGCTGCGTGTGGGAATTGTGAAAAAACACATTTCCATCCGTAACTCCTAAAATATACACAACACCTCAATTCTGACTGAATTTTAGGTGTGAAACCTATACGTGAAAATATGTGTGAAATATTTAATTAACCAAAAAGACCAATAGTGGAGCCTTGGTATTTTGTTCTTTCTTTCCTCAATTACTTAAAAATACAAGGAGTTGGATTTCAAGGGTGGGATGAGTGAGTGACCCTACCTAATTTTGGGTGGAAAATCCATTTCTGTAAAATCTACATGGTTTTACCACTCCTTCTTAGGTTAATTATATTATTATTATTATTATTATTTTATTTTTGTTACTTTTGCAGTTTGCTCTGCAATAGTAAAAATCTGACAATTCTCATACCTTGTGGAATTAGATTTTACCCGTTTTACAGCACCAAAAACACATAATGGGTTACCACTGGTTACCCTTTCAGCTTTAGAACGTCTCCCTTTGAGCCCCTGTATCCCTTTGAAAGACTAAATTGGGACCCAGAAAAACTACAAAGACAGGGCTCTTTTGAAGTTATTGATACTGCCAAACCAGTTATATTTACATCCAGACGTGCTTCCAAGGTAATAAAATACTTATAAGAGATAATTAAGTCCTTTATGGCTTTAGTATGATTAATATTATCCTTCCCAAAACAATTTTTATCAATTAAAACTTCTGAAAAAACTTTTAAGCCCAGTAACAGGTCTAAACCATTAGTACACGTCCCAAACAGGTACCTAAAGGATGCAATAAAATAAGAGAGATTATCATTATCCTTTTTATGTTTTTGCAGCTTGGTTAGAAAGCCCTTCCACTCCATCATATATTTTATATATATATTATCTTTGGGAAATATCTCCTCCAAGAATATAAATTAAAGGTTCAAAAGTAACCAGGTCTACATGTTTTCAAGTGAATTTCCTGAAGGTAGGTGTTAAAGATCCCCAATATCATTGTGGCAACTCTATTAATTTATTTGATAATCAATTTATTAATATTGATTCATAACATTCAATTGTAACCAAACCAATCAACCTTGAAATAGCTTCATCCAAATATTTTACAGATTTTTGCTGCATTTATTGAATAATATGTGAATTATTTATTCCATCACCTCTGGTAGCTAAAGGATATCAAGCTTATTGAAATCCAGAAGGCTGAAAACTGCCTCCAACCCTTCTTCCAACCCCAGCTCTCCCGCCACTTCTAAGCAAAAAAAAACTAGCTTGTTTTCATGTTGTACTCCAGGATTATAACCCAACTGATTTTGGGGTACAAAAGATATAAAAAGACTACTCTTACCAACTTTTTAAAGGATTAATTTTTATTATGTTTCACTACCCAATCTTTAATGGCTAATACTATGGTCATAAGGTATTCATTGCAGCCCATCCCTCTGGGAAAACCTATTCCTCTTTTGAACTTCAGTCCAAATGAGTCACCCTCTAAACTAATTACCCACAAGGAAACTTGGGTGGTATCCCCTAGTTATTTTCCTAGCTTTGAATGGGAATTTATCCTGGTTGACACACCATTTTCAGAAGATCTCATCCTGGTAATTTACTTCCTTCACCACTGGAACCCTGAAGTAAAATGGAAGATGGGGCTTATCACCCCAAGACACCAGAAAACTGAAAAAAATTACTCCCACTCTGTTGAACTCCAAATGGCCAACCTAACTTCAACTGGTTTCCCTTTTACTCTGCCTTTTGCACTGCCGTCCATTTGATTTCCCCTCACTTGAGAACCTTTGCATCATTAACACTCCATCCAATTCCCATTGAGTTCAACAATTTCCCATTATGCCTGGATATTCAACGATCCCTTGACTTTTCCTCTGGAGGGGGAACCTAGGGATTCATCCTTGGATATCATGCAATTGGTTACTTCTTGTAATATTTCTGTTAATCCCCAAACGAATACTTCAGTTGAGTGGTACAAGTTTGAAATTGACAAAGACCCTGATGAAATAGAAACCATGTTGCAAAAATTTCCTGCTGATTACCATTCTTTCCTAGATGTTTTCTCCAAGGTTAAAGCAGATCAAATCCCTCCTCAAGGTGCTTAAAATCATCATATAAAACTGGAAGGACCTCTACCTCCATTTGGGCCCAACTGTATTCTATCCCAAAATGAAAAGTCAACCCTACAAGCCTACATAGCCAAGAATGTAGAGAAAGGTTTCATCTGTTTCAGAACCTCAAGAACTGGGGCACCTGTTCTCTTTGTCAAAAAGAAGGATGGGAGTTTGCATTTGTGTGTTGAGTAATGAAAGCTTAACGCTTTCAGAAGGAAGAACCATTAACCACTTCCTCCAATGACTTTCTTACTGGATGTATTTTGAGGTTCTTCTATCTTCACCAAAATTGACCTCACAGGCCCTTCCAACCTACTGCTCATTGAGGAAGGAGATGAAAACTTAAAAGCATTCAGATCTCAGTTGGGAAGCTATGAATACCTGGTCATGCCCTTTGGACTGACCAATTTCCCAGCTTATTTCCAAAAAACTTATCAATGACTTCCTTGCTGATCTCCTCACAGTTTAATTGGTGGCTTACCTTGATGATATTGTTATCTTTTACAAAAACTTACAGTAACATATCCCTCATGTGTTGGAAATACTGAACAGACTTTTCAGCCTCCTGCATGCCAAGACCCTTGCTATCCTTTAGCTAACAGAGGTGATAGAATAAATAATAAATATATTATTTAATAAATGCAGCAAAAATCTATATAATATTTGGATTAAGCTTGTTGCAAGGTAAATTGGGTTGGTTATGGTTTATTGTTTTAATTCAATATGAATTGATTGCTTATTAAATATTTTTATAGAGGGGCAACAATTACATTGGGGATCTTTAACACCTCTCTTCAGGTATTTCAGTATGAAAACACATAGTCCTGGTTACTTTGGGATCTTTAGTTTAAAGGATATTTTACCCAAAGATAATATGTATATAAAATAGACGGTGGAGTGGCAGGGCCTTTTAGCCAAGCTGCCACAACATAGAAAAGGATAATAAAACTCACTGGTATATTATTAAATCCTTTTGGTATCTGTTTGAGACGTGCACTGATGGGTTAAAACCTGTATACTGGGTTTATAAGGTTGTTCAGCAGTTTTAATTGATAAAAAAAGGGGTTGAGGACAGATATTATTGATCAGAATTAGCCATAAATCACTTAATTATCTCTTATCAGTATTTGATTACCTTGGCACGGTGTCTGGATATAAATATAACTGTGTCTCTGCCCATCAATATCCTCAAAATAGCTCTTTATTTATAGCTTTTGGAGTCCCAACATTGTCCTTCTGAGGGTTGCAGGGCCTCAAAGGGACAGACACTAATGATAGAAGTGTAACCAGGGGTATCCTGTCAAGTTTTATTGGTGCTATAGGACGGGTAGCATCTAATTCCTCAGGGTATGGGAATTATTCTACTTAATAATAGATATCAGGACGTGTGAATAATACTAATCAGTCCCATTTATGTATTATTTAATCAATTATCCTTGGTAAATGTTCCCAGTAATTGAAAAATTATATAAATAGACATTTCTACGGACATCCTGATGTCAGGTGAGTGCTCATTATGTATTATATAACTGGAGTAATAGTCATGATATTGATTTTACTCCTTATTTTCGAGTTCCAGCTGATTTACTAAGATAATTACTTAAAAATATAAGTCATGGTAATTCATGTAAAATTTTTACATCATTAGGTTTTTTGGTATGTCACGATAATGTTGATTTCTAGAAATCCTCATAAAAGTATATTAAAGTATTTTAATATACTTTTGGAAGTTGTCATTGTCTTATTTTCGACATTCTTGGTACTTTGAATTATATTAAATAAAAAATATGTATAAGGATTATTCAAGAATTTTCATATAATATTATGTATTTTTAGACTATCTAATATCCACAGGAACATTTATTACATATTTAGAATGTTCCCATGTGTGTTTCAGCATGCTTACGCGATACCTGAGCCTCTCAGGCCTCCTGTCACTCTTTCAACCTGTAGTCCCGCAGCTGCATCCTTGTCAGAGGCCTGGGACTGCGTACACGACTTGGACGTAGTGACAGGGCTGTATCTCAGCCACGCGCGGGTACATTTCCTGCAGCCGCTGCATGGGGGAATTGTGAAAAAACACATTTCTGTCCGTAACTCCTAAAATATACACAACGCCTGAATTCTGACTGAATTTTAGGTGTAAAACCTATACGTGACAATGTACTTGAAATATCTTATTGACCAAAAAGCTCAATAGTGGAGCTGTAGTTTATTGGTCTTTCTTTCCTTAATTATTTAAAAATATAAGGATTTGGAATTCAAGGGTGGGGTCAGTGAGTGACCCAACCTGATTTTGGTTGGAAAATCCATTATTTATGGTTTTCCTACTCCTTCTTAGGTGAATTGTATTATTATTATTTTTTTATGTTATTTTTTTTACTTTTTGCAGCTTGCTCTGCAATAGTAGCAAGCTGAAAAGACTCAGAAAGCATAATCTATATGCAAAGTTCTCCAAATGCAACTTCCATGCATTTTCTGTGGACTACCTTGGCTATGTGATCTCAGGGGATGGAATCTTTATGCACAACAAAAAAGTCAAGACCATCCTTTCCTGGCCCAATCCTGAAATCAGAAAGTTTTTGCAGTCTTTCCTTGGGCTTTCTAAGTTCTATTGCAGGTTTATAAAGAACTACTCCAAAAACGTCTCCCATATCACCTATATTTCTGGTAAAAGCTCTCCTTTCAAACTCTCTCTTGAAGCTTTACAGAAATTTTTGAAAATCAAGAAAGCTTTCACCCAAGCTCCAGTGCTTTGCCATTTTGATCACCTCCTGAGAACTTATGTTGAAACTGATAGCAGTGACTATGCGCTCGGTTTTTTCCTGCACCAGGTTACTTGTGATAAAACTTAACACCCTATTTGGCCTTTACAGCAGCAAAATATCCAGTGCTAAGATCAACTACAAAATCCATGACAAAGAACTCCTTGATATTTTTTTTTATCTCCAGCAATGGGTCTCTTACCTCCTCAGCGTTTCTGACACTTTTGAGGTTCCAACTGATCATTCCTCCTTGAAGTATTTTATTTCTTCCAAGTTTCTCACTAAAAGACTATCTGGTTGGGAAGATTTCCTCTCTGAATTCAATTTTTTGATCACTTACAGGCCTGGAACATTTTCAACCATCCCAGATATCCTGCCACATTGGGCCAATGTGTATCCAGCCGGGGGAACTCCATATTCTTGAAAGAATCCTGGAAATTATCAACAACTTCTGAAAAAAATGAAGTTAAAACTTCCAAACTCTTTTTTTATTTCTGCTTACAGACTTGAAAATGAAATGAAGAATTAAATTCTGTTCAACAAGCTGAAAATTTATTTAAAGAAATCCTTAAAATATTGAATAGGAATGAAGAAGTAGCTGATTATCCCTTAGACCCCCTAGTTGATTCCTCCTTTTCCATGTTAAAGTGTTCATACTTGAACCTTAAACAAAAAATAATTTTTCAAAAAAATAATTAGCCTCTTGCAGGTCACCCTGGCCAACAGAAGAATCTCAACCTTATCAAGTGATCCTTCTCCTGGAATGGAATTTCAAAAGATGTTCAGAGCTATGGTGCATCCCGCTACCTTTGCAACAGGAACAAGGCAAGGAACAAAAAGAAACTAGGACTGCTCAAAGCTTTTCCAATTCCTGATGGTCCTCGGAATTTACTCTCTATGAATTTCATTTCTCAACTTCCTCTTGTGAATGGATTTGATTATATCCTTGATTTTGTGGACCTTTTCTCTAAGATGGCCCTTTTCACCAAAACAACTGGTACACTGACTGCAATAGAACTTGCTTAACTTTTAATTATGAATGTATTCTCAAAGAATGGTCTACCTGCTGACATTATAAGTTACCAAGGCTGCTTATTTATCTCTTCTTTCTGGAAAAGACTTTGTGAAAAATTACAGATCCAAAGAAGTCTCTTCACAGCTTAGCACCCTGAGACAGACTGTCAAACTGAAAGATTCAACCAAGTTCTAGAACAGTAACTTTGAATGTACATCAACTATCACCAGGACTGTCAGCCTCTTGGATGCCAAGACCCTTTCTATCCTTTAGCTAACAAAGGTGATAGTATAAATAATAAATATATTATTTAATAAATGCGGAAAAAATCTGTAAAATACTTGGATAAATCTTATTGGAAGGTTAATTGGTTTGTTTATGGTTTATTGTTATAAATCAATATAGATAAATTGAATATTATATATTTTTATAGAGGGGCCACAATTATATTGGAGATCTTTAACAACTCTCTTGAGGGATTTCAGTATGAAAACACGTAGTCCTGGTTACTTTGGGCTCTTTATTTTAAAGGATATTTTGCCCAGTGATAATATGTATATAAAATACATGGTGGAGTGGCAGGGCTTTGTAACCAAGCTGCCACAGCAAAGAAAGGATAATGAAACTCACTTGTATATCATTAAATTCTTTGGGTATCTGTTTGGGACGTTCACCAATGGGTTAAGCCTGTATGCTGGGGTTATAAGGTTGTTCAGCAGTTCAAATTGATAAAAAGAGGTTGAGGAAGGATATTATTGATCAGACTAAGCCATAAATCACTTACTTATCTGTTAAAATTATTTGATTACCTTGGCACAATGTCTGGATATAAATATAACTGGGTCTCTGCCCATCAATATCTTCAAAAGAGCTCTTTATTTATAGCTTTTGGAGTCCCAATATTGTCCTTCTCAGGGGTACAGGGGCTCAAAGGGACGCAAATCAAGGCTAGCAGGGTAACCAGTGGTAGCCTGTCACGTTTCCTTGGTGCTGTAGCACGGGTAGAATTTAGTTCCTCAGGGTATGGTAATTATTGTACTTTAAAATTGATATTTGGATGTGTGAATAACACTAATCTGTCCTGTTTATGTATTATTTAATTAATTATCCTTATTAAATGTTCCCAGTAATTTAATAATTATTTCAATAGAAATTCCTACGGGAATTATGATTTCAGGTGAGCTGTCATTATTTTTTAAATAATTGGAGTAAAGTCATGATATTGATTTTACTCCTTATTTTTGAATTTCAGTTGATTTACTAAAATAAATACTTAAAAATATAATTCATGGGAATTCATCTAATATTTCTACATCATTCTTTTTTTAGTATGTCACAAAAATATTGATTTCTAGAAATTCTCATAATAGTATAATAGAGTATTTTAATATATTCTTAGAATTTGTCATTGTCTTATTTTTGAAATTCTTGGTCCTTTGAATTATATTTAATAAAAAATACGTATAAGGGTCATTTAAGTATTGTTATAGAATTTTATGTACTTTCAGAATATCTACTATCCACAAGAACATTTATTACATATGTAGAATTTTCTTGTGTGGTTTTTAGCATGTTTACGCGGTACCTAAGTTTCTCAGGCCGCCTGTCACTTTGGGTAAGCTCTCTGATACCAGGAACCTTGCAGTAATTTAGCTACAGAGAGTGATAAAAATTCTGGAATGATAATAATAATTATTATTCCAATAATAAACACTTAGAAGCTCAAAGAAGTGATTTCATAAGAGCAGTTGAAGGGTTTAATTGGTTTGGTAGTAAATGGTTTTCAATATAATATAAAAGAGGGGCCATAGTATCATACTACTGGGGATCTTTACAGACTAGCAATCTCTCTTCAAGGGGCCTCCTTAGGCAGTTTAAGAACCTTGGAATAAAGATGGGTGCCTTACAAAGGACTTATTCCACTAGTGGGCAGGCTTAACAGCACAAATGGCGAAGACGGGAAGGGTAAAAATCACTCTGAGCACTTTACCACGAAAATCGTGGAATAATTGGAAGGGTTTCAGAGCAGATGGGGTAGATTGCTTGACTAAACTTCAATGGTTGATTGGTTAATAAATAAATAATACTACTACAGAATAAGCCATAAATCACTTGCTTATCTTCATATAAGCACTTGATCAATAATGACACAGTGTCTGATTGATAATAAACAGTTCCTGGTAACCAATGATGGAATAATGGATCCAAAGAGGTCTGTATAAATACCTTTTTGAGGTGATTTTGGTCTCCTCAGGGCACGTAGAGAGGGTTCTGCTCGTGATCTGAGGCTGGCAAGCCAGTCAGGGCAAGATTAGCACGTTAACTTGGTGCTTTCAATAAGCTGTCCTTAGATCTGCTGGATTTCTGTATTATTTTAGCCACAGGATCTGTTAATCTGTTATGGCATAAATTTGATCATTCTGTACTCATCCTTTCTTTGTACTATTGATATTGCTTTCAAGCTTGCAGATGTGGATGTTTACTGATGTTCCATCATTTGCAGATCATGTAGATAATTTTTAATAATTTTTTTGAACACTTCTTGTAGTGTTTTGTGGTCTTCAAAGCTCAGGATCAGTGATTTATGTGGTAATCCTTGATCTTTGATTTATAATTAAAAAATTTTTTAAAATTAATTTTCATTTATTTTATTTAATTTATGATTTTCTTAGATCATTAGTAATGCATATGTTTGTTGATTACATATACTAGGCAACCCTAACTAGGTTGTAGCTCTTCTGAGTGGTACCTGGTTGTCAGATTAGTCACAACTGATCCAGACGCAGGGATCAGTTAGTACAGATGCCCGGGAGGTAGGACAGCTGCGTGCGTGGCAGAATCAGCTTCGCTTGGGTCTCTAGTAAGCGGGAACCTGCTGCTACTAGTACGTAGGGATATGTGATGATGCGGGGCTGCGCGCGGGAATTGTGACATAAAACATTTCCGCGTGTAACTCCTAAAATATACACAGCACCTCAATTCTCAGTGAATTTTAGGTTTGAACCCTATACTTGACAATATGTGTGAAATATTAGAATGGCCAAAAAGTGCCATACTGGTGTTGTGATTTTTAGTACTTTTCTTTTGAATTATTTTAAAAAAATGAGGATTTGGAATTCAAGGGTGGGGTCAGTGAGTGACCCTACCTTATTTTGGGTGAGGAGTCCATTCCTGTAATAATATTTATGGATTTCTCACTCCTTATTTTGCTAATTGAGGTATTCTTATTTTTAACAGTTTGTGTTACTATTTGACAGTTTTGCTCTGTACATAGTAGCAAGCTGACATTCCCCGGCTCCAAGATATGTCTATATCTGAAAAAATATTTTGGGCTTATGCCTCCTGTTGGCTCTGTAGTTCCTCAGGTGTATAGGTCCATCAGGGATATTATTTTCAGGCAACCGTTCATCTTTATCAGCTGATTCTCCCTTGTATCTAACCAGGTAGAGTCTGACGTCTTTTCCATTGATCCTATCTTTCTTATCCTTAAAGATCTTTCTAATTTTACCTTAATCCTTTTCAGGTTCTTCTGTAACAGGTATTGCAGGTGAAGGAGTGTTCTTCATGCCTTGGGTGGTAGTGTTTGATGAGGCTTACTTGGAAGACTGGATGTTTCCTAGAAAGCTCATCACTGAGGATTACTTCCACAGCATTTTTACCATGAAGTTTATTAATGGTGTAAGGTCCAACAAAAGCTGCTCTAAGCTTTTGATTTCCACCCAATTTGGTAAAGTTAGTGGTAGAGATCAAGACTTGATCACCTATTTTGAAATCAGGTTCCTTATGGGTTTATCCCACCTTTGCTGGTTATACTCTATAGCATCCTGGACAAATTTAACAGCATGTTTGTTTGCTACATCTATCATGTTTTTGAAATCAAGTGATGTAGGGTGAATAATGGCAAGCTGGTGGTTAAGATTATGCTTGGGTAGTCTAGGAATCCATCCTCTTTCCAGTATGTAAGGTGCTTCCTTAGTGGTAGAGTGCTTGCTACTGTTGTAGGCCATCTCCAGTGCAGGTAAAATGCTAAACCAATTGTGACAATAACCGTCATAATTCTTGTATTCTATTCCAAAGCCACAGAATCTCCTGAGAATGTCTTCCAGGGTCTGAATCATCCTTTCAGCTAATCCATCTGTCTGAGGGTGATAAGTGGTAGAGAAAGCTAAGGTGGTTCCAAGCATATCATGTTGGTTGCTCCAGAACTCTGAGGTGAATTTAGGATCTCTGTCACTGATAATAATCTTGGGAACTACAAAATCAGCAATGAGTCTGTTCCAAAATAATAGGGCAACTTCCATAGCAGTTTCTTCCTTGTGATTAGGTAGGAACTTTGCTTTCTTGGAGAACCTATCCACAATGACCAAGACAGAGTTGTAGGAATAGGCTCCTCCTGGTGGTAGTCCAGTTGCAAAGTCCATATTGATGATCTCCCATCTTTTCTTTGATTCAGCAATCTTTTGCAGTAGTCCAAACTGTTTTCCAGTAGTCCTGTTGGACTTCTGACAAGTTTCACAACTGGTAACGTACTGTATAGTGGAGTCTCTCCAATTAACCCACCAAACAGTTTTTTGAACCTTATCCAAGGTTCTATCAGCAGACAAATGACCAGATGAGCATTTATCATGGCACTCAGCCAGAACATGTTTGAAATGGTCATCCTTAGTTAAGACTATGACACTTGAATGTTGATGCCTAAAGTATACCAGACCATCCCATATGGTGAACCTTCCGGTTTTGTATGGTTTCAAAAGAGGTTCAGGTAGGCTATTGATCAATTCAGGAGGTGGAGAAGTACTTTCCATAATAGTGATCAGAGTCCTTATGCCAGAACTGTAAGCTTCTATGATAGAGTTGAACAATGATTCACTCAGTTCACAAACATGGATTCCCATTATAGGAGCTTCAATGTTTAACCTGTTAATATTAAGGATAGGGAAGATTTCATTATCCTCTGGATCATAGGCAGTGTTACTTGGGTCATTGGGTAAAGCATTCCTGCTAAAACTATCAGCATTCTGGTGTTTAGTCCCAGCCTGATGAACTATGGTCATCTGTCCTCTGTATTGTTGTATAGCTATCTGCCATCTCAACATGTGCCTACTAGGGGTCTTCATGTTCATCAATGTCCTGAAAGCGTTGCAGTTAGTAATAACAGTGAAGTTGGTGCCTTCAAATTAATAATGGAATTTCTCTAGACCCCATACTAAAGCAAGGCATTCCATTTGGCTTGCACCGTACCTTTTCTCAGTATCTTCAATTTGTCTGGATATGAAGAGTATAGGTTTTTCCACTGGTTTATCATCTTCTATGACTTCCTGGTGTAAAGCAACTCATAGCCCTTCCATGCTGGCATCTATGTAGATCTTGAAAGGTTGAGAGTAACCTGGCTGGATCAGTACTGGAGCTGAATTCATTGCCATTTTGAGTTCCTCATAGTTCTTGACTCTGTCATGAGTCATTTCAAACATGGTGGTGTTGTTGCAGATCTCATACAGACATTTGGTTAGAAGAGCAAACTTTGGTAAATACTTCCTATAGTAGCTGCAGAAGCTGATGAAGGATAGGAGTTCAGTTTTATTCTGAGGCATAGGCCTATTCATTACTGCTGCTATCTTGTTTTGGTCAGCAGCTAAGGTTAGTCCATAGACAATGTATCCTAAGGCTTTGAGTTCTCCATAGCCATAGTTACACTTTTTCATTGATACTTTCAATCCTACGGCAGAGATGATTTTGAGGACTAGCCTTAAATTCTCCATGTCAGTATCCCAATGATCAGAGTAAATGATAAAATCATCAATGTATACCATCATCCATCCCTGTCTGATGAATAATCCTAGGACTATGTCCATCATCCTTTGAAAATGAGAAGGAGAATTTTGAATACCAAAAGGCATCCTAAGATACTCATAAATTCCCAAATGACAGATAATTCTCATGAATTTCTGGCTATCAGGACTGATAGGTATTTGGTGAAAACCTTTCAGCATGTCCATGGTAGTGATGTACTTAGCCTTAGACAGGTTATGCAGAGCGTGGTCAATTCTTGGAATTGGATAATAATCAGCTTGGGTGTAGTTGTTAAGCATTCTAAAATCTCCAACCATTCTTGAATTATCATTGTGCCAAGCTATAATTACTGGGGTATTAATATCCACTTGTTCATTGTGGCCTACTTTCCTTAAGACTTGTAATTCAACCAACTCTTGAATATGGGTTTCCAGAGCAGCTCTGGGGGTAAGCAGTTCTCCTGAGGTTAGGTGGGTAAGGAGGCTTAATAGTTAGAGTTAGGATCATATCATGTCCTTTGATGTTACCAATGGGGTGATCTTTGGTACAGAAAGCATTCTGATTTTCAAAACATACTTGTAGGATATCCCGTTTCTGTTCTTCATTGTGAAGGGAATTCAAAGCATCTTGAGAGAAGTTTTCCTGATTGAACTTCTCTAAGTGTTTTTCATAAGTTGAATCAGAAGTTTGAGCATTGAAATGGCATATTTGGAACTTCTTATTCCAGTCTCCACCTATAGTGAAGTATGTACCTTTGCTTTGGAATACATCTATACCATATAGGCAAAGAGAATCATTCCCAAGGATAAAATAATCACATACTCCTTTTTGGAGCACTAAAAATTCAATTTTTAGTTTGAGTGATCCTTTAGAGTGAGGGAGTATGATATCATAAGACCATACTCCAACAGCATTGAGAGCAGAATTACAAATACTGAACTTAGCCTGAGGTAATGGTAGTAAGTTCAGTTTCCAGTTTGGGTCTTGTTTTTCCAGATAAGTTGAACCAACACAAGAGCAAAAGGCTGCACTGTCTAGAAGTAACTTAACAGGGGAACCTTGGATTAAACCAGTAGCATAGCATGTTTTGCCTGAAGTGTAACTTTTACCGGCAGAAGGTTTTAGAGCCAAAGCCTTAGCCTCAGAGATGTGGTGAATCCTCATGTTGGGATTCCATTTTTGAGGTAAGTTAGAATCCTTATTGACAGAATTTATGTCCAGAGAAGACTCAATACTACCTTAAATAACATTGATAGGGTTAGTGATTATTAGATCACAATCAGAGAGTGATCCGTCAGTATCATCAAGGTGAGGGTCAGGATTGTCATAATCTTCTCCTTCAAAAAGATTAATCCTTTTCCTAGGTAGAGGACAATCATGTTTTATGTGTCCTGTTTGGTTACAGTTCCAACATACTTTCTCTTTTGATTCTGGAGTCTTCTTTACTTCCAAGGTAGATGGATTACTAGCAGGCGATTCTTTAGTTTTGGCAGTATATTCTTCCCTTTTCCTAGTATTTTGTTCCCTGGGAGGTCTATTGACCCTTTTATCAAGACCATTCATATCAATAGTCTTTTCCAATACAACTATTAAGGTGGAAAGGCTGAATCCATAGGCATTCTACACCTTAGACTGTGGTTGATTTGTCCAGGAAAAAAAAAAAAGTTGAGGCTTCTTTCATTGACTTCTTCTTTATCAGCATCAGGATAAAAACAGTCTAACCTCTTTTTCTGGTGTAAGCACCACTTACAAGGTTTGTACTTGGATGGATCAAACTGGGAAGTTTCAAAATTTTTCATCATCTTTCTTTGCCAAATCCTGGTACCAAACTGCACTTTGATCAATTCTTTCCAAGAATTACAGGATAAAGATCCAACTTCTTCTCTTTTATTGATAAACCAATCAAGAGATACTCCTTCAAATAATCTGAGCAATCTTACCACAGCTATTGCATCAGGGAGCTCATAAGAAGAAAGAGTATAGTCAATAAATTTAATGAAACTGGCATGGTTGTATTCTCATTCTCCAGAGAATTTAGGCCATTCAGTGATGGGAGGAAGTAGCTTCAAAGCCTGCTCCATTTCAGGAGTAGGACTGGGTCTGAAAGACTCATTCCTAGTTATCCTAGTTCTGGGAGGAACACTAGGAATACTGGTGAACCTGGCAGGTCTAGTTTCTTCCAGGTCAATGACCAAAGAGTTAGTAGAGTTGATCTTAAGATATCTGAGATCATTCTTAATCATACCTAACTCTAGATCAAGTTTGTTGCTTAATAAGTCCATCTTGTTAGTCAGATGAGCTTAAGGAGTAGGACTAGTTTTCTTAAATTTTTCCTCAAGCTGGTCCATGGTTGCAAGAATACCTTCCTGAAGAATTGATTGGTTGTCATCAATATGTTTCATCAGGTCCAACTTACTAGCTCTTATACTATCCTTGATTTGTTGTATTTCCAACTCATCATTTCTCATAATCTGAGACTCAGTGTCAATCAATCTGCAAATACTTGAACTTAATTTTTCCAATTGTTGATTTACTTTGTCAAAGCTATAGCTTTTGAAGAATGATTATTGACTTTTAACCAGCAAGAATGAAACAACCAAGGAGACTTTAAATAAGACTCAGACAAATAGGATAACAACCTGTCTTAAACAAAGGAATAGAATACCAACACTGAGATGAAATAAACCAGGTGAGGTTGACTATGGCATTGTGAAAGGACAAAGAGATGGCATGAAAAATCTGAATGATGAAGCAGAGGCCCTTAGGTTGATTGGTGTTCAAATGATCATGGCCACGGAGTGATCTTACCAGTTAGAGAGATGAGGTCTTGAGATATGATTGTTGAATCAATTGTTGAGTATCTTGAGCTTGAAATTTAATCTTGAGGGTTTCGTGAGAGTTTGAGGTGAAGAAAGAGTTGTTGGATTTTTGAGAGGAGTTAGATTGAAATGAGAGCGCAAAGAAAAAGAGATCGAGAAGTGAGATGGGATGAAGGGTGAAAGGTGACCAAGATGTGAGCAGCATCTCTGGAACACTCCAAGCCACTAGCGGTCCAACTACTGTAGTTGACATTGGTGTTGTGTTCCCATTTTGGAGAATTGGCACCGTTGATTAGACTGGCGGGAGTCAAGTCTTCATGTGTCAGAGTGAGATAGACCTCCCCTTTCTCTACAAAAGCATTAGCTCATAATGGTAAAATTGTGAGACACATTTACAGAAAAGCTATTATGAGCTTCTACATCTAATTGTGGTACAACTTTTTCCACTTCTGGGCTCAGGATATTTTGCTGTCCCAATCCTTTGAGTTCCTTAACTTCTGATGGGCTGAGGACCTCTTCTTTTTTGGTTCCTTTCCCTTTAAGGAAGCTAACTGATCCCAAGGATTTCAGTTCTGCACGTAGCCTTCTACTTCTTTCTTTGGGATCAACCTTTGCAGAGAAATCTGAGATTTCTTTGCCTGATAAATGGCTCTTCTCATACCTGGTTGATCCTCCTGGGTCTGAGCAAACCTGAATTGTTCCCTATAGCTCAAGTGCTCTTTCACTAATACTTTGAATCTTTCCTCCTTGGTTGAGTCAAGCTGGGGTGGCGTAGGAGGACCTGTACCCTCCTGGGATAAAATGGTGGGCAACGGATGGCTCTCCAACAGTCTGTTGGTTGAGTTGGCAGCCGCGGTTGTCGCCATTGTTGTCCCGCATGACGCTATGGTCACGGGTTTGAGTCCCCTCATTGCGCTTGCAACTGGAGTCCTTGCGCGCACAGGTTCCTCTGGGCAGAGATCCATATGACGGGGCTCTATTGGTTGCACCAGTTTTGCGCCTATTTTGATACATAGCGCCAAAAAAAATGTGTAAGTCTTTTTTCATAAATTTTGAAAAAAGACTTTAAAATTATATAAATAATATTTTTCGTGTGTTTTATATTTTTAATAATTTTTTTATAAATATTTTAACTTACTCAGAGTTAAATTCAAGGGTACCAACACTTGATTGGGGTCACAAATATCCTTGGAATCCTGGTCCTTGATTGTCTTGAGCTCCTTCAGGGCTGACTCTTTCCATCCTGCAATAGTCATAGACTTGCCAAGTGAGGATGGAAGTGCTTTGGAGATGAATCCATATCAATCTGGTTTGGACAAGGTGCCTCTGGTTTGGCCTAATTGTTTCCTCAACAACCAAGTTTGAATCCAAGAGTACATCAGATTCATTCTCATTTGGTTCTGCTTTTATAGCAGTCGAGTCTGGAGAAGGGTTATCAGTTGCAACAGGAAGGAGTGCCGCTGAGCTAGGGGCTTGATCTGCATTCAAGATCATGGTTTGATTGTTGCTGGTGGAGTCATCTATATGGAGGATTGGTGTTGGTCCTTGATTGTTGAACTTAACATGTTTAGTTTCAATTATCCTACCAGTTGACTTGATAATCTTGTATGAAAGTAGCAATGGGTTGAATCCCAACAGTACTCCGGCAGCTCCTTTCTTACTGATTTTATATTTGTCAGCCATGAGACATATATAGATGTCCAATTGTCTGCACAACTCATATGTCTACTTAGTACAGTGGTTAAGTAATGACTCAGTGCTCTGCCTACAGAACACCCAGGTCTTGTGTTAAAGCCTCAATTGTGTCACTATTCTGATGTTATCAAGCATTTTGTATTTTTACAAATATTTTATAATATTATTTTATAGTATGTTTTTAACCCAGATTTTATCACATAAAACTTTGATAAATTATATTATAAGTTATGGAAGATCTTATAACTAAAATGTGAGTTGGAATCACTGGGATGCGTTCATTTGGATGCAAAATGAATGACAATAAAGATTTCCCTCTGTGGAAATAATATTCTTTAATAAATTCCATTTACCATAACCCATACAGGGGTAAATTATTATTAATGTTATGTTTTTCTCTCCTTCCAGCCTGTGGATAACTTTCAGAAACCCATAAAGGCTAGAAAAGCGTAAACACAGAGGTCATTCAACTCAATTGGGGCATATAAACTCTGTGGGATCATCTACCAAGAATGTACATACTAATATAAGCCATAATATGGTTAAGAGTATGGTCTTAATCTTTAAACACATGCCAAGAGAGATCTGTTTAGAGTTACATGATGATGTATACTTATTCTGAAGCCCTGAGAGCGTCCACCTGGCTGCTAATTAAGTTATTGGGATGATCTACAGTCTATATGATACCTGTTAGGGTGATTAGATTAAACTTTACATTGAAAATCACCCCCAATGAGTATGTAATTCCTGCTACTCATTGGGGAATATTACAAGGGGCTCTGAGCCACTGGAGACGAAATCTAGGACAGTGGTCTACTCCCCTGATGGTCCCCTGAGTCACCTGAGGACTCATGTTAATATAAAATACAAGGGTCTTGCCCCTATAAGTCCTTTTCCTCATTGTATTTTTGAACCAGATATTGCATAGTTAACAAGCCCATTAAACTTAATCAAGAAGATTGACTGGGGCCTTTTAATTTAATATCACATCAATCCAACAATCAATAAGAAAACTTCAAATTCGAGTTCAAGGTCCCTTTTGGAGTTTTAGCCCTCTCTGGCTACTATAAAGGGTGTGAGCTTCCAGGTGTAAGCAAATCTCCTTTGAGCTTTATTTGTATAAAGCCAGGCCCCTTGCCTTTTATAAAGGTTTAAGGTGTGGCTATTTTTCTCCTAATACCGTAGTATTAGTTGAGTTGTACTGATATAAGAATTGAAATTAAGATAAAACTGACATATAACACTTGTTATTGTGTTATTTTGCAGGTATTTGTCACAGCTTGTTACAGCAATAGAGACAATACTCTGACAATTGGGGGCCTCATCTCCTTTTTGAACCAAGTTTTGGACATTTTTCCATTTAAAGTAAGAGTTATTGTTGATTATTTTAACCCCTTGAATTTAAATTAATCAGTTATATAAGATATTTTGAAAAAAATAACCAAAATTTTCGAAATTTGGTGTTAATTCTGTTATAGATATTGATTTAAAGTGCCTTAAGCACAAAAGTTTTGAATTTTTTTATCTAAAAAGTAAGATATTAATATTAAAATTTTTAATTAATTACTGATTGTTAAAATTTGGTCTGAAAATAACAGAAAAGAAAATTGTAGAATTTTCAAAAAGCTCTATAAAGCTCTCCATCATAGCACCGGTAACTTAACCGCGGGTAATTGATAGAGTAGGGAAATACTTTCCTTTATCAAAACAAGCAGGTGGATATCTAAAGGATTAGAACCGCCGATGGCATCTATCACCAGGCGTCAAAACATTCTTTTTGGCATCCTTGTTGATACTGACCATTGGAGTTACAGTCACAAGGAGACGAAGACAAAACAAGATTCCCAACAGCCAGCACCCAGAATCGTTGATTGCACTGAGTAGCCGCGACGGCCTCATCAAGTTGTTAGTAAGCTACTGATCAGACAACGAGTGTTGTCTCAGCAGGTTGATAAAAAAACCAAGATTTTTGTTGTCTCAGGAGTGAGCCTGATAGTATCAAGCACAATTGCTCCTGACCGAACAAACAGCGACAGCTCTACCGCTGGGTTTCAACAAAAGCCGAGCATACGAGATCAAACCAATACGGCAGATCGCATAAGTAACACAAATCATAGTTCTATAAGTTGGACAATTGCTTTCTTAAAAGTAAGTAACGAGATGGTGACGGCTAGAAATAGTAGAGAGAGGAACTTACATCCTTGTGAAAAAGTGTCTAAACAGTTATCGATAGATTCCTTTCTGCCTGCGAATTGAGGCAGGGCACGCAGCTTCGTGTCAGAACCAAGCTCCTTGCAAAGGAGCAAAGAAAGCAGCATTGACACCAGCTTCGCCAAAGCAAACATCAGATCTAGGACTCCTTTGACGGAGATAGTCACTCACAGTTAGTGACCTAGATTCATTGAAACGTTCAGAAACAAAGAGACCAGTCAGACTGATTCAGAACTATTGAATTAAATTTTTTTTATAAAAAAAAAAACAAATAAAAACCCTTTGTCGTGATAATGATGAACACAAGGAGCAAGGGCGCTGAGCTTGTGCCCCCAGGTGAATTCAGCCAGAGGAGGAGACGGCCTACCTCCGGGCACGGCGAACCTCTTGACCTGCCACAGCCAGAACAAAATAAATTACTCAGAGGCAGTGGAAGCAAGCAACGTCAAGAACCAGGTGAAGTTTCTGACCCAGGCCTTGGCAACTTACAGGGCCCTCATCAAACTGTTGGGAAGGTACAGATTGATGAAGGAAACAGAGAGTTGGGATCCAACCCAGATAAAGAAACCGGTGGTCCCCAAGCCAAAGCCAAAGAAAAAACCGCAGGAGAGGGCAGCCCCACAACCAGTGGCTTCAGGCTCCCAGGAGCCTTTAAGGAACAGAGCACCGTCCCCTCCCCTGAGTCAGGGAGCAAGGATGAGAAAGAGGAGAGAACACAGGCACTCCATCTATGGAGAGATGATGAGGATGGCCAGGTCTCTCCAAGGAGGCTTCCAATTCTTAGAAGAAGAGAGAGCCAAAAGAGCCAAGAGGGGCTGAGACTGTCTTTAGAATCAGAAATATTGTTAGATAAATCTTGAGATATTGTCTTCAATGAGACACTTCATATCAAAAAAGCAGTAGTCCACACAAACAAATATTGTATAGAAGGCTTTGCATCTATAGATAAAAAATACTCCTGTATTGTTGCAGATAGTCTGACTTTGAAATCAATTTTGGCAATCTCTGTTAAAGAAATAGAAGACTTGACTAATAAGACAATAGAACTGGACTTGAAGAAAGCACAAGCAGGAGATTTGAGTAATCTGAGTAATAAAATGACAAACATTGATAAAAATTTAAAAGAAACATGCAGAGAATCTATCAGTATTAAGAGAGATGTCAGCTCACTGACCTCAATGGTTTTACAAGTGGGTCACTCATTGGAAGTGTTGGAAGATAAATTTGATAGAAATTTGATTTATATCAAAGAAGATATATTGAAGTGTCAAATCATTTCAGAAGAAATTCAAGAGAAATTGAGTACCAAAATTCATAAAGTGATTGAGCAGCTAGGACACAAACATGAGGATCTTATTAGTATATTGTCGTCCTTGTCCCAAAATAGCCACAGTCCAGTTACAGAATCTAGAGCACCAGAGATGAGAAGGAAAAGCAAGGCTATTGCAGAAGAAATTGATCTGGAGCTGGATTCTGGTAAAGGAGAGGTTTTTAAGCAAGTATTACAGGGATTACCTAAGAGAAGTGATTGGCCTGAATTCTCTGGGGAGGGTGAGTATGATCACAATGAATTTTTTTCATGGGTAGACACCTTGAAGGAAGATACTGGGCTCCCTGACACATTGATTACTAGTAGATTAAGTATTTTGTTTAAAGGTATAGCCTCAGACTGGTACAGAGATAGAAGGAGTGCTGTAGGCGCGCAAGACTGGGAGTTTTGGAAAAGAGAAATAAATGCAAAATTTGGCACATCTAATTGGAAAAGAAAGTGCTTGACTGCCTTCAACAATGACAAATTTTTGCCTGGTGTGACACCACCAATTACATGGGTGACCAGGCAAAGGAAAAGACTTAGAGCTTCTGATCCGCTATTAGACCAAGACAGTATTAACTTTAAGCTACTTTCACTGATGGATGGGGAAATTTCCTTTACAGTTAAAACAAGTATGAAAGCAGATGGAGATTGTTCCAGTTTAATCAAGCTTCCTTTAATAAATATTCCACTCCTTATGTTGCCTTAATAAAGAATTGAAATTGATAATTCTTTCAAGCTCAAGTTCTTTTTCTTTTATAACCTTCTGTTTAAAATAAATCTATTTCTCCTGTTGTTGCTAAGGAGTTATAATAACAGGGACAAAGTTATGGAGTTTTTCTTCTTTTTTATTTTGAAGAAGGTTAAAATAATAATTGATCGATTCTCTGTTGGTCTTAAGATCTACTAGAGAAACAAATGATCAAAAATAGATCTTATAAGTATGTTAACCTATTTTTAAAAATAAATATGCTGGTCCATGGAATAAATAATTAAAAAATTAATTATTTAAGGATATTTCCCGGCCAGACCCCCATTTTTCAGCTCTCTGATACCAGGAACCTTGCAGTCCTGTAGCTACAGAGAGTGACCAAAATGCTGGAATGATAATAATGATTATTCTTCCAATAATAAACACTTAGAAGCTCAAATAAATGATTTAATAAGAGCATTTGCAAGGTTTAATTGGTTTGGTAGTAAATGGTTTTCAATATAATATAAAAGATGGGCCACAGTATCATACTACTGGGGATCTTTACAGACTAGCAACCTATCTTCAAGGGGCCTCCTTAGGCAGTTTAAGAACCTTGCAATAAAGATGGGTGCCTTAGAAAGGACTTATTCCACTAGTGGCCGGGCTTAACAGCACAAATTGCCAAGACAGGAAGGGTAACACTCACTCTGAGCACTTTACCACGAAAATTCTGGAATAATTGGAAGGGTTTCAGAGCAGATGGGGTAGATTGCTCCACTAAACTTCAATGGTTGATTGGTTAATAAATAAATAATACTAATACAGAATAAGTCATAAATTACTTGCTTATGTTCATATAAGCACTTGATCTATAATGGCACAGTGTCTGATTGATAATAAATAGTTCCTGGTAACCAATGATGGAATAATGGATCCAAAGAGGTCTGTATAAATAACTTTTTGGGGTGATTTTGGTCTTCTCAGGGCACGTAGAGAGGGTTCTGCTCGTGAACTGAGGCTGGCAAGCCAGTCAGGGGAAGATTAGCACGTCCACTTGGTTCTGTCAATCAGCTGTCCTTAGATCTGCTGAATTTCTGTATTATTTTAACCACAGGATCTGTTCATCTTTTATGGCATAAATTTGATCATTCTGTACTCATCCCTTATTTTTACTATTGATATTTCTTTAAAGCCTGCAAATGTTGATTTTTACTGATTTCCTATTATCTGCTAATCATGTATATAATTTTCAATAATATTTATGAACACTTCTGGTGGTTTTTTGTGGTCTTCAAAGATCAGGATCAGTGATTTATGTGGTAATCCTTGATCTTTGATTCATTATTAAAAAATGTTTTAAACTTAATTTTCTTTAATTTTATTTAAGTTCTGATCTTTTTAGATCATTAGTAGTGCATATGTTTGTTTATTACATATACTAGGCAACCCTAACTAGGTTGTAGCTCTTCTGAGCGGTACCTGGTTGTCAGATTATTCATAAATGATCCAGACGCGGGGATAAGTTAGTACAGATGCGCGCGGGGTAGGATCCTCTGGTGCGTGGCAGAGTTAGCTGCGCGCGGGTCTCTAGTACGCGGGAACCTGCTGCTACTAGTACGTAGGGATATGTCATGATGTGGGGCTGTGCGCGGCAATTGTGACATAACACATTTCCGCGTTTAACTCCTAAAATATACATAACACCTCAATTCTGAGTGAATTTTAGGTGTAAACCCTATATTTTACAATATGTGTGAAATATTTGAATGGCCAAAAAAAATTGCCACAATGGTGTTGTAATTTTTAGTACTTTTCTTTTTTAATTATTTTAAAAATATAAGGACTTGGAATTCAAGGGTGGGGTCAGTGAGTGACCCTACCTAATTGTAGGTGAGGAATCCATTTGGGTAATAATATTTATGGATTGCTCACTCCTTATTTTGTTAATTGAGGTATTCTTATTTTTCATAGTTTGTGTTACTATTTGACAGTTTTGCTCTGTACATAGTAGCAAGCTGACACTTTGTCAACCCGGAGTCCCGCGGCTGCATACTTGTCAGAGGTCCAGGGCTGCGTAAAAATCTTGAAAGAGTGACAGGGCTGTATCTCAGCCGTGCGCAGGTGCATTGGCTGCCGCGGCTGCGTGCCGGAATTGTGACAGAACACATTTCCATCCGTAAATCCTAAAATATACACAAAACCTCAATTCTGAATGAATTTGAGGTGTCAAACCTATACGTGACAAGTGTGAAATGTTCAATTGGCCAAAAAGCTCATTAGTGGTGCCATAGTATTTTGGTCTTTCTTTCCTTAATTATTTAAAAATATATCAGGAGTTGGATTTCAAGGGTGGGGTCAATGAGTGACCCTACATAATTTTGGGTGGAAAATCCATTTTTGTAACAATATATATGGTTTTCCTACTCCTTCTTAGGTTAAATTTTTTTATTGTTTTTTTGTGTTATTTCATTTACTGTTGCAGCTTGCTCTGCAATAGTAGCAAGCTGACATTCCCCCACTCCAAGATATTGCCATATCTGAAAAAAATCTGGAGTATGTTGGGAGAAAATTAACTTCATGTGTGTTTTGGTTCCTTTTGCTGGCTCTGTAGTTTCTGAGATGTATTGGTCCATCAGGTATGTTATTCTCTGGTAACCATTCACCTTTTTTTGCAAATTCTCCTTTGTATCTTACTAAGTATAATCTAACAGCTTTTCCTTGTACTCTCTCTTGCTTGTCTCTCAATATACTGCTGACTTTCCCTTTTTCTTTCACAGGTTCAGGTTCTATTGGGATTATTGTTGGAGGGAGGTTGCTAAATTCTCTTGGTTGAAAGTGTTGGACTAGGGGTACAGGAAATACTGGGTGTTTTCTTGAAAATTCTTTACTAAAGATTACTTCCACAGAATTTTTTCCATGCATCTTTTTGATAACCAATGGTCCAACAAAGGCTGGTTTCAGACTTCTTTTACCTGCTAGATTGTTGAAGTTTGTAGTGGATATCAAGATCTGATCTCCTATTTGAAATTCAGATTTCTTATGGGATTTGTCCCATCTTTTTTTTTTGTATTCTGCTGCTTATTCTACACACTTTTGAGCATGATTATTTGCAAGATCTATCATCTTTTTAAATTCAAGAGATGTTGGATGAATAGTGTCTAAGTTATAGTATAATTTATTCCAAGGGAGTTTTGGAATCCATCCTCTTTCTAGTATGTAAGGGGCTTCTTTGGTAGTAGAATGTTAACTGCTGTTAATTGCCATTTCTAGAGTTGGGAGTAGGCTTACCCAATCATGGCAATAAACAGATGAGTTTTTCTATTCTAGACCAAAACTACAGAACCTTCTTAGCATATTTTCTAGGTTCTGTATTGTTCTTTCAGATAATCCATGAGTTTGGGGATGTTATGCTGTAGAAAATGCTAGAGTAGTACCCAGTATATCATGCAGATTCCTCCAAACCTCAGAGTTAATTTTAGGTCTATTTCACTGATTATAATCTTGGGTATACCACCATCAGCTATGATCCTGTTCCAAAAAATTAAAGCTAAATTCACAGCACTATCTTCTTTGTTGTTAGGTAATAATTTTGCCTTCTTAGAGTATCTGTCAATTATAACCAGGACAGAGTTATATGAATCAGTACCTCCAGCAGGAGGCCGGTGACAAAATCAATATTGATGATTTCCCATCTAGTTTTGGGTTCAGAGATCTTCTGTGGGAGTCAAAAACTTTTGCCAGTAGTTTATTAGATTTTCGGCAAATCTCACAGCTAGTAACATACTTAATAGTGATTTCTTTCCAGTCTATCCACCAAGCAGTTTGTTTTAATTTCTCCAAGGTTCTTTCTGTGGATAAATGCCCTGATGAACAGTTGTCATGGCATTCCTGGAGTATATGTTGTATATGTTCTTTGTTGCTTAGTACTAATACACTGGAATGTTGGTCTCTGTAATAAAGGAGACCATCCCAAAAAGTAAACCTTCCTGCTTTATAGGGTTTAAGTAATGAAGCAGGTAAACTATTTATCAGAGCTGCTTCTGGAAATTCACATTCCATAATGGTAACCAGCAGCTTGATGTCAGGGGAGTATTTTCCCCTTACTAGTTTGAAGAAAGCAGTATCTAATTCACATAAGTGGATCCCCATTCTTGGAGAATTTAATGCAAAAAGATTGATTTTCAAGATAGAAAAGATATCTTGCTCTTCAGGTTCAAATCCTGGATTGTTAGAGAAATTAGGCAAAGGATTCCTACTTAGACTATCATCATTTTGATGTTTAACTCTAACTTTATGCACTATAGTCATCTGACCTCTGTACTGTTGTATAGAAATTTGCCACCTGAGCATATGTCTGCTGGGTTTTTTTATATTCATAAGGGTTCTTACAGCATTACAGTCCGTGATCACTTGGAAATTGGTGCCTTCTAATTAATAGTGAAACTTTTATAAAGCCCATACTAGTGCCAAACATTCCAACTGACTGGCTCCATACCTCTTTTCTGTATCTTTGATCTGTCTAGATAGGAAGAGTACTGATTTCTCCATGGGTCTTTCTTGTTCTATCCTTTCTTGATGTAGATAGGCTCCTGACCCTTCCATACAGGCGTCTTTGTACAGTTTGAAGGGCGTGGAGTAATCTGTTTGGATGAGTAAAGGAGTAGAGGTCATAGCTATTTTTATTTCCTCATAGTTTTTCAATCTCTCAATTGTCATTTCAAATAGAGTTTTGTTGTTGCATATTCTGTACAGAATTTTATTTAGTATAGCAAACTTTGGTATGTATTGTCTTTAGTAACTTCAAAAAATAATGAAAGACCTTAACTCTGTTTTGTTTTGAGGCATGGGTCTATTCATGACAGCAGCTATCTTGGTTTGATCAGCAGCTAAAGTTACACCAGAGACTATATGTCCTAGGGATTTTTATTCTCCGTAGCCAAGGTTGCATTTCTTCATGGATACCTTGAATCCTGCTCTGGAGTGCCAATCGTACTTGGTTGATATGAGTATCCCAATCAGCAGAGTATATGATAACATCATCTATATATACCATCATCCATCCTTGTCTGATGTATTTACCTAGAACTGTATCCATTGTTTTCTGGAAGTGTGATGGGGCATTCTTTGTACCAAGATGTCAGCTTCCTGATGCCAGCAAATTTTCCGTCCTTTAGCTAAAGCAAGTGACATTGGTTTTGGAATAATGATTCCAAGAAAATTACGGTAAAATGCTCAAATAATTGATTTAAAAGCAAGTGAAAAGTTTGGTTGGTTTTGTTGGATTCAATTTGTTGAAATATGTATTTTTCAAGAGGGGCCACAGTTCATGCAAACTGGGGATCTTTATTGGATAACAACCTCTCTTCAAGAGGCTCTTGTGAACCATTTAAAGACCTTTTGAAAATGAGGTCTTAAATGATTGCTCATAAAAGACTAATTCAAGGAAATGGGTGGACTTCCTGTCTTAAAGCACTTATGCCTGGGTGCAAAGAGGAGACAACTTACTAGTTTAAGTACTTACTGCAACAAGATTGCAGAAATTCACGGTTGAAAGGTTCTTGGGACAATTATTGGGGTTATTTGCTGATATTCTTCAGGGAATCAATGATGGGGCCAGAATTTCTAATAATACTATCAGACTATAGCCATATATCACTTTTCTATCTTGAATAAACACTTTATCACAGATGGCAAAGGGGTCTGGATTGATACTCAAAAGTTACTGGGGTTTAAATCACTTAAAAAGGGTTGTTTATATACCTTTTTGGGGTAATAAGACATTCTCAGGGCATGTCGAGAGAGTTATTCTTGGATGCTCAGACTAGCAGGCTGGCCAGGGCTACTTGGCACTTGGTTCTGTTGCTTTCAATCTGAGAGCCTTTTCTATGTTGTATTTCTTTGTGAACCAATTGTCAGAAGGTGTTTAAATTTTAATTGGTTATTTTTATGATTCAGACACATTTCCTTATTTTTTTTTAATTTCTTTTGAGTGACGTGGGTAGAAGTGGGTATTAGTCAATTTTACTGAATCTTCTGCACATGTTGGGAATTTATAATAATTTTTAGGCTAACTCCTTGTTGTGTTTTGTGGTTCATAAAGATTAGGCAATCTCATTTACATGACAACCTTCATTATTGTTTCCCACAATTTATTTGCTTTATATTTTGATTTTCATATTTTTTTATTCAATATTCTTAGTTTTCAGACATCCCTCTGTCCGGCAGTCAAGTTTTCACATATACATGATGTATGCATGCAGGTTGCAGCCTGTTCTTGCAGTACCTGGCTTTCAGGCTTAGTACAATTTTTGTTGATGCCTGCAGGCTTGACAGCTACATGCGGGAATCTGTCTCCTGCGGCCAGTCAGTCATTTTGCATGCGGGCCTTTTGAAATGCGCCTACATATTGAGTTTCAGGCGTGTGTACCCTTACTGTATGAATGCGGGACCGTGTGTGGGAATTGTGACGCAACACAAATCCGCCTGTAACTCCTAAAATATACATAACACCTCAATTCTGACTGAATTTTAGGTGTAAAACCTATACATGGCATAATTTGTGAAATGTTAAAGTTTCCAAAAGGTTCCATGGTGGTGTCATGGTCTGTTGGTCATTTTGTTTAATAATTATTTACCAAGGTAAGGAGTTAGAATTAAAGGGTGGGGTCATTGAGTGAACCTACTCAATTTTGGGTGAAAGATCCATTTCTGTAATAATATTCATGGATTTCTCACACCTTCTAATTTTATTGTTTTATTTTTGTTTTAAATCTGCTTTGACAGGTTGCTCTGTCCAAGTAGCAAGCTGACACAAAGGGCATCCTAAGAAATTCATATATTCCCAAATTACAGATTATTCTCATAAACTTCCTTCTTTCAGTGCTTATAGTTATCTGGTGCAAACCTTCAATCATATCCATATTAGTGATATATTTTGCCTTGGACAAGTTATGTAGAGCATGATCAATCCAGTTTATAGGATAATAATCTGGCTGAGTATAATTATTGAGCATTCTGAAGTCTCCTAACATTCTTGACTTGTCATTATGCCAAGCTATGATTACAGGTGTGGTCACATCTACCTGCTCATTGTGCCCTACTTTCCATAATACTTGTAAGTCTATCAGTTCTTGGATATGTTCCTCAAGAGCTATTCTAGACTTAGGACTAGAGGGATAGGCTGGTCTTCTTGAGTTTGGAGGATAAGGAGGCTTAATGGTCAATGTTAATACCATATCATGTCCTTTAATATAACCAATGGGATGATCATTAGTAAAAAAAGCATTTTTGTTCTCAAAACAGACTGTCAATATATCTTTCTTCTGTTTTTCAGAAAGTTTCATATTCAGAGCTACTTGAGAGAAGTATTATTGATCAAAGTCTTCTGAATACTTTTGATAAGTAGAGGGAGGGAAGTTAGATTGAATGGTGCATATCTTAAACTTCTTTTCCCAACGACCACCCACTGTGAATTATCTCCCTTTACTCTGGAACACATCTATATCTTATAGACATAAGGCATCATTACCTATTATCAGGTAGTCACATAGTCTGTTGAGCAATACTACAAATTCCACTTGTATTCTCAAAGATCCTTTATTATGGGGTAGTATTATAGGAGCATTCCATACTCCAATAGCATTGATGGTAGAGTTGCAAGAGCTAAACATGGCTCTTGGGACGGGCAGAAGGTGTTCTTTCCAATTGGGATCCCATTTGTTTAAGAATTCAGAAAAGACACATGAGCAGAAAGCTCCACTATCCAGTAATAACCTTATAGGTCTGTCTTTATACAATCCTGTTGCATAGCAAGTTTGACCAGTGGTATAAATTTGCCACTCATAGGTTCAAATGTTAATGGCTTAACATCCCTAATATTTCTAAAAATTATGGTAGGATCACATTGTGGGGTCAAACTAGAATCCCCATGGATGTTATTGATTTCTATAGAAGTGCCTATATCTCCTTCTATAACATTAACAGGGTTGGTCAGGATCAATTCACATTCAGAAAGGGATCCTTTCGTATCAGCTGTATCTTCATAGTTCTGATTCCCTTCAGCCTCCTGCTCTCCTTCCAAGACTGCTATCTTTTGTTTTGGTAATGGGAATTCTTGTCTCATATTCCCTGTCTTGTTGAAATTCCAACAAGTTCCAGGCATCCTCTCTTTTTCCCTATTCTCATTAGGCTTCTTGTTAGCAGATCTATTTATCAGAGGGGCTTTTTCTCTGGTTTTTTTAATGTTGTAGTTCTCTTTGGTTCTAGAAGGGACTTTCTTGCCTAAACCATTCATGTCTATGACTTCTTCTAACAAATTGATTAGAGTTGGCAAATCAGCATCCATACTCATCCTGCGTCTTACACTATGGTTAAGATTTTCAGGACACAAGTTGAGAAGTCTTTCATTTACTTCCTCTTTATCAGAAACTGGATAGAAGCAATCTAGTCTTTTCTTCTGTTCCAAGAACCATTTGTGAGGCTTATACTTGGAGGGGTCAAATGAGGAATTTTTGAAATTTTTCATCATTTTTCTTTTCTAAATTCTCAAACCAAATTGTTCTTTAATCAGGAGTTTCCAAGAATTCCATGGTAAGGATCCTAATTCTTCTCTTATACTTATAAACCAGTCTAAAGCTACTCCTTCAAATAGTCTGGGCAGCCTGACTATAGCTACAGCTTCTGGTAAGTCATAAGTATCAATAGTGTAGTCAATAAATTTAACTAAATTTATATGATTGTACTCTCCTTCATGGGAGAACTTGGGCCATTCAGAAATAGGGGGTAACAGTTTGAGGGCTTGCTCCATCTCAGGGGTAGGAATAGGCCTGAAGGTTTAACTCTTATGCATTCCAAGTAAGGATGGTGCATAAGGAGTAGTTGTTTGTCTGGGAGGTTTTGGTTCCTCCATGGTACTCACCAAGGGGTTGGTCAGACGGACTTTTAAGTCTCTAAGATCACTCTTGATCAGATTATGTTGCAGGTCCACTTTACTATTAAGCAGATCCAATTTTTCACTAAGGGATAAAATGGAGCTGTTAGTAGTGGTTACCAATTCTTTTTTTTAACGGTTGGAAAGACATAATAAAATCTTCTTGGATTCCTGATAACATATTCTGAATTGTTTGAGTCTGTCTGATCCTATCTTGATTAATTGTCTTTAATAATTTTTCTGTGTGTTCTTTGATATCTTCCATTCCTACAGTCTTTGTTTGGTTATTAATCAATTTGGCTACAACTGAGGTTAATTTATCCATTTGTCAGCTTGCTACTATGTACAGAGCAACCTATCATAGCAACACAACACTAAAAAAAAGAATATTGAAATTAACAAAAGAAGGAGTGAGAAATCCATGAAAATTATCATGGAAATGGATTCCTCACCCAAAATTAGGTAGGGTGACTCACTGACCCCACCCTTGAAATCCAAGTCCTTACATTTTTAGAATAATTAAAAATAAAAGTACTAAAAATTATGAAACCACTATGTCACCTTTTTTCCATTTTAACATTTCACACGTGTTGCCAAGTATAGGGTTTACACCTAAGATTCACTGAGAATTGAGGTGTTGTGTATATTTTAGGAGTTACATGCGGAAATGTGTTATGGAAGAATTCCCGCGCGCAGCCCCACATCATTACATACCCCTACATACTTGTAGTAGCAGTTTCCCGCATACTAGAGACCCGCGCGCAGCTAATTCTGCCACGCACCCAGCAGATCCTACCCCGCGCGCATCTGTATTGACTGTTCCCCTTGTCTGGATTGGTCATGACTAATCTGAAATCCAGGTACCGCTCAGAAGAGCTACAACCTAGTTAGGGTTGCCTGGAATATGTAAAAGTTTGTTATATGCATTAGTAATAGTCTAAAAAGATCAAAAATTACATAAAATTAATAAAAATTAAGTTTATAACATTTTTTAATACTAAATCAAACATCAAGGATTACCACGTAAATCATTGACTCTGATCTTTGAAGACCACCAAATTTACAAGGAGTGTTCATAAAAATGATTAAAGATTATCTACGTGATCAGCAGATGATGGAAAATAAGTAAAATTCCACATCTGTTCACTTTAAAGCAATACTTATAGTACAAATGAAGGATGAGGGCATAATGATCAAATTTACGCCATAATAGATTAACAGATCCTGTGGAAAAAATAGTACAGAAATCCAGCAGATCAAAGGTCAGCTGATTAATGGCACCAATTGGACGTGCTAATCTTGCTCTGACTGGCTTTCGGGCCTCAGCCCATGAGAAGAACTCTCTCTACGCTCCCTGAGAAGCTCAAAATCACCCCAAGGTATTTATACGGACCTCTTTGGATCCATTATTCCATGATCAGTTTACCAATAATTATTATCATCAATAAGAAACCATGTGATTTTTAGTAAAGCTCTCATGATGAATCTAAGCAAGTGATTTATGACCAAGTCTGTAGTATTATTATTTATTTCTTAAAACCAATCAACCCTTGAAGTTTAGTCAGGCAATCCACCCCATCTGCTCTGAAACCCTTCCTATTATTGCAAGATTTTCGTGCTAAAGTGCTCAGAGTGAGTATTTCCCTTCCTGTCTTGGCCCTTGTGCTGTTATGCCTGGCCATTAGTGGAATAAGCCCTTTCTAAGGCACCCATCATCATTCCAAAGTTCTTAAACTGCCTAAGGAGGCCCCTTGAAAAGAGGTTGCTTCGTCTGTAAAGACCCCCAGTAGTATAATACGGTGTCCCCTCTTTTATATAAATATTGAAAACATCTTATTACCAAAAAAATTAAACCTTGCAACTTCTCTTATTATATTATTTATTTGGGCCTCTAAGCGTTTATTTTTGGAATAATAATTTTTATAATCATTCCAGTATTTTTATCACTCTCTGTAGCTAAAGAACTGCAAGGTTCCTGGTATGAGAGAGCTGACATTATTATAAAGCAGATCTAATTTCTCACTAAGGTACAGAATGGAGCTTTTAGTGGTGGTTACCAATTCTTCTTTTAAAGTTTGAAAAGATATAACAGAATCTTCTTGTATACCTGATAAAATACTCTCAAATGTTTGAGTCTGTCTGATTTTACCTTCATTAATTGTCTCAAATAATTTTTCTGTATGTTCTTTAATATTTTCCATTCCTACAGTTTTTGTTTGATTATTAATTAATTTGGCTACTAATGAGGTTAATTTATCAATCTGGGTATAAACACTGTCCAAATTTCCTCAAAAAATCTTGAAATTATGGCGCATATCATTAGAAAACAATTAATTACAACAGAGGTTGGTTTGGTTTCAGAATTAGAGGCTAAGTGTGGTACACCTTTTCCCACTAATGAGCTGAGGATATTATCTGATCCCAATACTTCTGTCCCTTTGGATTTGGATGGGAAGAATATCTCTTCTTTCCTGATCCTTTGCCTTTAATTTGGGCTAATTTATCCCAAGGATTCCACTTTTTTATGTAGCATTCTAGCTCTTTTGTGGGAATCATTTTCTGAAGAGCTATCTGAGTAGCTTTTGCCTGGGATATAATCTTTTTCATTGATACCATGTCCTCTTTGGCTTGTGCTTCTTTGAACTCTTCCCAATAATTCTTGTTCCTCTGACTAAGTCTTTGATCCTGGCTTCCTTGGCCAGATTCTGCTGAGGTTCCTGCAAGGAATCTTCTTGTAATGGAGGGGGGCTTAATAATTAAACCCTCTGCATCTCTTGGTTGGGGAAGGGCAGAAGTACTTGGGGCTGTTCCTTGTCCATCAACATTTGATTCCCAGGTTCCAGTCCCCTCATGGTTTTCATTATTGGGGGTCTCATGGTTACAGGGAGCTCCTGGAAAAGATCCATAGGAGGGAATTCTCCCTGAGGCTGTTGTGTTACGTCTATTCATATTTGATATAAATTTTTACAAGTATTTTTATTTCTACAGAAAAAATTAATCAAAAAAAGTTTTATTTAAAACTCACTTAAGTTGATATTCAAAGGTAACAAGACTTTATTGCAATTAAATTGGTCCTTGGTAGAAAATGCTTTGGGCTCTTGGTGTGTCTAAATGAGGTCTTCACCTGTCAAATCAATATTTACAGGGAGTCCAGAGATATCTGGGACTTCTTGATCTAATAAATCAGTTTCAGTGGTGGTGGTTTCTGGTATAGGAGGGTTCACTGATTTAAACAGGTTATTTCATTGGTCAATAAAATATATTAATAATATTTTAATAAAATATTATGGTAATAAAAGTTGTATACTTAATTTTATATTTCAAAAAGTAATTTATACGGTATTTCTTCCAAGCTTTATATTTCCTTAATAGGGCCTGGAAGTTCATAAGCATCTGAAGATCTTCTTGTTCAAGGTGTTTATCTAAGTGTTTACTTGCAGAAGAGATATTAAGTTTCTCAGCTTGCTTTAAACCTTGCCAACCAGTAGGTTTATAATTTACAATATATTCTTCATTTCTTATCTTTAAAAGACTTAAATAATATATTATTAATTCTGCATTGATTTTGAGATCCACTGAAAAATAATTTAATGATCATCACAGTTATAGAGTCAGATATATTAACCTTTGAATTAATTTTACGTGAAATGTCTGGTCCAAGGTATTAATTATAATAAAATGGAATATTTCCTTGCCAGACCCCCAATTTTCAGCCTCCTGGATTCCAAGACCCTTGATATCCTTTGGCTACCAGAGGTTATAGAATAAATAATAAATATATTATTTCATAAATTCAGAAAAAATAAATAAAATATGTCAGCCTGCTACTTAGCACAGAGCAACCTGACAAAGCAACAACAATAATAATATTAACAAAATTAAAAGGAACAAAGATAAATGAATAAATAAAATTATTATAAAATGAAGGAGTAGGAAATCCATAAATATTATTGCAGAAATGGATTCCCCACCCAAAATAAGGTAGGGTCACTCACTGACCCCACCCTTGAATTCTTACTCCTTATATTTTTTAATTAATTTAATAAAAAATGGTAAATGACCACGGCACCAGTATGGCACCTTTTAGCCATTTTAATATTTCACATGATATGTCATGTATAGGTTTCACACCTAAATTTCAGTCGAAATCCAGGTGTTGTGTGTAGTTTAGGAGTTACACGGGAAATTGTGTTTTGTCACAATTCCCGCACGCAGCCCCGCGTCCCTACAGCGTTGGACTCCCGCGTACGCCAACTCCCGCACGAGGCCCCGCGTCCCTACAGCGCTGAACTCCCGCGCGCATCTGAGCAGCGGATCAGTCCCTGCGCGCATTTGAATGGACTGATCCCCGCGCCTCCTATGACATCCAGGTACCACTCAGAGAAGCTACAACATAGTAGGATCTACACTACATATGTAAAGCTAACACACGAGCATAGATTATGGTTCAAAAACATTAAAAATCAATTGAAATTAGTTAATAACTAATTTTAGTATTTTTTTATTAATTAATTAAAGATCCAGACTCACCACGAAATAAGTTGATCAGAATCTTCAAAGACCACGAAACTACATAAGGAGTGGTCGTAAAAATTATTAAAAATTACATACAGGATCAGCAGAGGATGGAGAATCAATAAACATCCACGTCTGCTCACTTTGGACCAGTACTTACTGTACAAATTGAGGATCAGTGCAGGATCAGCAAAATGACTAATCTATTGATTAACAGATCCTGCAGCTAAAAAGGAGCTGTTCCTTGACAGATATAAAGCCAGCAGGCTAACAGCACCTTGTGGACGTGTCAATCTTGCCCTGATTGCCCCCCAAGCCTCAGCCCATGGCTAGTACTCCTTCTAGAGGTCCTCAAGCACCCAAAAAGAAAATTTAAACAGGCTCTTTTTGCCCTTCTGTTTCCAATCATTTAATCAGTTATCAGGAATTATTTATTATCAATCAGACACGGTGTCATTGTTAATCAAGTGCTTATATGAAGATAAGCAAGTGATTTATGACTTAGTCTGTAGTAGTATTATTTACCTTTATTAACCAATCAACCATTGAAGTTTAGTCAAGCAATCAACCCCATCTGCTCTGAAAACCTTCCAATTATTCCAGGATTTTCGTGGTCAAGTGCTCAGAGTGAGTGTTTCCCTTTCTGTCTAGGCCACTTGTGCTGTTAAGCCCGGCCATTAGTGGAATAAGTCCTTTCTAAGGCACCCATATTTATTCCAAGGTTCTTAAACTGCCTAAGGAGGCCCCTTGAAGAGAGGTTGCTAGTCTGTAAAGATCCCCAGTAGTATAATACTGTGGCCCCCCTCTTTCATATTATATTTATAATATTTATAACCAAACCAAATAAACCTTGCACTTGCTCTTACCATACCATTATTGGAGCCTTAAAGTGTTTATTCTTTGGAATATTATTGCTCCAAGTTCTTTTATCACTCTCTGTAGCTAAAGGACTGCAAGGTTCCTGGTATCAGAGAGCTGACAACTGGGGGTCTGGCCGGGAAATATCCTTAATAATTAATTGTTTAATTAATTATCTCCTGGACCAGTTATTTATATAAAAAAATTATATATATAAGTAGAAATACTTATTATTTATCTTGATCTTTTGATTTGTCCAGTGGATTTAAAAACCAACGGAGAATTGATCAATTATTATTTAAATCTTCTTAAACAGAAAAAAGAAGAAAAATTTCGCAACTTTGTGCCTGTTGTTATAACTCCTGAACAGAAACAAGAGAGACTTCTTTGTTATAGACAACAAATCTTAAAAGAAAAGGAACAAGAGTTAGAAAGAATTATCAATTTTAACTCCTTGTTAAGACAGCACAAAGAGTGGAAAACCTATCAAAGAAAGCTTTCTGATTTTAAGAGACGGTATCCAAATTATAAAAGTGAGCTTTGATCTCCTTTTTATTTTTTTATAAAAAAATCACAAAAACTCGAAAATTATAAAAAAAAAAATATTATAAAAGAAATAAATATATAACTTATATTTTTTTATTATTTTATCATTTCTAGTGGACTTTGTCTTTGGTGATCTTATTGACCAAGACCTCTTAGAGGACGTCCCAGACTGTGGACCCTTGGATTTGTCCCAAGATTTGATTGGAACCCACTCAGATCCCGTTGGAATACCCTCCAAGGACGGACCTGACCCCAACAAGGACTTAGTGCCTTTAAACCTTCATATAAGTAAGACATATATTTTTTTTTAAAAAAAAAAAATTACTCGAAAAAAATTATCTTTTTGATTTTTTTACAAAGTTTCGACGAAAACTTACATAATCTTTAAAAATTCATCAAAACAGACGCAACACCCGCGCCAGTGGACGCGCCCCGTCATATGGATCTTTGCCCGGAGGAACCCGTGCACGCAAGGATGCCAGTCGCGAACGCAATGTGGATCGAGCCAGTGATTGCTCCGATCCGAGCGACCGTGACATCAACCGCGGCCGCCGACTCGACCAACTCACCGTTGGAGAGCCGTCCCTTGTTGAACGTGAAATCTCAGGAGGATACCGTTCCACCTACGCCACCCCAGCCGGACTCCTCCAAGGAGGACAAAATAAAGGTATTGGTGAAAGAACACGTGGGTCATTGGGAACTGTTCAAACAGGCTCAGACCCAGGAAGACCAGTAGGGTATGAGAAAGGCCATATCTTTGGCAAAGAAGACTCAAATAACCCTCCAAAAATTGATTCCCAAGAGAGAAGTAGAAGGTTACGTGAAGAATTGGAATACTTGGGACCAATTAGTTTCCTTAAGAGGAAACAACAACAACAGGAAGAAGAGATCTCTAGCCCATCAGAAATTAAAGAGTCCCAAAGAGTGGGACAATATAATATCTTTGGCAAGAAAATGGAAGAAAGTGTACCGCAATTAGACGTAGAAACTTTCAACTTGTTTTCCATAAATGTTTCTCATAACTTTGATATCATTGGCAAATGTTTTGATAAAGTATATGAGCAATTGGATAAAGTAAATACCAATTTTGGTAAAGTCATGCAATCCCAATCCAACTTGATCAAAATCAATGAGTTAGAACTAAAACAAATAAGAGACAGCATTAGTTTGAGTAAAGGAGAACTAATGAATTACCTAGAAAACAATACTTCAGCTATCGAAGAAAAAATTCTTCTATCTATTGAACAAATCAAAGAAGGTATTAATAAAAAAGACCACACTTCACCTTGTCAGCCTGCTACTTAGCACAGAGCAACCTGACAAAGCAACAACAATAATAATATTAACAAAATTAAAAGGAACAAAGATAAATGAATAAATAAAATTATTATAAAATGAAGGAGTAGGAAATCCATAAATATTATTGCAGAAATGGATTCCCCACCCAAAATAAGGTAGGGTCACTCACTGACCCCACCCTTGAATTCTTACTCCTTATATTTTTTAATTAATTTAATACAAAATGGTAAATGACCACGGCACCAGTATGGCACCTTTTAGCCATTTTAATATTTCACATGATATGTCATGTATAGGTTTCACACCTAAATTTCAGTCGAAATCCAGGTGTCGTGTGTATTTTAGGAGTAACACGAGAAATTGTGTTTTGTCACAATCCCCGCACGCAGCCCCGCGTCCCTACAGCGCTGGTCTCCCGCGTACGCAAACTCCCGCACGCAGCTCCGCGTCCCTACAGCGTTGGACTCCTGCGTACGCCAACTCCCGCACGCAGCCCCGCGTCCCTACAGCGCTGAACTCCCGCGCGCATCTGAGCAGCGGATCAGTCCCCGCGCGCATTTGAATGGACTGATCCCCGCGCCTCCTATGACATCCAGGTACCGCTCAGAGAAGCTAAAACATAGTAGGATCTACACTACATATGTAAAGCTAACACACGAGCATAGATTATGGTTCAAAAACCTTAAAAATCAATTGAAATTAGTTAATAACTAATTTTAGTATTTTTTTATTAATTAATTAAAGATCCAGACTCACCACAAAATAAGTTGATCAGAATCTTCAAAGACCACGAAACTACATAAGGAGTGGTCGTAAAAATTATTAAAAATTACATACAGAATCAGCAGAGGATGGAGAATCAATAAACATCCACTTCTGCTCACTTTGGACCAGTACTTACTGTACAAATTGAGGATCAGCGCAGGATCAGCAAAATGACTAATCTATTGATTAACAGATCCTGCAGCTAAAAAGGAGCTGTTCCTTGACAGATCTAAAGCCAGCAGGCTAACAGCACCTTGAGGACGTGTCAATTTTGCCCTGATTGCCCCTCTAGCCTCAGCCCATGGCTAGTACTCCTTCTAGAGGTCCTCAAGCACCCAAAAAGAAAATTTAAACAGGCTCTTTTTGCCCTTCTGTTTCCAATCAGTTAATCAGTTATCAGGAATTATTTATTATCAATCAGACACGGTGTCATTGTTAATCAAGTGCTTATATGAAGATAAGCAAGTGATTTATGACTTAGTCTGTAGTAGTATTATTTACCTTTATTAACCAATCAACCATTGAAGTTTAGTCAAGCAATCAACCCCATCTGCTCTGAAAACCTTCCAATTATTCCAGGATTTTCGTTGTCAAGTGCTCAGAGTGAGTGTTTCCCTTCCTGTCTCGGCCACTTGTGCTGTTAAGCCCGGCCATTAGTGGAATAAGTCTTTTCTAAGGCACCCATATTTATTCCAAGGTTCTTAAACTGCCTAAGGAGGCCCCTTGAAGAGAGGTTGCTAGTCTGTAAAGATCCCCAGTAGTATAATACTGTGGCCCCTCTTTTTATATTATATTTATAATATTTATAACCAAACCAAATAAACCTTGCACTTGCTCTTACCATACCATTATTGGAGCCTTAAAGTGTTTATTCTTTGGAATATTATTGCTCCAAGTTCTTTTATCACTCTCTGTAGCTAAAGGACTGCAAGGTTCCTGGTATCAGAGAGCTGACAAAATATTTGGTTAAAGCTTATTGCAAGGTTAATTGGTTTGGTAATGGTTTATTGTTATAAATAAATATAGATAAATTGATTATTGAATATTTTCATAGATGGGCCACAATTATATTGGGGATCTGGAACAACTCTCTCAGGGAATTCAGTATTAAAACAAATCGGCCTGGTTAATTTGGGCCCTTTAGTTTAAAGGATATTTTTCCCAAAGATAATATGTATATATAATACATGGTGAGATGTCAGGGCTTTGTAACCAATCTTCCACGACAGAGAAAGGATAATAAGACTCACTGGTACATTATGAAATAATTTGGGTACCTGTTTGGGACGTGCACTGATGGGTGAAACCTGTATCCTGGGGTTTAATAGGTTTTTCAGAAGTTTAAATTGATAAGAAGAGTTTGAGGACGGATATTGTTGATCAGACTAAGCCATAAATCACTTACTCATCTCTTATAATTATTTGATTACCTTGGCACTGTTTCTGGATATAAATTTAACTGGGTCTCTGGGTATCAATATCCTCTAAAGAGCTCTTTATTCATAGGTTTTGGAGTCCCAATATTGTCCTTCTGAGGGGTACAGGGGCTCAAAGGGACAGAAACTGAGGCTAGCAGGGTCACCAGTGGTAGCATGTCACGTGTTCTTGGTTCTTTAACACGGGTAGAATCTAACTCAACAGGGTATGGGGATTATTCTACTCTATAATGGATGTTTGGACGTGTGAATAACACTAATCTATACTTTTTATTTATTATTTAATTAATTATACTTGGTAAGTGTTCCCAATATGTTAATGATTATTTTAATAGAAATTCCTACGGATATTCTGATGCCAGGTGAGTTCTAATTATGTATTAAATATTTCGAGTAAAGTCATGATATTTATTTTACTGCTTATTTTTGAAATTCAGTTGATTTAAAAAAATAATTACTTAGAAATTCAAGTCACAGGTATTCATGTGATATTTTTACATCATAAGTTTTCTTAGTATGTCAAACAAATTTTGATCTCTAGAATTTCTCATAATATTATATTAAAGTATTTTAATATATTTTGAGAAGTACTCAGTATCTTATTTTCAACATTTTTGGTACTTTGAATTATATTTAATAAAAAATGGATATAAAGTTTATTCAAGTATTATTATATGAATTTATGTACTTTTAGACTATCTAATATCCACAGGAACATTTATTACATATGTAGAATGTTCCCATAGAGGTTTTAGCATGTTTAAGCGGTACCTAAGTTTCTCAGGCGGCCTGTCACTTTTTCAACCTGTAGTCCCTTGGCTGCGTACTTGTCAGAGGCCCGGGGCTGCGTACACAGATTTGAAAGAGTGACAGAGCTGTATCTCAGCCGCGTGCGGGTGCATTGGCTGCAGCGGCTGCGTGTGGGAATTGTGAAAGAACACATTTCTGTCTTTAACTCCTAAAATATACACAACACCTCAATTCTGACTGAATTTTAGGTTTGAAACCTATACGTGAAAATATGTGTGAAATAATTCTTTGGCCAAAAATTTGAATAGTGGTGCAGTGGTATTTTGGTCTTTCTTTCCTTAATTGTTTTGACATATAACAAGTTGGATTTCAAGGGTGGGGTCAGTGAGTGAACCTACCTAATTTTGGGTTCAGGATCCATTTCTGCAATAATATTCATGTTTTCCTACTCCTTTTGAGGCTAATGTTATAATAATTATTTTTAGGTTAGTTCTGTTACTTTTGCAGCTTTCTCTGCAATAGTAGCAATCTGGCACAACTCCCCATAAACTCTTCCTGGTATGAGAAGTAAATATTGCAAAACCATGGTAAATACTCCTGACTAGACAACCCATACTCCAGTTCAGTACATGCCCTTTCTGGAAAGGTCCATTAATCAATCTGACAAGCCACAGTCCAAGCCCAATTGGTCAAAATTTAATAACATGGGGCATCCCAGCCCCAGTACCAGGCACTTGTCCTCAACTCGCTTCTCACATATACTGGCCTCTACTTCCCTCCTGGAATAATTCACCTCAAGGAAGCAGTATAATACTTCTTCTGGGTTAGTCCCTCATCCAATAGGTGTAATCTCAGCACAAGAAAGCCAACCAGCCTAACTTACTCATCTCACCTACCCCGCTGTTGATACACTTACAGGATTCCCTTATCAATATTCTCCAGAGTCTTACTCCTGGATTCTTCCCCTTCATAATTTTCCTCACTTAATTAATTTCCGCCTTGAAATCAATCTCTTATCTCTATCCTGAGTTCTGTGAGAAGTAGTGCCCGTGCCCTCAGCCCGTTGCACACCAGGGGCAGTTGTGACAGTGAGGCGTGTGAGGTTTCTCAATATTTTTATCTTTATAGACTAGTTTTTTTCCCCCAAATATTTAGAATGGATTAAACAAAATAAGCTGACATGAATAGTCATGATTTTTTTTAAATAATAAATAATTTTGATCAAATGGGGTATGAGGCGAGTGGATAAAAAAAGAATGACATGAAACATTTTTGAAGTACTTCACCAATGAGCAATCAAAACAAATCATATAACATGGAAATGTTGGTATGTGATTTTATTGGTGGATAGAATTCCAAACCTCATGGTAAACCAATTAAATAAAATTATTGATATGAAAAAATAATATACGTTTGAAATAATTTTCAACAAGTGAAATATTTTAGTGGTGTACAAGACTCAAATGGGCCATGTGGCATGCTACACAAATCAAATGGGCCATTCAGCACGCTACACAATGCAAATAGGCTTTGTGGCATGCTAAACGGCTCAAATGGGCTGTGGGGCAAGCTACACAGCCAATTTGAGTTGTGCAGGGTGCCAAAAGGCCCATTTGAATTGTTTGGAAAGCTACACAACTACAATCAATTTGTTTAGCCTCCAAAAGACTTGACTGCAGTTTTTTAGCCCCCAAATGGCAGTTTAGGTTTTTGTGGCACCATGCACAACAATATTGAAGTTGTTTGGGGTTGTAAATAACTCAAATCTAGTTAAATTCTGTCCCAAACACCTCAAAGTATTATTGGCAAAAAAATAAAATTAATAAAAATACAAAAAAAAAACAGAAATCAACCAAAAAATCAAATTTTTTGGTTTAAAAAAAAAACAAACAATCAAATATAGAATATAACATAATATAAAAATAATTAAATCATTGCACAACCCAAGGGGGTTTTATACCCCATTAAAAATGTCTAAATGGTTCTTTACGGGGGTATAAAATTCAACAATGCCCATTATGGGGGGTATATGCCGCCCCAGGGGTTGCGCGTGTTTGAAACAACCCTTTGTAGTAGTGTATGGGCCGCCACACGTTGATTGGGTCATTTGGGACCCTAAAAAACTCTCAAAGGTTGTGTGCGGCCCTAAAAGAGTCCCACAGGTCATGTGGGGCCCTGAAAAACTCCCACAGGTTGTTTGGGGCCCTAAGAAACTCCAGCAGATTGTGTGAGGCTCTACACGACTCCCACAAGACTGGGATTTATGAATTCCCAATCCTCTATTTCAAAAATGGGCAGCCATGCATGTCTGTGCTTTGAAAATATTCAATTTGAAAAAGGATAAATATTTCAAAATAACATGCAACAGACATGGAGTATAGGAGGGGCCATACCTCACAAAGCGGTCTCACACAACAAATGTTGGGTGTCAATTAATGATCAGTTCAACTTTCAAAGTAGGAGATTGCATGTGGCACCTCTCAATTAGAAATTGCAAATAGAATCATGAAGAATCTTCAAATCACTCAGTTCATCCTCAAATGAGGAGAATCTCTGGTGTAGCCTTAGATCAACTAAAGGTAGGCATGAAAGATGGGCTCAAAAGAATTGAAATGAAAAGGAAATTCAGCAGGATTGATGGTGGTGAAAACATAGAAAATAGGAAAATCAATGACATCAAGCAATGTAAAAATTATGGCCAGCAATTATGTAAGCTTGCTACTATTGCAGAGCAAGCTGCAAAAGTAACTAAAATAACATAAAAGTAATAATAATACAACTAACCTAAGAAGGAGTAGGAAAATCATAAATATTAATATAGAAATAGATTCTCCACCCAAAATTAGGTAGGGTCACTCACTGACCCCACCCTTGAAATCCAACCCCTTATATTTTAAAAATAATTAAAAGGAAAAGTACTAAAATTACAACACTACACGCGGAAATGTGTTATTCCCACGCGCGGCCCCGTCAGCAGCAGGATCCCGGGTACTAGAGACCCGCGCGCAGCTGATTTTGCCACGCACGCAGCGGATCCTACCCCGTGCGTACACGCGGAAATGTGTTATGTCACAATTCCCGCGCGCAGCCCTTCCAGCAGCAGGATCTCGCGTACTAGAGAACCGCGCGCAGCTGATTTTGCCATGCACCCAGCGGATCCTACCCCGCGCGTACACACGGAAATGTGTTTTGTCACAATTCCTGAACGCAGCCGCAGCAGCCAAAGCACCCGCGCGCAGCTGAGATACAGCCGTTTCAACCCGTCGAGGTTGTGTATGCAGCCCCGGGGCCTCTGACAAGTACGCAGCCGCGGGACTACGGGCTGACAGAGTGACAGGCGGCTCAGATACCGCGTAAATAGGCTACAACATACACGGGAACTTTCTACATATGTAATAAAGGTTTCTGTGGATAGTAGACTGTCTAAATATAAATAATATTATATAAAAATACATAAATAATACTTACACCTATTTTTATTTTTATATAATGCAAAGTACGAAGAATGTCGAAAATAAGACAATGACAACTTCAAAAATATAATAAAATACTTTAATATACTTTTATGAGAATTGCCATACATCAATATTATTTTGAAATACTAAGAAAGATAATGATGTAATAATATTACATGAATTCTCATGAATTATATTTTTAAGTAATTATCTTAACAAATTAACTGGAACTTGAAAATAAAGACTAAAATCAATATTATAAATTTTACTCCAGTTATATAATACATATTGAGGACTTAACTGACATCAAAATTTCCTTAGAGATGTCTAATAATATAATTATTAGATTTCTGGGAACATATACTAAGGATAAATTAATTAAATAATACATAAATAGGACAGATTAGTGTTATTCACACGTCCTAATGTCCATTATAAGGTAGAATGATTCCCATACCCTAAGGAATTAGATGCTACCCGGGCTATAGCACCAAAAGCACATAACAGGCTACCAACGGTTACCCTGCTAGCCTTAGTGTCCGTCCCTTTGAGTACCTATAACCCTCAGAAGGACCATATTGGGACTCCAAAAACTATAAATACAGATCTCTTTTGAGGATGTTGATGGGCGGAGACCCAGGAATATTCATATCCAGACGCCGTGCCAAGGTAATCAAATACTTATTAGAGATAAGAAAGTGATTTATGGCAATTTCTGATCAGTAATATCTGTCTTCAAACCTCTTTTTATCAAATAAAACTGCTGAACAAACTTATAACCCCAGTATACAGGTTTAACCTATCAGTACATGTCCCAAACAGATACCCAAAGGATTTAATAATATACCAGTGAGTTGTATTATTCTTTCTCTGTTGTGGTAGCTTGGCTACAAGGCCCTACCACTCCATTGTGTATTTTATATACATATTATCTTTTGGGTATAATAATCTTCAAACTAAAGAACCCAAAGTAACCAGGACTACGTGTTTTCATACTGAAATCCCTGAAGAGGGGTGTTAAAGATCCCCAATATAATTGTGGCCACTCTATAAATATTTAAAAATCAATTTTTATTTGAAACAATAAACTATAACCAAACCATTTAACCTTGCAATAAGCTTAATCCAAGTATTCTACGGATCTTTGCTGCATTTATTAAATAATATATTTATTATTTACTCTATCACCTCTGTTAGCTAAAGGATAGCAAGGGTCTTGGAATCCAGGAGGCTGACAAATTATGTCAGCTTGCTACTATTTCAGAGCAAGCTGCAAAAGTAACAGAAATAACATTAAAATAATAATAAAAAAATTAAAGAAGAAGGAAAACCATAAATATGAATGCCAAAATGGATTTTCCACCCAAGATTAGGTAGGGTCACTTGCTGACCCCACCCTTGAAATCCAAATCCTTATATTTTTAAATAATTAAGGAAAAGAAAGACCAAAATATCACGGCACCACTATTATACTTTTTAAACAGTTGAATATTTCATATGTATTTTCACCTATAGGTTTTACACCTGAAATTCAGTCAGAATTGAGGTATTGTGTATATTTTAGGAATTACAGACGGAAATGTGTTCTGTAAAAATTCCCACACGCAGCCACTGCAGCCAATGCACCCGCGCGCGGCTGAGCTATAGCTCTGTCACTCTGTCAAAGTTGTGTACGCAGACCTGGGCCTCTGACAAGTATGTAGCGGTGGGACTACGTGTTGAAAAAGTGACAGGCGGCCTGAGAAACCTAGGTAGCGGGTAATAATGCTACAAACTACATGGGAACATTCTACATATGTAATAAATTTTCCCGTGGATAGTAGATAGTCTAAAAGTACATAATATTATTCAAAAATACTTAGATAACCCTCATACGTATTTTTTATTAAATATGGTTCAAAGTACCAAAAATGTCGAAAATCAGATAATGACTACTTCTTAAAATATATTCAAATACTTTAATATAATATTTGGAAAAATTCTAGAAATCAAAATTTGTTTGACATACTAAGAAAACTTATGATTTAAAAATATTACATGAATACCCATGACTTGAATTTATAATTAATTATTTTTGTAAATCAACTGAATTTCAAAAATAAGCAGTAAAATCAATATCATGACTTTACTCAAAATATTCAATACATAATGAGAACTCACCTGACATTAGAACATCCGTAGGAATGTCTATTGAAATAATTATTAAGTTACTGGGAACAGTAACCAAGGATAATTAATTAAAGAATAAATAGAAAGGATAGATTAGTGTTATTCAAACGTCCAAACATTGATTATAAAGTAGAATAATTCCCATACCCTGTGGAGTTAGATGCTACCCGTGTTACAGCACCAAGAACACGTGTGGGCTACCACTGGTGACCCTGCTAGCCCCAGTTTCTGTCCCTTTGAGCCCCTGTACCCCTCAGAAAGACAATATTGGGACTCCAAAACCTATAAATAAAGAGCTCTTTAGAGGATAATGATACCCAGAGACCCAGTTATATTTGAATCCAGAAACCGTGCCAAGGTGATCAAATAATTATCAGAGGAAAATTAAGTGATTTATGGCTTTGGTCTGATTAATAATATCTGTTCTCAACCCTCTTTTATCAACTTAAACTCCTGAATAACCTCATAACCCCACTATACAGGTTTAACCCATCAGTGCACATCCAAAAAAATATCCTAAGGATTGAATAAAAAACCAGTGATTATTCTTATTCTTTCTCTGTCGTGGCAGCTTGGTTACAAAGCCCTGCCACTCCACCGTTTATTTTATATACATATTATTTTTGGGAAAAATATTATTTAAATCAAAGGGCCCAAAGTAACCAGGCCTATGAATTTTCATGCTGAATTCCCTGAAGAGAGGTGTAAAAGATCCACAATAGAATTGGGGCTCCTCTATAAAAATATTTAATAACCAATTAATCTATATTTATTTATAACATTAAACAATATCCAAACCAATTAACCTTGCAATAAGCTTCATCCAAATATTTTACAGATTATTGCTGCATTTATTAAATAATATATTTATTATTTATTCTATCACCTCTGGTTTCTGAAGGATAACTAGGGTCTTGGCATCCAGAAGGCTGACCATTGGGGGTATGGCTGGGAAATATTCCATTTTATTATATTTAATACCTTGGACCAGAAATTTCACATAAAATTAAATCAAAGATAAATGTTGTCAAATAAATTCCTCTTCCGCATTCCGCGCTCCTCTGTTGTGATACTTCTCACCCCAAACTCACTATCACCTTCCAACAATCCCTGCGCGCCTCCCTGGGGATCCTAATTCCTCTGAGATCTCACCGCATACAACAATCAGCAAACTCCATCAAATCATCACTTCAACTCTCAACTTCACCACCTCAACTCTCAAGATCATCACTCAGCACTCAATCAAACCTCAATCTTTCTGCTTTTTCTCCTTATATTTCTTTTTTTATTTTCTCATTTCTTTATTTTTTTTGTTATTTTTCTTTTGCGTGTTATCATTTCAATTCCAACCCTTCACAACTCACTCGCCAATCCTGGACTGACTGGTAAGACCTTTGTCCATTGCCAACTCTTCAATACATGCTAAACCTAACTCTCAGCTTCTCCTTTTTTATCAAAGTCTCTCCAATTTTGCTGTTATTTATTCCATTGCGTCTCTTCCAATCAACCCAACTACCACTCGCCACAGCTGTCGGGTGCTAGATTTTTGTTACATTCATTCTCTTTCTTCTCTTTCTTCATTTCATTTTTGGTTGTTTCCTAACTGATGAATCTTCCGGCTCAGCCCTCTTTGATCAATATCAATCAAGTTATCTTTCAGTAATTTAACACGGTCAAAAGCCAAAATCAATCCGACTAATCTAACCAATCCAATGGATGGATCCAGCAACAACGGCTTTTGCCAAATAATTCTCAAGGCCGAATTGGAGGCAGTACCAATGTTGACCAATGAAAACTATTCTATTTGGAAAAAAAGATGACTTTGTTACTCGAGCTCAAGGGAATCAAGGAGGCACTAAAAGACAATTCCAAAACTCTTAATTCTGTCAATGAAACAGAAAGTTGGGTGATTTGGCTCTCTCGAATTGACTCCGTGACGCACAATAATGTTGTCAATCCTACAAACATCTCCTCCTCCGGGCTTCTCTGGCAAACAATCAAAGAACAATTTGCCTCATCCCAAACTGCTAAGGGAGCGCGTGTCTTCAACAAGTTTATCTACCATCAATTTAAACCCAATTTGATTAATTTCTTCATCACAGAAACAAAATCTTGTTGAAAAAAATGATTGATGTTGGAATCAATCTTCCCAACAATATTTTGTCCTATCTTATCCTTTTCAAATTTCCTCCCCAACTCCACTCCCTTTGTCAACAAATAATGCACTTGGACAAGACAGTCACAATGGATCTTGTTCTGAACCACCTTATCCAACTCAACAACAAAACCAGATTCAAGTCCAAGGAAATCAAAATCAGCCACACAGCTCTTATATCTTCTCAAATTACCAAGAAACCCGTACCTTCTGACCAAAGATGCAGGGAAGGATTCCACAATCCCATGTTGCCAGATCATCCAGCCGATAAATTCTGGCATCTTCACAAACACTTAGCTCCTGAATGGTGGAAGGAATTGAAAGCTTGCTGGAGAGCCTCTCTCAACTCAAACTCAAAAACCAAAGAGGTAGCCCACTACGTAACCCTTCTTACTACTTGAATCAAGGAGATCAATCCTCAAAATCAAATTATCCTTGACTCTGGTGCATCTTTTCACATGTTCAACTCTCCCGACTTCTTTTGTCAACTGGAAGAACTTCCTGGTGAGGATTTTATCAGCACTGGAAAGGAAGGTGCAAAACTTCAGATCAAGGGGAAGGGTACTGTCAGACTCTCTTGGAAAAATTCAGTACTCTCACTATTTAATTGTTTCTTTGTTCCCAACCTTGTTGTGACCCTCATCAGTCCTGGTGAATTAATCACAAAGAAGAACTGTCAACTCATCTCTTCCTCAAATCAATTCTTTCTATCCGTAAATTCACAATTGTCCTTCTCTGGGTTCATTCAAGAAAACCTGTTCATCCTCAACCCCACCTATTGCGTCGGAAACAATCACAAATACTGCCACATTGAACTAAAAAATGCGAATTCCAGAGACATTACTCGCCTTCACCAATTCTTTGGACACGCTAGCCAATATTGCCTTAAAAATCTATTTCCATCACTCTTGTCCAAAGCTATCTCTGATTTCCAATGTGAGGATTGCGTATTCTATAAGATCTCCAAAACCCCTTTCAAAAACACCTTGAATTCTTCCTCTAAGTCCTTTGAACAACTTCATATTTACCTGATTGGTCCAATCACCCCCTCATCTTGGAATGAAATGAATTACATCATTTCAATTGCGGACAACTTCTCTGGATACATCTTGGAAATTCCTCTTCAACACAAATCCAATGCTTGTCAACAACTCAAAATAATCTTAAACCACAAAAAGCAAAAGCAAAACTGCTTTCCCGCCACTATTTGCACTGATGGAGGCGGGGAATTTCCCTCATCCAAACTAAAAGATTTCTTTAAAACTAACTATATTCAAAATCTGATTTCAGAACCTTACCATCACAAACACAACGGAAAGGTCAAAAGAGCTAATCACACACTCCCAGAATGCATCAGAGCCATTCTTTGAGCCTCCAAACTTCCGCTATATCTATGGGCTGAAGTCTCCAAGTCAGCCTGTCTTTCCCTCAACCACATTCCAAAAACTCCCGATGCTCCCTCTCCTTATCAAACCTTCATTGGCAAAACTCTCCCTACAAGCTATTTACATCCTATTTGGTCAAAGGTAGTCTATTTGGAAAACAAAATTAATCGCTGCAAAAATTTTAAGGATTGAGGGCTTCCGGGTACCCTTGTGGGTTATAACCCCAACTTTCTGTCCTATTGCATAATAAAACCTGACAGTTCCATTGTTTTCTCAAAGCATGTCAAGATACTGAAGACCAAATCCTTGACAAAGAATGATCCGGATCCTCCTCCAACTGAAAATTTGCTTCAAATCAAATTTGATGATGATCTACCGTTGACTGTCTCAGATGCTCCTACTGCAGCTGACGCCACGAATAAATCTTTCAAATCATCTGAAAACTCTACTCCTCTTATTTCTCCTTCTGCTCATTCCATTGAATACAATGATGTCCGACCAATTGACTCTGATTATGAAATCTCCAAAGATTTAACCCAACAACTCATTCCTAACTACTCCCTCCAAGACCAATCAACTCTGAATCCTCCTCAACAATACGGTTACCATTGCTACTACGTACCAAAGACCTTTGAACAAGCAAAGAAATGCTCAGACGCTCTCAATCGGGACGCCTCCATGGACAAGGAACTCAATGGGATCAAAAAACTCAAGGTATGGGATGATTACAACGGTCCCAAGCCCAAGAATCCCCTAAACACCACCTGGGTGTATTTTATCAAAGATAATTGTCACGGAGATCCTGTCATCTACAAGAGTTGACTCTGCTTCAAGAATTTGACCAGATTTACCGATTGGAATATCAAGACAACTTTTCTCCAACCGGAAAAGCTGCCTCCCTGCGAATTGCTCTTCTATTTGGGCTCTTCCATTTTCATCCAATCACTCAATTCAATGTTAAGAGTGCATTTCTTCATTCTCCGCTTACCAACAAAGTTATCATTAGAAGACCTCAAGGCTCCAAAAGGAAGTCGGAGTTCCTCATCTTAAGAAAATCCCTCTACGGTCTAAAACAATCTCTGGCCAACTTGTTTTATACTCTCACCTCTTGGATTTGAGAACAAGGGTTCCATGAATTAATATCCGATCCTTGCTTATATATTCACCGCAATTCAAACTCCATTCTTTTCTTTCATGGCAACAACCTTATACTTTTCGGTCCTGGAAACAATTTTCAAAATGAATTCCTCAAAATATTTCCCAACTCCAGTCACCACAATCCAAATACTATCTTAGGTATGAAATACAAACGAGTTTGCAGCAAGATACTTCTTTCTCAAACCAAAAACATTGAACAAGGATTAGAAGAATTAAAAATGACTGACTTCAAACCATCCTCAATCCCTCTCTTGGCCAATCTCAACCTCACGCCAGCCTCTGACAAGGAGCATGAAGAATTCAAGTCACTCAATATAAACTATTGATCCGCAGTCTTCCTCATCAACTACATCGCCTGTCTCACTCATCCGGATCTCAGATTTTTGGTCTCCAGTCTTGCCCCATTTTGCAAAAACCAGGCATCAGTCACTGGAGGGAAGTCAAAAGATGCTGGAATTATCTACACGCCACAAAAAATTTGAAACTCACTTTGCAAATAAACAGCTACAACCCTGAAATTGAATGTTGCAGCAACACTACTTGGAGCAACAACCTGAAAAAAAAGAGGCTCTCAATCCGGCCATCTTTCTCTTCTCTTCAAATCTCTAATTTCTTGGAGCAGTTATTGACAAGGCAATGTAACTCACTCAAAAACAGAAGCTGAATTGACTCCCCTTGCCAACTCTTCCTTGGAAGCCATATGGATGCAACACCTGGTGGCTGAGCTCTGGAAGAAAAATGTTTCTCCCATTCTTCAATTCATATAAAAAGAAGTTCTAGATGACAAGCTTAAAAAGTTTGGGTGTAAATCAAAAACTCGCCATATTGACATCAAGACCAAGGCTCTTTGCAAAGAACTCAATCTTGCAAATTTAATCATCAAACTGATTCCAGCTTCCGAAATGAAAGCCAATGGACTCAAAAAAGCTCTTCCTCTCTCTTCTCTCTCTTCTCTCCTCCAGCTTATAGACCCCACCTCCAGGGCTCCAACTCGAGTCTTACCAGTCATGGGGGGTGTCAAATAAATTCCTCTTCCGCCTTCTGCGCTCCTCTGTCGTGATAATTCTCACCCCAAACTCACTATCACCTTTCACCAATCCCCACGCGCCTCCCTGGGGATCCCAATTCCTCTGAGATCTCACCACATATGACAATCAGCAAACTCCATCAAATCATCACTTCAACTCTCAACTTCACCATCTTGACTCTCAAGATCATCATTTGGCACTCAATCAAACCTCAATCTTTCTTCTTTTTCTCCTTATCTTTCTTTGATTTTTTTTGCTCATTTCTTTATTCTTTTCTTTAATTTTCTTTTGCGTGTCATCATTTCAATTCCTACCCTTCAGGACTCACTCGCCAATCCTGGACTGACTGGTAAGACCTTTGTCCATTGCCAACTCTTCAATACATGCTAAACCTAACTCTCAGCTTCTCCTTTTTCATCAAAGTCTCTCCAATTGTTCTTTTCTTTATTCCATTTTATCTCTTCCAATCAACACAACTACCAATCGCCACAGCTGTTGGGTGCTAGATGTTTGTTACATTCATTCTCTTTCTTCTCTTTCTTCATTTCCTTTTTGGTTGTTTCCTAACTGATGACTCTTCTGGCTCAGCCCTCTTTGATCAATATCAATCAAGTTATCTTTCAGTAATTTAACAAATTTATTTGACTTTTTGACCGTGATTCATCATTTAATTATTTTGCAGTGGATTTTAGAACCAATGCAGAATTAATAATCTATTATTTAAATCTTTTAATTATAAGAAAAGAAGAATATATTAAAAATAATAAAACTAATGGTTGGGAAGCTTTAACTCAAGCTGAGCAACTTAATATCTCTTATGCACATAAACAATTAGATAAAATCCTTGAACAAGAAGATCTTGAGAGGCATATCAACTTCCAGGAGCTATTAAGAAAACATAACGCTTGGAGGAAATACCCTATAAATACTTTTTAAAGTATAAAAGTAAGTATAAAACTTGTATTACCATATTATTTTTATTAAAATAATATTAATATATTTTATTGACCAATAAAATAACCTTTTACCATCAGTGAACCCTCCTTTACCAGAAACCACCCCCGCTGAAATTGATTTATTGCAACAAGAAGTCCCAAATTTCTCTGGAAGCCCTGAAAATATTGATTGGACGGGTGAAGACCTCATCTGGACACACCAAGAACCCATAGAATTACCTATTGAGGACCAACTTAATCCCAATAAAGTCCTTGTACCTTTGAATATCAACTTAAGTGAGTTTTAAATAAAACTTATTTTTACAGATTTTTTTCTGTAGAACAATACTTATAAACATTTTATTCAATATCAACAGACGTAACAAAAGAGCCTCAGGGAGAATTCCCTTCTATGGATCTTTTCCAGGAGTCCCCTGTAAATATGAGACCACCAATAATGAAAACCATCAGGGGACTGGAACCCATGAATAAACTATTGATGGAAAAGGAACAGCCTCAAATACTTCTGCTCTCCCCCAACCTAGAGCCGCAGGAGGTAGTAAAATTAATGCCCCCTTCCATTACAATAAGATTCCCTGAAGCCACCCCAGCAGAATCTGGCCAAGGAAGCCAGGATCAAAGCCTTAGTCAGAGAAGACGTGAAATATTGGGAAGATTTCAAAGAAGCCCAAGCCAAAGAGGACATGGTATTTATGAAAAAGATAATCTCCCAGGCAAAAGCTAACCAGATGGCTCTTCAGAAAATGATTCCAACAAAAGAGGTAGGATCCTATGTAGAAAAGTGGAATCCTTGTGATTAATTGGCTCAAACTGAAAGGCCAAGGACCAGGAAAGAAGAGATCTTCTTCCCATTCAAAGCCAAAGCCAAAGAAGGATTGGGATCAGATAATATCCTTAGCTCAAAAGTGGAAAAAGGTGTACAAAAATTACCCTCTAATTCTGAACACAGTAACTTGTCTAAACCAACCTCTGATGTAATTACTTCCTTTTCTAATGATATGCGCCATAATTTCAAGATTGTTTGTGGAAATTTGGACCATTTTTATACCCAGATGGATAAATTAACCTCAGTAGCAGCCAAATTCATTAATAACCAAACAAAAACTTTAGTAATAGAAGATATGAAAGAACATACAGACCAATTATTGGAGACAATTACTCAAGGTAAAATCAGACAGACTCAAAAAATTGAGAATTTTTATCAGGTAGCCAAGAAGATTTTATTATGTCTTTTCAACCTTTAAAAGAATAATTGGTACCTAACACTAACAGCTTCATTCTGTCCCCAAGTGATAAATTAGGTCTGCTTGATAATAAAGTGGACCTGCAACTTAATCTGATCAAGAAGGATTGTAGAGACTTAAAAGTCCGTCTGACCAACCCCCTTGGGATTACCACAGAGTAACCAAAAACTCCCAGACAAACAACTACACTTTATGCACCACTATCACTAGGAATGCATAGGAGTGAAAAATTCAGCCCTGGTCCTACTCCTGAAATGGAACAAGCCCTCAAACGTTTACCCCCAATTTCTGAATGGCCAGGCAAAAGAGAATTCAATCATATAAATTTCATTAAATTTATTGAATTTACTATCAACTCTTTTGACTTACCAGAGCTATAGCTGTAGTCAGGCTGCCCAGAATATTTGAAGGAGTTGCTTTAGAATGGTTTATCAGTAAAAGAGAAAAACTAGGATCATTACCATGGAATTCTTGGAAACTTCTAATTAAAGAAAAATTTGGTTCTAGAATGTGGAAAAGAAAAATGATGAAAAATTTCGAAAATTCCTCATTTGACCCCTCCAAGTATAAGCCTCACAAATGGTTCTTAGAGAAGAAGAGAAGGATAGATTGCTTCTGTTCCGATGCTGATAAAGCGGAAGTAAATGAAAGGCTCCTGGACTTGTGTCCTGGAAATCATAACCATAGTTTAAGATGCAGGATGAGTATGGATTCTGAATTAACAACTCTAATAAATGTGTTAAAAGAAGTCATAGACATGAAAGGGTGAGACAAGAAGGTTCCTTCTAGACCTAATGAGAACATCAACATTAACCAAACCAGAGAACAACCCCCTCTGATAAACACCTCTGATGATAAGAAACATACTGAGATCTGATAAATACCTCTGATAATAAGAAAACTAATGAGAACAAGGACAAATAGAGAATGCCTGGAACTTATTGGAATTGTAACAAGACAGGGCATATGAGACAAGACTTCCTATTACCAAAAAGAAAGATAGCAGTCTTGGAAGGGGAGCAGGAGGTTGAAGGGTATCAGAACTATGAAGATATAGCTGATACTGAAGGATCCCTTTCTGAATGTGGATTGATCCCAACCAACCATTTTAATGTTTCAGAAGGAGATATAGGCACCTCTACAGAAATTAATAACATCTATGGGGACTCTAGTTTGCCCCAAAAATTGGATCCTAACATAATTCCTAGACATATCATGGACATTAAACTATTCACAGTTTAATCTATGAGTGGTAAAAAACAGCATTGTATAGAGACAAAACTATAAGGTTATTACTGGATAGTGGATCTTTCTGCTCATCTTTCTGTACTGGAGTCTAAAACAAATAGGATTGCAATTGGAAAGAACACCTTCTGCCTGTCCCAAAAGCCAAGTTTAGCTCTTGAAAATCTACCATTAATGCCATTGGAGTATGGACTGCTCCTATAATATTACCCCATACTAGAGGATCTTTGAGAATAAAAGTGGAATTTTTGGTATTGCTCAACAGATTATGTGACCAACTGATAATAGGTGATGATGCTCTATTGTTGAATGGTATAGGTGTGTTCCAAAGTAAAGGGAGATACTTTACAGTGGGTGGTAACTGGGAAAATAAGTTTAAGATAGCACCATGAATATAACTTCCCCTCTTCCACTTATCAAAAGCATTTATAAGACTTTAATCAAGAATATTTCACTCAAGCAGCTCTAAATATGAAACTTTCTGAGGAACATAAGGAAGATATATTGACAGTCTGCTGTGAGAACCAAAATGCTTTTTGTACTGAAGATCATCCCATTGATGATATCAAAGGACATGACATGGTATTAAAATTGAATATTAAACATCCTTATCCTCCAAACTTAAGAAGACAAGCTTATCCCTCTATTCCTAAGTCTAGAATAGCTCTTGAGGAACATATCCAAGAACTGATAGACTTACAAGTATTAAGAAAAGTAGGGAAAAATGAGCAGGTAGATTTTACAACACCTTTAATCATAGCTTGGCAAAATGACAATTGATGAATGATAGGAGACTTCAGAGTGCTCATAAATTATACTCAGGCAGATTCTTATCCTATACCGTAGATTGGTCATGCTCTATAAACTTTTCCAACGCCAAAAATATCACTACTATGAATATGCTTCAAGGTTTCCACAAGATACCTATAAGACCTGAAAGCAGAAACTTTATGAGAATAAGCTTTCATTTGGGGATATATGAATATTTTAGGATTCCCTTTGGTATAAAGAATGCCCCAAAAAAATTCCAGAGAACAATGGATACAGTTCTATGTACATACATCAGACAAGGAGGGATGATGGTATATATAGAGATGATGTTATCATATATTCTGATGATTGGGATACTCATATCAACAAAATAAGATTAGTACTCCAAAATATCTCCAAAGCTGTATTAAAAGTATACATGAAGAAATGGAACTTTTGATATGGAGAGTTGAAAGCCATAGGGCATATAGTCTCTGGTCTAACTATAGCTGTCAATCAAAATAAGATAGCTGCTGTCATGAACGGACCCATGCCCCAAAATAAAATAGATTTAGTGTCTTTCATTAGTTTTTGCAGTTACTACAGACAATACATACCAAAGTTTTCTATGCTAACTAAAAGTTGGTACAAAATATGCAACAATAACACTCTTTTTGAAATGACACATGAGAGATTGAAAAACTATGAGGAACTAAAAATAGCTATGAACTATACACCTTTAATAATTCAACCAGATTACTCCAAGCCGTTTAAAATCTACATTGCAGCCTTTACAGAAGGGTTATGAGCTGCTCTACATCAAGAAAGAATAGAAGAAGACAAACCAATGGAGAAACCAGTTCTCTTCATATCTAGGCAGATCAAAGATACAGAAAAGAGATATGGAGCCAGTCATTTGGAATTCTTGGCTCTAGTATGGGCTTTACAAAAGCTACACTATTACTTAGAAGGCAACACTTTCCAAGTGGTCACAGACTGTAATGGTGTAAGAAATCTCATGAAAACAAAAACCCCAAGCAGACATATGCTCAGGTGGCAAATTGCTATACAACAGTATAGAGGTCAGATGACTATAGTGCATAAAGCTGGAGCTAAACATCAGAATGCTGATATTCTAAGTAGTAATGCTTTGCCTAATGACTGTTTCAACCCAGCATATGACCCTGAGGATCAAGATATCTTTCCTATCTTGAAAATCAATCTTTTTTAATTAAATGCTCCAATAATGGGGATCCACTAATTTGAATTAGAAACTGCTTTCTTCAATCTAGTGATGGAAAACTACTTCCTTGAAATAAAGCTTCCAATTAACATTATGGAATGTGAATCCCCAGAAGCAGCTCTGATAAATATTTTACCTGATTCATTACTTAAAGGTTAACGTTTTGGGATGGCCTCCTTTACTACAGGCACTAACATTCCAGTGTATTAGTAATAAGCAACAAGGAACATATACAACACATACTCCAGGAATTCCATGACAAATGTTCATCAGGGCATCTATCCACTGAAAGAACCTTGGAGAAAGTAAAACAAACTGCTTGGTTGATAGACTGGAAATAAATTGCTATTAATTATGTTACTAGCTGTGAGACTTGCCAAAGATCTAATAAAACTACTGGAAAAAGTTTTGGACTCCTACAGAAGATCTCTGAACCCAAAATTATTTCACCTCTCTGATACCAGGAACCTTTCAGTCCTTTAGCTCCATAGAGTGATAAAAATGCTGGAATAATAACAATAAATATTATTCCAATGATAAAAACTTAGAAGATCAATTAAATGAAATAATAAGAGCAGTTGCAAGGTTTAATTGGTTTTGTAATAAATGGATTTTAATATAATATAAAAGAGGGGCCCCATTATTAAACTACTGGGGATCTTTACAGACTAGCAACCTCTCTTCAAGGGGCCTCCTTGGGCAGTTTAAGAACCTTGGAATAAAGATGGGTGCCTCAGAAACAACTTATTCCACTAATGGATGGGTGTAACAGCACAAATGGTCAAGACAGGAAGGGTAACACTCACTCTGAGCACTTTACCACAAGAATCATGGAATAATTGAAAGGGTTTCAGAGCAGATGGGGTGGATTGCTTGACTAAGCTTCAAGGGTTGATTGGTTAATAAGGATAAATAATACTACTGCAGACTAATTCATAAATCACTTGCTTATCTTCATATAAGCACTTGATCAACAATGACACAGTGTCTGATTGATAATAAATAATTCCTGGTAAACTCATGCTGGAATAATGGATCCAAAGAGGTCTGTATAAATACCTTTTTTGGGTGGTTTTGAGCTTCTCAGGGAACGTAGAGAGTGTTCTGTTTGTGGGCTGAGGCTGGAAAGCCATTCAGGGCAAGTTTGGCACGTTTACTTGGTGCTGTCAATCAGCTGTCCTTAGATCTGCTGGATTTCTGTACTATTTTAGCCACGGGATCTGTTAAGCTGTTATGGCATAAATTTGATCATTCTGTACTCATCCTTCATTTGTACTGATGATATTGCTTTAAAGCCGGATAATGTGGATGTTTAATGATTTTTCATCATCTGATGATCACAAAGATAATTTTTAATAATTTTTATGAATACTCTTTGTAGTGTTTTGTGGTTTTCAAAGATCAGGGTTATTAATTTACGTGGTAATCCTTGATCTTTGATTTATTATGAAAAAATGTTTTAAACTTAATTTTCATTAATTTTATTTTAGTTTTGATCTTTTTAGATTATTAGTAATGCATATGTCAGATTTTTACATATACTAGGCAACTCTAACTAGGTTGTAGCTCTTCTGAGCGGTACCTGGTTGTCAGATTAGTCACAACGGACACAGACGCGGGGATCAGTTAGCACAGATGCGCGCGGTGTAGGATCCGCTGCGTGCGTGGCAGAATCAGCTGCGCGTGGGTCTCCAGTACGGGGGAATCTGCTCTCATGAGTACATAGGGATATGTAATGATGCGGGGCTGCGCACGGGAACTGTGACATAACACATTTCCGCGTGTAACTCCTAAAATATACACAACACCTCAATTCTGAGTGAATTTTAGGTGTAAACCCTATAAGTGACGAAACTTGTGAAATATTAAAATGGCCAAAAAGTGCCATACTGGTGTTGTAATTTTTAGCACTTTTCTTATTAATTATTTTAAAAATGTAAGGACTTGGAATTCAAGGGTGCGGTAAGTGAGTGACCCCACCTGATTTTGGGTAAGGAATCTATTTCTGTAATAATTTTTATGGATTTCTCACTCCTTATTTTTTCAATTGAGATATTCTTATTTTTCATAGTTTTTTGTTGCTATTGACAGGTTACTCTGTACATAGTAGGAAGCTGAGAAACTAGATGGGAAATCATTCATATGGATTTTGTCACCGGCCTCCCCCCTGGAGGTACTCATTTGTATAACTCTGTCCTGGTTAAAGTTGAAAGATACTCTAGGAAGGAAAACTTCTTACCTAACAACAAAGAAGATAGTGCTATGGATGTAGCTGTACTATTTTGGAATAGGATCATAGCTGATGTTGGTATATCCAAGATTATAATCAGCAACAGAGACCCCAAATTAACCTCTGAGTTTTGTATGAATCTACATGATATACTGGGTACTACTCTAGCATTTTCTTCAGCATACCATCCCTAAGCTGATAGATGAGCTGAAAGAATGAGACAGACCCAAGAAGATATGTTAAGAAGGTTCTTTAGCTTTGGTCTAGGATACAAAAACTCACATGGTTATTTCCATGATTGGGTTAGCCTACTCCCAGCTCTAGAGATGGCTTATAACAGCAGTAAACATTCTACTATAAAAGAAGCCCATTACATACTAGAGGAGGATGGATCCCAAAAGTACCTTTGAATAACTTCAACTAAAACTTAGCCACCATTCATTCAAAATCTCTTGGCTTTAAGAAAATGATAGATTGGGCAAAAAATCATGCTCAAAAACGTTTAGAAGAAGAAGTAGAAAACAACAAAAAAAGATGAGAGAAATCACAACGGGAACCTGGATGGAAATGGGAGGTCAGACTTGATAACCATTACCAACTTCAACAATCTAGAAGTTACAGAAAGCTGAAGCCATCCTTTTTTGGACCATTTTTTATCAAAAAGGAGCATTGCAAAAATTCTGTAAAAGTAATTTTGAGTGAGGAATTATCAAGAAAACATCCAGTTTTTCATGTTAGCCTAGTAAAACACTTTCAAAGAAGTGAAAGTAGCAGATTCCCTTAAGAAATAATCCCAATAGAACCTGTCCCTGTGAAAGAAAAAGGGGAAATCAGCAGGATATTGAGAGACAAGAAAGAGAGAGTGCAAGTAAAAGATGTTATACTATAATTAGTAAGATACAAAGGAAAATCTGCAGAAAAAGATAAATGGTTTCAAGAGAATCATAAAACTGATGGACCAATATATCTTAGAAACTAAAGAGCCAGAAAAAGGAACTGTAACACACATGTAATTAATTTTTTCCCAACATGCTCCAGATTTTTTTCAGATATGGACATATCTTGGAGTGAGGGAATTTCAGCTTGCTACTATTGCAGAGCAAGCTGCAAAAGTAACATAAATAAAATAATAATAATAATAATAAAATGAACCTAAAAAGAAGTGTGAAAACCATAAGTATTATTGAAAAAATGGATTCTCCACCCAAAATTAGGTACAGTCACTCCTTGACACCACCCTTGAAATTGAAATCCTTAAATTTTTAAATAATCAAGGAAAAGAAAGACCAAAATACCACGGCACCTCTATTGAAATTTTTGGCCAATTAATTTTTTCACATGTATTGTCAAGTATAGGTTTCACATGTAAAAGTCAGTCAGAATTGAGGTGTTGTGTATATTGTAGGAGTTACAGATGGAAATGTGTTCTTTCAAAATTCCTGCACGCAGAAGCAGCAGCCAATGGACCCGTGCGCGGCTGAGCTACAGATCTGTCACTCTGTCAAAGCCATGTACGCAGATTGGGGCCTCTGAAATGTATGCAGCCACGGGACTACGGGTTGAAAAAGTGATGGGCAACCTGAGAAACCTAGGTACCGCACTACCAGGCTAGAGCCTACACAGGAAAATTCTACATATGTAATAAATTTTCCCTTGGATAGTAGATAATCTAAGAAAACATAAAACTATATAACAATACTTCAAAAACCTTTATACGTATTTTCCATTAAATATAATTGCAAGTACCAAAAATGTCAAAAATAAGATAATTAGTACTTCTAAAAATATATTAAAAAACTTTAATATACTATGATGAGAATTTCTTGAAATCAACAATTTTGTGACATACTAAGAAAACTTATGATGTAAAAATATTAAAAGAATACCAATGCCTTACATTTTTAAGTAATTATTTTAGTAAATCAACTGAATTTCGAAAATAAGCAGTAAAATCAATAGAATGACTTTACTACAATTATTGAATAAGTAATGAGAACTCACCTGACATAAGAATCTCTGTGGGAATGTCGATTAAAAAATTATTAACTTACTTGTAACATTTACTAAGGATAAGTAATTAAACAATAAATAAAAAGGACAGATTAGTGTTATTCACACCTTCAAACATCAATTATAAAGTAGAACAATTCCCATGTCCTGTGAAATCAGATGCTACACATGTTACAGAAACAAAAACATGTGACAGGCTACCACTTTTTACCCGGCTAGCCCCAGTTTCTGTCCTTTTGAGCCCCTGTACCGCTCAGAAGAACAATATTGGGACTCCAAAAGCTATAAATAAAGAGCTCTTTAGAGGATATTGATACCCAGAGACCCAGTTATATTTACATCCACACACCGTGCCAAGGTAATCAAATGGTTATGAGAGACAATTAAGTTATTTATGGCTTTAGTATCATTAATAATATCTGTCCTCAACCCTCTTTTGTCAATTTTAACTTCTGGAAAACCTTATAACCCCAGTATCCAGGTTTAAACCATTGGTGCACGTCCCAAACAGATACCCAAAGGATTTAATAATATACCAGTGAGTCTTATTATCCTTTCTCCATTGTGGCAGATTGGTTACAAAGCCCTGGCACTCCACCATGTATTTCACATACATATTATCTGTGGGAAAAATATCCTAAGAATCTGGTGTCATGGATTCCCAAGAAGGTATCAGCAATAAGACTTTCATAAACAGAGGCTGAGTATAGATCTTACGTAGCAGCTTCAAAGGAGGCAAAGTGATTGCAAAAATTCTTCAAGGATGGCCACTAGGGTTTGCGTTGTTGTATTCTGATGAACAGAGTACCATTGCGTTGGGGCAAAACCAATTGTTCCACTCAAGAAAAAAAACTACCAATGTTCACTATAACTATATTTGCAATGCAGTGAAATTCAAGGAGATTTTGTTGAGGTACATGCCTACTGGAGCAATGATTGCAAATATCTTGACTAGGCTTTAGATGGGAACAAGAATCAAGGATTTGTGAATAATATGCAAATGTCACCACTTTTGGATTGAGGGAGTGTGTGTCAGCTCTCTGATACCAGGAACCTTGCAGTCCTTTAGCTACAGAGAGTGATAAAAATACTGGAATAATAATAATAATAATAATTCCAAAAATAAACGCTTAAAAGCTCAAATAAATTATATAATAAGAGCAGTTGCAAGGTTTAATTGGTTTGGTAATAAATGGTTTTCAATATAATATAAAAGAGGGGCCACAGTATTATACTACTGGGGATCTTTACAGAATAGCAACCTCTCTTCAAGGGGCCTCCTTAGGCAGTTTAAGATCCTTGGAATGAAGATGGGTTCCTTAGAAAGGGCTTATTTCACTAATGGCCAGGCATAACAGCAAAATTGCCTAGACAGGAAGGGAAACACTCACTCTGAGCACTTTAAAACGAAAATCCTGCAATAATAGAAAGGGTTTCAGAGCAGATGGGGTGGATTGCCTGACTAAACTTCAAGGGTTGATTGGTTTTTAAGAAATAAATAATAATAATACAGACTTGGTCATAAATCACTTGCTTAGATTCTACATAAGCACTTGAGTAAAAATGACACAGTGTCTGATTGATAATAAATAATTCCTGGTAACTGATGATGTAATAATGGATCCAAAGAGGTCTGTATAAATACCTTTTTGGGGTGATTTTGAGCTTCTCAGGCCGCGTAGAGAGAGTTCTGCTCATGGGCTGAGGCTGGAAAGCCAGTCAGGGCAAGATTAGCACGTCCACTTGGTGCCGTCAATCAGCTGACCTTTGATCTGCTGGATTTCTGTACTATTTTAGCCACAGGATCTGTTAATCTATTATGGCATAAATTTGATCATTCTAAACTCATCCTCCATTTGTACTATAATTATTGATTTGAAGTGAACAGATGTGGACGTTTACTGATTTTCCATCATCTGCTAATCACGTAGATAATGTTTAATAATTTTTATGAACAATCCTTGTAGTGTTTTGTGGTCTTCAAAGATCAGAGTCAATGATTCACGTGGTAATCCTTGATCTTTAATTTATTTCTAAAAAATGTTCTAAACTTAATTTTTATTAATTTTTATTAAGTTTTTATCTTTTAAGATTTTACTAATGCATATGTCAACTTCTTACATATGACAGGTAACCCTAATTAGGTTTTAGCTCTTTTGAGCGGTACCTGGTTGTCAGATTGGTCACAACGGATCCAGACGCAGGGATCAGTCAGTACAGATGGGCGCGGGGTAGGATCTGCTGCGTGCGTGGAAGAATTCAGCTGCGCGCGGGTCTCTTGTACGAGGGGAACTGCTACTACTAGTATGGAGGGGTATGTAATGATGTGGGGCTGCGTGCAGGAATTTTGAAATAACACATTTTGGCGTGTAACTCCTAAAATATACACAACACCTCAATTCTGAGTGAATTTTAGGTGTAAATCCTGAAAGTGACAAAACGTGTGAAATTTGAGTATGGCCAAAAGGTGCCATACTGGTGTTGTACTTTAAAGTACTTGTCTTTTTAATTATTTTCAAAATGTAAGGACTTGAATTTCAAGTGTGGGGTCAGTGAGTGACCCTAACTAATTTTGGGTGAGGAATCCATTTCTTTAATATTATTTGTCAGCCTCCTGGATGCCAAGACCCTTGCTATCATTTAGCTACCAGAGGTGATAGAGTAACTAATTAATATATTATTTCATAAATGCAGAAAAAATCCATAAAATATTTGGATTAAGCTTGTTGCAAGGTTAAGTGGTTTGGTTATTGCTTATTGTTTTAAATCAATATGAATAAATTGATTATTAAATGTTTTTATAGAGGGGCCACAATTATATTGGGGATCTTTAACACCTCTCTTCAGGGATTTCAGGATGAAAACACCTAGTCCTGGTTATTTGAGCTCTTTAGTTAAAAGAATATTTTACCCAAAGATAATATGTATATAAAATACACAGTGGAGTGGTAGGGCCTTGTAGCCAAGCTACCACGACAGAGAAAGGATAATAAGACTTACTGGTATATTATTAAATCCTTTGGGTATCTTTTTGGGACGTGTACTGATGGGTTTAACCTGTATACTGGGGTTATAAGGTTGTGAAGCAGTTTTAAGTGATTAAAAGAGGTGGAGGACGGATATTACTGATCAGAAATTTCCAAAAATCACTAACTTATCTCTTATAAGTACTTGATTGCCTTGGCACGGTATCTGGATATGAATATAACTGGGTCTTTGCCCATCAACATCCTCAAAAGAGCTCTTTATTTATAGATTTTGGAGTCCCAATATTGTCCTTCTGAGGGTTGTAGGTGCTCAAGGGGAAGGACAATAAGGCTAGCAGGGTAACCAAAGGTAGCCTGTCATGTTTTCTTGGTGATATGGCACGGGTAGAATCTAATTCCACAGGGTATGGGAATTATTCCACTTCATAATAGACATTAGGACTTGTGAATAACACTACTCTGTCCTATTTATGTATTATTTAATTAATTATCCTTAGTAAATGTTCCCAGTAGTTTAATAATTATATAAATATAAATTTCTACAGACATCTTGATGTCAGGTAAGTTCTCATTATGTATTATATAAATGGAGTAAAAGTCATAATATTGATATTACTCCTTATTTTTGAGTCCCAGTTGATTTACTAAGATAATTACTTGAAAATATAAGTAACGTGAATTTATGTAATATTTTTACATCATTATCTTTTTTAGTATGTCACAAAGATATTGATGTCTAGCAATTCTCATAAAATTATATTGAAGTATTGTAATATATTTTTAGAAGTTGTCATTGTCTTATTTTCGACATTATTGGTACTTTGAATTATATTAAATAAAAAGTACGTATAAGGGTTATTTATATATTTTTATATAATATTATGTATTTTTAGACTGTCTACTATCCACAGGAACATTTATTACATATTTAGAAAGTTCCCGTGTAGGTTGTAGCATGTTTACGCGGTACCTGAGCCTCTCAGGCTGCCTTTCACTCTGTCAACCTGTATTCCTGTGGCTGCGTACTTTTCAGAGGCCCAGGGCTGCGTACACAACCTCAACAGAGTGACAAGGCTGTGCCTCAGCCACGTGCGGGTGCATTGGCTGCCGCGGCTGCGTGCGGGAATTGTCACAAAACACATTTCCTCCTGTAACTCCTAAAATATACATAACACCTCAATTCTTCCTGAATTTTAGGTGTGAAACCTATACGTGAAAATGTGAGTGAAATATTTAATTGGCCAAAAAGCTCAATAATGTAGCCATAGTATTTTTGTTTTTCTTTCCTTAATTATTTAAAAATATAAGGAGTTGGATTTCAAGGGTGGGGTCAGTGAGTGACCCTACCTAATTTTGGGTGGAGAACCCATTTCTGTAATAATATGTAAGGTTCTCCTACTCCTTCTTAGGTTCATTTTATTATTATAATTTTTATGTTATTTTTTTTACTTTTGCAGCTTGCTCTGCGATAGTAGCAAGCTGACATTAGTTATGGATTTCTCACTCCTTTGTTTGTTAATTTAGATATTTTTTTTTAAAATTTTTGTGTTGCTATGACAGGTTGCTCTGTACATAGTAGCAAGCTGAAATTCCCCCACTCCAATATATGTCTATATCTGAAAAAAAAATTCTGGGTAAATGCCTTCTGCTGGCTCTGTAGTTTCTTAGGTGTATGGGTCCATCAGGGATATTGTGTTCAGGTGACCATTCATCCTTATCAGCTGATTCTAATTTGTATCTAACTAGGTAGAGTCTGACATCTTTTTCATTGATCCTTTCTTTTTTATCTTTAAGGATATTGCTAATTTTTCCTCTGTCTTTTTCAGGTTCTTCTGCAACTGTTAATCCAGGTGAAGGAGTAAATTATCCTATCCTTGGGTGGTAGTGTTTGATGAAACTTACTGGGAAGACTGGGTGTTTTCAAGAAAGCTCATCACTAAGGATTACTTCTACAGCATGCTTACCATGAAGTTTATTAATGGTGAAAGGTCCAACAAAAGCTGGTCTAAGCTTTCAATTTCCAGCTAAGTTGAGGAAGTTGGTTGTAGAAATCAAGACTTGATCACCAATCTTGAAATCCGTTTCTTTATGGGTTTTATCCCACCTTTTTTGGTTATACTCCACAGCATCCTGGAACCACTTAACGGCATGTTTATTGGCTACATCTATCATGTTTTTAAATAATATGATGTAGGGTGAATATTTTTTAGCTGGTGATTAAGGTTATTCTTGGGTAATTTAGGAATCCATCATCTTTCCAGTATGTAAGGTGCTTCCTTAGTGGTAGAGTGCTTGATACTGTTGTAGGCCATCTCTAGTGCAGGTAAAAGGTTAACCCAATTGTGGAAATAACCATCAGAATTATTTTATTCTAGTACAAAGCCACAGAATCTACTGAGCATGTCTTCCAGGCTCTGAATCATTCTTTCAGCTAAGCAATACGTCTGAGGGTGATAAGCTATAGAGAAAGCTGAGGTGGTCCCCACCGTATCATGAAGATTTCTCCAGAACTCAGAGGTGAATTTAGGATCTCTGTCATTGATAATGATCTTGGGAACTCCAACATCAGCAATGAGTCTGTTTAAAAATAATAGGGAAACTTCCATAGCAGTGTCTTCCTTGTGATTAGGTAGAAACTTTGCTTTCTTTGAGAACCTATCCACAATGACTAGGACTGAGTTGTAGGGATAGGCTCCTCCTGGTGGTAGTCCAGTTACAAAGTCCATGTTCATGATCTCCCATTGTTCCTTGGGTTCAGCAATCTTTTTCAATAGACCAAACCTTTTCCCAGTGGCCCTGTGGGACTTCTGACAAGTTTCAAAACTAGTAACATACTGGATAGTGGAGTCTCTCTAATGTAGGATCCGCTGCATGCGCAGAAGAATTTAGCTGCGCGCAGGTAACTAGTACGCGGGAAACTGCTACTACAAGTACGTAGGGGTATGTAATGATGCGGGGCTGCGTGCAGAATTCTGTGATAACACATTTCCGCGTGTAACTCCTAAAATATACACAACACCTCAATTCTGAGTGAATTTTATGTGTAAACCCTATACTTGGCAACACGTTTGAAATGTTAAAATAGAACAAAGGTGACATAGTGGTGTCATAATTTTTAGTACTTTTATTTTTAATTCTTTTAAAAATGTAAGGACTTGGATTTCAAGGGTGGGTTCAGTGTGTGACCCTACCCAATTTTGAGTGAGGAATCCATTTCTTTTATAATTTTTATGGATTTCTCACTCTATCTTTTGTTACTTTAGATATTCTTGTTTTTTATAGTTTTGTGTGGCTATGACAGGTTGCTCTGTCCATAGTAGCAAGCTGACATGATAGTTTGGAATTTGTCCAGTAAAGTCCTATTCATTCTATCAACTATTCAATTATTCTTTGGATTACTAGCAGTAGTGAATATATGAATGATACCATAATCTTTCAATAACCTCTCAAACTCTTTTGTCAGATTGCTACTATTGCAGAGCAAGCTGCAAAAGTAAAAAAAATAACATAAAAATAATAATACAATTAACCTAAGAATGAGTAGGAAAAACATAAATATTATTACAGAATTGGATTCTCCACCTAAAATTTGGTAGCGTCACTCACTGACCCCACCCTTGAAATCCAACTCCTTATATTTTTAAATAATTAAGGGAAGAAAAACCAAAATACCACAGCACCATTGTGATTTTTGGCCAATTGAATATTTCTCACGTATTGTCACGTATAGGTTTCACAACTAGAATTCAGTCAGAATTGAGGTGTTGTGTATATTTTAGGAGTTACGGACGGAAATGTGTTTTGTCACAATTCCTGCACGCAGCCGCAGTAGCCAATGCACCTGCGCGCGGCTGAGATACAGCCCTGTCACTCTGTCAAGGTTTTTTACACATCCCCAGTCCTCCAACAAGTACGCAGCCGCGTCACTACGGGTTCAAAAAGTTACAGGCCGCCTGAGAAACTCAGGTACTGCGTAAACATGGTACAACCCACATGGGAAAATTCTAAATATGTAATAAATTTTCCCGTGGATAACAGATAGTCTAAAGTACATAATACTATATAAAAATACTTAAATAACCCTTATACATATTTTTTATTAAATATAATTCAAAGTACCAAGAATTTCAAAAATAAGAAAATGACAACTTCTAAAAATATCTTAAAATAATTTAATACACTTTTATGAGGATTTCTAGACATCATTGACTTCGTGAAATACTAAGAAAACTAATGATGTAAAAATATTTCATGAATTCCCATGACTTATATTTCTAATTAATTATTTTGGTAAATCAACTGAAACTCGAAATTGAGCAGTAAAATCAATATCATGAATTTACTCCAGTTATTTAATACATAATGAGAGCTCAACTGACATCAGGATGTCCGTAGAAATGTCTTTTCAAATAATTATTAACTTACTGGGACCATTTACTAAGGACAATTAATTAAATAATACATAAATAGGACAGGTTAGTGTTATTCACACGTCCAAATATCAATTATAAAGTAGAATAATTCCCATACCCTGAAAAATTAGATGCTACCCATGCTACAGCCCAAAAAAAGTGACAGGCTACTAATGGTTACCCAGCTAGCCTTACTGTCCGTCCCTTTGAGCCCCTGTACCCCTCAGAAGGATAATATTGGGACTCCAAAAGCTATAAATCAAGAGCTCTGTTGAGGATATTGATGGGCTGAGAGCCCTTTTTTTTTGTCCAGAAAAAATGCCAAGGTAATGAAGTACTTATAAGAGATAAGTAAGTGATCTATGGCTTATTCTGATCAATAATATCCATCATCAACCTGTTTCTATCAATTAAAACTGCTGAACAACCTTATAACTCCAGTATACAGGTTTATCCCATCATTGCATGCTCCAAACAGATTCCCAAAGGATTTAATTATATACAAGTGAGTTTTATTATCCTTTCTCTGTTGTGGAAGCTTGGTTACAAGGCCCTGCCACACCACTGTGTATTTTATATACTTTTTATCTTTGGGTAAAATATTCTTTAAACTAAAGAGCCCAAACTAACCAGGACTACGTGTTTTCATACTGAAATACCTGATGAGAGGTGTTAAAGATCCCCAATATAATTGTGGCCCCTCTATGAAAATATTTAATAATCAATTCATTCATATTGATTTAAAATAATAAACCATAATCAAACCTCTTCACCTTGCAATAAGCTTAATCCAAATATTTTATGGATTTTTGCTGCATTTATTAAATAATATAATTATTATTTATTCTATCACCGCTGGTAGCTAAAGGATTGCAAGATTCTTGGCATCCAGGAGGCTGAAATCCTTACTCATAAATTCACCACCTTCATTGGTAATGACTCTCTTGATCTCCTTCATTAGACCATTCTATTTCCAGACTTTGAAGATTACAGAAACCTACTCTGTGGTCTGATTCTTAGATCAAATTGGTTTAACCCAAACATAATTAGTTGTAGTATCAACTAAATTGATGAATTATGATGCCCCACCAAGGAACTCTGGTGTGAATGTGTTGAATATGTGGTTGGATTTCTGTAGGACTAAGAACCAGTAACGGCTGAACAAAGAAGAATAGAAACAAATGCAAGAAAAAAAGAGTTAGAAAGATAAAAAGAACAAAATAGAAGAGCCTCCTACAGTTTGGCCGGAGACTAGTATTGATAGTGGTGGCGAGGTTGATGCTGAGAGAGAATCATGTGGTAGGACAGAGGTGATAAGATTTAAGTGTAATTTCTTTGAACAGAAAACCAGCAGACTGTAGGCAACAAGTTAGACTCTTGATAGATCAAATAAGAATTGAGAGAAAGAAGGGACAAGTGAGAGTACCAACAGCTTCGAGTTATTCAGCAGATAAGACAAAGATTAGGCAGCATAGGGTTTTTGTAGAGTGGAAGTTGGAAGAGTTCAGACATAGAAGATGGAGACTACAAATTAAGTTAGATTGTCAGAGAGATCATGTTAAGAAGGTGTTTAGGATTGGATTCTTACCAGGAAGAGGTTGTTTCACAAAGAGGCAAGTAGGATAGGAGAATTGGATTGAGATGGATTTGAGCAGAGAAGAGTTCATCGGGCGAGGAGGTACAAGCGAGATTATGAGAAGAAAAGATATAAAGAGAATAAATAGATTAAATAGAAAAAAGAACAAACATTAAGAGAAGGAAGAGATCTTTCCAAGGGAGAAGATACCTTGGAATCTTCAGTAATTGACCAAGCCGGGAGTTCACCCGGGTCACCCGGTAAAGTAAGAAGACCCAGGTGACACAGACATGTCGCGCGGACTTTCCTCAGTTCATTGCACAGAGAACACGGGATAAGGTACCTCTACAATCTCAACACCCCCTGTGACTGGTGAGATTGTAATCCTAAAGTTCACTGATTGGTAACTTCAAAGATTTTATTTTGAAGAAGTTGCAAAGAGCTCACACAAGAGGCCTTTTTGAGAGAATCCGCGATCATGGATTGGCTTTGAATTAGAATGAGGCTGAACTCATTACTTGCATAATCTTTGCGCAATCCTTTAGTCTTAATGTCTATATGTCTGGACTTGGAGTGCGACCCGAACCTCTTGATTTTATTGTCCAAACCTTTATTGTCAATGTGTAGAATAGGCTTGGGTTCAGAGATTTGATGTATCTCACTGATGAGATGTTTAATCCATTTGATTTCAAGGTAGCAGTCAAGCAACGCGTTTAATTCTGATTTGGTAGATGAGTAGGTGATATTTCTTTGTCAAGTAGAGTTACAGATGACTGGACTACCGTAGTGAAGGATAACATATCCAGTTTGAGATTTCCGGAAGATTGGGTTGTCTGCTCAGGTAGCATTTCTGAAGCTAGAGAGAATTTCTTGTTTTGAATCATACATTATTACTAGCTTGAGATGTTTAGTCGTTTTCAAATATTTCCATACTTTCTTGACTTCCCTCCAGTGAGTCATGCCTGGTTTGGTATTAAAACTAGCCATACTAGACACAGAGTAAGAGATATCGGGTCGAGAGTAATGAGCCAGGTGGTTCAGAAGACCGACTGCTGATCTATAGTTAATGTTGAGTTGACGAAATTCGGCGTGGTTGGCATCAGAGGCAGGCTTGACATTTAGGTTCTGCGTCAAAGGGATATGAGTGTCTTTACAGGATGTCAAGCTAAGTTCTTCTAGAACCCTCTTGATGTGGTTGGGTTGACTCAGGAAGATTCTATTGTTTTCAATTTCCATGAGCATCGCAAGAATAGTATTAGGTGGATGACATGAAGAATTTTTGAATCATTTGAGGAAGTTGATCTCAAAGAGGTTAGAGTTACCTACCTGGATGAGATCATCCACATGAAAGTAGAGAATCTCACCCGTCTTGGATTTTAGATATAAGCATGGATCAATAGTTGATTTGTGGTATCCTTGAGACCTGATCCACGAAGTTAAGGTTTTGTACCAACTCTTGGGGGATTGTTTCAACCCTTAAAGATATTTCTTGAGTTTTAGATAGGGTGTTTTCCTGGTCAATCCTTCTGGGGTCCTTATGATGACAGTTTTGTCTATAGGGGCATGAAGAAAAGCACCTTTTACATCAAATTGGGTTATCTTCATTTTATTTTTCAAGGCATAGGTAAGAGCGACTCGAAGTGAATCAAGATTCCCGGTTGGTGCCCAAGTCTCTTTGTAATTGATCCCTAGGACTTTATCAAACCCTTGAACGCAGAGTTGAGCTTTGTATTTGACTGGATCGCCGTGGCACTTTTCTTTCACTTTGAAAACCCACGTTGTATTTAGTATATTATCAGGATTACCATAGTACTCCTCCCAGACATCTTGAAGTTCCATAAAATTTAGTTCATCTTCAGAGGCCCTCTTCCACTTTGGCCATTCAGAACATTTTTGCGCTGCCTTGTAGGAGGGGGGCTTGTAATAGTGATGGAAACCGTATCATTGAGGTTTTCTCACCTCTCTTCTGGGTCTTTGAGAAATGGCTTGAATAGGAGGATCAAGAACTGGCAATGGTGGAGGAGAGTGATCTGAGAGTGGACAATCTGCAGATGCCAAATTGTCTTGTTCTGAGTCAGATTTGGAGAGATTTTCTTGAGATTCTTGGAATGAATATTTTTTTTCAAATGATGAGAAGTTAGGTTCTTCTGCCTCCGGACAAGTTTGAGTGAAGAGATCAATCCCAGGTGATTCCAAGAGAGGAAAATAGTGTAACGGATTTTTGAGGAACTGTACATGTTTTGTTTCAACAATAGCACCTGATGAGTTGAGGATCAGATAAGAATGAAAAACGGGATTGAACCCAACTAAAATACCTTCCAATCCTTTCTCATTGAATTTTCTTCCTTTTTGTAGTCTATTTGCCAAGTAAATGATAGAAGATCCTACAGATTTGAGATAATTAGTGGGGAGCTTCTTGCTAAACATAAGTTCCCAAGGGGATTGGTCATTTCCTTCCCTGGGGACTTGATTAAGCATGAAGCAACAGCTTCAAACTACTATGTGCCAATAGCACTTATTCAATCAAGATGAAGAGAATGTTGCGCGGGCTGACTCTATGATTGTCCGGTTGGCTCGCTCTGCTTGACCGTTATGTTGAGAGTGATATGGTTCTGATTTTAGGAGTTTGATATGTTTTTTCTTTGCAAATTCTTTCAAGGTAGTGTTAGTGAACTCGGTTCCTTTGTCTGAAAAGATTTTGGTGGGGTAATAATTTAGCCGTTTGTACTCTGTCTCAAGAATATTTATGATGGCACTGGGAGTTTCTTCTTTAGATTGAAGAGGAAAAGCTGCCAGGTAACCCGTAAAATTATCCACTAGAGTCAGGACGTATTTATGACCAGCTTTAGACTGAGGATTAACTTGACCAAACAAATCTAGATATATTCGTTTGAGTGGTTTCAATGTGGGTGAAGAGGAGCCTGAGAACGGAGCTCGCATGATTTTACTTCTTATGCAACCGTCACATTGGAACTTATCTAATTTGTCTTTTGAGTATCAATCTTTGAGAATTGATTTAAGCGTGGAGATTGAAGCGTGTCCATATGTCTTATGGAGATTGGACAGTGACTGAGATTGAGTAGAAGTAGACGTGGATGGTTGATTGGATAGATTAACCAACAGGTTACTTCCAGCAGTTTGAGGCTTCTCTATTACAAATAGACTATCTTGAATTAGACCTCTAAGAACAAACGTTTCATTGTCTTGTGTGATGAATAATTGGTCTTGCTTTTGAGAGAGACTACATCCCTTCTTCACAAGAAGACCGGGGCTAATTAAATTGACTATGATATCTGGAACGTACAGACATCCTTTGAGTGTGATGACAGAATCCTTCCATTTGAGTCGAACGGTACCGGTTCCTCGTATCTTAAGATTTGCCTCCAACTTGTCTGTTTTGATTTCCTCTGCTTCATCTTATAGATCTATAGAGGTAAAGTACTTGAGATCATTAAAAATGTGTATGTTTGCACCGGAATCAAGGAGAAGATTTGGTGTGCTGTCTGCATTAATCCAGAGAGTTAATAGTGCATGATAATTGATTGTGGGTGTCTTTTTTGTCTTATTCTTCCACTCATTTTTCTGTTTGACCCACCATCCGGGAGCAATTTGGGGATGAAGATGAAAGCAAGAAGATTCCAGATGGGGTGCATTTGGATTGTGAAAGCCTTCTTTACATCTAATGCGGATCTTCCTATCTTCTTCATTGGATTTGTTTTTGAAAGTAACTAGTGAGACATTGGTTGTAGATTTTCCAGTCTTAACTTGTGCCTTACGCTCGTTATTGTATTGGGTTAGATGGTTGAATATGACCTCTACGGTTATCAACTTCTTGCCGTGCATTATTTAATGTCTCAAATTCTCTAGGGTTGGAGGAAATTTGAATAGTATTAGGTAGGCCACTATATTGCTTGGTAGATCTATTCCTACATCCATCATACAAGTAAGGGATTTTTGAATGTTTTTTATAAATCCTTTGATGGCAAGTTCATTGAATGGAGCGTGAAGAAACTGGTTGAAAATGCGTGCTCAATTTTCTGTCTCGGATGAGGCAAACCTACAAGTTATTTCAGTCCAAAGTAGTTTAGAAGATGTGATATTTGAGGCGTTAATGACATTTGCATGGGTAGTCGCGTCGAGTTTGGATAGGATGATTGCTTGGATTTCTTGATCTTGTCTAGTAGGTAATTGTCCTGCATTCTTAGTCATAATATCCTTGATATCCTTCAGATTGAACAACATTAACATTTTATCACGCCAGATAGAGTAGTTATCTTCTTTTAGAGGAAGAATAGCATTGACTGAAGCTTTGAGAGCAACCTGGTGAAAATAATTGTTTGCTCCCGCTGGTTTGTTCATTTTAGATGGTGCAGAGTCATCCTTCGGCTTTTAAATGTGATAAGATTTGTGTGTAATTTGTTTGAACAGAAAACCAGCAGACTTTAGGCAACAAGTTAGACTCTTGATAGATCAAATAAGAATTGAGAGAAAGAAGGGAAAAGTGAGAGGACCAACAGCTTCGAGTTATTCAGCAGATAAGAAAAAGATTAGGCAGCATAGGGTTTTGGTAGAGTGAAAGTTGGAAGAGTTCAGACATAGAAGATGGAGACTACGAATTAATTTAGATTGTCAGAGAGATCATGTTAAGATGGTGTTGAGGATTGGATTCTTACCAGGCAGAGGTTGTTTCACAAAGAGGCAAGTAGGATAGGAGAATTGGATTGAGATGGATTTGAGCAGAGAAGAGTTCATCAGGCAAGGAGGTACAAGCAAGATTATGAGAAGAAAAGATATAAAGAGAATGAAAAGATTAAATAGAAAAAAGAACAAACATTAAGAGAAGGAAGAGATCTTGCCGAGGGAGAAGATATCTTGGAATCTTCAGTAGTTGACCAAGCCAGGAGTTCACCCAGGTCACCCGGTAAAGTAAGAAGACCCGGGTGACACAGACATGTGGCGCAGACTTGCCTCAGTTCATTGCACAGAGAACATGGGATAAGGTACCTCTACAATCTCAACAAGAGGCTAGATAGGCAGATGAGATATAGATCCAGATATAGGAAGACTGAATGGAGAAGGAATCAGATTAAGAGAACATTGAGGATATTCGGAGGAGTGACATCTTACCAGGAAAGGATTATTTGAAACAGGTTGGAATGGAACTTGAGAGGTGAGGTGATGTATGAGACAGAGGTACGAGACATATAAGAAGGAGTAAGTGAGAAAATAGAAAAAGGAAGAAAGAAAATGAAAAAGGGAATAGACAAAAAAAGGAAAGGAGATCGGGCCCCAAGAGTTCATTGTAGATGAGAGTCACGGGCAAGTGAGGGTGCGCGGAGAGTGTATCATCCCGCGCACCAGGGCGCGCAGAGGGGGGAAGAATAGCTCGGATGTGTGGAGTCGGGGATAGAATCTAAACACCCCTCGTGCCTGGTGAGAGGGTAACAGCGTGGTTGGAGTTAACAGAAAACTTCTTGTTGTAGAAGTTTGAGCGCATTAATAAAAGTTGCCTTAGTGAGAGAGTCTGCTATCATCTTGTCAGTTGGGATAAGAATTAGATCAAATGAAGAAGGAGAGAAATCTTCCCTTAAGGCCTTAGTTTTGATGTCTATGTGACGTGATTTGGAGTGGGATCCGAATTTTTTTATTTTATTGTCCAGACCTTTATGGTCAATATAGATGGTTGGCTTGCACTTGAGAGAGGGTTAGATCTTGTCGACAAGGTGGGTGATCCATTTGGGTTCCAGATAACAGTCCAATAGAGCGTTAAGTTTGGACTCCGTAGACAAATAAGTTATTTTTCTTTGTCTTGAGGAATTCCAGACGACCGGACTGCCGTAGTGGAGTATAACAAATCCGGTTTGAGACTTCCTGGAGATAGGATCATCTCCCCAAGTAGCATCACTGTAAGAAGCTATTGCTTCTTGGGAGGGATCAAATTTGAGAGTAAGTTTAAAATTTCTGGTTGTCTTCAAGTACTTCCATACTTTCCTAACTTCTCTCCAGTGAGACATGCATGGCTTGGTATTGAACCTGGCCAAGCTTGAGACAGCAAATGAGATCTTGGGTTGAGTATATTGAGAGAGATGATTTAGGAGGCCAATGGCAGATTGGTAATTGATATTGAGACGCGTGAATTCCTCGTGATCCTTGTCTGATGCCGTTTCAAGGTGTAGATTTTGAGTGAGTGGTGAGTTTATGTTCTTGCATTCCACGAGACCCAGCTCTTCCAATCCCCGGTCTATATGTTTTGGTTGACTGAGGAGAATCCTATTTTCCTTGATCTCCATCAAAATCCCAAGGATAGTATTTGGGGGGTGGCAGGCGGAATTCAAAAATCTTTTGAGGAAGCTGTTGGCAAAGATATCAGATTTACCAACGTGGATGAGATCGTCGACATGGAAGTAAATTATTTCTCCGGATTGAAGGTTGAGATAAAGACATGGATCGCTTGTTGATTCCACAAAATTCTGTGACTTGATCCAGTTGGTGAGAGTTTCATACCAGTTTTTTGGGAGACTGGCAAAGTCCGTAGAATGATTTTTTTAATTTGAGATATGGCGACTTGCGATTTGATCCTTTGGGCGTTTGAATTATGACAGTCTCAGTTAGAGGGGCATGGAGAAAAGCTCCCTTCACATCAAATTGGGTGAAGGTCATCCCATTCTTTAGACCATAGAGAAGGGCGAGACAAAGAGAACCTAATTTGCCAGTTGGCGCCCAGGTTTTGTTAAAATCCACGCCTTGAATTTGGTCAAATCCTTGCACGCAAAGTCAAGCTTTGTATTTCAAAGGTTCTCCGTGGGAGTTTTCTTTTACTTTAAATAACCAAACAGTATTTAGGATGTTGTCTGGCTTGTCAAAGTGTTCTTCCCAAACCTCTTGCGCCTCAATGGAACTTAGTTCATCTTCTGAAGCCTTCTTCCATTTGGTCCACTCAGGACGCTTTTGTGCCCCTTTTTACAATGGTGGTTTGTAATAGTGATGAAAACCATATCTTTGAGGTTTTCTGATCTCTTTTTGTGGTCTTAGATTGAGTCTTGGATTCAAAGATTGAGGATTCTGTACGATGGGGGCATCAGAAGGAACAGTTTCAGGGGAATTGGAAGGTTGAGGACCAGGAGAGTTGGCATCTTCAGAGTCAGAGTTGGAGTTCAGAGCTTTGGTGACGGTTTCTCTCATAGCGTATTGTTTGTCAGTGGTTGAAAAATCAGTATCAAAAGAGTCCAGATTGGTATGAGCAAACAGGTCCAGTCCAGGAGATTCAAAGAATCAAAATCCATCCAATTGAGTTTTAAGGAACTTGACGTGTTAAGTTTCAATAATTGCGCCAGAGGAGTTGAGAATAAGGTACGAGTGGAAAGAAGGATTGAAGCCAATTGAGATGCCTTCCAGACCTTTCTTGTCAAATTTTTGCCCTCGTTGGATGCGGTTATTTAGGTATATAACAGGAGAACCTACAGGTTTCAAATAATTAGTGGGAAGAGTCTTACCAAACATAAGTTCCCAGGGAGACTGTTGGTTACCTTCTCTGGGGATTTGATTGAGCATGAAGCAACAGCTTCTTGTGACGATGTGCCAATAATTCTTTGCCAGCCTTGACAAAGAGAAGGTGGCGCGGGCTGACTCAAAAATTGTCCTATTCGCTCTCTCAACACATCCATTGTGTTGGGAATGGTAGGGTTCCAAGGTTACTAGCTTGATATGTTTAGATTTAGCAAATTCTTTGAAATTGAGGTTGGAAAATTCAGTTCCTTTATCCAAGAATATCTTGGATGGATAGTAGCCTAATCTCTTATGTTTGGTCTTGAGGAGGTTTCTTTTCACTTCTGTGGTTTCATCTTTTGAGGTTAGTGGGAACGCCAAGAGATATCCAGTGCAGTTGTCTATCAAAGTGAGGATGTAGCGATGGCCAGATTTAGATTGGGGGGAGATAAGACCTATGAGGTCCAGATAAATTTGTTCCAGGGGCTTACTCAATGGTGTAGAGATGCCTGTGAAAGGTGATCTTGTAATTTTACTTCTAATGCAGCTACCACACTGAAATTTGTTGAGTTCTTCGTTAGAATAGAGATCCTTTATGAGAGGTTTCAGGGTGGATATAGAAGCTTGTCCGTACATTTTGTGTAGATTGAGTAAGGTGAATGTGCGAGTATTTGTATTTTTGGAGAGATCGATCATTTGATTTTGGCCTGATGATTTGGGTTTTTCAATGACAAATAGATTGTCTCGGATCAGTCCCTTCAGTATGAGTTGATTCCCCCAAGAGACCAAAAATTTATTGTTTACTTGAGAAAGATTAAATCCTTGGCTTGCCAAGAGTCCAGGGCTAATTAGATTCACAACGATATCGGGCACGTAGACGCAGTCTTCCAATGTGATAACAGATTTGTTCCATTCTAATCTGACAGTTCCAGTTCCACATATCTTCAGGTTCGCTTCTAATTTCCCAGTTTTGATTTCTTCCGGTTCTTCTTGGAGTTTAATGGAGGAAAAGAACTTGAGATTGTTAAACATGTGAAAGTTAGCTCCGGAATCTAAGAGAAGATTGGGGTTATTGTTCGCGTTGATCCAGAGTGTTAACAATGCGTGGTAGTTCATCATGGGAGTTTTTCTCGTTTTGATTTTCCATTCATTTTGCTGCTCAATCCACCATTTGGGAGCTGTTTGGGGGTGTAGATGAAAACAGGAGGCTTTAGAGTGAGGGGCGTTTGGATTGTGATATCCTTCTCGACACCTCATTTTAATCTTCTTTTTGTCTTTGTGAGTTTTAGTTTTTGTCGACACCAGGGAGACATCCGCAGATGGTTTACTAGGAATTGATTGGGCTTTTCTTTTGTTATGATACTGAGTGAGATGGTTGAAAACTGTATCTACAGTTAGTTGTTTTTTCACGTGCATTATCTGTTGCTTGAGGTTTTCTAGGACCAAGGGAAATTTGAAGAGTACGAGGTAGGCAAGGATGTCCTTGGGTAACTCAATTCCAACGTCTGTCATCCTTGTGATGGATTTGCGCATTTCTGTGATGAAGCCTTCAATCGCGTGTTCACTGAAGGTTGAGTGGAGGAAGTGATTAAAGACCCTTGCCCTAATAGCTGTTTTGGAAGAAGCAAATCTCTTGGTGATCTCGGACCATAGGAGTTTTGACGAGGTCATGTTTGAAGAATTTACCACGTTTGCGTGGGTAGTACTGTCCAGTTTTGAAAGTATGATTGCTCGTATCTCTCTATCTTGCTTAGAGGAAAGGGGGCCGGAATTTCTTGTGATTGCATCTTTAATATCTTTCAAGTCAAATAGCATTAGAATTTTATCCCTCCAGATCAAATAGTTTTTTTTGTTGAGGGGAGGGATGGCATTGACAGAAGCTTTCAAGGCCACCTGGTGGAAGAAGTTGGCTGCAATTGCTGGTTCAGTCATAGTCGTGAGGTTCATCTAGATTTGGTTAGAGTTAGTTGGCAGCCTTCGGCTTTTAACCATGTTGAATACGTGGTTGGATTTCTGTAGGACTAAGAACCAGCAACGGCTCAACAAAGAAGAATGGAAACAAATGTAAGAAAAAAAGATTTATAAAGATAAAAAGAAGAAAATAGAAGAGCGTCCTACAGTTTGGCCGGAGACTAGTATTGATAGTGGTGGCAAGGTTGATGCTGAGAGAGAATCATGTGGTAGGAAAGAGGCTAGATAGGCAGATGAGATTTAGATCACAAGATAGGAAGACTGAATGGAGAAGGAATCAGATTAAGAGAACATTGAGGATATTTGGAGGAGTGACATCTTACAAGGAAAGGATTATTTGAAACAGGTTGGAATGGAACTTGAGAGGTGAGGTGATGTATGAGACAGAGTTACGAGACATATAAGAAGGAGTAAGTGAGAAAATAGAAGAAGGAAGAAAGAAAATGAAAAAGGGAATAGACAAAAAATGGAAAGGAGATTGGGCCCCAAGAGTTCATTGTAGATGAGAGTCAGGGGCAAGTGAGGGTGCGCGGAGAGCGTATCATCCCGCGCACCAGGGTGCGCGGAGGGTGGAAGAATAGCGCGGATGTTTGGAGTCAGGGATAGAATCTTAACAGAATGTCCCTGCAAAATCAATGGAAAATTCCTCTCTAGGAATATCAGTGCAATCTCTACTCTTAGAGAACACATTTAAAGTCTTAGCCCTCAAGGTACAACTCTCACAGTTGCAGTCCTTTACCTTATGGCTACTTCTATGGTGAGCAAAAATGCTCAGAGCTGAGGATTTGAACAAGCTTGCACACAAAAGCTTATTGCAAACTTGTCCACTAAGAACAGTTCTCCCATACATATCAATAAAAAACCTATCTTCTTTAAGATCAAAAATCTGGAAAACTCTTTTCCACAACACTCCAAGAGACACAAGTTTATAAGGCAACTCTGGTACATAGAACAGTTTCTCAAAATAAATTTTGAAACCCAAGTGATTTGCAAGAATAACATTTCCATTTCCCTTAATCTGAATTTTTCTGCCTTTCTGACCAATATTTACAATTCCATCATAATCACTAAGATTTGAAAATGAATTTGGTTCAAATAACATGTGATCTGTACAACCAGAATCAACAAAAACAATAACATCCTCCTTCACTCCTCTTCATAATCAATCAAGTCCATTTCTTGATCCTTATCAATTTTGGCCTTCTTGTTGGGACCTTCTTCCCCAACAACCATTTCCATTGGACAATCAAAGCCACCATTGCAACGTATTCAGTAGTGAGATTGACCTCCTTTTTGTTCTCTTTGGACTTCTTCCTCTTCTTGGCCTCCTTGCATTCCTTAGAATAATAACACTTATGCTGACAATTATAGAATAAGACCTTGGACATATTTCATTCTTCCAAGATTTTCCAGTCTTTCCAACAAGGGCTGTTCCAGAGGCACCATTCATCTTGAACTGAAGATCATCCTTATCAATCCTCTTCAGCAAATCCTCCACCCCAGGAAGAGGATCCAATTGAGAAATAATTCCAAATAAACAATTTTACTCCTTTGGTAGCTTCTGAAGGATGAAGAGTGACAAACACTAAGGTTCCATGTTAAGTCCTGATGACTTAAACTTGGCTATGCTAGACCTAGCCTCTGCAACAAACTGCTTAAAATTTGAATATTGTAACTTGAATAGTTTATTGAAGGCTATACACTTCTGGTGAACAGAATCACCAGCATATTTGGACTTAAGAAACATCCAAAGGATGCTAGCGCCCCTCTTTCTATCATCTTCCCTAAGATTATCAGCAACCCTTGTCACATAATTCTCATCAAGATGCCTAAGGATGAGATGATAAGACTTTTTATCCACTGCTGAACTGATCAAAATTTCATCTGCATCCATTATCTCCCCACAACAGATGTTGTCCAGCTCACTATCCATACAGACAGCCCAAGCATTATAATTCTGACTGTTCAAAACTATCTTGGTGGAGCTAACATCAGGGATATAGGAAATCTTCTGGGAAAACTTGAGTTCTTTGAGGTTCTCCAGATTGAGGTACAAGGGTCTTGATGGCTTGGAAGTAATGATGATGTTGGTACTGATAATGTGTTATAGTTATGGCCAGCAATCAGCTTAGGCAAATGAGCAGTATTAAAAGAAAAATAAATGCTGGACACCTTGTGTCAATAATTTCTAATGGGCTCTCACAATGGGGCAAAAAGTTGGATAATATTGTTGATGAATTCAATTGGATGTTGAATGGATGATGGAAAACAGCAGGGAGAAGAGCTCTTTAAGTAAAAAAGAATGGACTCTTGTGAGCCCATGATACAACAAGCCAAAAGGCAAATTTTCTGCCTCAAAAGAGCTCTACAGGCTCTACAGGCCTTGTTACTTGGTTTGGGCTACATCAGCGCGCATGGAATCAGTCCCTGTACCCTTACAACCCGCCTAGTCTGGTCATTTCTGGTTTTTCCACTGTAATGGGGCTGAACTAGGCCCTTAGCTGTTCAAACCCCTGGCTGGTTGTCTGTTACAACTTGCCCTGTTACCTCACATGCTGGCTGGTTGCCTCATACAACAAGCCCCTGGCCATACAAATGTCCAGGTGGGACCCAGGACACACCTGGGTCTGGTCTCAGACACACATTGGGGGGGGGGGGGGTAACCAGCAGACATGCTCCCCCCTCTTTCTCTGAAATCCCTGGAGGGGGGGGGGGGTCAAATTCCCCTACCAGGGGCCCTGAGGGTTGATACCTCCAGGGTTTCATCAAGGTGGGTGGGCTGGGGGGTGGTCAAATCCCCTCCAGCCCGTTGCTCCTCCCCCTTGGTAAAGGGGGGGGGGGGAGAGAGAGCGTCCCTTTCAATGGTGGATGGGTGGTCAATTCCCCCTCACTGCCAGTTGCCTTGCTGCAACCGGCCCAGATATCAAATTTGGTAGGGCGGTGATGAGGTCCCCCCCACCCTGATAGGTTGCCTCTTGCAACCGGTTTCTAGCTGGTTCAACCCAGCCAGCCCTCCTCCTCCCCCTCAAAATGACAAGCAAGGGGAGGGGGAGGAGCTGGGGCCATTGGCCCCAGTTCTGGGGCTCCAAAAGCCCGCCGCAACCCAGAGTGGCAGCTGAAATTGACTCAACAGGCGCAACCGGGGTGGGGGGACTCCATTTTGAGTCCCTCTGCCCCCTACAACGGCCTGCGCGGGCATTTGGGCCCCAAAAATGGGCCCAAAAGGAAACAGTGGCCTTGAGAGGGCCCCAAAACAGGCCGCAGTCCCAAATGGGCTGCAACACGGGTGGCGGCCCCATTGGGCCGCCATAAGCCCAAAAAGTGAGTGTAACATACTTTGGCGGGCCAGCCTGTCTGGCCAAGTATGTCCAAAATCAACCTTGGGCCCAATTATGCCCATACAAGCCCATCTGGCTGTATTTGCCCATATACCCCACTGGGCCCATCAGGGCCCATGTACCAATAGGCCTTTTTCACATGTTTTGAGGCCAGTTTCCCCAAACCCATGACATCCACACAGGCACGTATGTTCCGTGTGTGTGTCCAATGGGCCTCAGAGGCCCACATGTGCGTCCCTTTTGGATTACACTCATACATAGCACACATGTAAGTGCATACATATCTTAACAATTGGTACTTGGATTATGTGATACAACATAAGTGATCAGTCATCATTTATAGTGTCACTAACGTTTTAAATAAACAAATTATCACAGTTTAAAATATCATTATAAAAATCCAACTCAGCCTACATTTTCAATTGTTTACTTATTTAATTAATTATAATATGGAAAACTGCATGGAGAAGATCTCCTTAAGTTCAAAAGCTGGCCTTGGGTGGGACATGATAAAACAGGGTAAAAAGAAACAATTCCAGGCTCCAGAAGACTTGTTACTTGGTTTGGGATGTATCATCCCACATGAGAATGCACCCTGAACCCTTTTGACTGGAATTTTATGGTCAATTTTGATGTTTCCATTCTTACAGGGCTAAACCAGCCCTTTGGCTGTTCAATTCCTGGTTGGCTTTCCCTTAAAACCAGCCCCATTACTTCTCAAAAATAACATGCATGCTGATTTCCTCATGCAACCAGCCCTTGACCCCTAACATTGAGCAGGTGGGACACAGAGGACACCTGGGTCTGGTCTCAGAATCACAAAGGGGGGTTTAACTGGAAGACATGCCTTCCACCCCTATTTACTTACTAGGTGACCAGCAGGGGTGGTCAAATACCTCACTGGTTTCCTGGGACAACCTTCTCCCCAGTCAAACCCAAACAAAATTTAGCTGGGGGGATCAGGTCCAACCAGCCTTTTGGGCCTCCCCCTTGGTGAGGGGGAGGGAGAGCGCCATGTTAAATTGATGAATTGATGGAACTAAAAAATGAGAAGGTCAAAATCTGAGGAAAGGATGAGATGGCAAGAGCGCACTGAAAAAGAAGAAGTCAACGCGGGAACCAAGAGATGGATGAGGAAACAAAAATATCTCACCAGGAACACATATAGGACTTGTGGTGTTATACTAGACAAGGCAATTGAGTGAGGAAAAGGTGCAGAGATGAGTTTGAGGATCAACAACAAGATGAGAGGGTGAAGAAAAGGTGAGGGAGAGAAGACAGACAAGATGAGGAGATGACATGAGTTTTGAAAGGACAGACAAGTGGACTATGAAATTTGAGAGATGAGGAAAAAGCTGAGGAAATTGAACTGGGAGACCAACCAAACAGAAACAAGAACAGAGGAATACAAGCAGGAGGACCTGTTTGTTTGTTCTAAGGAAGAGATCTCTACATTTGAAGCATCCTCACTAATAGTTTACTTGCATGTTAAAGGACTTAGAAGACTAATAAACTTAACAACCCACCATGCCTGGAGAGATACTGTGCAAAAAAATGCAAAAGCAGTTACTCAGCTTCAGTCTGAAAGAAAGGAAAAAATAGGGAGATACTCTAAACAGAAGCTGCCTTGGTGAGTGAATTGGCCAGCATTTGCTCATGTTGGAGGAGTTTGATCCTTATTCAATTAGCACTGGGTTGCTCTCTCATTCCCTTGGTATTCAGGTCCAAGTGTCTTTTTTTTGAATTTGAGCAGAATTTGCGGTGTAAGACTCCAAATGGTGCTAGGCCGTGGCAGTTCTGTGGAGGGTAAAGGTGCTGTTTAGGCTTCCCTCCTGAGTGTTACAAAAATATTTAAATGTAACCAAGATCAAGGTCCAGGACCTGGTAAATGAGGAATCAAGTAGTAAAGGATAAAAATGATACTAGTTTGGTAGCAACGGAACAGCACTATCTGAGCCAAGATTATGTGGGAAAAACTTGGGCAAAAGAAGCTAAAGTTTGTTTAAATTTGAAGAACAAAGTCTGTTGTATGTAAAAAACGCCCACAAGATAATAACTCTGGTCTTCAGCAGAAGATTGGGAATGATCAACTCCAACCCAACCAACCTCCAGGTTCTCAATGAACCTGCCCAACTCCCTGTAATCAAGCACTTGAAGGGTACCAGATAACTGAGGTTGGCTGCACAATACAAAGCACTATGTTTAAGAAGCTCTAAAAGAAAAAAGTAAACTGATTTGAAGCAAGGATAAACTCAACACTTCTCACGGAACTCAAGTGTATGCTGGCAGAATTCAAGTCCAAAAAAAAGGGAGGTATAAAACTCCAGGTTTTAAGCTTAATAAGATCTCTTCAATCAATCATGATTGGCTCCAGAAAGATGACCAAGGGGGGGATCAAGACCAGTATGGTCAGAAGAAGGGATCAAGGAGTGGTATAACACACTCAAGAATTCCAACAGAAAGAATTCTCTTCAACCAGCAAGGCTATTGGTTGGTGATAAGGATAAGGCAACCAAGAGGCAAAGACTCAGGATCAATGGATCAGGGGGGGCAATCATAGATATACCCAGGATGAGGATGAGGAATCAATTTCAATGATAAAGGGGGGGGACACATGCACATAATCCCCTGGATGCTTTGGAAAAGGCAGGGCAGAGCCCCTCCTTTTATAGACAAGAGGTCTGTAGACTATTTATAAGAGATACTACAAATAGGGCGGAAAAAAAGTTTTTTTTTTCAGGATGAAGAAGATTGGCAACAGGAACCGCCTGACGTGGGGAGAGAGGAATAAACAAAAAAAAATGCATGAAAAAGGGGAGACCTGCCTCCTTTGAGGAAAATGGTGGCAGTGGATGGCGGCTTTTTCCAGCTGTGGCGGCGGTTGTTTGAAGAAGGGTCAAGGTGGATTGGATTGTTGGAGAATTGTTGGTGGATTGGTAAATGGTTGGTCAAGGGAGCGTCAGAGATGGTCGCGCGCAGGCGTCAAAAAGCAAATGGGAATGATTCAAAAGGTTACAAAAAAGAATTTAAGTTTGCGGACGTTGAAGATGGATCATAGGAGCTGGTCAAGAGGTTGAGGGAGGCAATGATAGCTGTTGCAAGTTGGCATCAACCTTGCGGTTAGGTTGGTGCAAGGTTGGTCATGGGATTGATTGTTCCCATGACCAATCTTGTGCAGGTGATCAGGTGGTGATGGGGCTGGTCATGAGGTCACCAAAAACCAAAAGCCTTGCTTGCGGTTGTCCATCAAGGGAGGCAAGAGTGGGGAGAAAGACTGGGATTTTGATGGCAAATTGGGGGTGCTGGTGCCAGACAGAAACCCCCAAGGCAAGCTGGTCTTCATCCGCGCGTTTGCCAAAAGGGTGGACAGCATTGCAAAGCAAGGGTGACTTGAACATAGGACCAATCAATGGACACTGAGAGATCTTCCTAGAAAACTAGGAGAAGGGAGGGCTGAGAATGGGGAAATGAACTGAGAGATGATTTTGAAAAAAAAGTTTTTTTTTTTAAAAAAAAAAATGGAATACACATCAACAGACAGATGGATTAGCTGAAAGGATGATTCAGACCCTGGAAGACATGCTCAGGAGATTCTGTTGCTTTGGACTAGAATACAGGAATTCTGATGGTTATTGCCATGATTGGGTTAGCCTTTTACCTGCACTGGAGATGGCCTACAAAAGTAGCAAGCACTCTACCACTAAGGAAGCACCGTACATACTGGAAAGGGGATGGATTCCTAGATTACCCAACGATAACCATAACCACCAGCTAACCAATATTCACCCTACATCACTGGATTTCAAAAAAATGATAGATATAGCAAACAAACATGCTGTGAAGTGTGTCCAGGATGCTGTGGAGTATAACCAGCAAAGATGGGATAAAACCCATAAGGATCCTTATTTCAAGATTGGTGATCAAGTGTTGATCTCTACCACCAACTTTACCAACTTGGGTGGAAATAGGAAGCTTAGACCAGCTTTTTTTGGACCTTTCACCATGAATAAACTTCATGGTAAAAATGCTGTGGAAGTAATCCTCAGTGATGAGCTTTCTAGGAAACATCCAGTCTTCCCAGTAAGCCTCATCAAACACTACCACCCAAGGAATGGAGAACATACTCCTTCACCTGCAATACCTTTTACAGAAGAACCTGAAAAGGACAAAGGTAAAATTAGAAAGATCCTTAAGGATAAGAAAGATAGGATCAATGGAAAAGATGTCAGACTCTTACTGTTAGATACAAGGGAGAATCAGCTGATATAGATGAAAGGTTTCCTGAACATAATATCCCTGACGGACCTATACACCTGAGGAACTACAGAGCCAATAGGAGGAATAAGCCCAAATTTTGTTTTCAGATATGGCCATATCTTGAGGGGGGGAATGTCAGCTTGCTACTTTATACAGAGCAAAAATTTCAAATAGTAACACAAAATATGAAAGATATGAATATATCAATTGACAAAAGAAGGAGTGAGAAATTCATAAATACCTTGAAAGAAATGGATTCCCCACCCTAAATTAGGTCGGGTCACTCAATGAACCCACCATTGAATTCCAAGCCCTTACATTTTTCAAATAATTAAAAAGAAAGGTACTAAAAATTACGACACCTTTAAGGCACTTTTTTGCAATTCTAACATTTCACATGTATTTTCACGTATGGGGTTTACACCTAAAATTCACTCAGAATTGAGGTGTTGTGTATATTTTAGGAGTTACACACAGAAATATGTTATTTCAAAATTCCCACGCGCAGCCCCGCATCATTACATAACCCTACGTACTAGCAGCAGCAGGATCCCGCGTACTAGAGACCCGCGCGCTGCTGATTCTGCCACGCACGCAGTGGATCCTACCCCGCGCGCATCTGTACTACTGATCCCCACGCCTGGATCAGTCGTGACTAATCTGACAACCAGGTAACGCTCAGAAGAGCTACAACCTAGTTAGGGTTGCCTAGTTTATGTAACAACTGGACATATGCATTAATAATGATCTAAAAAGATCAAAACTTAAATAAAATTAATTAAAATTAAGTTTTAAACATTTTAATCAAAGATCAAGGACTACCACTTAAACCACAGATCTTTCTCTTTGAAGACCACTAAACACTACAAGAAGTGTTCTTAAAAATTATCAAAAATTATCTAAATAATGAACAGATCATGAAGAATCAGTAAACATCCTCATCTGCACGCTTTAGAGCAATATCAATAGTACAAATGAAGGATGAGTACAGAATGATCAAATTTACGCCATAACAGATTAACAGATCATGTGGCTAAAATAGTACAGAAATCCAGCAGAGCTAAGGACAGCTGATTGACAGCACCAATTAAAAGGGGTAATCTTTCACTGACTAGCTTGCCACCTCAGCCCACAAGCAGAACCCTCTCTACGTGCCCTGAGAAGACCAAAATCAACCCAAAAAGGTATTTATACAGACCTCTTTGGATCCAATCAGTCAATCAGTTTTACCAGGAATTATTTATTATCAATCACACACCGTGTCATTGTTAATCAAGTGCTTATATGAAGATAAGCAAGTGATTTAAGACTTAGTCTGCAGTAGTATTATTTTACCTTTATAACCAATCAACCCTTGAATTTTAGTCAAGCAATCTACCCCATCTTCTCCAAAACCCTTGCAATTATTCCAGGATTTTCATGGTAAAGTGCTCATGGTGAGTGTTACCCTTCCTGTCTAGGCCGCTTGTGCTGTTAAGACCTCACATCAGTGGAATAAGTCTTTTCTGAGGCACCCATATTTATTCCAAGGTTCTCAAAAACTGCCTAAGGAGGCCCCTTGAAGAGAGGTTGCTATTCTGTAAAGATCCCCAGTAGTATAATAATGTGGCCCCTGTTTTTTTTCAGCTCTCTGATACCAGGAACCTTGCAGTCCTTTAGCTACAGAGAGTGATAAAAGAATTTGGAGCAATAATATTCAAAAGAATAAACACTTTACAGCTCCAATAATAGTATGGTAAGAGCAAGTGCAAGGTTTAATTGGTTTGGTTATAAATATTTTAAATATAATATAAAGAGAGGGGCCACAGTAATATACTACTGGGGGTCTTTACAGACTTGGAAACCTCTCCTCAAGGGGCCTCCTTAGGCAGTTTATAACCTTGGAATGAAGATGGGTTCCTTCTAAGGCCTTATCCACTAATTTGGGCGGGCAAAACAGCACACAAACCCAGAGCACAACTTACTTGGGAAGTAATCCACAGAAATCCTGCAAAGATTCAGGTAAGAAGCTTAAGAACAGATGGGGTTGGTGGCTGGTTCAAACTTCTGGTTTTTGATAGTTATTTAGAAAATAATAATAATAATAATTCAGACTAGATCATAAATCACTTGCTTTCTTCTTGATAAGCACTTGACTAACAATGACACAATTTCTGATTGATAATAATAATATTTCTGATAACTGATGGATGATTGGGAACAGAAGGGCAAAAGGAGCCTGTTTAAATATTCCTTTTTGGGTGCTTGAGGGCTTCTAGAAGGGGTATTAGCCACGGGCTGCGGCTAGGGGGGCAGTCAAGGCAAGATTGGCACGTCCTCAAAGTGCTGTTAGCCTGCTGGACTTAGATCTGTCAAGGAACAGCTCCTTTTTAGCTGCAGGATCTGTTAATCAATAGATTAGTCATTTTGCTGATCCTGCACTGATCCTCAATTTGTACTGTAAGTACTGGTTCAAAGTGAGTAGACGTGGATGTTTATTGATTTTCCATCTTCTTCTAATGCTGTATGTAATTTTTAATAATTTTTACGACCACTCCTTGTGTAGTTTTGTGGTCTTTGAAGGTTCTGATCAGCTCATGACGTGGTGAGTCTGGATCTTTATTTAATTAATAAAAAATACTAAAAATTAGTTAATGACTAATTTTAATTGACTTTTATGGTTTTTAAACTACGATCTATGCTTGTGTGGTAGCTTTACATATGTAGTGTAGATCCTACTATGTTGTAGCTCCTCTGAGCGGTACCTGGGTGTCAGAATGATCACGGCAGGAGGCACGGGGATCAGTCCATTCAGATGCGCGCGGGGACTGATCCGCTGCGCAGATGCGCGCGGGGGACTGATCCGCTGCGCGCGTGACTAGGTCACGGGATTACCTGCGCGGGAGTTCAGTTGCGCGGGAGTTCAGCGCTGTAGGGACGCGGGGCTGCGTGCGGGAGTTTGCATACGGGGGAGTCCAGCGCTGTAGTGACGCGGGGCTGCGTGTGGGAGTTGGCGTACGCGGGAGTCCAAAGCTGTAGGGACGCGGGGCTGAGTGCGGGAGTTTGCGTACGCGGGAGACCAGCGCGCTGTAGGCACACGGGGCTGCGTGCAGGAATTGTGACAAAACACAATTCCCCGTGTAACTCCTAAACTACACACAACACCTGGATTTTGACTGAAATTTAGGTGTGAAACCTATACATGAAGTATCATGTGAAATATTAAAATGGCTAAAAGGTGTCATACTGGTGCCGTGGTCATTTACAATTTTATATTAAATTAATTAAAAAATATAAGGAGTAAGAATTCAAGGGTGGGGTCAGTGAGAGACCCTAACTTATTTTGGGTGGGAAATCAATTTCTGAAATAATATTTATGGATTTCCTACTCCTTCATTTTTTAATATTTTTATTTATTTATTTATTTTTGTTCTTTTTATTTTTGTTAATATTATTATTGTTGTTGCTTTGTCAGGTTTCTCTGTTCTAAGTAGCAGGCTGACACTTTTATATTATATTGAAAACCATTTACTACCAAAACAATTAAACCTTGCAACTAATCTTATTTGAGCTTCTTAGCATTTATTATTGAAATAATAATTATTTTAATCATTCCAGCATTTTTATCACTCTCTGTAGCTAAAGGACTGCAAGGTTCCTGGTATCAGAGAGCTGAAAACTATAGGAGGTACCTACCCAAGTTTGCATTGCTAAATAAGTGTTTGTATGAGATTTGCAACAACAATAACCTGTTTGAAATGACTCAGGAAAGAGTTAAGAACTATGAGGAACTCAAGGTGGCTATGACTACTGCCCCCGTACTAATACAAACTGATTTCAGTAAACCCTTTATACTATATAGTGATGCCAGCATGGAAGGGCTAGGCGCTGCACTTCATCAAGAAGTCATAGAAAATGATAGACCAGTAGGAAAACCAATAATCTTTATTTCTGGGCAAGTAAAGGACACAGAGAAAAGATATGGTGCTAGTCAAATGGAATGCCTAGCTCTAGTATGGGCCTTAGAAAAGCTCCATTACTATCTGGAAGGTAATAAATTTATGGTTATTAAGGATTGCAATGCTGTGAGAGCCCTGATGAACATGAATACTCCCAGCAGGCACATGTTAAGATGGAAAATAGCTTTCCAACAGTACAGAGGACAAATTAAAATAGTACATAACAAACACCAGAATGCTGACTGTCTGAGTAGAAATGCTCTTAACTGGACTACCACCAGTAGGAGCCTATTCCTACAACTCAGTTCTAGTCATTGTGGATAGGTTCTCCAAGAAAGCAAAGTTTCTACCTAATAACAAGGAAGACACTGCTATCAAAGTTTCCCCATTATTTTGGAACAGACTCATTGGTGATGTTGGAGTTCCCAAGATCATTATCAGTGACAGAGATCCTAAATTTACCTCTGAGTTCTGGAGAAATCTTCATGAAATTCTGGGAACCACCTTAGCTTTCTCTACAGATTATCACCCCCAGAAAGATGGATTAGCTGAAAGGATGATCCAGACCCTGGAAGACATTCTCAGGAGATTCTGCTGCTTTGGTCTAGAATATAAGAATACTGTTGGGTACTGCCATGACTGGGTCAGCCTCTTGCCTGCTCTATAAATGGCTTACAACAGCAGCAAACATTCTACCACCAAGGAATCCCCCTATGTACTGGAGAGAGGGTGGATTCATAAATTACCCAAGGATCACCTGAATCAGCAGCTAACCAATATCCACCCCATGTCACTTGAATTCAAGAATATGACAGATACAGCCAACAAACATGCTGCCAAATGTGTTCAAGAAGCTGTTGAGTACAACCAACAGAGATGGAACAAAAACCATAAAAAACCTGACTTCAAGATTGGTGATCAAGTCTAAGTTTCTACCACCAATTTCACTCATGTAGCTGGAAACAAGAAACTCAGACCTGCATTTTTTGGACCAATCACCATTAAGAAACTCCATGGAAAGAATTCTATGGAAGTGATTCTCAGTGATGAACTTTCCAGAAAGCACCCAGTCTTCCCAGTAAGCCTTGTCAAACACTATCATCCTTGAGAAGGAGAACACACTCTGTCACCAGCAATTCTTATTGCAGATGAAATTGAGGAAGACAATGGAAAAATAATCAAAATTGTGAAAGACAAGAAAGAAAGGATAAATGGGAAAAAGGTCAGACTCTATCTAGTCAGATACAAAGGAGAATCTGCTGACAAAGATGAATGGTTACCTTAAAACAACATTCCAGATGGACCTATTCAATTAAGAAATTACAGAGTGTAAAAGTTTAAGTAGACGGAGAAACCTGAACCAGACTGGTTTCAATGGATTCCAAAATTAATGAGCAAAAAATAAGAATAATCTTGATAGAACATCAATGAGGACAAAAATACCAACACAGAGGTGGGTTCTGTAGGCAGCACAATGGCCAATGAAGTTTGAACAGAACCAGGAAGACTGAGGATGATAAGAAGAAAGGAAAGAATAAATAAAGCCACCATTATAGAGGATTTTGTGGAGGGACAGATTTAAAAAGCTCTGATGCTATAAATCTTAACTCTTTAACATCCAGTAACCAATCTGACCTGGTAGGGATTCAATCTGGAGCAGAAGGTTTGGGTTCCACATAAGCCTTTATGTGGAGTTTAAGATTTTTAGAATACCTACAAGTAATCCCGACAAGAGGTGATCAAGTTCTTGATGAGTCAAAGAAGTTGAGGAGATTTGGATAGCGCCTTGTATTTAGTAGTTAGAGATTGATGTTGTGGAGAGTAGGCTTAGTAGGAGACACAGCAAGAATGTAGAGACTACCCAATCAAGTTTGGGGTTTGAGTATGGTGGAAAAGGATAGATGACAAATGGAGACTTAGCAGGAAAAGAGACAGGGAAAGATAGACAGAGAAATTAACACAGAGCCAATAAAAGACATTGAGCCCCAAATTTTTTTTCAGATATAGACATATCTTGGAGTGGGGGAATGTCAGCTTGCTATTGGACAGAGCAAACTATCAAAGCAGATTTAAAAACAGAAATAAAAATAATAAATTTAGAAGGAGTGAGAAATCCATGAATATTATTACAGAAATGGATTCCCCATCCAAAATTGAGTAGGGTCACTCACTGACCCCACCCTTGAATTCTAACTCCTTACATCTTTTAATAATTTTTTAAAAAAATGACAAACAGACTAAAACACCACCATGGCACCTTTTGGCCATTTTACCATTTCACAAATTATGCCATGTATAGGTTTCACACCTAAAATTCAGTCAGAATTGAGGTGTTGTGTATATTTTAGGAGCTACAGGCAGATTTGTGTTGTGTCACAATTCCCGTGCGCAGCCCCAGAGTCATACAGTAAGGGTACACACGCGTTACACTCAATATGTAGGCGCATGTCAAAAGGCCCGCATGCAAAATGACTGAACGGCCGCAGGGGACAGATTCCCCCACGCAGCTGTCAAGCCTGCGCGCATCAACAAAATTGTACTAAGCCTGAAAACCAGGTACCGCAGGAACAGGCTAAAACCTGCATGCATACATCATGTATATGTAACAACTTGACTTCCGGAAATAGGGATGTCTGAAACCTAAGAATATTGAATAAAAAATATGAAAATCAAAATATAAAGCAAATAAATTGTGGGAAACAATAATGAAGGTTGTCACGTAAATGAGATTGTCAAATCTTTATGAACCAAGAAACACAACAAGGAGTTAAACTAAAAATTATGCATAATTCCCAAAATGTGCAGAAAATGCCTTAGAATCTACTAATACCCACTTACACCCATGTCACTCAAAAGAAGTTAATACAAAATGAGGAAATTTTTCTGAATCATAAAAATAACAAATTAACATTTAAACACCTTCTGACAATTATTTCACAAAGAAATATGACATAGAAAAGGCTAGAAGATTGACAGAACAAGAACTACGTGCCAAACTATCCCTGACCAGCGCGCTAGCCTCATAATCCAAGCACAACCCTCTCTACATGCCCTGAGAAGGTCTTATTATCCAAAAAGGTATATAAACAACCTTTTTTTAAGTGATTTAATCAAGAGAAGTTTTTAAGTATCAATCCAGACCCCTTGCCATCCGTGATCAAGTTTTTATTCAAGATAAACAAGTCATATATGGCTATAGTCTGATATTATTACTAATAATTCTGGCCCCAACATTGATTCCGTGAAGAATATCAGCAAATAACCCCAATAATTGTCCTGAGACCCTTTCATACGGTGAATCTATGCAAGATTCCTAGAGTAAGTACTTAAACTAGGAACTTTTCTCCTCCTTGCAACCCAGGCATAAGTGCTGTAAGACAGCCAGTCCACCCATCCCCTTGAGTTAGTCTCTTTTGAGAAATAATTTAAGACCTCATTATACCAAGGTCTTTACAAGGTTCAAAAGAGCCCCTTGAAGAAAGTTTTTATCCAATAAAGATCCCCAGTTTGCACAAACTGTGGCCCCTCTTGAAAAATATTTAAACAAATTTAACCCAACCAAAACAACCAAACTTTGCACTTGCTTTTAAATCAATTATTTATGCATTTTACCGTAATTTTCTTGGAATTATTATTCCAAAACCAATATTACTTTCTGTAGCTAATGGACTGCAAAGTTCCTGGCATCAGGAAGCTGACAGAATAACACTAATCTGTCCTTTTTTTGATGATTTAATTAATGATCCTTAGTAAATGATCCAAGTAAGTAAATAATTATTTTAATAGACATCTCTAAGGATATTCTGATGTCAGGTGAGTCCTCATTGTGTATTAAATATTTGGAGTAAATTCATGATGTTGATTTTACTCCTTATTTTTGGAATTCAGTTGATTCACTAAAATAATTACTTAAAAATGTAAATCATGGGTATTCATGTAATATTTATTCATCTTAAGTTTTCTTTGTATTTCACGAAAATGTTAATTTCTAGAAATTCTCATAATAGTATATTAATTTATTTTAATCTATTGCTAGAAGTACCCATTATCTTATTTTCAAAATTTTTGGTACTTTGAATTATATTTAATAAAAAATAAATGTAAAGGTTATTTAACTATTTTTATATAATTTTATGTAATTTTCGACTACCTACTATCCACGGGAAAATTCATGAAATATGTAGAATGTTCCTGGGTAGGTTGTTGTCAGCCTGCTACTTAGCACAGAGCAACCTGACAAAGCAACAACAATAATAATATTAACAAAAATAAAAAAAAATAAATGAATAAATAAAATTATTATAAAATGAAGGAGTAGGAAATCCATAAATATTATTGCAGAAATGGATTCCCCACCTAAAATAAGGTAGGGTCACTCACTGACCCCACCCTTGAATTCTTACTCCTTATATTTTTTAATTAATTTAATAGAAAATGGTAAATGACCACGGCACCAGTATGGCACCTTTTGGCCATTTTAATATTTCACATGATATGTCATGTATAGGTTTCACACCTAAATTTCAGACGAAATCCAGGTCTTGTGTGTAGTTTAGGAGTTACACAGGGAATTGTGTTTTGTCACAATTCCCGCACGCAGCCCTGCGTCCCTACAGCGCTGGTCTCCCGCGTACGCAAACTCCCGCACGCAGCCCCGCGTCCCTACAGCGCTGGTTTCCCGCGTACGCAAACTCCCGCACGCAGCCCTGCGTCCCTACAGCGTTGGACTCCTGCGTAAGCCAACTCCCGCACGCAGCCCCGCGTCCCTAAAGCGCTGGACTCCCGCGCAACTGAACTCCCGCGCAGGTAATCCCGTGACCTAGTCACGCACGCAGCGGTTCAGTCCCCCGCGCGCATCTGAGCAGTGGATCAGTCCCCGCGCGCATTTGAATGGACTGATCCCCGCGCCTCCTTCCGTGATCAGTCTGACATCCAGGTACCGCTCAGAGGAGCTACAATATAGTAGGATCTACACTACATATTGAAAGCTACCACACAAGAATAGATTATAGTTCAAAAACGTCAAAAATCAATTAAAATTACTGATTAACTAATTTTTAGTATTTTTTATTAATTAAATAAAGATCCAGACTCACCACGACATGAGTTGATCAGAACCTTCAAAGACCACAAAACTACATAAGTAGTGGTCGTAAAAATTATTAAAAATTACATACAGGATAAGCAGAAGATGGAAAATAAATAAACATCCACGTCTGCTCACTTTGAACCAGTACTTACAGTACAAATTGAGGATCAGTGCAGGATCAGCATAATGACTAATCTATTGATTAACAGATCCTGCAGCTAAAAAGAAGCTGTTCCTTGACAGATCTAAGGCCAGCAGGCTAACAGCACCTTGAGGACGTGCCAATCTTGCCTTGACTGCCCTTCTAGCCTCAGCCCATGGCTAGTACCCCTTCTAGAGGATCTCAAGCACCCAAAAAAGAATATTTAAACAGGCTCTTTTTGCTCTTCTGTTCCCAATCAGTTATCAGTTATCAGAAATATTATTATCTATCAGACATTGTGTCATTGTTAGTCAAGTGATTATCAAGAAGAAAGCAAGTGATTTATGATCTATTCTGAAGTATTATTATTATTATTTTCTAAATAACTATCAACGACCAGAAGTTTGAACCAGCCACCAACCCCATCTGTTCTGAAGCTTCTTACCTGAATCTTTGCAGGATTTCTGTAGATTACTTCCCAAGTAATTTTTTCCCTTCCTGCTCTGGGTTTGTGTGCTGTTTTGCCCGCCCAAATTAGTGGATAAGGCCTTAGAAGGCACCCATCTTCATTCCAAGGTTCTAAACTGCCTAAGTAGGCCCCTTGAGGAGAGGTTGCCCAGTCTGTAAAGACCCCCAGTAGTATATTACTGTGGGCCCTCTTTTTATATTATATTTAAAATAATTATAACCAAAACAATTAAACCTTGCACTTGCTCTTACCATACCATTATTGGAGATTTAAAGTGTTTATTCTTTGGAATATTATTGCTCCAAATTCTTTTATCACTCTCTTTAGCTAAAGGACTGCAAGGTTCCTGGTATCAGAGAGCTGACAACTGGGGGTCTGGCCGGGAAATATCCTTAATAATTAATTGTTCAATTAATTATCTCCTGGACCAGTTATTTATATTTAAAAAAATTATATATATAAGTAGAAATACTTATTATTTTTCTTTATCTTTTGATTTATCCAGTGGATTTAAAAACCAACGGAGAATTGATCAATTATTATTTGAATCTTCTTAAACAGAAAAAAGAAGAAAAATTATTTAACTTTGTGCCTGTTGTTATAACTCCTGAACCAGAACAAGGGAGACTTCTTTATTATAAAAAACAAGTCTTAAAAGAAAAGGAACAAGAGTTAGAAAGAATTATTAATTTTAACTCCTTGTTAAGACAGCACAAAGAGTGGAAAATCTGTCAAAGAAAGCTTTCTTTTTTTAAGAAACGGTATCCAAATTATAAGCTTTCTGCTTTTAAGAGAAGGTATCCAAATTCTAAAAGTGAGCTTTGATCTCCTTTTTATTATTTTTTTTATAAAAAATCATAAAAAACTCGAAAATTATAAAAAAAATTATTATAAAAATAAATAAATATATAACTTATATTTTTTTATTTTATCCTTCCTAGTGGGCTTTGTTTTTGGTGATCTTATTGACCAAGACCTCTTAGAGGACATCCCAGACTGTGGAACCTTGGATTTGTCCCAAGATTTGATTGGAAACCACTCAGATCCCGTTGGAATACCCTCCAAGGACGGTCCTGACCCCAACAAGGACTTAGTACCTTTAAAACTTCATATAAGTAAGACATATATTATTTTTAAAAAAAAACATAAAAACCAAAACTACTCAAAAAATTATTTTTTGATTTTTTTACAAAGTTTTTACAAAAACTTATATAATTTTTAACATGCATCAAAACAGACGCAACACCCGCGCCAGTGGACGCGCCCCGTCATATGGATCTTTGCCCGGAGGAACCCGTGCGCGCAAGGACACCAGTAGCGAATGCAATGCGGATCCAGCCAGTGATTGCTCCAATCCGAGCGACAATGACGAAGACCGCGGCCGCTGAATCAACCAACTCACCGTTGGAGAGCCGTCCCTTGTCCAACGTGATATCCCGGGAGGATACCGTTCCACCTATGCCACCCCAGCTGGACTCCTCCAAGGAGGACAAAATAAAGGAATTAGTGAAAGAACACGTGGGTCATTGGTAGCTGTTTAAACAGGCTCAGACCCAGGAAGACCAGCGGGGTATGAGAAAAGCCATATATTTGGCAAAGAAGAATCAAATAACCCTCCAAAAATTGATTCCCAAGAGAGAAGTAGAAGGTTAATTGCAGAATTGGAATCCTTGGGACCAATTAGTTTCCTTAAGAGGAAAAAACAACAACAGGAAGAAGAGATCTCTAGCCCATCAGAAATTAAAGAGTACCAAAGAGTGGGACAATATAATATCTTTGGCAAGAAAATGGAAGAAAGTGTACCACAATTAGATGTAGAAACTTTCAACCTGTTTTCGATAAATGTTTCTCATAACTTTGATATCATTGGTAAATGTTTTGACAGAATATATGAGCAATTGGATAAAGTAAATACCAATTTTGGAAAAGTCATTCAATACCAATCCAACTTGGTCAAAATCAATGAGTTAGAAGTAAAAAAAATAAGAGACAGAATTAGCTGGAGTAAGGGAGAACTAATGAATTACCTAGAAAACAATATTTCAGCTATCCAAGAAGAAATTCTTCTATCTATTGAACAAATCAAAAAAGGTATTAATAAGACAGAACACACTTCACCTACTTATATTATCAATAAAATTGATTCATTAAGTAACTAACTTGACCTGGAATTAGGTATGATTAAGAATGATCTCAGAGATCTAAAGATAAACTTATCTCAACCCATTGCAGACTCTGATGAAATCAGACCTTCCCGGTACCACAGTACTCCCCAGCTAGTTCTAGACCAAGACCAACCAGGAATGAATCTTTCAGACCTAGTCCCACTCCTGAAGTAGAACAAGCATTAAAATTACTTCCCCTTATCACTGAGTGGCCTAAATTCTCCGGAGAAGGATAATACAATCATGTCATTTTTATTAAGTTTATTGACTATACTCTTGCCTCCTATGAACTTCCTGATAACATAGCTGTAGTAAGACTACCTAGACTGTTTGAAGGAGTAGCCCTTGACTGGTTCATCAATAAGAGAGAAGAGGTAGGATCTTTGTCATAGAATTTGTGGAAAGACTTGATTAAGGAACAGTTTGGTACCAGAATTTGGAAAAGAAAAATGATGAAGACTTTTGAAACTTCTTTGTTTGATCCATCCAAGGACAAACCTCACAAATGGTGCCTTGACCAGAAGAGAAGACTAGACTGCTTCTACCCAAATGCTGATAAAGAAGAAGTCAATGAAAGACTCCTCAACCTAAGTCCAGGACAACTTAACCATAGCCTAAGATGCAGAATGCCCATGAACTCTGACCTTTCCACTCTCATAGGAGTATTAGAAGAAACTATTGACATGAATGGCTTAGAAAAAAGGGTTACCAAACCCAGAGAACCAACTACTAGGAATAAGGAAGAATATAATAAAAAGAATAAAGAACCTCTACCTACCAACTCAGACGCCAAGAATACTTTGGTAACCAAAGAAAAGACATGTTGGAATTGCAACCAAACAGGGCATGTAAGACCTGACTGTCCTTTACGCAGGAGGAAGATTAATCTTATTGAAGGAGAAGAAGATGACACTAATCCTGACCCCCAACTAGATGACACTGATGGTTCCATCTCTGAGTGTGACTTAATGATCACTAATCCCATTAATGTCATCAAAGGTAACATAGAATCTTCCATAGATATTAACCCTGTTAATGAAGATAGCAATTTGCCTCAACAGTGGACACCCAACATGAAAATCCAACATATTTCTGAAGCCAAGACCTTAACCCTTAAACCTTCTATTGGAAAAGGTTACACCGGTGGTAAAACTTGTTATGCCACTGTCTTGATACAAGGTTCCCCTGTAAAATTACTTCTAGACAGTGGAGCCTTCTGCTCTTGTGTTGGAACTGACTACTCAGATAAGCAGGATTCTAACTGGAAGAAAAACTTACTACCCGTACCTCGAGCTAACTTCAGCAGCTGTAACTCACCTCTCAATGCTATTAGAGTATGGCAAACAGAAATCATACTTCCCCACTCTAAAGGATCAATCAAGATAAAGATTGAATTTGTAGTACTTCAAAATGGAGTATGTGATTATTTTATTACAGGAAATGATTCTCTTTGCCTGTACGGGATAGATGTCTTCCAGAGTAAAGGGAGATATTTCACTATAGGAGGAGATTGGAACAAGAAGTTCCAAATATGCCATGTCAATGCTAAAGCCACTGATTCCACTTATGAGAGACACTTAGAGACCTTTAACCAGGAATACTTTTCCCAAGCTGCCCTAAATTCCCAGCTTAGTGAAAACCAGAAAATATATATTTTCAAGTATGCTTTGAGAACCAGAATGCTTTTTGCACTAAGGACAATCCCATTGGTAATATTAACAGTCATGATATGGTCTTAAATTTGACTATTAAGCCTCCTTACCCTCCTAACCTCAGAAGACCAGCTTACCCTTCTAGTCCAAAATCTAGGACTGCTCTAGAAGGCCACCTCCAAGAACTAGTGGACTTACAAGTCTTACGGAAAGTAGGGCATAATGAGCAAGTAGACGTAACTACACCTGTGATAATAGCCTGGCACAATGATAAGTCTAGGATGGTTGGAGACTTTAGAATGCTCAAAAACTACACCCAAGCTGACTATTATACTATCCCAAGGATTGACCATGCTCTACATAACCTTTCTCAAGCTAAGTTCATTACTACTATGGACATGTTGAAAGGCTTTCACCAAATACCTATCAGTCTGGAAAGTAGGAAATTTATGAGAATCATATGTCATTTAGGCATATATGAGTATATCAGAATTCCCTTTGGTATTAAATATGCTCCTTCCCACATCCAAAGAATGATGGATACAGTCTTAGGAATGTTCATCAGGCAAGGTTGGATGATGGTATACATAGATGATGTTATCATTTATTCAGACAATTGGGATACTCACATGGATAAAGTAAGGCTAGTGCTTAAAACAATTGCCACAGTAGGATTAAAATTATCTATGAAAAAGTTCAACTTTGGATACGGAGAACTCGAAGCTCTAGGACACATTGTTTCTGGACTCACTTTAAATGCTGACCAAAGTAAGATAGAAGCAGTAATGAACAGACCTATGCCCCAGAACAAAAAGGAAATCTTATCCTTTATAAGCTTCTGCAGCTATTACAGGAAGTACATACCTAAATTTTCTAACCTCACCAAGTGTTTATATGAGATCTGCAACAACAACACTTTGTTCGAAATGACTCATGAAAGATTGAAGAATTATGAGGAACTCAAAGTAGCTATGACTACTGCACCAGTGTTGATACAACCAGATTATTCTAAACCTTTCAAACCTTACATAGATGCTACCATGGAAGGATTAGGAGCTGCATTAGAACAAGAAGTAATAGAAGAGGATAAACCAGTAGAGAAACCTATACTCTTCATATCTAGACAAGTCAAAGATACTGAAAAGAGATATGGTGCCAGCCAAATGGAATGCCTTGCTCTAGTATGGGAATTAGAAAAACTCCACTATTATTTGGAAGGTACAAATTTTGTGATGATCACTGATTGCAATGCTGTTAGAACTCTCATGAACATGAAAACTCCTAGCAGGCATATGTTAATATGGCAGATAGCCATACAACAGTACAGGGGTCAGATGACTATAGTCCACCAAGCTGGAGTTAAACATCAGAATGCTGACAGTCTTAGCAGAAATTCTCTACCAAATGATACTAGCAATCCTGCTCATGACCCAGAAGATCATGATATATTTCCTAGACTAAACATTAACCTGTTTAATCTTGAAGCTCCCATCATAGGAATTCACATATGTGAACTAGATGAATCACTGTTCATCTCCATCAGAGAAGCATAAAACTCTGACATGAAGACTTTGATTAACATCATAGAAAGTACTTCACCTCCATCTGAACTCATCAACAGTTTACCTAAACCCCTGCTGAAATCCTATAAAGAAGGAAGATTCACACTGTGGGATGGGATAGTATATTACCGGCATCAACACCCTAGTGTTATAGTCTTGACCAAAACAGAGCATATCAAACTTGTTTTAGCTGAATGTCATGATAATTGCTCATCGGGTCACCTGTCTACTGATAGAACCATAGATAAAGTAAAGCAGACTGCCTGGTGGATCAACTGGAGAGACTCCACTATCAAGTATGTTTAAAGACGTGAAATCTGTCAGAAGTCCAACAGGAGCACTGGGAAAAGGTTTGGACTACTCCAAACGATTTCTGAGCCCAGGAAAAGATGGGAAGTTATCAACATGGACTTTGTAACGGGACTGCCCCCTGGAGGAGCTTACTCTTACAACTCAGTCCTGGTTATTGTAGACAGATTTTCTAAGAAAGCCAAGTTTCTACCTAACCATAAGGAAGACACAGCTATGGAAGTAGCCTTACTCTTCTGGAACAGACTAATTGCTGATTTATGAATTCCTAAGATTATTATCAGTGATAGAGACCCCAAATTCACATCTGAATTCTGGAGAAACCTCCATGCTATGTTAGGAACTACCTTAGCCTTTTCTACAGCTTATCACCCTCAGACAGATGGATTAGCTGAAAGAATGATCCAGACTCTAGAGGACATTCTCAGAAGGTTCTTTTGCTTTGGGATGGAGTACAAAAATACAGACGGATATTGCCATGACTGGGTTAGCCTTTTACCTGCACTAGAAATGGCCTATAACAGTAGTAAACACTCTACTACCAAAGAAGCTCCTTACGTACTGGAAAGAGGATGGATCCCCAAATTACCCAAGGATAACCTCAATCAGGAGTTGACTAATATCCATCCAACATCACTGGACTTCAAAAAAATGATAGATATGGCGAATAAGCACCCTGCTGGGTGTGTAAAAGATGCTGTTGAATACAACCAACAGAGGTGGGATAAAACTAACAAAGAACCTGATTTCAGAATAGGAGATCAAGTTCTAATTTCAAACACCAATTTCAATAACTTGGCTGGAAACAGAAAACTCAGACCAGCCTTTGTTGGGCCCTTCACTATCAAGAAACTCCATGGTAAGAATGCCTTAGAAGTCATCCTCAGTAATGAACTCTCTAGGAAACACCAATTCTTCCCAGTTAGCCTTGTCAAACACTACCATCTCAGAGAAGGTGAAAAGACCACTTCACCTGCAATACCAGTCTTAGATGAGCCTGAGAAGGACAAAGGAAAAGTTATTAAAATCCTTCAAGATAAAAAAGAAAGGATCCAAGGAAAAGATGTAAGACTTTACTTAGTCAGATACAAAGGAGAATCAGCTGATAAAGATGAATGGCTACCTGAAAACAACATTCCAGATGGACCTATACAGCTGAGAAACTACAGAGCCAGTAAAAGACACTGAGCCCCAAAATTTTTTTTTTCAGATATAGTTATATCTTGGAGTGAAGGAATGTCAGCCTGCTACTTAGCACAGAGCAACCTGACAAAGCAACAAAAATAATAATATTAAAAAAAATAAAAAAACAAAAATAAATGAATAAATAAAATTATTATAAATTGAAGGAGTAGGAAATGCATAAATATTATTGCAGAAATGGATTCCCCACCCAAAATAAGGTAGGGTCACTCACTGACCCCACCCTTGAATTCTTACTCCTTATATTTTTTAATTAATTTAATAGGAAATGGTAAATGACCAAGGCACCAGTATGGCACCGTTTGGCCGTTTTAATATTTCACATGATATGTCATGTATAGGTTTCTGTCAGCCTGCTACTTAGCACAGAGAAACCTGAAAAAGCAACAACAATAATAATATTAACAAAAGGAACAAAGATAAATGAATAAATAAAATTATAATAAAATAAAGGAGTAGGAAATCCATAAATATTATTGCAGAAATGAATTCACCACCCAAAATAAGGTAGGGTCACTCACTGACCCCACCCTTGAATTCTTACTCCTTATATTTCTTAATTAATTTAATAGAAAATGGTAAATGACCACGGCACCAGTATGGCACCTTTTAGCCATTTTAATATTTCACATGATATGTCATGTATAGGTTTCACACCTAAATTTCAGTCAAAATCCAGGTTTTGTGTGTAGTTTAGGAGTTACACGGGAAATTGTGTTTTGTCACAATTCCCGCACGCAGCCCTGCGTCCCTAAAGCGCTGGTCTCCCCCGCACACAAACTCCCGCACGCAGCCCCGCGTCCCTACAGCGCTGGTCTCCCGCATAGGCAAACTCCCACACGCAGCCCCGCGTTCCTACAGCGTTGGAATCCCGCGTACGCAAACTCCCGCACGCAGCCCCGCGTCCCTACAGCGTTGGACTCCCGCGTACTCAAACTCCTGCACGCAGACCCGCGTCCCTACAGCGTTGGACTCCCGCGTATGCCAACTCCCGCACGCAGCCCCGCGTCCCTACAGCGCTGGACTCCCGCGCAACTGAATTCCCGCGCAGGTAATCCCGTGAACTAGTCACGCGCGTAGCGGTACAGTCCCCCGCGCGCATCTGAGCAGCGGATCAGTCCCCGCGCGCATTGGAATAGACTGATCCCGGCGACTCCTGCAGTGATCAGTTTGACATCCAGGTACCGCTCAGAGGATCTACAATATAGTAGGATCTACACTACTTATGTAAAGCTACCACACAAGCATAGATTATAGTTCAAAAACCTTAAAAATAAATTAAAATTAGTTAGTAACTAATTTTTAGTATTTTTTATTAATTAAATAAAGATCCAGACTCACCACAAAATAAGTTGATCAGAACCTTCAAAGACCACGAAACTACATAAGGAGTGGTCGTAAAAATTATTAAAAATTAAATACAGGATTGGCAGAGGATGGATAATCAATAAAAATCCACGTCTGCTCACTTTGGACCAGTACTTACTGTACAAATGGAGGATCAGTGCAGGATCAGCAAAATGACTAATCTATTGATTAACAGATCCTGCAGCTAAAAAGGAGCTTTTCCTTGACAGATCTAAGGCCAGAAGGCTAACAGCACCTTGAGGAAGTGCCAATCTTGCCTTGGCTGCCCCCCTAGCCTCAGCCCATGGCTAGTACCCCTTCTAGAGGCCCTCAAGCACCCAAAAAGGAATATTTAAACAGGCTCCTTTTGCCCTTCTGTTCCCAATCATCCATCAGTTATCAGAAATATTATTATTATCAATCAGACATTGTGTCATTGTTAGTCAAGTGCTTATCAAGAAGAAAGCAAGTGATTTATGACTTAGTCTGTAGTAGTATTATTTACCTTTATTAAGCAATCAACCATTGAAGTTTAGTCAAGCAATCTACCCCATCTGCTCTGAAAACCTTCCAATTATTCCAGGATTTTCGTGGTCAAGTGCTCAGAGTGAGTGTTTCCCTTCCTGTCTAGGCCACTTGTGCTGTTAAGCCCGGCCATTAGTGGAATAAGTCCTTTCTAAGGCACCCATATTTATTCCAAGGTTCTTAAACTGCCTAAGGAGGCCCCTTGAAGAGAGGTTGCTAGTCTGTAAAGATCCCCAGTAGTATAATACTGTGGCCCCTCTTTTTATATTATATTTAAAATATTTATAACCAAACCAAATAAACCTTGCACTTGCTCTTACCATAACATTATTGGAGCTTTAAAGTGTTTATTCTTTGGAATATTATGGCTCCAAGTTCTTTTATCACTCTCTGTAGCTAAAGGACTTCAAGGTTCCTGGTATCAGAGAGCTGACAACTGGGGGTCTGGCTGGGAAATATCCTCAATAATTAATTGTTTAATTAATTATCTCCTGGACCAGTTATTTATATTTAAAAAAATTATATATATAAGTAGAAATACTTATTATTTATCTTTATCTTTTGATTTATCCAGTGGATTTAAAAACCAATGGAGAATTGATCAATTATTATTTGAATCTTCTTAAACAGAAAAAAGAAGAAAAATTACATAACTTTGTGCCTGTTGTTATAACTCCTGAACAAAAACAAGAGAGACTTCTTTATTATAGACAACAAATCTTAAAAGAAAAGGAACAAGAGTTGGAAAGAATTATTAATTTTAACTCCTTGTTAAGACAGCACAAAGAGTGGAAAATATATCAAAGAAAGCTTTCTGCTTTTAAGAGAAGGTATCCAAATTCTAAAAGTGAGCTTTGATCTTCTTTTTATTATTTTTTTCATAAAAAAATCACAAAAAAAAAAACTCGAAAATTATAAAAAAATTATTATAAAAATAAATAAATATATAACTTATATTTTTTTATTTTATCCTTTCTAGTGGACTTTGTCTTTGGTGATCTTATTGACCAAGACCTCTTAGAGGACGTCCCAGACGGTGGTCCCTTGGATTTGTCCCAAGATTTGATTGGAACCCACTCAGATCCCGTTGGAATACCCTCCAAGGACGGTCCTGACCCCAACAAGGACTTAGTACCTTTAAACCTTCATATAAGTAAGACATATATTTTTTTTAAAAAAAAATATATAAAAACCAAAACTACTGAAAAAAAAAATATTTTTTTTACAAAGTTTCGACAAAAACTTACATAATCTTTAACATGCATCAAAACAGACGCAACACCCGCGCCAGTGGACGCGCCCCGTGATATGGATCTTTGCCCGGAGGAATCCGTGCGCACAAGGATGCCACTCGCAAATGCAAAGCGGATCGAGCCAGTGATCGCTCCGATCAGAGCGACCTTGACAACAACCGCGGCCGCCGACTCGACCAACTCACCGTTGGGGAGCCGTCCCTTGTCAAACGTGATATCCCAGGAGGATACCGTTCCACCTACACCACCCCAGCCGGACTCCTCCAAGGAGGACAAAATAAAGGTATTGGTGAAAGAACACGTGGGTCATTGGGAACTTTTCAAACAGGCTCAGACCCAGGAAGACCAGCAGGGTATGAGAAAAGCCATTTCTTTGGCAAAGAAGACTCAAATAACCCTCCAAAAATTGATTCCCAAGAGAGAAGTAGAAGGTTACGTGAAGAATTGGAATCCTTGGGACCAATTAGTTTCCTTAAAAGAAAACAATAACAACAGGAAGAAGAGATCTCTAGCCCATCAGAAATTGAAGAGTCCCAAAGAGTTGGACAATATAATATCTTTGGCAAGAAAATGGAAGAAAGTGTACCACAATTAGACGTAGAAACTTTCAACTTGTTTTCCATAAAGTTTCCTCATAACTTTGATATCATTGGCAAATATTTTGATAAAGTATATGAGCAGCTGGATAAAGTAGATATCAATTTTGGTAAAGTCATTCAATCCCAATCCAACTTGATCAAAATCAATGAGTTAGAGGTAAAACAAATAAGAGACAGCATTAGTTTGAGTAAGGGAGAACTAATGAATTACCTAGAAAACAATACTTCAGCTATCCAAGAAGAAATTCTTCTATCTATTGAACAAATCAAAGAAGGTATTAATAAGACAGACCACACTTCACCTACTCATATTATTAATAAAATTGATTCATTAAGTAACAAACTTGACCTGGAATTAGTTATGATTAAGAATGATCTCAGAGATCTAAAGATAAACTTATCTCAACCCATTGCAGACTCTGATGAAATCAGACCTTCCAGGTACCACAGTACTCCCCAACTACCTTCTAGACCAAGACTAAACAGGAATGAATCTTTCAGGCCTAGTCCCACTCCTGAAGTAGAAAAAGCATTAAAATTACTTCCCCCTATCACTGAGTGGCCTAAATTCTCCGGAGAAGGAGAATAAAATCATGTCAGTTTTATTAAGTTTATTGACTATACTCTGGCCTCTTATGAACTTCCTGATAACATAGCCGTAGTAAGACTACCTAGACTGTTTGAAGGAGTAGCCCTTGACTGGTTCATCAATAAGAGAGAAGAGGTAGGATCTTTGTCATGGAATTTGTGGAAAGACTTGATTAAGGAACAGTTTGGTACCAGAATTTGGAAAAGAAAAATGATGAAGACTTTTGAAACTTCTTTGTTTGATCCATCTAAGGAAAAACCTCACAAATGGTGCCTTGACCAGAAGAGAAGACTAGACTGCTTCTACCCAAATGCTGATAAAGAAGAAGTCAATGAAAGACTCCTCAACCTATGTCCAGGACAACTTAACCATAGCGTAAGATGCAGAATGCCCATGAACTCTGACCTTTCCACTCTCATAGGAGTATTAGAAGAAACTATTGACATGAATGGCTTAGACAAAAGGGTTACCAAACCCAGAGAACCAACTACTAGGAATAAGGAAGATTATAATAACAAGAATAAAGAACCTCTACCTATCAACTCAGAAGCCAAGAATACTTTGGTGACCAAAGAAAAGACATGTTGGAATTGCAACCAAACAGGGCATGTAAGACCTGACTGTCCTTCACCCAGGAGAAAGATTAATCCTATTGAAGGAGAAGAGGATGACACTAATCCTTACCCCCAACTAGATGACACTGATGGTTCCATCTCTGAGTGTGACTTAATGATCACTAATCCCATTAATGTCATCAAAGGTAACATAGAATCTTCCATAGATATTAAACCTGTTAATGAAGATAGCAATTTGCCTCAACAGTGGACACCCAACATGAAAATCCAACATATTTCTGAAGCCAAGACCTTAACCCTTAAACCTTCCATTGGAAAAGGTTACACTGGTGGTAAAACTTGTTATGCCACTGGCTTGATACAAGGTTCCCCCGTAAAATTACTTCTAGACAGTGGAGCCTTCTGCTCTTGGGTTGGAACTGACTACTTAGATAAACAGGATTCCAACTGGAAGAAAAACTTACTACCTGTACCTCGAGCTAAGTTCAGCAGCTGTAACTCACCTCTCAATGCTATTGGATTATGGCCAACAGAAATCGTACTCCCCCACTCTAAAGGATCAATCAAGATAAAGATTGAATTTGTAGTAATTCAAAATGGAGTATGTGATTATTTTATTATAGAAAATGATTCTCTTTGCCTGTACAGGATAGATGTCTTCCAGAGTAAAGGGAGATATTTCACTATAGGAGGAGATTGGAACAAGAAGTTCCAAATATGCCGTGTCAATGCTAAAGCTACTGATTCCACTTATGAGAGACACTTAGAAACTTTTAACCAGGAATACTTTTCCCAAGCTGCCTTGAATTCCTAGCTTAGTGAAAACCAGAAAAGAGATATTCTCCAAGCATGCTTTGAGAACCAGAATGCTTTTTGCACTAAAGACCATCCCATTGGTAATATTAAAGGTCATGATATGGTCTTAACTTTGACTATTAAGCCTCCTTACCCTCCTAACCTCAGGAGACCAGCTTACCCTTCTAGTCCAAAATCTAGGACTGCTCTAGAAAGCCACATCCAAGAACTAGTGGACTTAAAAGTCTTATGGAAAGTAGGGCATAATGAGCAAGTAGACGTAACTACCCCCGTGATAATAGCCTGGCACAATGATAATTCTAGGATGGTTGGAGACTTTAGAATGCTCAACAACTACACCCAAGCTGACTATTATCCTATCCCAAGGATTGACCACGCTCTACATAATCTTTCTAAAGCTAAGTTCATTACTACTATGGACATGTTGAAAGGCTTTCCCCAAATACCTATCAGTCCGGATAGTAGGAAATTTATGAGAATTAGTTGTCATTTAGGCATATATGAGTATCTCAGAATGCCCTTTGGTATTAAAAATGCTCCTTCCCACTTCCAAAGAATGATGGATACAGTCTTAGGAATGTTCATCAGGCAAGGTTGGATGATGGTATACATAGATGATGTTATCATTTATTCAGACGATTGGGATACTCACATGAATAAAGTAAGGCTAGTGCTTAAAACAATCGCCACAGTAGGATTAAAAGTATCTATGAAAAAGTGCAACTTTGGATACGGAGAACTTTATGAGAATCATATGTCATTTAGGCATATATGAGTATCTCAGAATGCCCTTTGGTATTAAATATGCTCCTTCCCACTTCCAAAGAATGATGGATACAGTCTTAGGAATGTTCATCAGGCAAGGTTGGATGATGGTATACATAGATGATGTTATCATTTATTCAGACAATTGGGATACTCACATGGATAAAGTAAGGCTAGTGCTTAAAACAATTGCCACAGTAGGATTAAAATTATCTATGAAAAAGTTCAACTTTGGATACGGAGAACTCAAAGCTCTAGGAAACATTGTTTCTGGACTAACTTTAACTGCTGACCAAAGTAAGATAGCAGCAGTAATGAACAGACTTATGCCCCAGAACAAAACGGAACTCTTATCCTTTATAAGCTTCTGCAGCTATTACAGGAATTACATACCTAAATTTGCTAACCTCACCAAGTGTTTATATGAGATCTGCAACAACAGCACTTTGTTCAACATGACTCATGAAAGATTGAAGAATTATGAGGAACTCAAAGTAGCTATGACTACTGCCCCAGTGTTGATACAACCAGAATATTCTAAACCTTTCAAACCTTACATAGATGCTACCATGGAAGGATTAGGAGCTGCATTACACCAAGAAGTAATAGCAGAGGATAAACCAGTAGAGAAACCTATACTCTTCATATCTAGACAAGTCAAAGATACTGAAAAGAGATATGGTGCCAGCCAAATGGAATGTCTTGCTCTAGTATGGGCATTAGAAAAACTCCACTAGTATTTGGAAGGTACAAATTTCGTGGTGATCACTGATTGCAATGCTGTTAGAACTCTCATGAACATGAAAACTCCTAGCAGGCATATGCTAAGATGGCAGATAGCCATACAACAGTACAGAGGTCAGATGACAATAGTCCACCAAGCTGGAGTTAAACATCAGATGGCTGACAGTCTTAGCAGAAATGCTCTACCAAATGATACTAGCAATCCTGCTCATGACCCAGAAGATCATGATATATTTCCTATACTAAACATTAACCTGTTTTATCTTGAAGCCCCCATTGTAGGAATTCACATATGTGAACTAGATGAATCACTGTTCAGCTCCATCAGAGAATCATATAAATCTGGCATGAAGACTTTGATTAACATCATAGAAAGTACTTCACCTCCATCTGAACTAATAAACAGTTTACCTGAACCTCTGCTGAAGTCCTATAAAGAAGGAAGATTCACACTGTGGGATGGGCTAGTATATTACCGGCATAAACACTCTAGTGTTATATTCTTGACCAAAGCAGAGCATATCAAACTTGTATTAGCTGAATGTCATTATAATTGCTCTTTGGGTCACCTGTCTACTGATAGAACCATAGATAAAGTAAAGCAGACTGCCCGGTGGATCAACTGGAGAGACTCCACTATCAAGTATGTTTCAAGCTGTGAAATCTGTCAGAAGTCCAACAGGACCACTGGGAAAAGTTTTGGACTACTCCAAAGGATAGCTGAGCCCAGGAAAAGATGGGAAGTTATCAACATGGACTTTGTAACAGGACTGCCCCCTGGAGGAGCTTACTCTTAAAACTCAGTCCTGGTTATTGTGGACAGATTTTCTAAGAAAGCCAAGTTTCTACCTAACCATAAGGAAGACACAGCTATGGAAGTAGCCTTACTCTTCTGGAACAGACTAATTGCTGATGTAGGAATTCCTAAGATTATTATCAGTGATAGAGACCCCAAATTCACGTCTGAATTCTGGAGAAACCTCCATGATATGTTAGGAACTACCTTAGCCTTTTCTACAGCTTATCACTCTCAGACAGATGGATTAGCTGAAAGAATGATCCAGACTCTAGAGGACATGCTCAGAAGGTTCTTTTGCTTTGGGATGGAGTACAAAAATACAGACGGATATTGCCATGACTGGGTTAGCCTTTTACCTGCACTAGAAATGGCCTATAACAGTAGTAAACACTCTACTACCAAAGAAGCTCCTTACGTACTGGAAAGAGGATGGATCCCCAAATTGCCAAAAGATAACCTCAATCAGGAGTTGACTAATATCCATCCAACATCACTGGACTTCAAAAACATGATAGATATTACAAACAAGCACGCTGCTAAGTGTGTACATGATGCTGTTGAATATAACCAACAGAGGTGGGATAAAACTCACAAAGAACCTGATTTCAGAGTAGGAGATCAAGTTCTAATTTCAAACACCAATTTCAATAACTTGGCTGGGAACAGAAAACTCAGAACAGCCTTTGTTGGGCCTTTCACTATCAAGAAACTCCATGGTAAGAATGCCGTAGAAGTAATCCTCAGTAATGAACTCTCTAGGAAACACCCAGTCTTCCCAGTTGGCCTTGTCAAACACTACCATCCCAGAGAAGGTGAAAAGCCCCCTTCACTTGAAATACAAGTCTTAGAGGAGCCTGAGAAGGACAAAGGAAAATTTAGTAAAATCCTTAAAGATAAAAAAGAAAGGATCCAAGGAAAAGATGTTAGACTTTACTTAGTCAGATACAAAGGAGAATCAGCTGATAAAGATGAATGGCTACCTGAAAACAACATTCCAGATGGACCTATACACCTGAGAAAATACAGAGCCAGTAAAAGACACTGAGCCCCCAAAATTTTTTTTCAGATATAGTTATATCTTGGAGTGGGGGAATGTCAGCCTGCTACTTCGCACAGAGCAACCTGACAAAGCAACAAAAATAATAATATTAAAAAAAATAAAAAAACAAAAATAAATGAATAAATAAAATTATTATAAAATGAAGGAGTAGAAAATCCATAAATATTATTGCAGAAATGGATTCCCCACCCAAAATAAGGTAGGGTCACTCACTGACCCCACCCTTGAATTCTTACTCCTTATATTTTTTAATTAATTCAATAGGAAATGGTAAATGACCACGGCACCAGTATGGCACCGTATGGCCGTTTTAATATTTGACATGATATGTCATGTATAGGTTTCTGTCAGCCTGCTACTTAGCACAGAGCAACCTGAAAAAGCAACAACAATAATAATATTAACAAAAGGAACAAAGATAAATGAATAAATAAAATTATAATAAAATAAAGGAGTAGGAAATCCATAAATATTATTGCAGAAATGAATTCACCACCCAAAATAAGGTAGGGTCACTCACTGACCCCACCCTTGAATTCTTAATCCTTATATTTCTTAATTAATTTAATAGAAAATGGTAAATGACCACGGCACCAGTATGGCACCTTTTAGCCATTTTAATATTTCACATGATATTTCATGTAAAGGTTTCACACCTAAATTTCAGTCGAAATCCAGGTGTTGTGTGTAGTTTAGGAGTTACACGGGAAATTGTGTTTTGTCACAATTCCCGCACGCAGCCCCACGTCCCTACAGCGCTGGTCTCCCGCGTACGCAAACTCCCGCACTCAGCCTCGCGTCCCTACAGCGTTGGACTCCCGCGTATGCCAACGCCCGCACGCAGCCCCGCGTCCCTACAGCGCTGGACTCCCGCGCAACTGAATTCCTGCGCAGGTAATCCCGTGACCTAGTCACGCGCGCAGCGGTACAGTCCCCCGCGCGCATCTGAGCAGCGGATCAGTCCCCGCGCGCATTGGAATAGACTGATCCCGGGGCCTCCTGCAGTGATCAGTTTGACATCCAGGTACCGCTCAGAGGAGCTACAATATAGTAGGATCTACACTACTTATGTAAAGCTACCACACAAGCATAGATTATAGTTCAAAAACCTTAAAAATCAATTAAAATTAGTTAGTAACTAATTTTTAGTATTTTTCATTAATTAAATAAAGATCCAGACTCACCACGAAATAAGTTGATCAGAACCTTCAAAGACCACGAAACTACATAAGGAGTGGTCGTAAAAATTATTAAAAATTACATACAGGATTAGCAGAGGATGGAGAATCAATAAACATCCACGTCTGCTCACTTTGGACCAGTACTTACTGTACAAATTGAGGATCAGTGCAGGATCAGCAAAATGACTAATCTATTGATTAACAGATCCTGCAGCTAAAAAGGAGCTGTTCCTTTACAGATCTAAGGCCAGCAGGCTAACAGCACCTTAAGGACGTGCCAATTTTGCCCTGATTGCCCCCCTAGCCTCATCCCATGGCTAGTACTCCTTCTAGAGGCCCTCAAGCACCCAAAAAAGAATATTTAAACAGGCTCTTTTTGCCCTTCTGTTTCCAAGAAGTAATCAGTTATCAGGAATTATTTATTATCAAGCAGACACAGTGTCATTGTTAATCAAGTGCTTATATGAAGATAAGCAAGTGATTTATGACTTAGTCTGTAGTAGTATTATTTACCTTTATTAACCAATCAACCATTGAAGTTTAGTCAAGCAATCAACCCCATCTGCTCTGAAAACCTTCCAATTATTCCAGGATTTTCGTGGTCAAGTGCTCAGAGTGAGTGTTTCCCTTCCTGTCTAGGCCACTTGTGCTGTTAAGCCCGGCCATTAGTGGAATAAGTCCTTTCTAAGGCACCCGTATTTATTCCAAGGTTCTTAAACTGCCTAGGAAGGCCCCTTGAAGAGAGGTTGCTAGTCTGTAAAGATCCCCAGTAGTATAATACTGTGGCCCCTCTTTTTATATTATATTTAAAATATTTAAAACCAAACCAAATAAACCTTGCACTTGCTCTTACCATAACATTATTGGAGCTTTAAAGTGTTTATTCTTTGGAATATTATTGCTCCAAGTTCTTTTGTCACTGTCTGTAGCTAAAGGACTGCAAGTTTCCTGGTATCAGAGAGCTGAAAGTTTCAAACCTAAATTTCAGTCGAAATCCAGGTGTTGTGTGTAGTTTAGGAGTTACACGGGGAATTGTGTTTTGTCACAATTCCCGCACGCAGCCCCGCGTCCCTACAGCGCTGGTCTCCCGCGTACGCAAACTCTCGCACGCAGCCCCGCGTCCCTACAGAGCTGGTCTCCCGCGTACGCAAACTCCCGCACGCAGCCCCGCGTCCCTACAGCGTTGGACTACCACGTACGCCAACTCCCGCACGCAGCCCCGCGTCCCTACATCGCTGGACTCCCGGGCAACTGAACTCCCGCGCAGGTAATCCTGTGACCTAGTCACGCGCGCAGCGGTTCAGTCCCCCGCGCGCATCTGAGCAGCAGATCAGTCCCCGCGCGCATTTGAATGGACTGATCCCCGCGCCTCCTGCCGTGATCAGTCTGACATCCAGGTACCGCTCAGAGGAGCTACAATATAGTAGGATCTACACTACATATGTAAAGCTACCACACAAGAATAGATTATAGTTCAAAAACCTTAAAAATCAATTAAAATTAGTTATTAACTAATTTTTAGTATTTTTTATTAATTAAATAAAGATCCAGACTCACCACAACATGAGTTGATCAGAACCTTCAAAGACCACAAAACTAAATAAGGAGTGGTCGTAAAAATTATTAAAAATTACATACAGGATCAGCAGAGGATTCAAAATCAATAAAAATCCACGTCTGCCCACTTTAAACCAGTACTTACAGTACAAATTGAGGACCAGTGCAGGATCAGCAAAATGACTAATCTATTGATTAACAGATCCTGCAGCTAAAAAGGAGCTTTTCCTTGACAGATCTAAGGCCAGCAGGCTAACAGCACCTTGAGGAAGTGCCAATCTTGCCCTGACTGCCCCCCTAGCATCAGCCCATGGCTAGTACCCCTTCTAGAGGCCCTCAAGCACCAAAAAAAGAATATTTCAACAGGCTCTTTTTGCCCTTCTGTTCCCAATCAGTTATCAGTTATCGGAAATATTATTATTATCAATCAGACATTGTGTCATTGTTAGTCAAGTGCTTATCAAGAAGAAAGCAAGTGATCTATGATCTAGTCTGAAGTATTATTATTATTATTTTCTAAATAACTATCAACAACCAGAAGTTTAAACCAGCCACCAACCACATCTGTTCTGAAGCTTCTTACCTGAATCTTTGCAGGATTTCTGTGGATTAGTTCCCAAGTAAGTTTTTCCCTTCCTGCTCTGGGTTTGTGTGCTGTTTTGTCCGCCCAAATTAGTGGATAAGGCCTTAGAAGGCACCCATCTTCATTCCAAGGTTCTAAACTGCCTAAGGAGGCCCCTTGAGGAGAGGTTGCCAAGTCTGTAAAGACCCCCAGTAGTATATTACTGTGGCCCCTCTTTTTATATTATATTTAAAATATTTAAAACCAAACCAATTAAACCTTGCACTTGCTCTTACCATACCATTATTGGAGCTTTAAAGTGTTTATTCTTTGGAATATTATTGCTCCAAATTCTTTTATCACTCTCTGTAGCTAAAGGTATCAGAGAGCTGATAGTTGTGGAATGTTTATGGGTACCTAGGTTTCTCAGGTTGCCTGTCACTTTGTCAACCCTTAGTCCCGGGGCTGCATTATTGTCAGAGGCCTGGGACTGCTCACAAGACTTTTACAGAGTGACAGAGCTGTATCTCAGCCCCACACGGGTGCATTGGCTGCCGCGGATGCGTGCGGGAATTTTGACAGAACAGATTTCCCTCTGTAACTCCTAAAATATAGAAAACACCTCAATTCTGACTGAATTTTAGCTGTGAAATCTATACTTGACAATACATGTGACATAATTAATTTTCCAAAAAGTTAAATAGTGGTTCAGTGGTATTTTGGTCTTTCTTTTCTTAATTACTTAAAAATATAAGGAGTTGAATTTCAAGGGTGCAGTCAGTGAGTGACCCTACCTAATTTTGGGTGGAGAAGTCACCTTTGAACTAATTATTTAGGTTTTCCTTCTCCTTCTTAGGTTAATTTTGTTTTTATTATTTTTATGTTATTTCTGTTACTGTTGAAACTTGCACTGCGATAGTAGCAAGCTGACACCTTGACTATAGCTTGAGGGAGATAAAAAAAATACAAGTCAAAGGATTTTGATCTCTTGTATGTCTATTCTATCCTACTTTGGAATATAGAATGAAGAGATCTTTGAAAAATACAATAAGGGCCTTATTCTATCAGAAAATTAACTAGTATTGTGATTTTTGAGATACAACTGAGCCTATTCCATCAAAAATAAAAAAATAGTTCTAATCTTGATCTTTGAACCCCATACTATTCTGAAAAACAACCAAGAGAAGATTGAATTAAGGTAGCAAAAAACGGGCAACATTAGTAGCGTCCAGACTTCATTGACTTGAGGTAGCAATAAACCAAACAACCTCAGTGTGAGAATTATTGACCCAAAAGCTTAGTCAAAGAGCAGTACTTAAAGCAAAAAAAAGGTGAGACAATAATGTCTTATGATTGATCCTTAATATGAGGCAGAGGCAATGGCACACTTGTGAATGTGAATGAATTGGTGAATGAATGGATGGAACACAGCAGGGAGAAAGCTCCTTAAATACAATAGATAGTGCTTATGTGGAGCTCATTTAATATCAAGCAATAGGCTTAAATTCCGCCCCAAATGGGCTCTACAGGCTCTACAAGCCTTGATACTTGGTTTGGGCTTACTCAGCCCACTTGGAATTAGTCCCTGAACCCTTATGACCAGTTTGTACCGGTTGCATTTGGTGTTTTCACCCTTTCTGGGCTGAACCAGCACTTTTTTCTGTTCAATCCCTGGCAGGTTTTCCCTTACAACCAGCCCAGTTACCTCTGTGATCTCACTTACCAGGCTAATTGTTTAATTCAACCAGCCATTGGCCCCCTAGCATGGAACAAGTGGGACCCAGAACTCACCTGGGTTTGCTCTCAAGCTCACAAGGGGGCGACGTAACCAATGGGCCTGATGCCTCCCCCCTCTTTTCTACCTAGGTGACCAGCAGGGGTGGTAAAATTCCCCACTAGTTGCCTGGGACGCAATTTGCCCCAGGCAGACCGTCTAAAACAAGTGGGCTGGAGGGGGATCAGGTACCTTCAGCCCTTGGCGCCTTCCCCTTGGTAATGGGGGGGAGACCCCCTCCTTGCTTGGTGGGAGGGTGGTCAGATCCCCCTCACGGCCTTTTTGCCTCCACCACCAATGGGTGGGAGGGTCATGAGGTCCCCCCCACCCTTGCCGTTCACCACATGCAACTAACCACTGGCTGGTTCTTGATGAGGGGGAGGACAAGGGATCCTCCCTCCCCCTCAAGACCAAGCGAGGAGAGGGAGGGAGGCAGGGGCCGCCAGCCAGGGTGGCGCGACTGGGGCCACTGCATTGCACACAGAGGGTGGGAGGACTCCAGAGGGAGTCCTCTGCCCCATACAATGGCCCCATGCTGGCCATTGGTCCCCGTAACAGGCCCAAGAAGGAAAAAAGAGACCCCAAATGGGGAGCAAAAAGGGAAGCGGCCCGAGTGTGCGGCCAAGGCCTCAATACCATAAAATAAGTACTTTGACAGCCAGCCCTTCTGGCCAAGTATGTCCAAAATAAACCTTGGGCCCAGTTATGCCCAGATAAGGCTGTCTGGCTAAGGTGGTCAACCCACCCTGACAGGCCTGTCAGGGCTTGTGTCCCAAAAGACCTAGAAAATATATTTTGGTCCACAAATGACCAAAACCAATAACATCCACATAGGCCCATGTGGCCCACATGATGTCCAATGGTCTGTGTAGGCCCATTTGCGCATCCCATTTGGATTACACAAGAATACGCACATTGCCTGAGTGCATCCGTATTTTAACACACCCCCTTAATGCAAAAGGGATTCCATATGCATACTAGACACAAAACCTTGATTTTTGTTCCTACATAACCCCTTAGTTATGATATTGGCAATCATTGCTCCAGTGGGCATGTACTGTAACACTATCTCTCTGCAGTTCACTGCATCACATATATAGTTATAATGAACATCAATATGGTTTGTTCTTGAATGGAACACTTGCTTTTCTGCCAATGCAATGGACTCTGATTTTCAGAATACAACAAAGCAAACCCTTGTGGTTTCTGAGTATCCTCTAAGACCTTCTCACCCACTTTTCTTCCTGTGAAGCTGACAGGTAACTCTGTACTCTGCTTCTTTTGATGAAATACTTATTGCTGACACCTTCTTAGACATCCATGAAACTAGATTCTTTTCCAAAAAGAATACAAAACCACTTGTTTCTTTCCTATTTTTATCATCTGCCCAACTTGTATCAGAATAACCAACCAAATCAAAATTTTCTGACTTTGAAAACTGAAGTCCCAGACTGCTTGTTCCTCTAAGAAAACTCAAGGTACCGCATAAACAGGCTACAACATACACAGGAACTTTCTACATATGTAATAATGGTTCCTGGGGATATTAGACTGTCTAAAAATACATAATATTATATAAAAATACATAAATAATCCTTACACGTATTTTTATTTAATATAATGCAAAGTACCAAGAATGTCAAAAACAAGACAATGACAACTTCTGAAAATATATCAAAATACTTTGATATACTTTTATGAGAATTGCTATACATCAACATTGTCGACACATACTAAGGAAGATAATGATGTAATATTATTACATGAATTCTCATTACTTATATTTTTAATTAAATATCTTAACAAATCATTTGGAAATCGAAAATAAAGAGTAAAATCAATATTATGACTTTTACTCCAGTTATATAATACATAATGAGAACTTACCTGAAATCAAAATGTCTGTAGAGATATCTAATAATATAATTATTAGATTACTAGGAACATATACTAAGGATAATTAATTAAATAATACATAAATAGGACAGATTAGTGTTATTCACATGTCCTAATGTCCATTATAAGGTAGAATAATTCCCATAACCTAAGGAATTAGATGCTACCCGGGCTATAGAACCAAGAACAAATGACAGGCTACCCCCGGTGACCCTGCTAGCCTTAGTGTCCGTCCCTTTGAGCATCTAAAACCCTCAGAAGGACCATATTGGGACTCTAAAAGCTATAAATACAGATCTATTTTGAGGATGTTGATGGGCAGAGACCCAGTAATATTCATATCCAGAAGCCGTGCCAAGGTAATCAAATACTTATAAGAGATAATTAAGTGATTTATGGCAATTTCTGATCAGTAATATCCGTCTTCAAACCTCTTTTTATCAACTGAAACTGCTGAAAAACCTTATAAACCCAGTATACAGGTTTAACCCATCATTACACGTCCCAAACAGATACCCAAAGGATTTAATAATATACCAGTGAGTCTTATTATCCTTTCTCTGTCGTGGTAGCTTGGCTACAAGGCCCTACCACTCCATTGTGTATTTTTTATAAATATTATCTTTGGGTATAATAATCTTTATACTAAAGAACCCAAAGTAACCAGGACTACGTGTTTTCATACTGAAATCCCTGAAGAGAGGTGTTAAAGATCCCCAATATAATTGTGGCCCCTCTATAAATATTTAATAATTAATTTTGATTTGAAACAATAAACAATAACCAAACCATTTAACCTTTCAATAAGCTTAATCCAAGTATTCTACGAATTTTTGCTGCATTTATTAAATAATATATTTATTATTTACTCTATCACCTCTGGTAGCTAAAGGATAGCAAGGGTCTTGGAATACAGGAGGCTGACAATTGGGGGTCTGGCCAGGAAATATTCCATTTTATTATATTTAATACCTTGGACCAGACATTTTCACAAAAAAAATCAAAGATAAATTTATCTGACTTTATAAACGTGATTTATTATTAAATTCTTTTGCAGTGGATTTAAAAACTAATGCAGAATTAATAATCTATTATCTCAATCTTATAAAGATAAGAAAAGAAGAATATATTCAAAATTATAAACCTACTGGTTGGAAAGCTTTAACTCAAGCTGAGCAACTTAATATTTCTTCTGCACGCAAACACTTAGATAAACTCCTTGAACAAGAAGATCTTGAAAGGCGTATCAACTTTCAGGCTCTATTAAGAAAACATAAAGCTTGGAAAAAATACCGCATAAATTACTTTTTGAAATATAAAAGTAGGTACACAAATTGCATTACCATATTATTTTTAAAGAAAATAATATTAAGATATTTTATTAAACCAATAAAAAACACCTTTTTACCATTGAACCCCCCTGTACCAGAAAACACCGCCACTGAAGTGGATCTATTAGATCAGAAAATCCCAGAAATCTCTGGACGCCCCGAAAATATTGATTGGACAGGTTAAGACCTCATTGGAACCCACCAAGACCCCGTAGGATTACCTACTAGAGATCAATTTAACCCCAACAAGGTCTTAGTACCTTTGAATATCAATTTAAGTGAGTTTTGAAATAAAAACTTATTTTTAGGGATTTTTTCTGTAAAACACTTATAAACATATTATTCTGAAAATGATTAGACGCAACACAAGAGCCTCAGGAAGAATTCTCTCCTATGGATCTTCAAAAGCTCTCAGTAACCGTGAGACCCCCAGTAAGGACAACAATGAAGGGACTAGAACACAGGAACCAAATTTTGATGAACAAGGAGCAGCACCAACCACTTCTGCCCTCTCCCAAGCTAGAGCTGGAGAAAGTAGCAGAATCAAGCCACCCTCCTTTACAAGAAGATTCCCTGCAGCCACCCCAGCAGAATCTGGCCAAGTAGTCCAGGATCAAAGACCTAGTCAAGGAGCACGTGAAATATTGGGAAGAATTCAAAGAAGCCCAAGCCAAGGAGGAAATGGTGTCCATGAAAAAGATAATCTCGCAGGAAAAAGCCACCCAGATAGCTCTTCAGAAAATGATTACAAGGAAAGAGGTAGAATCCTCCGTAGAAAAGTGGAATCCGTGGGATCAATTAGCCCAACTGAAAGGCAAAGGATCTGGAAAGAAGAGATACTCTTCCCATCCCAAGCCAAAGGGAAAGAAAGACTGGGACCAGATAATATCACTGGCTCAAAAGTGGAAAAAGGTTTACAACAATTAGCCTCTAATTCTGAGCCCAAACAAACCTCTGATGTAATTACTTCCTTTTCTAATGATATGCGTCATAACTTCAAAATTTTTTGTGAGATTTGGACGGGGTTTACACCCAAATGGATAAATCAACCCCATTAGTAGCCAAATTGATTAATAAACAAACAAAGAAGGTAGGAATGGAAGAGATTAAAGAACACACCGAGCAGTTATTGGAGACAATTAATCAAGTTAGGATCAAACAGACTCAAACAATTGAGAATATGTTATCCAGAATACAAGAAGATTTTATTATGTCTTTCCACCCTTTAAAAGAAGAATTGGCAACCACCACTAACAGTTCTATTCTATCCTTTAGTGAAAAATTGGATGTGCTGAATAACAAAGTGGACATGCAACTTAATCTGATCAAAAATGATCTTAGAGACTTAAAAGTGCATCTGACCAACCCCTTGGGGAGTACTGCAGAGGAACCAAAGCCTCCCAGACAAACCACTACTCCTTATGCATCACCCTTATTAGGAATGCATAGGAGTGACACCTTTAGGCCTAGTCCTACTCCTGAGATGGAGCAAGTTCTCAAACTGTTACCCCCTATTTCTGAATGGCCCAAGTTCTCTGGAGAAGGAGAATAAAATCATATAAATTTTATTAAATTTATTGATTACACCATTAACTCTTATGACCTACCAGAAGCTATAGCTGTAGTCCAGTTACCCAGACTATTTGAAGGAGTAGCATTGGACTGGTTTATCAGTAAAAGAGAAGAAGTAGGATCCTTACCATGGAATTCTTGGAAACTTCTGATCAAAGAACAATTTGGTTCTAGAATGTGGAAAAGGAAAATGATGAATAATTTTGAAAATTCCTCATTTGACCCCTCCAAGGACAAACCTCACAAATGGTGCTTGGAACAGAAGAGAAGACTGGATTGCTTCTATCCAGATGCTGATAAAGAGTAAGTAAATGAAAGACTTCTCAACCTGTGTCCTGGCAATCTTAACCATAGCGTAAGATGTAGGATGAGCATGGATGCGGACTTGCCTACTCTAATCAATTTGTTAGAAGAAGTAATAGACATGAATGGGTTGGACAAGAAAGCCCCTTCCAGACCCAAAGAGAACTATACCATCAAAAAAAACCAGAGAACAACCTCCCCTGATAAATGCCTCTGACAATAAGAAACCTAATGAGAATAGGGAGAAATAGAGGACACCTGCAACTTGTTAGAATTTTAACAAGACTGGGCATATGAGACAAGACTTTCCATTACCAAGAAGGAAGATAGCAGTATTGGAAGGAGAACAGGAGGTTGAAGAGAATCAGAACTATGAAGAAATAGCTGATACTGAAGGATCTCTTTCTGAATGTGAATTGATCTTGACCAACCCGGTTAATGTTATAGAAGGAGATATAGGTAATTCCGCAGAAATCAATAACATCCATGGGGATTCTAGCCTACCCCAACAATGGGATCCTACTATAATTCCTAGAAACATTATGGATTTCAAACCATTAACAGTAAAACCTATGAGTGGGAAAAGTTATACCACTGGTCAAACGTGCTATGCAACTGGGTTGTATTAAAACAGACCCATAAGGTTATTACTGGATAGTGGAGCCTTTTGCTCATGTGTCTGTGCCAAATTCTTAAAAAAAAGGGACCCCAATTGGAAATAACACCTTTTACCTGTCCCAAAAGCCAAGTTCAGTTCTTGCAACTCTACCATGAATGCTATTGGAGTATAAACTGCTCCTATAATACTACCTCACACTAAAGGATCTTTGAGAATAAAAGTGGAGTTTGTAGTATTGCTCAACGGACTATGTGACTACCTGATACTGGGTAATGATGCCTTATGTCTATATGGTATAGACGTGTTTGAGAGTAGAGGAAGATACTTCACAGTAGGAGGTAATTGGGATAAAAAAGTTTAAGATATGCACTATTCAGTCTAACTTCCCCTCCTCTACTTACCAAAAGCATTTGGAAGACTTTAACCAAGAATATTTCTCTCAAGCAGCTCTGAATAAGAAACTTTCTGAGGAACAGAAGAAAGATATATTAAAATTCTGCTTTGAGAACCAGAATGCTTTTTTTACTAAAGATCATCCTATTGGTGATATTAAAGGACATGATATGGTATTAACATTGACCATTAAGCCTCCTTATCCTCCTAACTTAAGAAGGCTGGCCTATCTGTTTAGTCCTAAGTCTAGAAAAGCTCTTGAGGAACATATCCAAGAACTGATAGACTTAAAAGTATTAAGGAAAGTAGGACCTAATGAACAGGTAGATGTCACTACACCTGTAATCATAGCTTGGCATAATGACAAGTCAAGAATGGTAGGAGACTTCAGAATGCTCAACAATTACACTTAAGCAGATTATAATCCTATACCCCAGATTGATCATGCTCTGCATAACTTGTCCAAGGCTAAGCACATCACTACTATGGATATGCTTAAAGGTTTTCACCAGATACCAATAAGTCCTGAAAGCCAAAGTTTATGAGAATAATCTTTCATTTAAGAATATATGAATATCTTAGGATGCCTTTTGGTATAAAGAATGCTCCATCAAACTTCCAGAGAACAATGGATACAGTTCTAGGTACTTACATCAGACAAGGATGGATGATGGAATACAAAGATGATTTTATCATATACTCTGATCACTGGGATACTCATATTAACCAAGTAAGATTAGTACTCCAGACTATCTCCAAAGCAGGACTAAAGGTTTCCATGAAGAAATGCAACTTTGGCTACGGAGAATTGAAAGCCTTAGGACATATAGTCTCTGGTCTAACTCTAGCTGCTGATCAAAATAAGATAGCTGCTGTTATGAATAGACCTATGCCTCAAAACAAGACAGAATTACTGTCTTTATTGATTTCTGCAGTTATTACAGACAATATATACCAAAGTTTGCTATACTAACTAAAAGTCTGTATGAAGTATGCAACAACAATACACTATTTGCAATGACTCATGAGAGACTAAAGATCTATGAGGAATTAAAAATAGCTATGACCTCTAATCCTCTACTTATCCAACCAGATTACTTTAAGCCTTTCAAACTATACATTGATGCTTGCATGGAAGGGCTAGGAGCTGCTTTACATCAGCAGAGGATAGAAGAAGACAAACCAGTAGAAAAACCTGTACTCTTCATGTCTAGACAGATCAAAGATACTCAGAAGAGACATGAGGCCAGTGGGTTGGAGTGTTTGGCACTAGTACGGGTTTTAGAGAAGCTGAAAAATTACTTAGAAGGCACCAATTTTCAAGTAATCACGGACCGCAATGCTTTAAGAACTCTTATGAACATGAAAACCCCCAGCAGACATATGCTCAGGTGGCAAATTGCTATACAACAATATAGAGGACAGATGACTATAGTGCATAAAGCTGGAGCTAAACATCAGAATGCGGATAGTCTAAGTAGGAATTTGTTGCCTAATGACTCTAACAATCCAGCATATGACCCTGAAGATCAAGATATCTTTCCTATCTTGAATATCAATCTTTTTGCATTGAGTTCTCCAATCATGGGAATCCACTTATGTGAATTAGACACTGCTTTCTTCAACCTAGTAAGGGATAGATACTCTCCTGAGATCAAGCTGCTGATCACCATTATGGAATGTGAATCCCCAGAAGCAGCTTTGATAAATAGCCTGCCTGCTTCACTACTTAAACCCTATAAAGCAGGAAGGTTTACCTTTTGGGATGGTCTCCTTTACTATAGACACCAACATTCCAGCATATTAGTACTGAGCAACAAAGAGCATATACAACATATACTCCAGGAATGCCATGACAACTGTTCATCAGGACATTTATCCACAGAAAGAACCTTGGAGAAAGTGAAACAAACTGCCTGGTGGATAGAATGGAAAGAAGTCACTACAGAATATGTTACCAGATGTGAAACCTGCCAGAAATCTAATAAAACTACTGGAAAAAGGTTTGGACTCTTACAGAAGATATCTGAACCTAAAACCAGGTGAAAAATTATAAATATGGATTTTGTCACTGGCCTCCCCCCTGGAGGTACTCATTCTTATAACTCTGTCCTAGTTATAGTTGACAGATATTCCAAAAAGGCAAAATTCTTACCTAACCACAAGGAAGATAGTGCTATGGATGTAGCCTTACTATTTGGTAATAGGATTATAGCTGATGTGGGTATACCCAAGATTATAATCAGTGACAGAGACCCCAAATTTACATCTGAATTTTTGAGGAATCTACATGATATACTGGGTACCAATCTAGCATTTTCTACAGCATACCATCCCCAAAGTGATGGATTAGCTGAAAGAATGATACAGACCCTAGAAGATATGTTAAGAAGGTTCTGTAGCTTTGTTCTAGAATACAAAAACTCTTATGGTTATTGCCATGATTGGGTAAGCCTACTCCCAGCCCTAGAAATGGCTTATAACAGCAATAAACATTCTACTACAAAAGAAGCTCCTTATATACTAGAAAGAGGATGGATTCCAAAACTCCCTAGGAATAACGTAAACTATAACTTAGCCACTATTCATCCAACATCTCTTGACTTTAAGAAGATGATAGATGTGGCAAATAACCATGATCAGAAATGTGTGGAAGAAGCTGTTTAATACAACAAACAAAGATGGGACAAATCCCATAAAGAACCTGACTTTAAGATAGGAGACCAGATCTTTATATCTTCAACTAACTTCAACGACCTGGCAGGCAACAGGAAACTGAAACCAGCCTTTGTTGGACCATCTTTTATCAAGAAGATGCATGGAAAAAATGCTGTGGAAGTAATCTTGAGTGAAGAATTATCAAGAAAACATCTGGTATTTCCTGTTAGCCTAGTCAAACACTTTAAACCAAGAGAAGGCTGCAACCTCCCTCCAGCAATAATCCCAATAGAACCTGACCCTGTAAAAGAAAAAGGGAAAGTCAGCAGGATATTGAGAGATAAGAAAGAGAGGGTACAAGTAAAAGACATCAGACTATACTTAGTAAGATACAAAGGAGAATCTGCAGACAAAGATGAATGGTTACCAAAAAATAATATACCTGATGGACCAATACATCTCAGAAACTACAGATCCAGCAAAAGGAACTGAAGCACATGTTGATTTCACTATTTGATTTCTTAAAAAAAAAGAACCAGCGGGCTGGAGGCATGGGTTTTAGAAATAATTAGACCAACTGATTCAAAATAGGAAAAATGAATAATGAAGAAGATGAAAGGAGTACCAACGCTAGGACTATGATCAGGAACAGGACAGCATGAGCAACAGAGGAAAGGATGAGGCTAGAGGAAATGAGTAGACGACTGAAACGTAAAGAGGTCAGAGTTTAGAGTTGTTAGTTGTGATAGATCTTGCGGATAGGTCTCTTACCAGACAAGAACACATGGGCTGTTTAATTGAGGTAGCTGAGATGGTGGATCGAGAGTCGAGGCGAGATGAGATTTAAGAGAAAAGAACAGGAACGATAGAAAGAAATAGGAAAAGGAAGAAAAGAATAATAGAATGAGGAAGGAGTAAAAGAAGGAAGATCAGAAGGAGAAGGAGATCGGTTTCGAGTAGATGGAAGATAAGAAGAAGAAAGAGATCGATTTCGAGTAGCTGTTGTCAGAGGTTATTCAGATGGATGAACCTCGAACCTCCCTTCCTTCCAAGATCTGAAGCTGGGAGACTCGAGTTGAGAGATGACAATCTTAGAAATGGAGTGTTCACACTCATCTTCAGGGTGCGCGGCAGTCAGAGAGAGGAGAGTCGTGAGAAGTGATTTCTCAACACTCCCCGTGGCTGGTAAGTGGGTTATCCGTAAAGTCTCAGGTGGTGAATATTGTTTTTTGTAATAGCTTAAGAGAACTGATAGAAGATGCCTTCGAGAGTGAATCGGCGACCATGGAAGGACTGGGAATGAGTTCTAGTTTGAATTCGTTATTTGTGAAATCATCGCGAAGACCTTTTGTTTTTATATCTATATGTCGTGACTTGGAGTGAGAGCCGAATTTTTTTATCTTATCGTCTAAACCTTTGTTGTCTATATACAATGTTGGTTTGAACTTGCAGTCGTGGTAGATCTCATTGATGAGGTGTCTGATCCATTTCGTCTCGAGATAACAATCGAGCAGTGCATTCAGTTCGGATTCGGTAGAGGAATAGGTGATGTTTCGTTGTCTTGTTGAGTTCCAAACGACCGGGCTTCCATAGTGGAAGACGACATATCCGGTTTGAGATTTTCGGAAAACTGGATCATCCCCCCAGGTGGCATCGCTAAAGCTTGAGAGGACTTCTTGTTGAGGATCGTATTTGATGGTGAGTTTGAGATTTTTGGTTGTCTTGAGATATTTCCATACTTTCCGGACCTCCCGCCAGTGACTCATACCGGGCTTGGCGTTGAACCTAGACAGACTAGATACGGAGAAGGAAATGTCTGGACGAGTGTATTGTGATAGGTGATTGAGAAGTCCGGTCGCAGATCTGTAATTAATGTTTAGTTGACGAAATTCTTCATGGTCGTTGTCGGAGGCCGGTTCAAGATGGAAATTCTGTGTTAGCGGAGATAACGTTTCTTTGCAGGATGACAGGCCAAGCTCTTCTAGTCCCCGTTGGATATGATTAGGTTGGCTCAGGAGAATTCGATCATCTTCAATCTCCATGAGCATTCCGAGTATTGTGTTTGGTGGATGGGAGGACGAGTTTTGGAATCTCTTAAGAAAGTTTGATTCGAAGGAGTCAGAATTGCCTGCATGGATTAAGTCGTCCACGTGAAAGTATAGAATTTCCTTCGTTTGGTTGTTAAGGTAAAGACAGGGATCGCTGGTTGATTCTTTGTACCCTTGAGACTTGATCCATAGCGTAAGGGTTTCATACCAATTCTTGGGAGACTGTTTGAGCCCGTATAGTGATTTCTTTAACTTTAAATAGGGAGATCTTCTACTTGATCCATCTGGCGTTCTTATAATGACGGTCTCCTCCAGAGGAGCATGAAGAAATGCCCCCTTGACGTCGAATTGGGTGAGTTTCATTTTGTTTTTCAAGGCGTATACCAAGGCGAGTCGTAGGGATGCGATTTTTCCAGTTGGCGCCCAAGTTTCGTTGTAATCGACTCCCAATACTTGATCGAAGCCTTGAACACACAGCCGGGCCTTGTATTTGACAGGTTCGCCATGGCAGTTCTCCTTCACTTTGAAGACCCAGGTCGTGTTTAGAATGTTGTCGGGATTCCCATAATATTCCTCCCAAACATCTTGTAGTTCTATGCCTTCTAGTTCAGTTTCTGTGGCTTCCTTCCATTTGGGCCACTCGGGGCACTTACGCGCCGCCTTGTAGGAGGGGGGTTCATAGTAATGGTGGAAGCCATATCGCTGAGGTTTTTTGATTTCGCGCCTAGGTCTTTGATATGCGGATGTTTCAGGAGGTTCGGCTGGAGTAGAGTGGCAAGGTGGACTTGGGGGTGATGAATCTGAGAAGTCTGTGCCTTCATTCTCCTCGCGATCTGATTCTGAGTCGGAGACGTCTTCAGGTGAGTTGCGAATAGTGTATTGCTTTTGAGCAGAAGAGAAGTTGGAGTCGTCAGATTCCGAGCTAGCTTGAGAAAAAAGATCAAGTCCGGGAGACTCCAGAAGAGGAAATTGAGAGATCGTATTCTTGAGGAACTGGACATGTTTGGTTTCAATGACAGCACCTGATAAGCTTAATACGAGATAAGAATGAAAGATTGGATTGAACCCAACTAAAATTCCTTCTAATCCTTTTTCGTTGAATTTCCTTCCTCTTTGTAGATGATTTCCTAAGTAGATTACCGGTGATCCTACGGATTTCAAGTAGTTAGGAGGAAGACTCTTATTGAACATGAGTTCCCAGGGGGATCGATCATTACCTTCCCTCGGGATTTGATTCAACATGAAGCAGCAGCTCCGGATTATTATGTGCCAATAGTTCTTTGGCAGTCTGGAAGAAGAGAAGGTTGCTCGCGCGGATTCGACGATAGTTCGATTGGCTCGTTCCGACCGGCCATTGTGTTGGGAATGATGCGGTTCTGACGTGAGTAGTTTGATGTGTTTAGATTTGGCAAAGTCTTTCAAAGTTTTGTTGGTGAATTCCGTGCCTTTATCCGAGAAAATTTCTGTCGGATAGTAATTAAGCCGTTTATATTCTGTTTCCAGGATATTGATTATGACGTTCGGGGTTTCATCTTTAGATAGGAGGGGAAATGCCGCAAGATAGCCAGAGAAGTTATCTACGAGAGTTAGAATGTACCGGTGGCCCGCCTTGGATTGAGGGGTAATTTGTCCAATCAGGTCGAGGTGTATTCTTTCAAGCGGTTTCGACGAAGGCGTTGAAGTTGCTGAGAAGGGAGATTTAGTTATTTTGCTTTTTACGCAACTCTCACACTGAAAGCTATCCAATTCTTCTTTAGAAAAGTGACCCTTGAGTAGAGGCTTGAGGGTGGAGATTGCAGCATGACCGTACATTTTGTGAAAGTCGGATAGAGATTGAGATTCGACAGTAGTTGAGCTTGTGGATTGATTTGTGAGATTAACTGAGAGATTGTTACCCGCGACTCGAGGTTTCTCAATTACGAAGAGATTGTCGCGAATCAATCCTTTTAGGACTAGCTTGTTGCCTCGAGAGACCGTAAATTGATCTCGTTCTTGAGAAAGATTGCATCCCTTCTTTGCTAGAAGACCGGGGCTAATTAAGTTAACCACTATGTCTGGGACATACATACACTCATCTAAGGTTACGACCGAATCGTTCCATTCCAGTCGGACTGTACCAGTACCTCGAATTTTAAGGTTAGCTTCTAGCTTTCCAGTCTTGATTTCTTCTGGATCGTCTTGAAGATTGATGGAAGTGAAGAATTTCAGGTCGTTGAAGATATGAATATTTGCGCCGGAGTCCAATAAGAGATTCGGGGTATTATTGGAGTTGATCCAGAGGGTAAGTAGGGAATGATAGTTGATGGTTGGGTTCTTTTTGGTTCTATTTTTCCATTCATTCTGCTGTTCGACCCACCATCCAGGGGCAATTTGGGGGTGGAGATGAAAGCAGGACGTCTCTGGATGTGGAGCATTTGGATCGTGGTAGCCTTCTCTGCATCGAATTCGGGCCTTTTTATCGTCTCTCTCTGTTCTGCCTTTGGTAGTAACTAGGGTAATATCCGGAACTGATTTGCCTATCTTCAATTGAGCCTTTCGCTCATTATTATATTGAGTAAGATGGTTGAAGACCACTTCTACCGTTATCAGCTTCTCTACATGCATGATTTGTTGCTTGAGGTTTTCCAGAATTGGGGGAAACTTGAATAGTATGAGGTAGGCAATTATATCTTTGGGTAATTCTATGCCCACGTCTGCCATCCTGGTAAGTGCCTTTCTGATCTCGGTGATGAAGTTTTCTATCGCGTGTTCGTTGAAGGGAGCATGTAAAAATTGATTGAAAACTCGTGCTCTGTTTGCAGTTTCGGATGAAGCAAATCGACGAGTGATCTCAGCCCAGAGCAGCTTAGACAATGAGATGTTTGCCGAGTTGACCACATTGGCATGAGTGACGCTGTCTAGTTTAGAAAGGATGATTGCTCGGATTTCTCGATCTTGTTTTATCGTAAGTTGGCCGGAGTTCCTAGTTATGACGTCCTTAATTTCCTTGAGATCGAATAGCATTAACATCTTGTCCCGCCAGATGGAATAGTTGTCTTCGTTGAGAGGAGGAATGGCATCGACTGAGGCCTTGAGGGCAACTTGGTGAAAATAGTCGTTGGCCCCAGCTGGTTCGTTCATTTTCGATTAGCTTGAGTCTTTCGGCTTTTAACCGTGTTGATTTCACTATTTGATTTCTTAAAAAAAAAGAACCAGCGGGCTGGAGGCATGGGTTTTAGAAATAATTAGACCAACTGATTCAAAATAGGAAAAATGAATAATGAAGAAGATGAAAGGAGTACCAACGCTAGGACTATGATCAGGAACAGGACAGCATGAGCAACAGAGGAAAGGATGAGGCTAGAGGAAATGAGTAGACGACTGAAACGTAAAGAGGTCAGAGTTTAGAGTTGTTAGTTGTGATAGATCTTGCGGATAGGTCTCTTACCAGACAAGAACACATGGGCTGTTTAATTGAGGTAGCTGAGATGGTGGATCGAGAGTCGAGGCGAGATGAGATTTAAGAGAAAAGAACAGGAACGATAGAAAGAAATAGGAAAAGGAAGAAAAGAATAATAGAATGAGGAAGGAGTAAAAGAAGGAAGATCAGAAGGAGAAGGAGATCGGTTTCGAGTAGATGGAAGATAAGAAGAAGAAAGAGATCGATTTCGAGTAGCTGTTGTCAGAGGTTATTCAGATGGATGAACCTCGAACCTCCCTTCCTTCCAAGATCTGAAGCTGGGAGACTCGAGTTGAGAGATGACAATCTTAGAAATGGAGTGTTCACACTCATCTTCAGGGTGCGCGGCAGTCAGAGAGAGGAGAGTCGTGAGAAGTGATTTCTCAACAGCACATACGCAGTTAATTTTTTCTCCCAACTTCCTCCAGATTTTTCCAGATATAGCCATATCTTGGAGTGGGGGAATGTCTGCTTGCTACTATTGCAGAGCAAGCTGCAAAAGTAACAAAAATAACATGAAAATGATAATAATACAATTAACCTTAGAAGGAGTAGGAAAATCATAAATATTATTGGAGAAATGGAGTCTCCACCCAAAATTAGGTAGGGTCACTCACTGAACCCACCGTTGAAATCCAACTCCTTATATTTTTAAATAATTAAGGAAAAAAGAACCAAAATACTACGGCTCCAGTATTGAGCTTTTTGGCCAATTGAACATTTCACAAACATTTTCAGGTATAGGTTTCACACCTAAAATTCAGTCAGAACTGAGGTGTTGTGTATATTTTAGGAGTTACGGGCGGAAATGTGTTTTGTCACAATTCCCGCATGCAGCCGCGGCAGCCAAAGCACCCGCGCGCAGCTGAGATACAGCCGTGTCAACCCGTCGAGGTCGTTTACGCAGCCCCTTGCCTCTGACAAGTACGCAGCCGCGGGACTACGGGCTGACAGGGTGACAGGTGGCTCAGGTACCGCCTAAACAGGCTAAAACATACATGGGAACTTTCTACATATGTAATAATGGTTCCCGTGGATAGTAGACTGTCTAAACATACATAATATTATATAAAAATACATAAATAATCCTTACACGTATTTTTTAATTAATATAATGCAAAGTATCAAGAATGTCGAAAAAAAGACAATGAAAACTTCTAAAAATATATTAAAATACTTTAATATACTTTTATGAGAATTGCTATACATCAATATTTGTGTGACATACTAAGAAAGATAATGATGTGATAATATTACATGAATTCTCATGAATTATATTTTTAAGTAAATATCTTAAAAAATCAACTCAAACTCGAAAATAAAAAGTAAAATCAATATTATGACTTTTACTCCAGTTATATAATACATAATGAGAACTTACCTGACATCAAAATGTCCGTAGAGATGTCTAATAATATAATTATTAGATTACTGGGAACATATACTAAGGATAACTAATTAAATAATAAATAAATAGGACAGATTAGTGTTATTCACATGTCCTAATGTCCATTATAAGGTAGAATAATTCCCATACCCTAAGGAATTAGATGCTACCCGGGCTATAGCACCAAGAAATCATGACAGGCTACCCCCAGTTACCCTTCTAGCTTTAGTGTCCGTCCCTTTGAGCACCTACAACCCTCAGAAGGACCATATTGGGACTCCAAAAGCTATGAATTCAGATCTCTTTTGAGGATGTTGATGGGCAGAGACCCAGTAATATTCATATCCAGAAGCAGTGCCATGGTAATCAAATACTTATAAGAGATAAGTAAGTGATTTATGGCAATTTCTGATCAGTAATATCTGTCTTCAAACCTCTTTTTATCAAATAAAACTGCTGAACAATCTTATAACCCCAGTATACAGGTTTAACCCATCATTACACGTCCCAAAAAGATACCCAAAGGATTTAATAATATACCAGTGAGTCTTATTATACTTTCTCTGTTGTGGCAGCTTGGCTACAAGGCCCTACCACTCCATTGTGTATTTCATATACATATTATCTTTGGGTATAATAATCTTTATACTAAAGAACCCAAAGTAACCAGGACTACGTTTTTTCATACTGAAATCCCTGAAGAGAGGTGTTAAAGATCCCCAATATAATTTTGGCCCCTCTATAAATATTTAATAATCAATTTTGATTTTAAAAAATAAACAATAACAAAACAATTTCACCTTGCAATAAGTGTAATCCAAGTATTCTACGGATTTTTGCTGCATTTATTAAATAATATATTTATTATTTACTCTATCACCTCTGGTAGCTAAAGGATAGCAAGGGTCTTGGCATCCAGGAGGCTGACACTAGAACACCCCCTCACCAAATCAAGCTTTAACATAGTGTCCCCCCCAGCTTGACAGCTGTCCCCAGGAGTCTGAAACCTCCTACTCCTCCAGGGATGCACTTTGCACGCCGGTTCCTTGTTGTCCAAACGTTCCGTGTCATCAACTAACCCTGGGTCCTCCTTGCCCCTGGACCCCATGCCATCACCTGCTGTTTCATCAAAAAAAGTGGAACTTCGCGCAAAGAGGCGCTTCAGTTGCAAGGCCGTGGCTTTCCACTTAACCGGTGTCCCGTCCAATTCCTCAAGCTGTTAAATGCCGCCCAAGAACTTAGAAGCCAGGCAATACGGACAGTTCCACTGTTTGGAAAAAAGCTGACCACACTGGGACTCCAGATTTTGATTATACAGCAGGACCAAGTCCCCCTTCCACAGAGGGTCCCGGAGCCAATGGGAAAAACGCTTGTCCCAATAGCGGACGGAAACTTTCTGGGTTTTCTTCAACCATTCTGCTGCCTTTTCCAACTTCCCTTCACGCCTAAGAAGCTGTTTCGCCCGTTCCTCAATTAGATCCAAGGGTGTCTTGACCTTCCAGAAGTCCATGCCCAAGTACGTGCTCACCTTGATGTCCACCAGAAGCACAGGCCGCTGCCTGTAGAGCAGCTTGTAAGGCAAGTAACCCGTTGAATGCTTCACAGAGATCCAATTGGCAAAAAGAACTGCCAGGAGGGCCTCCTGCCACTTCTTGCCTTCCTCACCCCGTATCTTCACCAGAGCATCCTTGATGGGCTGATGTCCCTGTTTGATCATTCCTGCACCCTCCGGGTAGTACTCCATCACACACCCAAACTTTTCCCCACAGCTCTGCACCAGTGTCATCAGGAGGCCCCAAAACTCCGCCCCCCGTGAATGGTGACCAAGCAAAGCAAACCGTAGCAGGCAAACCAGTCTTCCTCCAGGAACTGAGCAACCTTTTGTGCCATTAAATTTGCCAGAGGCTGCGCTTTGACCCCTCCTGACAGATTGTTGCGCGCAACCAGCAATTACACAAACTTGCCCGCCTTGATGTGGACGAAATCCAGCAAAATGCGCCCAAAAAGCCATCTTTGCGTGTGGGGTGACCACCTTCCTTGGGAAAACTCAAGATTCATTGCCAACAGGCCCTGCACAATTTCACCCAATCACGCACCTTGCGTACAATCCCAGGCCACCAAAACTTGCCTTTACACTCCTACGTGTCTTGACCTTGCCCCGGTGACCAAGGTTGCTGTAAAGACACCTCAGGATCACTTCTTGGTTGGCCCTAGAATTTGGGACAACAAGAGGCAAAAAAACACTTTTCCGCCACAACTGGCCATCCTTTAGGTAGAAGTTCAAAACGTGTTGCCTCACCCACCAGAAAACCGCGCCTTCCGTGCCCTTGGGAAATTGGAGATCCTGAAAATAAGAGTACAAGACTGCATAATTCCCTGACTGACACAATGGAAGACAAACCTCTGCCTCCACCACTCCCACCCAAACAACCGGATCTTCCACATCCAGAGGTTCCGCTGCTTTTTATGGGTCCCCCTGCAGGTACCGCAATAGCCCATTGGGCATAGTGAACGCCTTCCCTCAAACGTGCACCACACTAAAGGAAAATAACTGAAGAAACTCCACCCACCTGGTCATGGGCGCTGTGGTGTCATTATATAGCCTCGGGTTGGGGACTGCGTCGCGGCCTGCGCGCTCAGCATCTGGTAGGTTAGGCTCAGCAGTTGGGGTGCGCCGGTTCTCAGCAGTAGCCGCTGCGGGTTCAGCAGCAGCCGCTGCGGGTTCAGCAGCAGCCGCTGTGGGCTCAGCAGTAGGCGTGGCGGGATCGAGCACGCGACTGCGGGCCGGGCCTGACTAAGGGAGGCGGGCCGCGACCCGCTTGGATGACCGACTCATGGATGGAGCCGGGCCGATTGGGTTCTCGGAGCGGCTAGTCGGGGAAGGAAGAAGCGGGGCCACAGCGGGGCTATATGCGTGGCAGCCGCGCGCAAGCGCGGGCCGGCCACGGGACGGGAAATTCGCGACGGCGCGTCGGGTGGATGCGCGCAAGCGCGGTGGATCTTGGGTATCGCGCGGCGGAGGGCCGCGCCACGAAAAGACGAACCGGATGCGCGTACTGACAGGCGAGCTGGCGGGGGTAGGGTATGGGTATGGGTTAAAGGATGGGTTAGGGTTCTGGGTCTAGGTTTCCTTCTTCATGGTTGTCAGTCTGTCTTTGTGCTTGTGCTTAGGTTAGGGTTGAGGGGGAGGGTTCAAACACCCTTCCCCTCGACTCCGGGTTGTAGGGGGCATCCTCGGGGGGGCATTCTACTATTCCATCATTCTCCCATCCATCTCTACATCTCATTCTCTCTCTCTCTCTCTCGGAGTAAAGGAAAGGAAGCATTCTCGGTCTTACAGACGCTAGAACCATCGATCCCGTAACTAGGGACAACTTCGTGAGGATCAACCTCTAAAGTTTCCACATCTGGGGGTCTGGCCGGGAAATTCTCGATCCGTTCTCAGTCTCTTGAAGATTACGCAGAATGCTACCGACAACCACTCCGGGATCCAATGCTCCCCTTCCCTACCCTCCACGCCCGACTCCCGTCTCTGCTGTTCAACCCCCTCCGCCACCGTCCGCTCATGCTCCTAGAGTCAGCGGGTTCGCTCCTCCCTCGGAAGGGTCGTCGGAGATGGCGGTAGAGGCCCCTCGCCGCGTTTGGTTGAGGCCGAGGGATTTCCCCCATCTTCGGTTCAGTACTTCGGATGTCGAGCGGTTCCTTTCTAGGTTCGAAGGGATCGCGGACTCGGAGGGCGCGTCGGGCGCAGATAAGGTTCGGACTATCGTGCTGTTCATTACTGAAGAGGAGAAGCTGCGGGACGTGGAAGAAATGGTTGGATACGAGAGGCAGGACTGGGGGAAGTTGAAAAGCGAGATGTTGGCGAGGTGGGGAAGGCGTGAACCTCGGTTTTGGGAAAGCGACTTCGATCGAGCTGCGGAGGAGGCGATCGAGAAGGGCGGGGTGCGATCGCGCAAAGGATTAGTGGAATACATGTCAAGGTTCGAGCGAATCTACGGGTACCTTGCAAAGAACGAGGTCGTCGCGGGTCAGACGGGTGCCATGAAGCGGGCTTTCCTGGGGGGTCTCGCGCCCCAGCTTCGTTCCAGGGTGCAACGATACCTGTACGACCACGGCCTGGTTAAGAGGTCGTTGGATGGGAGCGTCGCGATTCTCCCCGATCTTTCGGTTATCCGTCAAGCCGCGGAAAGCGAAATCGATTTGGACGAGCTCATCGCGGATACGGCACGAACGTACCCGTCTTCCTCCAAGAAATCGGTCACGATCTCGGCGCCGGCCACCGACCAAACTTCGGCCGCGCGGCCGCCGACGCCCTCTCATGTCGGACTCCCCCAGCAGCCTCCGGGACCATCTGTCGGGGAGATAACGGAGATTCTGCGGGATATAAGGGTTTTCCTCAACCGGACACCGGCTCCTACAGCTCCGGCAGCCGCACCGATTCCGGCGGCTCCTTCTCAACCACGCGCGGTGCCGCCTCACATGACGGAAGGGTTCCAGCCTCCTAGCGGATCATCCGGATCGTACGGGTCGCCGCGATGTTCATACTGCGGGGTGAGAGGGCACTGGAAGTCAGTTTGTGAGGATCTCACTCGGGACATGGACGAAGGACTTGTTCGCGCATCCGGGATGACGTACATATTTCCGACGGGTGAATCGGTGGATCTGACTAAGGACAAGCCGCCACCAATGGTGCAAGTGCGGGAAAGAGCGAAGGCTAAGACCGAGACTGCTCGGGTCTCGCTTGGGATTGTCACCGCGCCCGGAACATGGGTAGCTCCAAGAGTGGAGGCCGAAGTCAGGGCGTTGGCGGCGAATGAGCGCATTGCGATGGATGTCGACGAGCAATCAACGGCGTCGAAGCCAGTCGCGCGAGTGCCGATTTCGGACGGGCCGTCCTCTAATCCCGTGGGAAAGAAGAAGGCCGCGGACATTGTCCGGAGGGTAATGGGGAACGACTCACCAATACCCCTGACCCTACGAGAGCTAGCGGCGGTGTCCCCCGCGGTCGTCGACGAGATGGTCCAGGCCTTGAAAGATTGCGGTCAGGGTCGGGTGCCGACGACGGTTCAGCGGGTTAACGTGGCGGAGGAGGAAATGGATCTCGAGCCGTGCCGGTCGAAGTCGGTATCCGTCCCGCTTGCTTATGTCGCGATGACCATCGCCGGGCGGAAGGTGTGGGCGATGGTGGATAGCGGGTCGATGGTCAACCTGCTCCCATCAAGGTTAGTGGACGAGCTCGGTCTGGTGCGGAGGAAGTGTGCGATGGGTCTTCGGGCGTTGAATGGTGGGGAATGTCGCGTGGACGGGGTAGTAGAGGCGGAGGAGGTGGAAGTCGCCAAGGTCTGTAAGCCTCTGTCATTTCTCTCAGTGGAGTGCGGAGACGTGATTCTAGGACGGCCATTCATGTTTGGGTTCCGAGCCCAAATGGCCTTCAACGCCGAGGAAGGAACGGAGGCGCTGACCGTCGAAGACTCGCTCGGATCACGGTTCGAGACGACGATCTGCGATCACGGGAGAGGGAAATGGGTACAGGACCCAATGTCTGGCGGCAACGGAGAGTCCGGCGTGGGGGTTGACCGTAAGGGTTACCCTGCGGAGGATTTTTCTTAGTCGGCCGCGGGAACCGTGCGGAGCAGGCTCCGGCTCTGCACGGGCGGCCGACAGATGAGGAGCAGGCGGGGGAGGACGCGCGTGGGGCGCAGGTGCCGGAAGTAAGTCCCATTCCTCAGTATGCATCGCCGGAAGGCTCTACGTTCCAAAAACCCTATCATCGTGCCACAGTCGTGAGCAAAGGTGAAAGCCCCGGTCTGGTCATTACTAGGACTTACGACGGCGACGATCGGGTCTGGATGGCGCGGTGCAATGCGGGCAAGTACAAACCGGTAGCGCGAAAAGTCCGGCCGCGGAACGAGCCAATGCCTCAGGGGCTCAACGGACCCTTACGACCGATTGCGTGGTCCCGCGACCCGTGGGAGACGCCCCTTAGGAAGAATGGATGGGTGACGCGGTCGGCGCGAATCACGGACGAGCGGGTGGACGCCCTTAACTTCGGACCGACGGGATGGCTGAGTGCGGAGGAGATGGACCTGCTGGTGTCGGTATTGGTAATGAGGGAGAAGGCACTTGCTTTTGGACCGGACGAGCGCGGGTTGTTGAGAAATGAGATTGGGGACCCTTACGTTATTCCCACTGTCCCTCACGAACCGTGGCAAATCAAGCCGATTCCGATCCCCCGTACCGTTCGGGAGCCCTTTCTGGAGCTGGTACGGAAGCGCGTGAGGACGGGGCTTTACGAGCAATCCACGTCAAGCTATTCGTGTCCTATCTTTGCGGTCGTTAAGCAGGACGGGAAGTCGCTAAGGATTGTTCACGACCTTCAGAGGCTAAATTCGTTCACTATTCGCGACGCGGGGCTTCCCCCGCGTGTTGAAGAATTTCTGGAATCAATGGCCGGGCGCGCTTGCTACGGGCTGGTAGACGTGATGGGGGGATATGATCAGCGAGAACTCCACCCTGACTCGCGGCCACTGACGGCGTTTGAAACCGGGCTAGGAAGGTTGCAGCTGACGCGGCTACCGCAAGGTGCGACCAACTCAGTGGCGGTATACCAAGCCCAAATGACCTGGATACTACGCGACGACCTTCCGGAAGGCGTGCAGATCTTCATCGACGACGCTGGCATTAAAGGCCCCAGAACGGACTACGAGGGCGGGGTCTTAGAGGATGCACCCGCAATCCGGCAATTCATCTGGGAATACGCGGAAACTCTGGAACGAGTCCTCTTCCGAATTGAGGAGGCAGGCCTTACTGTGTCCGGGAAAAAGTTGGCGGTCTGCGTTCCGGCGCTCGAAGTACTGGGGCATGTCGTGGCCTACGACGGGAGGCGAATAGCGGAAAAGAAGCGGAATAAGGTTCTTGAATGGCCGACCCCTCGGACAGTGTCGCACGTCCTGCAGTTTCTGGGATTGTGTAGCTACGTCCGCATGTTCATCGAGCGGTTCGCGGAAGTAGCGAGTCCAATGCGGGCATTGACGCGTAAGTGGGCGGAGTGGAAGTGGACCGAGGGATGCGATGCCGCTTTCGCAAAGCTCAAGGAAATCGTGGGGCGCGACATCGTCCTTCGGAACCTCGATTACGACGCCGGAGGGATACGCCTGGCGGTTGACTCTAGCGAGCTCGGCGCGGGGGGGGTCTTGACACAGGAGGAAGACGGAAAAGATAGGCCGGTGCTCTACGAATCGGTCACGTTTACCGCGACAGAGAGTCGGTATTCGCAGCCGAAGCTGGAACTGTGCGGTGTCACCAAGATCGTACGGCGGTTGCAGCACCTTTTGTGGGGCGTGCACTTCGAGCTCTTGGTTGACGCGGAGGCCTTGGCGCGAATGATCAACTCACCGACGCTGCCGAACGCGCCCATGACCAGGTGGGTAGCGTTCCTCCAGTTATTCTCCTTTGACGTGGTGCACATCCCGGGAAAGGCGTTCACGATGCCGGACGCGCTGTCGCGTTACCCGCGGGACGACCCATACGAGGGGGCGGAACCTCTGGACGTGGAAGCTCCGGTCGTCCGGGTAGCAAAGACGGAGGCGTCGGTTTGTCTTCCGTTGCGCCAGTCGGGACGTTACGCGGTCTTGCGCTCTTATTTGCAGGATCTCAGGTTCCCCGAGGGCACGACGGAAACGGTCACCCGATGGGTGAGGCGAAACGTTCCGAACTTCTTCTTACAGGACGGTCAGCTATGGCGGCGGAGCGGCTCCGTGCCTCTTGTTGTCGCGACTTCTAGGGCCGACCAGGAGGTGATTCTAGGAAGTCTGCACGATGACCTTGGTCATCGGGGTGAGGTCGAGACGCGGAGGAGGGTGAAAGCGAGGTTTTGGTGGCCGGGGGTCGTTCGCGCGGTGCGCGACTGGGTAAAGTCGTGCGAGGCCTGCCAACGGCGAAGCTCGAGGCTGCCCAAGGAGGTCGGCCACCCCACGGGCGAGGACGCGCTGTTCGGGCGCGTTTCGCTGGACGTGGTCCACATCAAGGCGGGTAAGTTTGCGTATTTGCTGGTTGCGCGCAACGATCTGTCTGGGTGGGTGGAAGCGAGGCCCCTGGCGAAACTATCGGCGGAAAAGGTGGCTCAGTTTCTGGAAGAGGACTGGTTCGCGCGCTACAGGTCGCTTCGCTTGGTCACCGTCGACGGAGGGGCGGAGTTTCGGGGACGCTTGATGACGCTGGTGCAGAATTGTGGAGCGAAGTTCGGCCACGTGACGGAATACTACCCGGAGGGCGCGGGGATGATCGAGCGGGGACATCAACCAATCAAGGATGCCCTGGTGAAAATGTGCGGCGAGGACGGCAAAAGGTGGCAGATGGCACTCCCCGCGGTCCTTTTCGCCGATCGGATCTCCGTGAAGCGCTCGACGGGGTATTCGCCTTACGAGTTACTCTACGGGCAGCGGCCCGTGCTTCCCGTGGACATCGAGCTGATCACGTTTTTGGGCGTGGATTGGTGGAAGGTTAAGACGTCCGCGGATCTGATCGAGGCGCGCGCGGAACAGCTCCTTAGGCGTGAGGAGACCTTGGAAAAAGCCGCGGAGCGGTTGAAGAAAACCCGGACGGCGTCAGTCCGCTATTGGGACGAGCGTTGTTCCCATCGGCTCCGGGATCCGTTGCGGAAGGGGGACCTGGTCCTGTTGTATAATCGGAGTCTGGAATCACAGTGGGGCCGGCTTTTCGCCAACCGGTGGAACGGGCCGTACCGCGTGGCCTCTAAGTTTTTGGGCGGCAGCTACGGGCTTGAGGAATTGGACGGGACGCCGCTTAAACGGAAGGCCGCGGCTTCGCACGTAAAACGCTTCTTCGCGCGCGGTTCCACTTCCTTCAACGAAACGGCGAGCGATGATTCGGGGCCCGGGGACGAGGCGGTCTCGGAGTCGGACGACGGCGCGGATCGTGCGGACAGCGAAGTAGCGGCGCGCGACGCGCGACCCCGGAGAAGTAGGAGGTTGCAGACGGCTGGGGACAGCTGTCAAGCTGGGGGGGGGCGCTAGGTGGTTAAAGAATGATTTGGTAAGGGGGTGTTCTAGCCGGTTCACAGCCGGGACAACTAGACACCCCAGAATGTTCGTTTCCTTATGTTTTGGTTTGGGCTTGGCTTTGTATTGGTACTGGCTATGGGTTATTTATTGCAGGAACGCGGGCGCGGCGTGGTGTCGGGCCCGCAAACGCGAGGACGAGCCCCGCTCACGGATGGCGGGACGAAGAGCTAACTAACTGCAAAAAAAAAAAAAAAAAAAAAAAAAAAAAAAAAAAAAAAAAAAAAAAAAAAAAAAAAAAAAATGGAATGAATGGAATAATAAATATAGGATATTTTGTTTCTCTTCTTTGGATTCGGGCTGTTTCCTTTCTTTTTTTAAGTCTATTTCTCTCCTGTTTCTCTCTTCATTGGTTGCGCGCGACGGTCGGGGACGGTATGGACGTGGATTAAAGCTTAGTTTGGTAAGGGGGTGCTCTAGCCGGTTCACAGCCGGAACGACTAGACACCCCAGAATGTTCGTTCCCATCGCCTCTCCCTTATACTCCCGGTTGTGAGCGCGCGCTGTCGGCGCGGTGTTTGTTTTGTTTTGTAGAACGGGTACGGGGAACTGTGTGGCAGTCCGTCTGGGGTGGTCCAGGTACCTCTTTTGTCGGGATAACTGGTCACTTACGGTCTCTCACAGAGGGAGCGCGCGGACGCGGATCTCAACCTCAACCTCACTCACGCTCACTTCTCACGCGGACGCGGATCTCGGCACTCACACTCACTTTTCACCCGGACGCGCGGATGCGGCCCTTTCGTTTCCTCGCGCAGCAATATATATTTCTCCTACGAACGCGGTACAACAATGGGACAGGAGAGTACACGGGAAAGGAGAAAAGGAAGGGGGTGAGGGCGTCTAAGCCATTCGCATCATCTCCTCCATGTCCGCCCTCGATGATGCCAGAAGGGCCCGGTAAGCCGCCAAGAATTCGCGCCGGGATTCGGAGGATTGGGCTCCGGGGGTCGCCAGGAAGTTGCGGAGCATCGCGGTCGACCTTTCCGCGAAAGCCTCGAAGCCAGCCGCCGGGAGTGCCATCACGACCGGGATCTCCGGGATCTCGGGGGAGTTGGAGGAAGGCGGTGCCGGTGCTGGGACGGGGCTTGATCCGAGCGGACGAGGAGGTGATGAGGGGGTCCCTGGGGCATCGCGCGGAGGGCTTGGTCCATCTGGGGGCGACGACGGAACAACGATCGGGGACGGCGGAGGAGGGACCTCGGGAGTAGTAGGCCTCCCGTCCGAGACCACTGGTGACGCGGGCGGCGGTGGAGTACCTTGCGGAGCCGGGGCGGAAGGAGCTGGTGTAGGGGCCGGAGGAGGAACCGGGGCTGCGGCAGCGCGACGTCAGAGAATCTCATTGAGTCGTGGGTCCCTCGCGCCTTCCCTCATCCGAACACGGTCCGACCAGAATCGTACGGCCCTCCGATAGTCGTCAACGGACGAGAAATCCTCCTTCCGCGGCGGTCCCGCGCGGCGAAAGGGGGAAGCCGAGTCGCGATCCTCGCTCGGCGGAGGGTGATGGGACGGGGAGCCAGGCGGAGTCCACGAGTCCTCCGAGATGGTGTCGTCATCCGAAACCACAAACGGGTCCGGACGAGCCCTTTTGCGCGGCCTGGGGCGGGAGCCGAAGTTGGGTGGGGCTCGGGGCATTCGATCGCTAAGTGAGCAACGGCAATGGCCGCAACGGCAAGTGACACAGGCGCGTCGACCAGGAGCGATCGAGCACGCCTGCCCGGTCCGGGCGCAGAATTCGCAGGGGAGCATGACGGCGATGAGTGTGGAAGGGGAGTTGGTGGAGTGTGGTGGAGTGTGGAAAGAGGAGTGGGTAGGGAGGAGCGGGGTGCGGGTAGTCGAGGTGGCGATGGGAAGGGATCTCTGGGGACAGAACTCAAGTTGGGGGGGGATGTGGTGTCATTATATAGCCTCGGGTCGGGGACTGCGTCGCGGCCTGCGCGCTCAGCATCTGGTAGGTTAGGCTCAGCAGTTGGGGTGCGCCGGTTCTCAGCAGTAGCCGCTGCGGGTTCAGCAGCAGCCGCTGCGGGTTCAGCAGCAGCCGCTGTGGGCTCAGCAGTAGGCGCGGCGGGATCGAGCACGCGACTGCGGGCCGGGCCTGACTAAGGGAGGCGGGCCGCGACCCGCTTGGATGACCGACTCATGGATGGAGCCGGGCCGATTGGGTTCTCGGAGCGGCTAGTCGGGGAAGGAAGAAGCGGGGCGACAGCGGGGCTATATGCGTGGCAGCCGCGCGCAAGCGCGGGCCGGCCACGGGACGGGAAATTCGCGACGGCGCGTCGGGTGGATGCGCGCAAGCGCGGTGGATCTTGGGTATCGCGCGGCGGAGGGCCGCGCCACGAAAAGACGAACCGGATGCGCGTACTGACAGGCGAGCTGGCGGGGGTAGGGTATGGGTATGGGTTAAAGGATGGGTTAGGGTTCTGGGTCTAGGTTTCCTTCTTCATGGTTGTCAGTCTGTCTTTGTGCTTGTGCTTAGGTTAGGGTTGAGGGGGAGGGTTCAAACACCCTTCCCCTCGACTCCGGGTTGTAGGGGGCATCCTCGGGGGGGCATTCTACTATTCCATCATTCTCCCATCCATCTCTACATCTCATTCTCTCTCTCTCTCTCTCGGAGTAAAGGAAAGGAAGCATTCTCGGTCTTACAGACGCTAGAACCATCGATCCCGTAACTAGGGACAACTTCGTGAGGATCAACCTCTAAAGTTTCCACATCTAAAGTTTCCACAGCGCCTTTTGCATTTTTGGTGAGTTGATCATTTGGGCCAAAGCCTCTGCATCCACCAAGATCTCAAAATGCAGGCCCCACAAAAGCTTCTGCAGCCTCTGCAAAATCTTGGTGACTCCGCACAACTTCATCTTTGGCTGAGAATAGCAGCTCTTGGTTGCGGTAAAGGTGATCAACTTGTGGAGCACTGGCCTATCTTTCCCATCCTTCTCCTGTGTCAGGACCCCCCCCACACCAAATTTGCTAGAGTTGACCGCCAAGTGTATTCCCCCAGTGTTGTAATCAAGATCCCAAAGGAAAATGTTGCACCCCACAATCTCCTTGAGCTTCAAAAACGCAACATCACACTCCATGTTCCAATTCCACTCCGCACCCTTCTGCGTTAGTGCCCGCCTAGGGCTTGCTACTTCTGCAAAGAACTCAATGAACATATTGATGTAGCTGAACAACCCCAGTAACTGAAAAATATGCAACGCTTTCCAGTGAGCTGGCCATTCCAGAACCTTGTTCTGCTTCCTCTCCGCTATCCGCCTACCGTCAAAGGCTACGTGTCCCAGCACCTTGAGCGCTGGAATGCAGACCGCTAACTTCTTTCCAGAAAAAGTAAGGCCCGCCTCTTCAATTGTAAACAGGATCTGTTCTAGAGTTACCGCGTATTCCCAAAAAAATCAAAGGATTGTGAAGGCATACATCAGAAATGGAGCTTTTTAGTCTGTTCTGGGGCCTTTGATGCCAGCTTTGCCAATGAAGATTTGCACGCCCTCTGGAAAATTGTTACGCAGTATCCAAGTCATTTGAGCTTGATACATTGCCACTGAGTTGGTTGCCCCTTGCGGTAGCCGCTTCAGTTGCATCCTCCCTAGCTCAGTTTCAAACGCCGTAAGCAGCCCCAAGTCGGGGTGGAGTTCTTGCTAATTGTATCCTCCCATCACATCCACACACCGTAACAGGTGCGCCCAGCCATTGAGTCCAGGAATTCTTCCACACGCGGAGGAAGCTGCTTTGCAAATAGTGAACAAGTTGAGCCTCTGAAGATCATGAACAATCCTCAGCAACTTCCCATCCTGCTTGACAACCGCAATAATAGGACTTTAATAACTTGACGTGGACTTCTCCTAAAGCCCCATCCTCATGCGCTCTTGTACCAGCTCCAGAAAAGCTTCCCAAAGGGTACAAGTAATTGGAATTGGCTTAATCTGCCATGTTTTGTGAGGGAAAGTGGGAATCACATAAGGGTCCCCAATCTTGCCCTTCAACAACCTGCGCTTGTCTGGTCTGAAGGCAAGGGCCTTCTCCCTCAACACCAGCACCAATACCAACAGATCTCTTTCCTCCATACTCAACCATCCCGCCGGTTCAAAGTTAAAGGTTTCCACCCGCTCATCTGCAATTCCCTCCGACCGTGTTACCCATCCATTCTTCCTAAGGGGCATCTCCCGTGGGTCTCGGGACCACGCAATTGGTTGTAAGGTTTGGTTCAGCCCCTGTGGCATTGGCTTATTCCGTGGCCAACCTTTCTGTGCCACCGGTTTGTACTTGCCCGCATTGCACCGCGCCATCCAGACACGGCTGTTGCTGTTGTGAGTCCTTGTAATAACCAAAACAGGGTTTTTGCCTTTGCTCACAACTGTGACAAAATGATAGTGTTTTTGAAGCGTAGAACCTTCCGCCAATGCACATTGAGGAATGGAACTTACTTCTGGCGCCTGCGCCCTATGCGGGCCTTCCTCCACTCCCTCTTTACCCATTGGCCACCCGCACTGAGCCGGAGCTTGCTCCGCGCGGTAACCGTGGCCAACTAGGAAAAATCCTCTGGGGGGTAACCCTTATGGTTGGCCCCCATGTTGGAATCCTTGTTTCCGCCAGCCACTGGCCCCCGCACCCATCTCCCTCTTCCTTGATTGCAGATTGTTGTCTCAAACTGCACGCAAAGTGAATCCTGAACTGTCAGAGCCTCTGTTCCTTCCTGGGTGTTGAAGGCCATTTGATCCTGGAACCCAAACATGAACGGTCAACCCAATATCACGTCACCACATTCTACTGAGAGGAACAATAGGGGCTTACAAAACTTTGCAAATTTACCTCCTCCACCTGCAATACCCCGTCCACATGGAATTTTCCGCCATTTAATTCCCGGAGATCCATTGTGCACTTCCTCCGCACCCAGCCAAGCTTGTCCAAAAACCTGGAAGGAAGCAAGTTTACCATCAACCTGCTGTCCACCATTGCCCAAACCTTGTTTCCCGCAATAGACATTGCGACATAAGCAAGCGGGACTGATACCAACTTTGACCTGCATGTCTCGCAAACCATCTCTTCCTCCGCCAAATTCACCCGCTGAGTTGTTGTTGTTACCCGCTTCTGACCTCATTATTTCAATGCCTGGACCATCTCATTGACAACCAGGGGGGACACCCCCGCTAACTCTGGTAGGGTCAGGGGTATTGGTGAGTCGTTCCCCATTACCCTTTGGACAATGTCTGTGGCCTTCTTCTTCCCTGCAGGAATAGCGGTGTACAGACTCCTGTGGGATTATATAAATAAAGGTAGCAAATAGCTTGCTGGCAGTCCTTGAAGGGGAATTTAGTATTACTTCTACTCCTTTGGAGTATTAGTATATACTAAGATTGTTTTTGAATTGCCTTCCCTTCTAGTACTATAGTAAGTCTGCACAATAATTTATTTAAATTAATGACTGGTTTCTTTGAGACTTAATATAGGTCTCAGATCAGACCTAGATTAGTTATTAATTGTTATTGGTAGGGTTTTTTGAAGAATGGACCAGATGTATTGGATTGTGGGTTATTTACTGATCAGATATATTTGATCTTAACCAATATCCCAATATTAAGTGGTTCAAGGGTTTATCAAAGGGGTGGTTCAGGAGAGGACCCAAGGATGGGTTTACCCACAGGGGGCTTGGCAGAGGAAAGTTTGGTAGTTTCCTTTTGTTGTGCTATCTTTCTTTGTAAGGTTTTTTTATTAAATAATGGGTGGGGTTTCTTTAATATGGTGCTGAATATTTAGGTCACAGAAGAACCCTTATTCAAGCACCTGTTGGATGGTTTAATTGGTTAAATATGGGTAATAACTTGGTTTCTGATTTATTGTTTCCTTTTATAACTGATTCACTACTAATATTTATCTGGGTAGGTACCACAGATAGATGGGTTGATGGGGTGAGTAGGGATGGGTGATAACTAGGCCAGATGGCATGAGATGGGATAGCTCAGATGGCATGATGATACAACTTGGATAGGGCAGAAAGGCCCTCCTTAAATAGACAATCTGGTCCTCAGGGGATGCTCAGGGCTGCCCCTGAGGGTGCCCTGGGGCTTCCCCTGTTACAGTGGGATACAGGTACATGAGACATTTTAGCTGGTTGGAAAAAGACATTGCATGAAATTGAGGCAATTCTGCTGGTTGGACAAAAGACACTTCATGAAACTGAGGGAATTCTGCTGGTTGTAAAAAAGACACTTCATGAAACTGAGGCAATTCTGCTGGTTGGAAAAAGCTGGTACAGGGGTTTCATGCATGCACAGCCCTGCATAAACTGCTGTGAAGTGCAGATACAATGTATTCATGTGAAGTACTAATGGTTGGTCTGGTGCTACTTGATAATTTCTACATGTGTTGCTGTGCATCCACTGGTGGTTTGTTTGGTGCTACTTGCTTCTACCTTCATTTATTTCTTGTTCATTACTGGTGGTCTGTTTGTTGCTGCATGTTATTGGCTGCCTGCATATATTTCTGGGTAGCCCTGCAGTACTTGTACTGGTGGGTTGTTTGGTATCACATGCTTCTGCCTACAAAGATTGGTGTGAGGTGCTGAGTTTGTTTGGTACTGCATGGTTCTGGTTGAGACTGGATCCACTTCCTCCTGCCTATACTGTCCTGTATACTCCTGCATAGTCTTGTGTATGTGTATTTGCTTGCTTGTTTGGATCTGGTTGAGACTGGTTCCACTTCCTCCTTCCTATACTGTCCTGTACACTCCTTCATAGTCTTGTGTATGTGTATTTGCTTGCTTGTTTAGATCTGGTTGAGACTGGTTTCACCTTCTCCTGCCTATACTGTCCTGTATACTTCCGCATACCCTTGTGTATGTGTTTTTGAATGCATCCCGGGGTGAGGTGACAGGAGCTGAACTAGTTGCACTGCCTCCTGTATCTTGTATTGCTGTATTCTGGCTAAGGTGACATGGTTGGTGTATGGTTCTGGTGTTGAGGGTAGGCTGTTACTAGTATGTACTTGAGGGTTTGAAAGGCATGTCTTTATGCCTTCCACAGAGCTGTGAAACCTGGTTGGGTATGATTTTGCCAAAGTTGAAGGGTTCTTGGGCTGTATCTTCTAATCCATGAGAGATAGAGGGGAACTTTGGCTGAGTGACTATAGGTTATTTGTGATTTAGAATCCATTTCTGAGGTTGCTTTGAGGGTTGGAGCTGTTGTTACACTAGAAAAGTGAGTCTGATGGCTATAGGACAAGTTTGGTCTACCACAGCAGATGGTCTGTCTGTTGCTGGTTTGCGCGCAGCTGGCTTTGGGGCCGTTGTTTGCTCTTCAACGTCCATTGGCATTTGTTTGTTTGTTGCCAATGCTGTCAGCATGCTACTATGTACAGAGCAACCTGTCAAAAGCAACTCAAAACTATGAAAAATAAGAATATCTCAATTAACAAAATAAGGAGTAAGAAATCCATAGATATTATTACAGAAATGGATCCCTCACCCAAAATTAGGAAGGGTCACTCCCTGACCCCACCCTTGAATTCCAAGTCCTTATATTTTTGAAATAATTAAAAAGAAAAGTACTAAAAATTACAACACCAGTATGGCACTTTTTGGCCATTCTAATATTTCACAGGTATTGTCACATATAAGGTTTACACCTAAAATTCACTCAGAATTGAAGTTTTGTGTATATTTTAGGAGTTAAACGCGGAAATGTGTTATGTCACAATTCCCGCGCACAGCCCCGCATCATTACATATCCCTACAAACTAGTAGTAGCAGATTCCCGCGTACTAAAGACCCGCGCGCAGCTGATTCTTCCACGCACGCAGCGGATCCTACCTTGGGCGCATCTGTACTAACTGATCCCCGCGTCTGGATCAGTCATGACTAATCTGACAACCAGGTACCGCTCAGAAGACCTACAACCTAGTTAGGGTTGCATAGTATATATGAAAAACTGACATATGCATTACTAATGATCTAAAAGGATCAAAACATAAATAAAATTAATGAAAATTAAGTTTAAAACATTTTTTAATAATAAATCAAAGATCAAGGTTTATCATGTAAATCACTGATCCTGATCTTTGAAGACCAAAAAACACTACAAGGAGTGTTCATAAAAATTATTAAAAATTATCTACATGTTCAGCGGATGATGGTCAATCTTTAAACATCCAAATCTGCACGCTTCAAAGCATTATAAATAGTAAAAATGAAGTATGAGTACAGAATGTAGCGTAATTGCAAGACAATAGAATCTGAGCCTAAAATTGCATGACAAATTGGGATAAGAGCAAGTGATGTTGAAGGTAATGCAAATGAGAGGTAATAGTGTATGCAGGGTAGGGACTAGTCCAATTGCAAACTATACAGTAGTGATGGCTTGGTTAGACATAGATGCAAACTAACAAACAATGCATGACTGAAGATGGAATTCTGAGGCTGTTGATTGGCCAGGGAAGGAGATTGGATCTCATAATGGATGGTCAACCGGTATGGAGTTAACCGCCAAGTTTGCAAGTATATACTGAGTTGGTCGCCGAGATTGGAAGGTCAGCGCAAGCCAGAGGAAATAGCGGATTGCACCATTGATGTTGTGCTTTTATTTGTATCACGCTTTTAGACTGAGGTAGATGGTACTGAGGAGAGGACATGTCAAAGTGGTGAAGACAATAATCCTTAAGTGCGAAGCCTGACAGTTGCCCGGGTATAAAGACGCGAGCTCCTGCAAGCGTTCAGGTAAATTTTCCCATTGATCTCAAGTCGTTTAATTATCACTGTATACCCTTATAATTTACTTAATTCATTACCCAATAGATTTTTATAAATTTTGTAAAAATGTTGTCATTGTCATCCCACCGTTGCAAAAACCGTATTTGCCGCAACAAGAGTTTTATTCCCAGTACTGCTGTCCAAGGTCTCCGAGGCAAATGCGAGCAATGTTGACTTTGCAAGGTGGCATGCAACTTCCCTATAAATGTTGAGTTGACCGTCAAGGGTCCTTTGGAATCATTGAGGGAGATGCGAAGTTGTAGGTCCGCACCAAGGGTCAATTACAAAATACCACCATTGTCAGAGATCAAATACTTGGGGACGCGAGTGCCTGGTGAGTACTAATCAGGAATAAGTAATGAACTTGAAATAGTAACTAATTGTTTGCTTGTTTGCTAGTGTTGACTTTTTTCCAAAGATATACTACCAACACACATCACCACCACCACCTTACTGGGGACCGCTGACTGAAAACCCAGGGACCAAGATGAATGCCAAGGTGCAAGGTAAGGTATCCGGTGCGGAACCAGTATGAGTTATAACCGAGGAAGCGAGGTAGGGAGAAGAAAACGCAGCGGAAGGAGAAGGGGAAAATGGAGGAAACGGAAGTGGAGAGAACAAAGAGGAAGGGGGTGAATTAGAAGAAGGAAATGAAGGAGATGGAAGGGAGGAATCGGCTGGGAAGGAAGGAATGGAGGGCCGAGGCAAAGTGGATCCAGTGCAAATCGTATTGCGGGTTGAAACGGATGCGAGGCGCCTGACGGATAATATTGGAGAAGGCACATCGGGTGGCCAAAGGAAGAGAGTGTATGAAGAGCTCTTGGAGGAAGGTGGATGGAATGATTGGCCAAAGCAAGGTCGGGTTGCAAGATGCGAGGAGATTTTTGAAAGGCACATCGTAACGGAAGTGCTGGTACTTTGAAGAATGACTGCATTGATCAACAATGAAGAACTTGATACCTTTTGGTCCATGGTTGCAGAATTGACAGGGAATTGGGAGGATGCGGAAAAAGAAATAAAAGAAACTTTGTAGTTTAATGTATTATTATTATTTTTTTATATTAAAAAATAGATTTATTATTATTATTTTTTTTTAAATAATAAGTGGAAATGAAGGGAAAATGAGAAAAAGAATAGCACAGTGAGATGGAGGAATTAAATGATGAAATTATGGTGAAATAAGATAAGTTTTAATGGGATGGAATATGGAATGGAGTGGATTGAGTAAGATAAATGTGGAATGGAATGAAATGGGATTGGATGGGATGAAATTTGGAATGGAATGGAATGAATTGGATGGAATGGAATGTGGAATGGAATGGAATGGGATTGGATGGGAAAGAATCATGATTGCCGAGGTTTGCAAGGGTAGCTTGCATGGAATTCTCGAATCAGATTGGGTGAATTGCGAAGGTGATGGGCTGGTTCCCACAAGGTGCAATCTTTGTTGGACTGGAAGCCAGACCATTCAACAAGGTATTGAAGTTTTCCTTTGCGTAACCTGGAATCCAGGATACGGCTTACTTCCCACTCTTGATGATCAAGGACAGTGACCGGTTCAGGAGGGGGATGAGTCTTTCCCGGGTATAGGAATTGATCTGGCTCTAGGAGAGACACATGAAAGACCGGGTGGATACCTTGCCATTTTGCAGGTAAAGTAAGTTTAAAGGCGTTAGGGGAGATGACTTATTCTACTTTAAAGGGGCCAAGCTTTCTTTTGTAGAGTTTGCGAGTTGGTCAAGTACTGCAAATGTTGCAAGCATCAAGCCATACTTGATCTCCTACTGCAAAGGTTGGAGCCAAAGTCCAAGATTGGTCTACTTTCTCCTTATAGCGCTGATTTTCTTCTTCGAGGTTGGTCCAAAGCTGCGATTGAAGGGATTGAATTTGTTCAAGGTAATTGGTAGCAGGTTGAGAAGGTGCTACGTTAAGGGAAGATAAAGTCCGGTTTCTACCATAAAGAGTTTGGAAGGGCGACTGTTTGGTGGAGGAATGAGTGGAGTTGTTTTAGGCAAATGTGGCTAGTGGGAGCCATTGCGACCAGTCGTCTTGTTGATAGGCAACATAAATTCAAAGATATTTTTTGAGGATCTGATTAACTTGCTTGGTTTTCCCATCCGTTTCCGGGTGGTAAGCCCTTGATAAATTGCGAGTGATCTTCAAATGTTGGCATAGCAAGGTCCAGAAGCTTGATACAAACAGAGATCCACAATCACTAACTATATTATCAGGGAGACCATGTTTTGAAAATACATATTCTATGAACAAGTTAGCCAAGTCTTCTGAAGAGGCCTTCACATTAATGCGTAAAAATAAAGCCATCTTTGAGAAGCAATCTACTATTACTAGAATAGCATCATATCCACTAGAAGAAGGTAATTGAGAGATGAAATCCATAGACAGCGAGTGCCAAGGACAAGGCAGAATTGGAAGTGGCTGGAGCAGCCCATACTTCTGGTGTTTCAAGGACTAAAATTTCAATCATATCACGCGCTAACATAGTCTTTTACTTCTTTGGTCATACAAGGCCAGTAGAAGTGTTGTGCAATCAATTGGTAGGTTTTATCCTGCCCATAATGACCAGCAAGCGGAGAATCATGCCGTGACTTGAAGATATCTAATTTAATTCAAGAATTATCTGGTACTACTATACAATTATCATAAACTAAAAAGTCATTATCATCTATACTGTAACTACAATCTAATAAGTTCGCACTTTTGCAAAGTTTGATGCACTTGGTGTCGTCGCGTTGAGCTTGTCGGAATTTGGAAGCCAAATCTTGTAAGCAAGCGATGATCAAACTGAGTTGGGAAGATTGGGTTGAAAAGAGTGTCCTAACGTTTTCAGGGTTGTTTTCGGCAAAGGTGCTCCCCCCCCTGGGTAAACATTGTCCCAACGTGATAAAGCATCAGGAACTACCGCTTGTTTCCCAGGACGGTACGTGATTGTAAAGTGGAACTCGGAAAGGTATTTGGCCCAACGTGCCTGTCTACGTGTGAGGACTTTTGAACTCATGAAATACTTCAAAGAATTCTGATCAGTTAAAACCTCAAAGGATTCCCTAAGACTCAAAAGGTATGAACGCCATTTCTTCAAGCAGTAAATGATTTCAAGAAGTTCCTTGTCATGAATCTCATAGTTAAGCTCTGCAGTGAGCAGCTTGCAAGACTTGAAAGCTACGGGGTGAAAGAGAGAAGTGGAAGGAGAAAACTGCAAGATGAATCCTGCAGTTGCATAGTCGCTTGCGTCTGTTTTGACAATAGTGCAAGCTAGCTTGTTGAAGTGAGCAAGTATTGGAGCAGTGGTGAACACTTTCTTCAGAGCTTTGAACTCCGAAGCAGCTTGTTTGGTAGAAATAAAAGGAGTGTCTTTTTGAAGAAGGTTAGTAAGATTCACGGTTTTTTCGGCGTAACCCGCAATAAACCTTCTATAGAAATTACTGAAACCAAGGAAAACTTGAAGAGATTTAACGGAAGAAGGTGGGGGCCAGTCCAATATGCGTTCGCTCTTGGCTGGGTCCATTGACAGTCCTTGCTGCGAGACTACAACACCTAAAAAATGAAGAGAAGAGGAATGGAACTCACAATTAAAGGCTTTTGCAAACAGGTCATTCTTGCAAAGTCTCTGTAGCACCTTTCTGACATGTGCATTGTGATCTTTGAGGTTTCTTGAGTAGACTAGTATATCATCAAGATATACCACAAGGTATTTACCTACAAGATCTGAAAAAATGTTGTTGACAAAATGTTGAAAAGTGGAAGGAGCGTTGCAGAGGCCAAAAGGCATGACAGTATACCCATAGCTGCTGAACCAGGTTCTCATTTCAGTTAAATACTCATGACCTTCCTTAATGCAAATTAGGTTATAGGCAACTTGAAGGTCTAACTTCAAGAAATAAGTAGCTCCATGGAAGAGGGTCAGGAGATGTGAAATAGGCGGTACTGGATAGGCATTCTTCCGGATTACCTGGTTCAGTTTCCTGTAGTCAACACAAAGGCAAAGTCCGCCAGCCTTTTTTGGTACAAATAGGACAGGGGAACCGGTGTTCAAATTGCTTGGTCAAAGAAATCCTTTTGCTACATTTTCCGCAATGTAGTCTTGAAGCGCAATTGATTCTTGCGTCAAGAGAGAGTAAACTGGTCCTGGTGCCAGAGGTGGTCCAGTATGTTTGATCTTGTGATCAAAAGGACGGGATGGAGGCAGTTTATCTGCTTTTGCAGCTGAAAAGACGTCAGCAAAGTCATGATAAACCAAAGGTAAAGACTCTAGAATGATTTCTAAATCTTCAATCTTGTCATCTTTGAGCACCGGGTTTGAGGTGCTTGCATGGTGCAAGAGGATTAGGGAGCTCAAAATACACCTTTTGGTTGGTGTCTGTTTCTCTTCAAAGGAACAGGGAAGAGGTAATTTGGATAGGTAAGCAATAAATCCTAAATCTGAAGAGGGAATTTGAGAATGAAGGTCAGGATATTGCAAATCTCCTGGCGGAAAAGTGTCATCCAACTCAATGAAAGTGTCAGGTAGGCTGTTTAATTCCTGATTGACAGAAAGGTTAGCGTTCTGGGGGTGCAAGGTTAGAAGTTTAATTACTCCTTCTTGCCAATTCACATCCGGATTCCAGTAAACTAGGAAATCATGGCCTAGAATGGTATCATCCATTCCGTATATAGCCAAGACAAATAAATCCCATTCAAATCAGGGGAAATTGGAAAATGAAAAGGTCCATTTTGCCTTTTTGGAAACCCAATAAGACGGTTCAGTCACACTAATTACTAGATAGATGGGAAATTTTTCTATCTTGGAACGCGTAAGATTTTTTGAAGTGGTGAAAGATTCACTGATGAAGGAAACATTAGCGCCGGAATCAAGTAATAATTGATAAGGAGTGTTGTTGGAATGAAATAGGATAAATCTCAAACTTGGAGCACCTAGTGACTCGCAAGTGCAAAGATTGAATCGCGGTGATTTAGATAATGTGTAGCTTTCCTTGCGAGTATCAGAAAAACTACAAGCTCATTTTTTGACTGCTTAGCCGCTTCACGCGCTAACCGCTTTGCACAGCTGTCAACATCATGTTTACCTCCACAATACATACACAGCACGTTCTTTTCCCTTTGCAGTTGTTCCTCACTTTGAAGCATCCCGTTTTCCTTGTCCAGGAACTTCAGTTTTGGCGACAGCTTTCCCTTTTGATTTGGAGTTCAAAGTTGGGGTTGGTTTGGATGGTTTTGGGTTCCTCGTGTTTTGCTTTGAGGAGTCTTCCACCTTTGAAGCCAAGGTGGATGGTCCATGGTCGTTTTGCCGAGAGCGATTCTTGTCATGAAAGCCATTATCAAGCTCAATCACTCAATCAATTAGCTGCTGAAGCAAGGTTGTCTTATGACCCCCAACTGCGAGCTGTTCAATTAAGCGTGCCAGTAAACCCTTTCGGAAATGGAATAGAAGAGCGGCCTTGTTCCACTGGATGCAAGACTGCAAGGTTCAAAAATGAGAAATATAAATGGAAGCTCTACTATTCTCCTTCATAACTAAACTATTAAGTTTGTATTTGGCGTTTCGAACTTCATTGGGATTGACAAACAGGGTAAACAATTGTTGCTCAAACTTGTCCCATTTTTTGAGAATACAAGTGGGGATATCGTTGGACAAAAGTTCAAGGTACGTTTCAAACCACTGCAAGGCTCTACCTCCTAAAAAGGACGAAGCATACATAACTTTATGTCTATCGGAAGGGAAATTGTTGGAGTCGTTTGAAAAGATGATTTTACAAGACTGTAGGTAGGATCTAAGTTTATGAGGGTGTTCTCCTGTAAAGTGATCAGGTTTTTTCATGCCCGGAGTGCGAAAACTAGGAGTGCTTGGGCTAGATTGCTGGGCACCATAAGTGAGGGCCTGAATCAATGTTGAGAGCAGGGTCGGAGCATCAGGCTCAAGAGCATTAGTTCAAACCCCTGGTCTACCAAAAGTCAAGGTTTCATTGGAAGAATGGTTGGAGTCTGCAAATTCCGTGAGAGGGTCCGTCGGAGAATCCCCTGGAGGAGCCCAAGGATCATTGAGAGGTTCCAAAGATGGCAATTTGGAAGGAGGAACTGGATCTAAGGGTTGTTGGGCCCAAGGAGCGCTGGTTTTCCCTACCCAATGAATCACATAATTGTAAGGGGCGAGGGAAGCGTTCCCGGTTGAGCGAGTACGTGACATCAAAAAAGAAGAAGTCTACTATAGGTTGGCAGGCTACAATAGATGATTTAAGTTAGTTAATTTACTGTCACACGACCACCCCGCGTACTATAGGGCAATTCTTAGATGATTGTGAGCGCAAAGGAATACCAAGTGCGAGGGCAAGTGCAAATAGCAAGACCCAGTTGCAAAGTGAGAACTTGGTTATGCCACTCAACAAACGGCGAGATGAATAGAAGGTGTTCTGAAGAAGGAAACTCAACCTGAGTCCAATGTGATAACTAGGTTGCAGCAAAATCCGAGAACGTATGAAATTAACTAACTGAGGAGAAAATCATCAGGCAAGGGGATAGCCCTTATAAGGTAATCCAAAGTGACTAGATACAACCTGGTGATGAGCTAACTACAGGTGAAGCGGTGAGGCAATGAATGACAGCAACGGAATAGGAAATGAAGCAGTGGTATAGATCCAAGGTCTTAGCATAAGTGCGAGACAATATAATCTGAGCGTACAATTGCATGACGAATTTGAATAAGAGCAAGTGACGTTGAAGGTAATGCAAATGAGAGGTAATAGTGTATGCAGGGTAGGGACTAGTCCAATTGCAAACTATACAGTAGTGATGGCTTGGTTAGATGTAGATGCAAACTAACAAACAATGCATGACCAAAGATGGAAGTCCAAGGCGGTTGATTGGCCAGGGAAGGAGATTGGATCTCATAATGGATGGTCAATCGGTATGGAGTTAACTGCCAAGTTTGCAAGTATATACTGAGTTGGTCGCCGAGATTGGAAGGTCAGCGCAAGACAGAGGAAATAGAGGATTGCACCATTGATGTTGTGCTTTTATTTGTGTCACGCTTTTAGACTAATTAGATGGTACTGAGGAGAGGACATGTCAAAGTGGTGAAGAAAATAATCCTTAAGTTCAAAGCATGACACCCCTTGCCTGATGATTGTCTCCTCAGTTAGTTAATTTCATACGTTCTTGCATTTTTCTGCAACCTAGTTATCACAATCGGACTCAGGTTGAGTTTCCTTCTTTGGAAAAACTTCCATTTATCTCGCCGTTTGTTGAGTGGCATAACCAAGTTTGCACTTTGCAACTGGGTCTTGCTATTCACACTTTCCCTTGCGCTTGGTATTCCTTTGCGCTCACAATCATCTAAGAATTACCCTATAGTACGTGGGGTGGTTGTGTGACAGAATCCAAACATGAAGATTCACCACATTTCTAAGGGTAAGGCCTTGACTCTGAAACCTTCTGCCAGTAAAATTTAGACTTCAGGCAAAACATGCTATGCTACTGGTTTAATCCTAGGTTCCCCTGTTAAGTTACTTCTAGACAGTGGAGCCTTTTGCTGTTGTGTTGGTTCCACTTATCTGGAGAATCAAGACCCAAACTGGAAGCTGAACCTACTAACAGTACCACAGGCTAAGTTCAGCAGTTGTAATTCTGCTCCCAAAGCTGTTGGATTATGGTCTTCTGATATTATACTCCCTCACTCTAAAGGATCACTCAAACTGAACATTGAATTTTTAGGTCTCCAAAACAGAGTATTTAATTATTTTATCCTTGGAAATGATTCTCTTTTCTTATATGGTATAGATGTATTCCAAAGCAAGGGTAGATACTTTACTATAGGTGGAGACTGGAATAAGAAGTTCCAAATATGCCATGTCAATGCTCAAAACTCTGATTCAACTTATGAAAAACACTTAGATAAGTTCAATCAGGAATACTTGTCTCAAGCTGCTTTGAATTCCCTTCTCAATGAAGAACAGAAACGGGATATCCTACAAGTATGCTTTGAAAATTAGAATTCTTTCTGTACCAAGGATCACCCCATTGGTAACATCAAAGGACATGATATGATCCTAACTCTAACCATTAAGCATCCTTACCCACCTAACCTCAGGAGACCTGCTTACCCTTCCAGTCCAAAATCTGGAGCTGCTCTGGAAACCCATATTCAAGAGTTGGTTGACTTAAAAGTCCTAAGGAAAGGAGGCCAAAATGAACAAGTGGATATTACTACCCCAGTAATAATAGATTGGCACAATGATAATTCAAGAATGTTTGGATATTTTAGAATGCTTAACAACCACACCCAAGCTGATTATTATCCAATTCCAAGAATTGACCATGCTCTGCATAACCTGTTCAAGGCTAAGTACATCACTACTATGGACATGCTGAAAGGTTTTCACCAAATAACTATCAGCCCTGATAGCCGCAAATTCATGAGAATTATCTGCCATTTGGGAATTTATGAGCATCTTAGGATGCCTATTGGTATTAAAAATGCTCCTTCTCATTTTCAAAGGATGATGGAAATTGTCCTAGGATTATTCTGTTGGAGTCAATGATGAGATCAGGGACTCTGACTCAACTCAGAAAGTTGAGGAACAGATTTGTAAGTAACAAATTTGATAAGGTGAATTGCAAGGTCATGGAAAAGACCAGTTTAAATAGACAACTAGAGAGCCCCTCACAGGGGGCCTAGGGACGTGATGACTAATCAGCATTGGCAGAAACTATATGGACAAAAGACAATGTGATTAAATTATGGAGTAATACAATAATGAAGAATTCATAAGTTAATAAAGGACCAGGTTACATGTAGTAATAAGATTCTGTGACAGAAAGGATCAAGGCTATCAGCAGAAGACATAATACTCAAACACACCCCCTTGCTGGTAGGCTTGAGACTGGGTGAGAAGATGAAAAGGTATGACAACGCAGGCTAAGAAAGTGGTGAAAAGTAACAGGACCAAAGGTCAAGGAAAACATAATAAAACAGAAACCAAACAGTAGTAATAGGTCTGTTAAAATATCACAAAGCAGGTTCTGGTTGAGGACAAGATAACAGGCTAGCAGAATGACAGGCATCAGAGGCAATAATGGATTGAGACAAAAGGAACCGTGATTTCAAGGATTGAATTGACAAGGTCGCGTGCAAGCCATTGTTTTTAAGAAGCTTTCTAGGTCAGTGGGACAGTCGCAACCAGCCGCATAGTTGAGAAGGTGAGGTTGCAAGCAAGCAACAGTTGAGGACGGGGAACAAGCAAAGTTGCAATAGACAGAGAAAGCTAGGGCAAGTCCGCGGATGATGTTGCAAGCAAGGAGACTTGAAGTCACAAGATGAAAAAGGGTTGAGTGACAATGCGGCGGGCAAAGTTGTTGAATATTCCTCAAGTGTCTTCCACCTATCCTCTCTTATTGCGCCTCCGCGCAGAGTTCCTCACTACCATTATTTCTGACCGCGCAACCGCGCCCCTGGGTGCGGATGCGCACTGAACCTACAACGGACACCCCGATGCGACTTTCTCGTACATCTCGGACGGAGCAAGTCTCCGGATCTTCTCAAGTCTCTGAAATCCTCCTCTTTCTTCTTTGATCTCACCTTTCTATGTCTCTCCCGCCTATCTTTCCCTTCTATTTCTATTCTCATTCTTCTCTCTCTTCCAATCCTCTCGACGATCATCCTCCCTCCACCAAGTAAATGCCTCAGACCAAATTCGCCAATCTCTGACCGGTAAGATGACAACTTCCATAGCAAACTCTATTGAAGTCAATCTAACTCGATAATCCAAACAGTTCTTCTCCAGCACCTTGGATTCCTTGTTTCTATTTCTTCTTCCCTTCTTAATTGTCTCATCGCCTACAGATCTCCTCTAAACTCGAAGCTGTCACCTTGAATACATTCTCTAATCTACGCTGTAGGACTCTTCATTTCCTTCTTCACGCTTTCTATCTCTCTCTTAAGATTCTGTCTGATATATTTCTTCCTGTCCATTCCTGATCTCTCAGCCCAAGCTGGTTATAGTTCTCAAGAAATTTATCTACAACTTATTACGGTTAAAAGCCAAAGGACCCTCCTTAGAATTGAACCAACCAAACCATGAATGAACCAGCCGGAGCGAACGACTACTTCCATCAAGTTGCCCTCAAGGCATCGGTCGACGCCATACCGCATTTGAATGAAGAGAACTATTCAATCTGGCGAGACAAGATGTTAATGTTGTTCGATCTCAAAGATATCAAGGACGCTATCAGTTGAAATTTGGGCCGTCTGTCGTCAAAACAAGATTGAGAAATCAGAGCAATACTACTATCCAAGCTCAACAGTACCACCCATGCAAATTTAGTTAATTCCACCAACATTTCCTCCTCTAAACTCTTATGGGCCGAAATTACGAGAAGATTTGCATCCTCAGAAACAGCTAACCGAGCAAGAGTCTTCAATCACTTCCTCCACTCCGTCTTCCGCGAAAATGCTATCGAAAGCTTCATCACAGAAATGAGAAAAGCCATCACGAGAATGATGGACGTTGGGATTGAGCTACCCAACAATATCTTGGTGTACCTGTTACTATTCAAGTTTCCACCTACATTGGAAAACCTCAAGCAACAAATTATGCACATAGAGAAGAATCTAACAATGGACGTTGTTTTCAATCACCTCATCCAATACCACAACGAGAGAAAGGCACAGTCCAATCCGAATAAGTCATCTACCGATGTCTCATTAGTCTCAACTAAGACGAGGAGCTACAAGGACAAGAAGAAAGCTAAGATGAGATGCCGTGAAGGATATCACGATCCCAACGCCCCTCATGCGGAGAGTTCATGCTTCCATCTACACCCCAAGATTGCACCTGAGTGGTGGATTGAACAACAAAACGAGTGGAAAAACAAGAAAAAGAAGAATCCGACAATCAACTACCACGCCTTGCTGACTCTATGGATTAATTCAGATAATAACCCTAATTTGCTCTTAGACTCAGGAGCTAACGTACATATTTTTAATGATCTGAAGTTCTTCTCCTCCATAGAAATACAAGAGGATCCTGAGGAAATCAAGACGGGAAAAATAGAAGCTAATCTCAAAATACAAGGGATTGGATTGGTCAAACTTGAATGGAACGATTCCGTGATCACGCTTGAAGATTGCGCCTACGTACCCGACATTGTTGTCAACCTGATCAGTCCTGGACTCCTCGCGAAGAAGGGATGTAATTTCACTTAAACCCGAAATACATTCAAGGTAAACAGAGAGGACCAAATTGTACTGAAGGGATCGATAAGAGATAATCTCTTTGTCATTGAAAAACCATGCTTGGCTGGCCAAAATAACACAGTGAACTTCGCCAATCAAACCTCTCAACCATATACTCTATCCGAATTGCACAAGATGTACGGTCACGCGTCTGTCTCCACTCTTAAACCTCTCTTAAAAGACCGCTTCTCAAATGACGAACTCCAGGCCTTTCAATGTGATAACTGCATCAAGAGCAAAATTACTAGATCTCCTTTTTCAAACACCTCCACTCCTGCTAGTAAGCCCTTAGAACGAATCCATCTCGACTTAGTCGGTCCAATCACCCCTCAGTCGAGGGCCGGCCACCACTACTTGCTCAATCTGGTTGACAACTATACCGGCTACCTCGCATCTTTTCCTCTAACTTCCAAAGACCAAACATCTGAAACAATCATCAATCTTCTAGAAACCGAATATAAGCGTTTGAATTACTACCCCACCAAGATCTACTCGGACAAATGAACTGAATTCTGCAATTCTACGTTAAAAGACTTTGCAAAAAGGAAATTTATCAAACTCCGCACCTCCGAGCCATATCACCCACAACACAACGGACGAGTTGAAAGAGCCAATAGGACGATCATTGAATCCGCCCGGTCCACTTTCTCCTCTTCCCGCCTTGCTAAAAACTATTGGCACGTAGTGACACGCAGCTGCTGTTTCATGTTAAATCAAATCCCTCGAGAAGGTAACCAATTGTCTCCCTGGGAACTCATGTTTGGTAAGACTCTCCCAGCTAATTACTTACAACCCGTAGGTTCCTCCGTGATCTACCTGGCCAATCGTCTTCAGAAAGGAAGAAAATTTGATGAAAAAGGTCTAGAAGGAGTCCTCATTGGATTCAACCCCATCTTCCATTCCTACTTGGTCCTAACCACGCTTGGAACCGTCGTGGAAACCAAGCACGTTAAGTTCCTCAAGAATCAGCTCAACGACTTTCCTTTCTACGAACCACAAGGCTCTGACATCTTCTCTCAACCTGATTCAAATGAATACAGAACTGACTTCTCAACCAATGAAAAACAATACCTAATTAGAGAGTCTACCCCTGAACACTCTGACTCGGACTCGGATCGAGAAGACATTCTCCCATCCTCTCCGGAATCTCCACCTCCTCCTTCACATCCTGAACTCGAACAACCTCGTCATTGGCCCAACCTCCGTCCGCGACACAAACTCCAAAAACCTCAAAGATACGGCTTCCACCACTACTACAAACCTCCATCTTATAAAGCCGCCAGGAAATGCCCTGAGTGGCCTAGGTGGAAAACAGCCTCCAAAGAAGAACTCAAATCAATTGAAATGCAAGAAGTTTGGGAAGAATATTACGGGGAGCCAGACAACATACTAAACACGACTTGGGTATTCAAGGTTAAAGAAAACTGCCACGGAGAACCCGTCAAATATAAAGCGCGCCTGTGCGTGCAAGGATTCAATCAGGTTCAAGGCGTAGATTTTGAAGAGACTTGGGCTCCAACAGGGAAGCTTGGATCCCTTCGTCTTTCTCTAATCTACGGCTTGAAAAATCAAATGACCTTTACTCAATTCAATGTAAAGGGAGCTTTTCTCCACGCTTCTCTGAATGAAACGGTAATAATCAGAACTCCCGAAGGATCAAACCGAAAATCTCCTTATCTCAAATTAAAAAAATCGCTCTATGGGCTACGTCAATCACCTAAAAATTGGTACGACACACTTACCGATTGGATCAAGTCCCAAGGTTTCTGCGAATCCGCCAGCAACCCCTGTTTATATCTCAACTCTAAATCAGAGGAAGTCCTTTACTTCCACGTTGATGATCTAATTCTGGTAGGAAGGTCTGACTCATTCGCAGTCAATTTCTTAGAAAGATTCTCAAACTCTTCTTGTCACTCACCAAATACAATCCTCGGAATGTTAATGCAACTCGACGGGGATAGTATATTCCTAAGCCAACCAAAAAATATTGAGAGAGGTCTTGAAGAACTGGGTCTCACCGACTGCAAAAACATCAATACGCCTCTCACTCAAAACTTTCATCTCGAACCGGCCTCAGATGAAGATCACGCGCAGTTCAGTCAACTGAATATCAACTACCAATCTGCGATCGGATTGCTGAATCATTTGTCCCAATATACTCGCCCGGACATTTCCTTTGCTGTCTCCAGTCTTGCAAGATTTAATGCAAAGCCGGGCCTCAGTCACTGGAAGGAAGTACGGAAAGTATGGAAGTACCTCAAGACCACGAAGGACTTCAAATTGACTCTTAAGAACGACTCAACCAAGGAATCTATCTCAAGCTACAGTGATGCAACGTGGGGAGATGACCCTATTTCTCGTAAGTCCCAAACTGGATACATAGTCTTACACTACGGTAGTCCGGTCCTTTGGAACTCCTCGAGGCAAAGAAATGTCACATATTCCTCCACTGAGTCTGAACTCAATGCCCTACTTGATTGCTACCTCGAATTGAAGTGGATCACCCATCTTGTTGAAGAAATACACGGCTCTACTTCCAACAAACCGACGATGTACATAGATAATAAAGTTTTAGATGATAAAATAAAGAAATTTGGATCACACTCCAAGTCACGACACATCGACATCAAAACTAAAGGCCTGCGGGAAGATTTTTCTCTTGCCAAGTTCGACTTACATCTTGTTCCCACCGCCAAAATTATAGCAGATTCTCTAACTAAAGCCACCTCCGTGGGGGCCCTTCATCTTCTTCAACAAGTCATCTTCCCCAATCAACCCAGTCAATCCTAAGCCAACGCCACCTTACCAGTCACGAGGGGTGTTGAATATTCCTCAAGTGTCTTCCACCTATCCTCTCTTATTGCGCCTCCGCGCAGAGTTCCTCACTACCATTATTTCTGACCGCGCAACCGCGCCCCGGGGTGCGGATGCGCACTGAACCTACGACGGACACCCAGATGCGACTTTCTTGTACATCTCGGACGGAGCGAGTCTCCGGATCTTCTCAAGTCTCTGAAATCCTCCTCTTTCTTCTTTGATCTCACCTTTCTATGTCTCTCCCGCCTATCTTTCCCTTCTATTTCTATTCTCATTCTTCTCTCTCTTCCAATCCTCTCGACGATCATCCTCCCTCCACCAAGTAAATGCCTCAGACCGAATTCGCCAATCTCTGACCGTTAAGATGACAACTTCCATAACAAACTCTATTGAAGTCAATCTAACTCGATAATCCAAACAGTTCTTCTCCAGCACCTTGGATTACTTGTTTCTATTTCTTCTTCCCTTCTCAATTGTCTCATCGCCTACAGATCTCCTCTAAACTCGAAGCTGTCACCTTGAATACATTCTCTGATCTACGCTGTAGGACTCTTCATTTCCTTCTTCACGCTTTCTATCTCTCTCTTAAGATTCTGTCTGATATATTTCTTCCTGTCCATTCCTGATCTCTCAGCCCAAGCTGGTTATAGTTCTCAAGAAATTTATCTACAACTTATTAAAAGTTGGAGATGAGAGTTCTTGAAGCCGCAGGATTAGAAATGCAAGCAGCAAGGGAAAGTACGCGGATGATGCGCAAGCAATGAGGTGTTGGAGGTGAGCAGCAAAAGCTGAGAGGCGATCAAAGTCGCCATTGGGTTTTCAGGGACAATGAGCTTGATTAGATTAGGGTGAGCGTTCCGTGGCTTGAGTGGGATGAGATGATTGAAGGATCTGACAATCTTGTGCTCAGAACCATTGAGGACAGAGAACCTCCAGGAAACAGGTGGCCAGTGTGCGTAGCAACTCTTATCAATGGCAATCAGTCTAACGCTTGGGGTTTTCCACACTGAGTGGTAGGGTGGAGTTGATGGATAGCAATCCAGATGAATGATCAGGAGGGTTGTTAGAGGAAAAATAGGAAAGGATAGGATTGAGGAGAAACAGAAAGTTGGAGAGGGGAATCAAAAGTCTTGAGATCTAAACAAGCAATTCTTTTGATCTTTGACAAGGCTGATGGTTACGATGATGTTGAGGAAGATAGTAGATGGGAGAACGCTGATAGGGTTGACCATGTTCGCGAGTAATGGTGGTTGACAAACCAGTCAAAGGCAAGATTGAGTGAGGGCTGAGGGCATAGGGAGTCATCCCATCTCACCCCCTCTCTGAAAGAGTCGGAGGCCTGTTTGAGGGATGGGACTATTGAAGGCAGACCAGCAGAAAGAGAGATTGGGTTCACTGAGGATACTCAGAGGTGAGATCAGAAAGAAGGATAGAGGGTGAACGGCCAAAGTTGCGAGTGTGTGGTGATGTAGCACGTGAAGCAGGGAAGCCAGAAGTCTGACCAAGGGCCCGAAGTCTGACCAAGTAGATGATGAATTTGATTGTTAACAACAAGAAAGTTGAAGTGGATGGATAGGATGAGCTTGATTGTTAATGGCAAGGCTCATCCTCATCTCACCCCTTTGCCAAAAGAGTCAAAGGTTGGTGTTCCGGATAAGACTATTGAAGGCCGACCATTTGATGAGTGAATTAGGAGGTTGATCAGAGAAAAGTTGTGAATGAGGGAAATCAAAATCACAAGTTCAAATGAGCAAGCCAAGTTGAAGAAGTTGCGGGGTCAGAAATGCGAGTAAAAGTCAATCTGGAAGGAGAGATCAAAGTTGCGACCAGGTGGATCATTGCCAGAAGCAATGAGATGGATTCGGTGCAACAAGGGGAGTAGTGTAACTTGTAACTTTTGAGTAAACGCAATGAAGGGTTCCGACATGAGGTTTGAGTTGAATTCAACAAAGATGGAAGTGGATGTAAGACCGATGAAGTTTATTGAAGCAAAAACAGATGTTGAAGTTGGAGAGCAATCAAGATGTGGGAACATTGCAATTGACTGGATTAAGATGACGCTTGGGGGTATTGGAAGATCAAGGAACTAAAGGATCAAGCCTGAGGTAACAACAGGGTTGAATTAAGGGTAAGTAAGACCAATGAAGGTCACTAATTGAGGGTGGTCAACAGGATAGGTTGGATGGGAAGGTAGATACGGTCAGTAATAGAAAGACAGTAGTGCTACTTGGGAAGACAATAGAGGCAACTAATTGAGGTGATCAATAGGATCAGTTTGGATAAGAAGGAAGATATGATCAGTAATAGAAAGACAGTAGAGCTACTGGTGTTGAGGGATGACCAACAAAGGTCACTGAATAAAGAGTAGATGCAATTAACAATAGGATAATTGGAGAGCTACCATACTAAGAGGATTTACTTGAAGCAAAACAGAGACAGCACAATAGGTGGTGCTCTGGGCTCATAACCTGTTGGAGTTGATGATCAGATCAGGGACTCTGACTCAACTCAGAAAGTTGAGGACCGGATTTGTAAGAAACAATGTGGATAAGGTGAATTGCAAGGTCATGGAAAAGACCAGTTTAAATAGACAACTAGAGAGCCCCTCACAGGGGGCCTAGGGACTTGATGACTAATCATCATTGGCAGAAAATATATGGACAAAAGACAATGTGATGAACTTATGGAGTAAACAAATAATGAAGAATTCATAAGTTAATAAAGGACCAGGTGAAATGTAGTAATAAGATTCTGTGACAGCAAGGATCAAGGCTATCAGCAGAAGACATAATACTCCAACATATTCATCAGACAGGGATGGATGATGGTATACATTGATGATGTTATCACTTACTCTGATCATTGGGATACTCACATGGAGAAATTAAGGCTATTCCTCAAAACCATCTCTGCCGTGGGATTGAAAGTATCAATGAAAAAGTGTAACTTTGGCTACGGGGAACTTAAAGCCTTAAGACACATTGTCTCTGGACTAACCTTAGCTGCTGACCAAAACAAGATAGCAGCAGTGATGAATAGGCCTATGCCTCAGAAAAAAACTGAACTCCTATCCTTTATCAGCTTCTGCAGCTACTATAGGAAGTATTTACCAAAGCTTGCTATTCTAACCGAATGTCTTTATGAGATTTGCAACAACACCACCGTGTTTGAAATGACTCATGACAGAGTCAAGAACTATGAGGAACTCAAAATGGCAATCACTTCAGCTCCAGTACTGATCAAGCCAGATTATTCTAAACCTTTCAAACTCTAAATAGATGCTAGCATGGAAGGGCTAGGAGCCGCATTACACCAAGGAGTAAAAGAGGATGACAAACCAGTGGAAAAATCTATACTCTTCATATCCAGAGAAATTAAAGACTCCCTATCCTTAATATTAACAGGTTAAACATTGAAGCTCCCATAATGGGAATCCACATTTGTGAATGGAATGAATCATTGTTCAACCCAATCAAAGAATCTTACAGTTCTGGCATATAGACTCTGATCAATATTATGGAAAGTACTTCTCCACCTTCTGAATTGATCAATAGCCTACCTGAACCTCTTCTGAAACCATACAAATCTGGAAGTTTCACCATATGGGATGGTCTTGTGTACTACAGGCATCAACATTCAAGTGTTATAGTATTAACTAAGGACAACCATATCAAACATGTTCTGGCTGGGTGCCATGATAACTGCTCATCTGGTCATTTATCTGCTGATAGAACCTTAGATAAGGTGAAACAAAATTCTTTGTGGTTTAATTGGAGAGACTCCGCTATACAGTATCTTGCCAGTTGTGAAACTTGTCAGAACTCCAACAGGACTACTGGGAAATGGTTTGGTCTACTGCAAAAGATTGATGAACCCAAGAAAAGATGGGAGATCATCAATATGAACTTTGTAACAGGACTACCACCAGGAGAAGCCTATTCCTACAACTCAGTATTAGTCATTGTGGATAGGTTCTCCAAGAAAGCAAAGTTCCTACCTAATCACAAAGAAGACACTGCTACGGAAGTTTCCCTCTTATTTTGGAAAAGACTCATTGCTGATGTTGGAGTTCCCAAGATTATTATCAGTGACAGAGATCCTAAATTCACCTCTGAGTTCTGGAGGAATCTTCATGATATGCTTGGAACCACCTTAGATTTCTCTAGCGCTTATCACCCTCAGACGGATGGATTAGCTGAAAGGATGATTCAGACCCTGGAAGACATGCTCAGGAGATTCTGTGGCTTTGGACTAGAATACAAGAATTCTGATGGTTATTGCCAAAATTGGGTTGGCCTTCTACCTGGTGTGGAGATGGCCTACAACAGTAGCAAGCACTCTACCACTAAGGAAGCACCGTAAATACTGGAAAGAGGATGGATTCCTAGATTAACCAAGGATAACCTTAACCACCAGCTAACCAATATTCACCCTACATCACTTGATTTCAAAAAAATGATAGATGTAGCCAACAAACATGCTGTCAAGTTTTTCCAAGATGCTTTGGAATATAACCAGCAAAGGTGGGATAAAACACATAAGGAACCTGATTTCAAAATTTGTGATCAAGTCTTGATCTCTACCACTAACTTTACCAACTTGGGTGGAACTAGAAAGCTTAGACCAGCTTTTGTTGGATCTTTCACCATGAATAAACTTCATTGTAAAAATGCTGTGGAAGTAATCCTCAGTGATGAGCTTTCTAGGAAACATGCAGCCTTCCCAGTAAGCCTCATCAAACACTAACACCCAAGGAATGGAGAACATACTCTTTCACCTGCAATACCTGTTACAGAAGAACCTGAAAAAGACAAACGGAAAATTAGCAAGATCCTTAAAAATAAAAAAGATAGGATCAATGGAAAAGACATCAGGCTCTACCTAGTTAGATACAAGGGTGAATCAGCCAATAAAGATGAATGGTTGCCTTAACATAATATCCCTGATGGACCTATACACCTGAGGAACTACAGATCCAGAAGGAGGCATTAACCCAAATTTTTTTTCAGATATAGACATATCTTGGAGTAGGGGCATGTCAGCGTGCTACTATGTAAAGAGCAACCTGTTGATAGCAACACAAAACTATGAAAAAATAAAGAATATCTTGATTAACAAAATAAGGAGGGAGAAATCCATAAATATGAATATGATTCCTCACCCATAATTAGGTAAGGTCACTCACTGACCCCACCCTTGAATTCCAAGTCCTTATATTTTTAAAATAATTAAAAAGAAAAGTACTAAAAATTACAACACCAGTATGGCACTTTTTTCCATTCTAATATTTCACACGTATTTTCACGTAAAGGGTTTACACCTAAAATTCACTCAGAATTGAGGTTTTGTGTATATTTTAGGATTTACACGTGGAAATGTGTTATGTCACAATTCCTGCCCGCAGCCCCGCATCATTACATAACCCTACGTAGTAGTAGCAGCAGGTTCCTACGTACTGGAGACCAGCGCGCAGCTGATTGTTCCACCCACACAGCAGATCCTACCCCAGGTGCATCTGTGCTAACTGATCCCCGCGTCTTGATCAGTCATGACTAATCTGACAACCAGGTACCACTCAGAAGAACTACAACCTAGTTAGAGTTACCTAGTATATGTAATGAACGGACATATGCATTAATAATGATCTAAAAAGATCAAAACTTAAATAAAATTAATGAAAATTAAGTTTAAAAATTTTTTTAATAATAAATCAAAGATCAAGAATTACCACTTAAATCACTGATCCTGATCTTTGAAGAAGACCACAAAAAACAACAAGAGGTGTTCATAAGAATTATTAAGAATTATCTACATGATCAGCAGATGATGGAAAATCAGTAAAAATCCACATCTGCACGTGACAAAATTGACCAAATGAATTTCTTTTAAAAGGCTTAAGACCAGACTAGAAAACCAACAAGATTCAATGAATTAACAATGAAAGTTAAATGAAGATGGAAGATATCAAAAGAATTTGGATCCTACCCCGGATAATGGACGGATGAGAAAGGCTGAAGGAAACCGCTGATTGGATGGGAAGCTTGAGGACCTGGGACAGTTGGATGTTGAGGATTAGACTACCAATAACCAATTCAGATTGAGATTCAGAAATTGACAGATGTGTGATCTCTTTCTCACCAAATGAACAAGAGCACGGCTGCGATTAGGATGGTAGGCAACAAGTGAGATAATTGTATGTTGATCAAGAGAGTTGCAGTTGAGGAGAGGAGTGAAGCGGGCCGAGTCAAGAACCGGTAAGCTATCTTGAATAGCACAGAGTACTGGTTGTAAGTTGAGCTTGTTGGTAAGGTTGATGGAGAGGAGTGAGGTTTTGAGAGTTTTGAGCGTGTCAGGGTAGGAAAGGAAAAAAAAGATGAGTGGAAGCAAAAGAGACCAAGAGAAGGGAGTGCAACGGAAGGAGTGACAAATATGAAGTATGCGCAGCGGAATGACAGGAGTCCGCGGCTGTGAGAGTGACATTTCAACACCCCGGATCATTTGATGAGGAAGAGTTGGAGGACAGGAAGCAATGAGAGGTCAATATGTTCAAGGATTGGTAAGCAGCTGCTTTTGTGAGAGCGTCTGCAATCATATCAGACAATGAGATGAGAGAAATGTTGATTTTCTTTTCTTTGTAGATTTTGCAAATGTGTTTGACCTTGATGTTGAGATGCTTGGTTTTGGATTTGGAACCAAAATGTTGAATTTTTTCAAGTAGTCCTTTATTGTCAATGTGAAAGAGAGAGGGGGACAATTTTGTGTTCCACAGTTCTGAAATCAGGTGTGACAACCAGTAATTTTCTTGAACGCCATCGGACAGAGCATTGAGCTCAGATTTGGTGGAGGATAGGGTTATATTTTGCTGTTTGTTGCTTGTCCAAGAGATTGGGCAGGTCTTCCAAAAGGCTAAAATGCCACTTTGAGAGGTCCTGGTTTCTAGATCATCCGCCCATGTGGCATTGGTGTATATGTTGATCTGAGGATTGTCAGAAGGCTGCGGATTGAGATGTAGTTTGTAATCTATGGTTGATTTGAGGTACTTCCAGCAATGTACCACTTCCTTCCAGTGATGAATCCACGGACAATGGTTGAATCTGGATAAAATTGAGGATGATGCAGCAATGTCCGGACGCGATCAACAGGAGACATAGTTGAGCATCCCGGTGAATTGTCTGTAGTTGACACCTAGCAATTTGAATTCCTTGAGCTCCTCGTCAGACGCAGGATTAAGTTGAACACCTGGTGTAAGAGGAGTGGAGACTGGTCTACACTTGGAAAGATTCAGCAATTGGACACCTTTGTTGATGAGATCGGACTGAGAAAGCAAAAAGCCGGTTCCGTGCAAGTCGACGTTCATTCCCAAGAGAGTGTCTAGATCATCAGCTGAGGAGTTAGGGAAGCAATGAATGAATAACTCTTCAAATGCATCAGTTTTACCTACCACTACCAAGTCATCAACGTGAAAAAAGACAAAGGAGTCTTGGTTTTTATGGATGAAGACTCAGGCGTCCAATTGAGACTGTCAATAGTCAATTTCTTCAAACCATTCAGTGAGAGTGCGGTTCCAGTTAGCCGGTGCTTGTTTAAGACCATACAGGGACTTCTTGAGCTTGAGAAAGGGACTTGTTTGAGAAGATTCTTTTGGAGTCTTAATGAATATTTCTTCATCTAAGGGCACAAATAGAAAGGCGCTTTTAAAATTGAATTTTCTGACTGGGAGATTCTCATCAGCTGCAAGAGTGATAAGAAGAAGAAGAGAGGGGAATTTTCCTGTAGGTGCGAATGTATCAAAGTAGTCTACCCCGGATTCCTGTTTGAATCCTTGAATACACAGTCTGGAATCGACGCGTTCAGGAGAGGAGTTTGTGGCTGGCTTAAAATGATCAACCCACAAGGTTTCAAGCCAACAACTTGGTATCTCAGTTGCGTCCTCCCACACGTTGTGTTCTTATATGCTCTGGAGTTCTGCTTGCTTGGCAGCTCTTACTTTGTTGCGATCCAGTTTTGTAGAAAGGTAGCTGTATTTGAGTGGTTTGACCGCAAGAGTTCTTTCTCTTAGAACACAAGTGGGGCCGTTTCATTTGCTAGCGTCTTTGTGCATGGGTTCAGATGAACTCAACTATGGTTTGGCGACTTGCTGATCCTCGGGAGGAGACTGATCCAAGGAGGAATCTAAGCCCTCCAAAGCAAGGGATCCTTTGTCTGGAGGCAAATCTTCAGATTCTTCATTTGGGGATTCTATTTTTCCTTGAGACAGATTGTGAGTATTGTTTTCAGGCATCCATTCTTTGGATGACGAGTCATTTGAGTGCTTGCATTCAATTTTGAGGAAGCGAATATGCTTGGAGTCAATCACCTTCCCAGCAGGAGTGAGGATTCTATACGACTGGATCTCAGGATTGTAGCCAATTAGGTGACCAATCTCGCCAGGAGGCAGTAGTTTTGATCCAGGAGCCTTTGGAAGTACAGGATAGGAGACTGGAGCGCCAAGAGTGTGGAAATAAGATAGAGGAAGCTTTGATCCTTTGAAAAGCTCGTAGGGCAACTTTCTGCTCTTGTGCGAGGGGATTTGGTTAATAGCCAGCGCAGAATCCAGAGCCACTTCATGCCACATTCCAGTGGGAAGATGAGAGTCGTTCAGTTTTGAGAAAATTGACTCTATAACAGTTTGGTTGAATCGTTTGGCCATTCCATTGAGTTGAGGGGTATACCAATTGGAAAACCATTGACAAATCAGGTTTTTCTTGCAGAATTCAGCTAACTTGAGATTCTTGAATTCAGTTCCATGATCGGAGTGCAGGATAGAAGGATAGTAGTCAAATCATTTTGCTTCCAGATTGATGCTTCAATAAGAGACAAGGGGATCTGTTCCTTGCTGGTGACCGGAATGACAGCCACATATTGGGAGAATCCATCAGTGACGGTCACAAGATACTTGTGCCCGTTCCTTGAAGTGGGTAGGGGCCCAATTGTATCAAGATGCAGTTCTTGAAAGACGCGGTCAGCGGTTGAGGTCCTTGAGTGAAATGAAGCTCTTTTTGCCTTAGATACGGCCCACAATCTGCAATTCTCAGTTTTCTTGATCGGAATATTCAGTTTATGTCTCAGTCTGGGTAACTCACGTGTCCTACTGATTTGTGAAGATTTTCAGCATAGGAAAGATGTGATTGATACAAGGATGTTGGTGGGTAGAATCTGAGGCATGGAATATGATTCAAGTAGTGCCCTTTCATTGCAAGTTTTCCAAGTTTGTAGAGAAAGAACACATTGGGTTGGAAATCAACTAGATAGTCATCAAGGAGGATTCTTGTCAGGGAGATCAGGTTGACTGATATATTAGGAACAAAAAAGGCATTATGAAGCTTGACATCTCCCAGATCCCATTTCAGAACCACTTCTCCTTTTCCCTTCACCTCCAGCGAGTTCCTCCTGCAGCTTGTGCTGATCATTCCTTCTTCTGTGTTGTTGAGTTTTGTAAACAGATTGGGGTCAGAAATCATATGATTGGATGAGCCTGAGTCAAGAAAAAAGTTGAGGGCATCTTGACAGCTAGAGAAGGAAAGACAGCTGACATAAGTCTTGGATTCAGGCGGGTTGTTGGTCTTTGATCTGAGATGAGGATACAACATCCAGCACTTATGCTTGGGATGATTTGCAAGAGTGTTGTGTTTCCTTGGTTTGAATTTCCCAGAAGAGTCAGTAAACAGAGAAGCGATCTGGTTGGAGGAGGAAGCAGATGAATTGCTCATCCTTAATTCATTCATGTGAATACAAAGGTGATCCATAACAGCATCAGGATTGATTTCAGACTGAACATTCAAATGAGTGATGGATTGTTTGATTTTCTTCAGTGAGTCAGGCAAGTTATCAAGGATCATGTATGTCAGAATATCTACAGGAAGAACAATTCCGATTTCATGTAGCTTATTGACTCCGTTCTTGACGTCCAGAATGAATCCCTGGATGTTATTCTCATCAAACTTAATAGAGGCAAATTGACTGTAGACCCAGGCTCAATTGGATGGTTGAGAGGACACAAAGTGTTTGTGAATTGCCCGCCATATCTCTTTGGCGCTTTCCTCATTGCCAGCCAATACAATGGTCGTATGAACAGACAAGGAAAGTTTTGACATTAGAATTGAGGTGAGAATGGTGTTATCGGTATCCAATATTTCTTCAGCAGTAGATCCAATGATGTCTTTCAGCTTAGAAAGATTTAGGAGCGAGTTTAATCTGGTTTTCCAGATGGTGAATTTGTCCTCGGTGAGAACAGGGATGGCTTCCAAGGTGGTTTTAAGAATTGTTGGATTTACGTCGTCCATGGTAGCTGAGACGGACCTGGTCTTGAGATGTTAGCAATTGGATATCGCGTTTGACTGACAATCGTGACAAAATTTGACCAAATGAATTTCTTTTAAAAGGCTTAAGACCAGACTAGAAAACCAACAAGATTCAATGAATTGACAATTACAGTTAAATGAAGATGAAGGATATCAAAAGAATTTGGATCCTACCCCGGATAATGGACAGATGAGAAAGGCTGAAGGAAACCGCTGATTGGATGGGAAGCTTGAGGACCTGGGACATTTGGATGTTGAGGAGTAGACTACCAATGACCAATTTAGATTGAGATTCAGTAATTGACGGATGTGTGATCTCTTTCTCACCAAATTAACAAGAGCAGGGCCGCAATTAGGATGGTAGGCAACAAGTGAGATAATTGTATGTTGATCAAGAGAGTCACAGTCAAGGAGAGGAGTGAAGCAGGCCAAGTCAAGAACCGGTAAGCTATCTTGAATAGCACAGAGTACTGGTTGTAAGTTGAGCTTGTTGCTAAGGTTGATGGAGAGGAGTGAGGTTTTGAGAGTTTTGAGCGTGTCAGGGGAGGATAGGAAAAAAAAGAAAAGTGGAAGGAAAAGAGCCCAAGAGAAGGGAGTGCAACGGAAGGAGGGACAAATATGAAGTATGCGCAGCGGAATGACAGGAGTCCATGGCTGTGAGAGTGACATTTCAACAGCACGCTTTAAAGCAATATCAATAGTACAAATAAAGGATGAGTACAGAATGATGAAATTTATGCCATAATAGATTAACAGATCCTGTGGCTAAAATAATACAGAAATCCAGCAGATCTAAGGACAGCTGATTGACAGCACCAAGGGGACGTGCTAATCTTGCCCTGACTGGCTTGCCAGCCTCAGCCCACAAGCAGAACCCTCTCTACATGCCCTGAGAAGACCAAAATTACCCCAAAAAGGTATTTATCCAGACCTCTTTGGATCTATTATTCCATCATCAGTTTACCAGGAGTTTTTTATTATCAATCAGACACCGTGTCATTGTTAATCAAGTGATTATATGAAGATAAGCAAGTGATTTATGACTTAGTCTGTAGTGGTATTATTTACCTATATTAACCAATCAACCATTGAAGTTTAGTCAAGCAACCTACCCCATCTGCTCTGAAACCCTTCCAATTCTTCCAGGATTTTCGTGGTGAAGTGCTCAGAGTGAGTGTTACCCTTCCTGTCTACGCCATTTTGTGCTGTTAAGCCCAGCAATTAGTGGAATAAGTCCTTTCTAAGGCAAACATAATTATTCCAAGGTTCTTAAAATGCCTAAGGAGGCCCCTTGAAGAGAGGTTGCTAGTCTGTAAAGATCCCCAGTAGTATAATACTGTGACCCTCTTTTATATTATATTGAAAACCATTTACTACCAAACCAATTAAACCTTGCAACTGCTCTTATTAAATCATTTCCTTGAGCTTCTAAGTGTTTATTATTGGAATAATAATTATTATTATGATTCCAGCATTCTTATCACTCTCTGTAGCAACAGGACTGCAAGGTTCCTGGTATCAGAGAGCTGACACTCTGACTTTGGCCTCCACCCTTGGCGCTACCCAGGTCCTGGGAGCGGTGAAGATTCCAAGAAAAACCCAGACCATCTTGGCCTGAGCCTTTGCTTGCTCTGGCACTTGCACCATTGGCGGAGGCTGGTCCTTGGTCAAATCCACCAAATTGCCCAACCAGTATATATACATCTTCCCGGTGTGGAAAGAATAAAGCTTATCCCCCTATAATTGTCCCAAGGTTTGGAAGTTAAAGGTTCCCTGCATTTGAAAGGAGATGGGGATGCCAGAGTTGCACTTGAAATGAGATATAGAAATAAGGAGATAAAATGATACAGAAAAGTAGAGATAGTGTGAAATAGCCAATCCTTCAACCCTAAGAGCTTTCCACCTAGATGTGTATCCGGTATGAGTTTCTTTAATCTCCTGGTGAGATGAGTGATCCAATCCAATGATGTGATGGTCTGATTCTCTTCATGCATTCCATGCCTCCTCCTCCCCAACCCAGAGTTGAGAGTGAGTATAAGTCCTCCCCCTCAATCCTAACCTAAGTACACGCGCAAATAACAGTATGACAAAGAAACAGAAAAAAATCCCAAAACAGAAACCCTAGCCTCCTCTCACCACCTCTGTACCAAACTCCCCCTGACATCCGTACGCCGTTTGGTCTATCCAGTTTTTCCTTCTCATGACGCGGTCCTTTCACCGCACCCTACTCGGAACCCCCCGCGCCTGTCCATATCCATTCGTCCGCGCCCGTTGTGGGTGTCTGGTAATATCCGGCATGATCCGCGCGCTTTAACCCGCGCTCCATCTGTTCCTTTACAGCCGGCGGGTTGCTCAGCCCCTACGTATCCGAACCGGCGCGCCCGCAAACCTAGTCAAGCGCACTACCTTCTGAATCTGATCTCTGGGGCTGATTGCCGCCCACGCTGCATTTGATGCTGAGCCCAACCCGTCCACTAGGTGCAGAGCCAAACAGTGGCTGGCGCTGCTGAGCACTCCACATAACCACATGCTGGGCCCGCTTGCCTCCAATGCTGAGCCCGCAGCCGCGACGCAGTTCCCAATCCGTGTCTATAAATTGACACCACATCCCCCCCAACTTGAGTTCTGTCCCCTGAAGTCTTCCATTGCTTCAACATACCACTACCCCCGCTAATTCCACTCCCACCCCCACCACTCCCACTACCACCTTCCCCGTCTTCCTTCTGCTCCATCGCCATCATGCTCCCATGCGAGTTCTGCGCCCGGAACGGGCACGCGTGTTTGATCATCCCTGGTCTACGCGCCTGCGTTGCTTGCCGTTGCGGCCACCATTGCTGCTCGCTTAGCAACAGCATGCCCCCAGCTCCCCCCCAATCCAGTTCTTGCCCCAGGCCGCGCAAGAGGGGTCATCCAAACCCTTTTGTGGTTTTGGACGACAGGTTGCTCTCGGAAGGCTCGTGGACACCCCCAGGTTCACCTCCATCCCGCCCCCCCGAGCTCCGTCACCCACCACCTTGCATGTGAGCCGCGACTCAACATCACCTCTCCGCCAGGCCGGACCTCCGCAACGGGGCAAATACAAAACCTCGGAGGAATGGTGTGCGGCGACCCGCACTTGGGCCGCCGCTGTCGGCGTGAACCAAACAGTACCGGACCCAAGGCTTTTTGGAAGACCTGCGGCCGCTTCAGCACCCTCTCCTCCTCCTCCACGACCGCCAACACCGCCTGCGCCACCAGCGGCCTTGGATGAGAGGCCTACAACCCCCAACGTCCCTCCGCCTCTGTCACCTATTGTTGTCCCGTCATTGCCTCCAGTTGGACTGAGCCCCCCTGTTGGTTCCCCGGAGGCCCCATCTTCACCAGCCTCTCCTCCCTCCAGCCCTCCCAAGATCCCGGAAATTCCAATTGTAATGGCACTCCCGGCGGCCGGCTTTGAGGTTCTTGCGGAAAGGTCAACCACGATGCTTTGGGATTTCCTTGCTATCCCCGGCGCTCAATCCTTGGAATCCCAGCGCAAGTTCCTGGCTTCCTTCCGGGCCTTACTGGCGTCATCAAGGGCGGAAATGGAGGAAATGATGAAGATGGCTTAGGCGCATCGCCCCCCCTTTCCCTTCTTCCTTTCCTCTTTCCTTCTTTTTGGTTGTACCGCGCTTCCTTTTCATTAAGAAAATACACGTATCTGCGCGAGGTCCTAACCTTCTGAGAAAAAGTGCGCGACCGCACTTTGGGAGAGTGAGCTTGAGATTGAGTCCGGGTCCGCGCGCTTTGCTTTGTGAGCGACCTTAACTGACTAGCCATTCCAAAAGAGGCACCTGGACCGCCCCAGACAAACTGCCACACAGTTCCCCGTACACATCCTGTAACAACACAACAACCAAACACCAGCGCGCGCCACCGTAAGGGAAGAGAGAGAGAGAGAGTAAGAGAATGGACATTCTGGGGTGTCTAGTTGTCCTGGCTGTGAACTGGCTAGAGCACCCCCTAACCAAATCAAGCTTAGTCCCATACCAACCACCCATCCTTGAGATATCCTGAGAGAAAAGAAAAAGAGAAAAAAAGAAACCAACAGAGAAGCAAAATAGAATAGAACACTTTTTTTTTTTTTTTTTTTTTTTGCGCGACACCCGTAGACCGCCCGCAAATCCCTCTTCTTCCCACTTCCCCCATCCGCGGGATTGCCCAAACGTCCCGGTTCCGCGGGGCTTGTCCTCGCATTCAAAGACCCCGCTTTGTGCCGCGCCCGCATTTCCTGCAAAAACCCCAAGCCAGCAAAGACCCCACAATCCAGATAAGAAAGAAACATAGAGAAAGAAACATTCTTGGGTTTCTAGTTTTTCCGGCTGTGAACCGGCTAGAGCACCCCCTCACCCAATCAAAACTTATCCCCTACCCCCACCACCTCCCCCCCCAACATGGCCACTGTCCCCAGCTGGTTGCAACCCCGCTTTTGGTTCCTCCTCATACTCTGACACTCTCCTCGGCTTTCCCTGCCCGTGATTGCAGATAGTTGTCTCAAACCTTCTTCCGGACAAATCCTCCACCTTCAAAGCCTCTGTTCCGGCCCCCGGATCAAAAACCATTCTTGCTTGGAACCAAAACATGAACCACCTTCCCAAAATCACATCCCCACAATCAACCAAAAGAAAAGAAAGCGGCCTACGGACCCTTGCAACCTCAAACTCCTCCTCCTCAACTACCCCATCCACACAACACTCCCCTCCGTTAAGCGCGTGGAGAACCATTGCGCATTTCCGCCAAACCAACCCCAAACCATCCACCATCCGCAACGGCAGCAGGTTCACCATTGAAACGCTGTCCACCATAGCCCAAACCATCCTCCCCGCAATGACCATTGGAACGTAAGCGAGAGGATTCAAAACCAATATCAACTCACACTCCTTGCGCCCCTCCTCCTTCTGCGCCACATGAACCCGCTGCACTGTCTGAGGTCCCTGTCCCTGACCGCAATCCCGCAACGCCTGAACCATCTTGTCTACCACCACCGGAGACACAACCGCCAGTTCCCGCAAGGTCAGCGGAACCGGAGTCTTGTTCCCCATCACCCTTTGCAAAATGTCCGCCGCTTTCTTCTTCCCTACAGGATTTGCTGCCGGCGCCTTGATTCCGGGCGCGCGTGCGGCCGGTTTTGGAACGGTTGACGGGGGTCGCTCCTTTGCATCCACCTCAATCTTATTGGAGACCGCCACCTTCTCTTCCGTTGCCACTACCCTTACCTCAGCTTCCACCCGAGATGGTTTCCACGATCCGGGACCGGTAACAATGCCTAGTGATGCTTGCGCCATTGTTCCCGCCTCCTGACCCTGTGTGCGCACCTGCTGCATTGCGGTTGGCTGGCTTGGCTCCATCAGAATCTGTTTGCCCGTTGGAAACATGTACCCCATCCCCGCCGGCAAACAAATCCTGGGTGGAGATCCTTTGTAAGCTCCTCGCACGCCAATCACCAATGACTATTCCCCCCGCAGTACAAACACCCCCTTGGCAAGAAGGTACCGGGAGGGCAAAACCCTTCCACCATGTGCGGTGGAGGCCCTTGCGGCTGCTGATGGCCCATACGGCTCATGCAGATCTTCAAATCCTTCATAAGCTCCGTCAATTCACTTACGGGAGGGGCGGACAAGGGTTGAGGAACCAGAGAATGCGTGGTAGTAGGTGGAACCAAGGCTGGAAATTGCGCTGGAGCCAAAACCTGGGGGACAGATTTATTTGTTCCTGCTGGGAAGGACTTAGCGGTATCCTCAAAAAAAGTCAAGCTTGCTCTCCACAGCCTGGCAAATGACAGCCAGCTCTGGAAGGAGCGCAATTCTCCCATCCAATGACTGCTTTACCAAGATGTGATTGCAAAGATGCTGCTGCACCCTTGCCCAGAGTTGGGTGCCTAAGCTGCCCAGAAACGCGCGTTTCATGGCCCCTGTCTGTCCCGCCACCACCTTTTTCCTTGACAAGTACCAATAGATCCAATCAAATGTTGAGGTGTACTCCGCCAGCTCCACCGAAGTTCTAACTCCTCCGCGCGCGCTCCCCTCAGAGGCCATACCGTAACAATTGCTTTCCCGGAATCGAGGTTGGCGCCTACCCCCTGCGTTAGGATCTCCGCCTTCAGTTTTGGCCAATCTTGATTCTTTAAGCCTTCCATTTCCTCCACATCCCGGAGCTTCTCTTGGTCCATAATGAACAGGACGACAAGCCGGGCCTTATCGGCGTCCGACGCACATTCCGCATCTGCAATACCTTTGTATCTCAAGATGAATCGCTCCACATCCACAGTGTTGAATTGGATGTGAGGGTAGTCGCGCTGCCTGATGCGAACAGGACGAGTGGGTTCATGGTCACTGGAGACCGATGGGGGAACGGCCTAGCTCGTCCTGGGTCAAGCAGAGGGAGGGGGAGGAGGAGGGATGGAAGACAAGTGGGGTTGGAGTAGCGGACCTGGAGACGGAAGGAGAAGAAGAGGAAGAAGAAGGAGTAACTGTAGGGAGGTATGGATAGGACATTGCGCCCAGTTACCTTCAAAAGACAAGAAACGGAAGGTTATTTCCTGGCCAAACCCCCAGATGTGGAAAGAATAAAGGTTATCCCCCTATAATTGTCCCAAGGTTCAGAAGTTAACGGTTCCCTGCATTTGAAAGGAGATGGGGATGCCGGAGCCGCACTTGAAATGAGAGATAGAAATAAGGAGATAAAAAGATAAAGAAAAGTAGAGAGAGAGTGAAATCGCCAATCCTTCAACCCTAAGAACTTTCCACCTGGATGTGTATCCGGTATGAGTTCCTTTAATCTCCTGGTGAGATGAGTGATCCAATCCAATCATGTGATGGTCTGATTCTCTTCATGCATTCCACGCCTCCTCCTACCCAACCCAGAGTTGAGAAAGAGGATAAGTCCTCCCCCTCAACCCTAACCTAAGTACATGCACAAATAACAGTATGACAAAGAAACAGAAAACAATCCCAAAACAGTAACCCTAGCCTCCTCTCCCCACCTCCGTACCAAACTCCCCCTGACGTCCGTACGCCGTTTGGTCCATCCGGTTTGTCGTTCTCATGACACGGTCCTCGCACTGCGCCCTACTTGGAACCCCCGGCGCCTTTCCGTATCCGTTGTTCCGCGCTCGTTGTGGGTGTCTGGTAATATCTGGCATGATCCGCGCGCTTGCACGCGCGCTCCATCCGTTCCTTTACAGCCCGCGGGTTGCTCAGCCCCTATGTATCCAAACTGGCGCGCCCGCAAACCTAGTTGAGCGCACTACCTTTCAAATCAGATCTCTGGGGCGGATTTCCGCCCTCGCCGCATTCAATGCTGAGCTTGACCCGTCCACTATGTGCGGAGCCAAACAGAGGCTGCTGCTGCTGAGCACTCTGCATACCCTAATGCTGAGCCCGCTTGCCTCCAATGCTGAGAGCGCAGCCGCAACACAGTTCCCAATCCGTGTCTATAAATTGACACCACACCGGATGTGCAAACCAGCCACTTTTTTATGTCTCAAGTGAGGTCTTCACACATTGACTTCCAGTGCCACTTTTCCCCGCAATATGTACAAGTGAGCACCCAAAACAACCGGAGGGTCCTTTGGAAGTCTGGAACCCTTCTACCATGTGAGGAAATGTTGCGTGTAGTTTAGTAAAAGTCACCGGAGACGTAGTGGCCGTCAGAGCCGCAGGATCCAATGTTTGGTTGAGGAAAACCCTTAGGTCCCGCATAATCTCCGTTATCTCATTGACAGGTGGTCCCGGAGCTTTTTGGGAAGTTCTTGCATGGAAGGGCCTCAGCAGCTGCGCGGTTGAGGTTTGATTAGGAGCCAGCGCCAAGATCATGACCAATTTCTTGGAGCAAGTCAGGTATGTTTGTGCTGTGTCCTTGATGGGTGTAGTGTGTTAAGAGTCAGAATCAGTAAGGATATATTTCATCTAGGCCGCGAGGAGGTAAAATACTAGGTACAAGTGTCACAGTAATTGTGATATTGGCTAATGATATATGTATAGTTTGACCTAACCACAACACCCCCCTAAAAACTATGCTATCAAGAAAAAATGCTGAAAAAAAAGAAATTGTGTATGTGCCCCCAACCATTTTGTCATAATATCTGCCAGTTGATTTGTTGTATCAATCCATGTCACATCCATTTTTATTTCCCGCGTAATATCATTAACAAAGAAAAAATTGCAGGCTATATGCCTCATCCTAGACCGGTATCCAATATTATAAGCCACAAGTACTGCACGCGAGGGCAGTATAGCACATCATTCAGAAGGGGGTCCCCAGGGCCCCCAGATGGCTTTGGTGTCAACCTCAGCGTTCCCCTACTAATAGAGAGCATTTCTGAATGAGGATTGGCTAGTCGGAGGGGAATCGGAGAGGCAAAGGGAGAGTAGGATACAAATGAAGAGAAGTGGCCACTGACCATTGAGGTCACCCCAGAGTCTACTACAAGCATGTTTGGGGCGGTCACCGATTGCACAATGGGTTTCTCAGGCCAAGCCTCATTGGCAGTTGGGCGATCCGGGCTGGCAATACTGTTGATCCGTCCACCACCAGTGTAGAGACTCCAAGGGATAATGGGATTATTTATCAAATAGTTTGCTGGCAGTCACTAGAAGGCAAATTTAATTTACTGCTACTCTTGAATAGATAGAGGTAAGCTAAGGTGGTTTTGAATTTCCTGCCCTTCTGAACTAAAATAAGTCTGCACAATATATTTTTTTAATTAGTGGCTGGTTTCTTTGAGACTTAAAATAGGTATTTTATCAAACCTAGATGAATGATTAATAGAGATTTTTAGGAATTGCAAGACTATTCCAGGTTGGATTGGATTATTGGAGGGCTTCCACCAATTAATAATCAAGAGTTTTCAACTTTTTCTGACTATTTTTCCAATTATAATTAAAGGATTTAAGGTTTGAATAAAAGGTGTTTAACCAGTAGGAGGACCCAAAGATGGGCTTGCCCACAGGGATCTTGGCGGAAAAAAGCTTGGTTGGTTGTTCTCTTGTGCTCTTCCTCTTTTATGAATTTACTAATCAAAATAAGGGGTTTTCCCTCTTAAAAAGAATAGGTGCTGAATAACAGGCCTTTTCTCAAGAACCCTTCTTCAAAGAAACCAGGAGTTTGGTCAAATTTTCAACAATAATTTTGTGTTTGATTCCTTTTAACTTGATTCTGGTTCACTTATAACTGGGTACTGGCAAGTGACTGGCCAGGCAGATGCCATAATTCACACACTGGGCAGAAGCCATGCCTACAACTTGGATAGGGCCAGAGAGCCCTCCTTAAATGGACAATTAATTCCTCAGGGGATTCTCAGGGCTCCCCTGAGTGCGGGTCTGAGACTTTCTCTGCACTTTTGAAGCACAGGAGGGTACAGTTATATGAGACAAATCATTCTGGTGATAAAACATGTGAATCAGGCTGAGAGATAACTGTATTTTTTAGTTCAATCCTTGAGAGTCAGGCTAAGATATGAGATAAGAGATAAGAATGGTGTAATATGGACGCTTCTGAGTGCTTATCTTGTATAAAAAATGATGCAGAAATTGACTGCAGCTTGAGTTAATTTTGCTGGTTGAGAAAAGCATGAAACATGCTTGGCAGCAGAAAGCCCTCTTCGGTAGCTTGAATGGTGTGACCTGTGTTAAAATGCAGATGCACTAATGTAATGTGCATGGGATTGTGTAATCCAAATGGGATGCACAAATGGGCCTCCAAGGCCCATTTGACATCACCTGGGCCACGTGGTCCTATGTGGGTGTTATTGTTTTTGGGAATTTGGGCGCCAAAACACTTTTTTATGGTCTTTTGGGACACGGGCCCTCACGGGCCTGCCAGGGTGGATGGGCAACCCAAGCCAGATGGGCTTATTTGGGCATAAAAGGGCCCAAGCTTTATTATGGACATACTTGGCCAGATGGGTTGGCTGGCCAAAGTTTCTCACAATTTGGGCTTGGGGCGGCCCATTGGGGCCGCCGCCCCTGTTGGGGCCCGCTAGGGGCCACAGCCCCTGTTTCAGCCCCCTCTGGGCCGCTTCCCGCGTTGCGGCCCGTTTGGGGCCGCCTGTGTTCTTTGGTGCGGCCCACGTGGGGCCTGACAGCCCATCGTGGGGCTGCCGCACGGCCGAGGGATCCCGCGCGGGCCCGGCTGGTCGCGCTAGGCGACCAGCGCCACGGAGCCGGCACTTGTGGCCCCGGCTTGCTCCTCCTCCCCTTGCTTGCTGTTGCAAGGGGGATGGGGGCAAGCTGGCTGGGTTGAACCAGCCAGCAAACAACCGCGACAGCGCGGTCAGTCAGGGCAGGGGGGACCTGACCACCCCCGTGTGCAACGAGGTGGCGGTTCGGGCCGCAAGATGAGCGACCGGCAGGTGGGGGGGAGTTAATCACCCCTCCACCATTGATTGGTTGAGGCAACCAAACAGGATAGGGGCGCTCTCCCCCCCCCTTTACCAAGGGGGAGGAGTGATGGGCCTGGGGGGACCTGATCACCTCCCAGGCCAATTTACATGACAACGCCCTGGGGGGTATTGACCCCCAGGGCCCCTGGTGAGGGGATTTGACCGCCCCCACCAGGGATTTGAGAGAAAGAGGGGGGGGACAGCATGTCCGCTGGTCACACCCCCCCCCATGTGAGTCTGAGACCGGACCCAGGTGTGCCCTGGGTCCCATGTGGCCCATTGGGGGGGCCAGGGGCTGGCTGCATGATGAAACCAGCCCGTAAAAAAGGCAATAAAGTTCATCATGGCTGGTTGCAAAGGACAACCAGCCAAGGGGATTGAACACTTAAGGGTCTGGTTCAGCCCCATTGAGGTGGAAACACCAGGAATAACCAGAATAGGCTGTTTGTAATGGTACAGGGACTGATGCCATGTGGGCTGATGTAGTCCAAACCAAGTAAAAAGGCCAGTAGAGCCTGTAGAGCTCTTTTGGGGCGGAAAATTTGCTTTTTGGCTTGTTGTATCATGGGCTCAAAAGAGGCCAATCTTTTGTACTTTCGGAGCCCTTCTCCCTGCTGTTTTCCATCCATTCATTCATCATTCCAATCAAATTCATCCAAGATATTGCCCCATTGTGAGAGCCCCATTAGAGAATATTGACACCCAGTGTCCAGAATTTCTTTTGCTTTAAATACTGCTCATTTGCCTAAGCTAATTGCTGGCCATAATTCTAAAACATTATCAGTACCATCATCATCATTATTTTCAAGCAAGATAGACCCTCATACCTTACTTTGGACAACCTCAAGTACCTCAAGTTTTCCAAGAAGATTTCTTGTATCCCAGAGTCTATCTCCACCAAGATAGTTTTGAATAGTCAGAACTATAATGCTTGGGCTGTCCTTATGGACAGTGAGTTGGATAACATCTGTTGTGGGGATGTTATGAAAGTAGATGATACTTTGATCAGCTCAGAGGTGGAGAAGAAGGCCTATCATCTTATTCTTAGAAACTTGGACGAGCATCATGTAACATGGGTTGCTGATACTCTGTTGGAGGAACAGAAGAGGAAGGGGAGTGTTTTATGGAGAATGCTCAAGTCAAACTATGCTGGCGACTCTGTTCATCAAAAGGGGATTGCTTTCAATAGATTGTTTAAGTTGAAATTCGGCAACTGTAAACAATTTGTGGGGGAAGCTAGATCTAGTATTACTAAGTTCAAGTCATCTGGGCTGAACATGGATCCTGATTTTTTGTCACTCTTAATTCTTCAAAAGCTGCCAAAATAATATGAGTCCTTGGTCAGGATCATATCTCAGTTGGATCCCCTTCCAGGAGAAGAGGATGTACTTAGAAGGATTGAAAATGATGATCTTCAATTCTAGATGAAGGAGAGAACAGGAACTGCTCTGGTGGGCAAGACAGGAAAATCTGGGAAGAAGGCAAAGGCAAAAAAGGATTTATCAAAGGTCTTGTGTTATAATTGTCAGAAGAAGGGGCACTATGCAAAAGATTTCCAGGAGGCCAAGAAGAGGAACAAATCCAAGTAAAGTGAAAAGGAAGACAAAGAGGTCAACCTTATCATGGAAAATGTTGCTATGGTGGCAGTGGATGTTCCAATGGAACGAGCTGTTGTGGAACAAGTCCCAACAAGGGGGCTAAAATCAAAGAGGATCAAGAGATGGACTTGATTGATTATGAAGTGTGTAATGTTAACCTTGAAAATGAGAACTTATCAGTGGCTGATAATTCATCATTCTTTACAGGAGGATTGTTGAAGTAGGATGTTCTTGTTTTGATTGATTCTGGTTGTACAGACCACATGTTTTGTGAGCCAAATTTGTTTTCAAAACTTAGAGATTTTGATGGTTTTGTAAATATTTGCCAAAAAGGAAGAACAATCCAGATCAAGGTGATTGGAAAAGTTATTCTTGCAAATCACATGGGTTTCAAAATAATTTTTGAGAAAGTGTTCTATGTAGCAGATTTGCCTTATAACCTTTAATTTTGTTATTTATTTGAATGGGAGAACTATCCTGAGTGGACAAGATTGGAATAAGTTGCTCTGTGCTGATTTGTTCAAGATTTCAGCTCTGAGCACTGTTTCTCACAATAGAAGTGGCCATAAGGTGAAGGAAATCAACTGTGAGAGTTGTACCTTAGGGGCCAAGACCATGAATGTGTTCTCAAAGGGTAGAGACCACACAGAAGTTCCTCAAGAGGAATTCTCCATTGATTTTGCAGGGCCATTTTCACCAGTGTCTCTTGGAGGGGCAAGATACTTCATCAATTTGGTTGATACAGCAACTAATTTTGTTTGGGTAAAACCAATAAGATCAAAGGATCAAACCACAGAGGAGGTTTCAGTAATCTTCAAAGTATGGAGACAGAATGGTTTGATGAGGCAGATAAAGAGGTTTATTACTGATGGAGGGGGTGAGTTTGTGATTAAAGATTTTTAGAAACTATTGAATGATTATGGTATCACTCATATAGTTACTACTGCTAGTACTCCATGGGATAGTTGAGAGGATGAATAGGACTTTATTGGACAAAGTCAGAACTATTATGGCTCAATCTGGTCTACCAAAGTTTTTATGGGCTGAGTTGGTGTGCACAGTGTGTCTGTTGCACAATATTGTAAGTGTTAATGGGAAGTGTCCTCATTATCAGTTTTTGAATTTGTACCCCAAAAAATCACACCTAAATACAATTGGTTGCTTGGTGTATTATAGTGTCCACCATAATGAGATGGTTGGAAAGTTCGGTCCTAGAGCCAGAAAAGGGGAACTTGTGGGCTATGACTTAATAAGTAAGTCATACAGGACTTATTTGCCAAGGACAAGAAAGGTTATCCGTAGTAGGGATGTAAAATTTGAAGAAAGTACCTTTCCACTCAAAAGGGGTGAACCTTGTGCTGTTCAGGAATCACAGCAGGAAATAGCATTGGAGCCTATTCCCCAGCAGAGGCTGCAGAGAATATCATTAGTGAGGATATTGGGGTGGTAGACGTGCCACAGGAGGGTTTAGTACCCACTTCAGGGGAGTATGTGGAATCAGAACCTGATGAGCCTCCACCTCCAGTTAGAAGGAGTGGCAGGATGAGAATGCCTGTTGATAGGTATGGGGAATGGAAGTCCCATTATGCGTCTGCGGAATATGAGTAAGATAAAGTTCAGGAAAATTGTATGCTTAATGAGATTCTACAGTTGAGTTCAGAAATGGGTAATAGAGTTAACCCAAATAGCTTTGGCCAAGCTATGAATTCTTATGAGAGAGCCAATTGGAAGACAGCTCTTTTTGAGGAATTTGATTCTCTAGAGAATAATAGTGTGTTTGAAGAGGTTAAGCGGAATTCAGTTCCAAAAGGAAAGACCATTGTTGGGTCTAGGTTAGTGTTAACAAAGAAGTTTGATACTAATGGAGTTTTGAAGAGGTTCAAGGCTAGATGCGTTGCACAGGGCTTTGAACAGAGAGATGTTATTGATTTCAAGGAGAATTTCTTGCCAACTGGAAGGCTTTCCACCTTCAGGTACATCATTGCTTCGGCAGTGGAGTTGGGTGAATAAATCAGACAGGCTGATTTTATGACTGCATACTTGAATGCAAAACTTGGAGAAGAAGAGACTGTTTATATGTCAATTCCTGATGTTATCAAGGAATGGCTGGTCGAGACCAAGCCAGAAACTATGAAGAAAATCTGTGTGAGAAGTTTCCTCTCAGCAGATAAAGGGGAGTATGTCCTCAAGCTGTGTAGATCCCTGTATGGATTGAAGCAAGCAGCTAGGTCATGGTATAATACTATGAGCATGAAACTAATAGAAATTGGTTTCAAAACAAGTTTTGCTGACCCTTGTCTCTTTTTGAGAAAGGATGCAATTTTGTTTGTATGGGTCAATGAAATTATCATTATTGGGAATGGTAAGGAGAGAGTCGTGGAGACACTCAAAAAGGAGTTCAAGATATAAGATCTTGGTCTGGCACAGCAGGTGCTGGGAATGAAAGTTAGTAGGAGCAAGAATGGGATCAGGTTGGATCATAACCATTATGTGTCAGCTCTACTTAATCAGTATGGCTTAGAAGATGCAAAGGAGTTTGGTACTCCAATGCAGTCTAACATTCGGTTAGAAAAGTCTACAGATGAAGAGCATCTAGAGTTTGTTCAATCCTGGAATGATTATAGATCAGCTATTGGATCTTTGAATTATTTGGGGCAGTGTACAAGGCCAGATATTACTTATGCAATTGGGATTTTGTCACAACACTTAGAGAAACCATGCATGAGGCATTGGTCAGCGTTTAAGAGAGTTATGAGGTATCTTAAAGGAACAAGCAGTCTGGGACTGCAATTTTCAAAGTCATTGAACTTTGACTTGGTTGGTTATTCTGATGCAAGTTGGGCAGAGGGTAACACTAGGGAATCAACAAGTGGTTTTGTATTCTTCTTAGGAAAGAATCTAGTGTCTTGGATGTCTAAAAAGGTGTCAGCAATAAGTCTTTTGTCAACAGAAGCAGAGTACAGGGCGTACTCTTCAGCTTCACAGGAAGCAAAATGATTGAGAAATTTCTTAGAGGATACTCATAAACCACAAGTTTTTGCATTGTTGTATTCTGATAACCAGAGTGCCATTGCGTTGGCAGAAAATTGAGTGTTCCATTCTAGAATGAAACATATTGATGTTCATTATAACTATATAAGGGACCCAGTCAACTTCAAAGAGATAGTGTTACGGTACTTGCCTACTGGGGCAATGATCGCGGATATCTTAACTAAGGCTTCAGATAGGAACAAACATGAAGGTTTTGTGTCTAGTATGCGTATGGCATCTCTTTTGGATTAAGGGGGTGTGTTAAAATGCGGATGCACTCAGGTAATGTGCATAGGAGTGTGTAATCCAAGTGGGATGTAAAAATGGGCCTCCCCAGCCCATTTGACATCACGTGGGCCACGTGGGCCTATGTGGGTGTTATTGGTTTTGGGCATTTGGGCGCCAAAACACGTTTTTATGGTCTTTTGGGACACGGGTCCTCACGGGCCCGCCAGGGTGGATGGGCCACCCAAGCCAGATTGGCTTTTTTGGGAATAAAAGGGCCCAAGCTTCATTATGGACATACTTGGCCAGATGGGTTGGCCCGCCAAAGTATGTAATTCTCACGATTTGGGCTTGGGGCCGCCGCCGCTGTTGCGGCCCGTTTGGGGCCACCTGTGTTCCTTGGTGCGACCCACGCAGAGCTTTCGCGCGGCCAAGGGATCCCTGCGCAGGCCCAGCTGGTTGTGCTAGGCAACCACCGCCACGGAGCCGGGGCTTGCGGGCCAGGCTTGCTCCCCCTCCCCTTGCTCGCCGTTGCGAGGGGGATGAGGGCAAGCTGGCTGGGTTGAACCAGCCTTTCAGCCTCCTGGATGCCAAGACCCTTGCTATCCTTTAGCTACCAGAGTTGATATTGTAAATAATAAATATATTATTTAATAAATGCAGCAAAAATCCGTAGAATACTTGGATTAAGCTTATTGCAAGGTTAAATGGTTTGGTTATTGTTTATTGTTTTGAATCAAAATTGGTTATTAAATATTTATAGAGGGGCCACAATTATATTGGGGATCTTTAACACCTCTGTTCAGGGATTTCAGTATGAAAAAATGTAGTCCTGGTTACTTTAGGTTCTTTAGTTTAAAGATTATTATACCCAAAGATAATATGTATATGAAATACACAATGGAGTGGTAGGGCCTTTTAGCCAAGCTACCACGACAGAGAAAGGATAAAAAGACTCACTGTTATATTATTAAATCCTTTGGGTATCTGTTTGGGACGTGTACTGATGGGTTAAACCTGTATACTGGGGTAATAAGGTTGTTCAGCAGTTTTAATTGATAAAAAGAGGTTTGAGGACGGATATTAATGATCAGAAATTGCCATAAATCACTTACCTATCTCTTATAAGTATTTGATTACCTTGGCACGGCGTCTGGATATGAATATTACTGGGTCTCTGCCCAACAATATCCTCCAAAGAGCTCTGTATTTATAGTTTTTGGGGTCCCAATATGGTCCTTCTAAGGGTTGTAGGTGCTCAAAGGGACGGACACTAAGGCTAGCAGGGTAGCCAGGGGTAGCATTTCATGCGCCCTTGGTGCTATAGCCCGGGTAGCATCTAATTCCTCAGGGTATGGGAATTATTCTACCTTATAATGGACATTAGGACGTGTGAATAACACTAATCTGTCCTATTTATGTATTATTTAATTAATTATCCTTAGTATATGTTCCTAGTAATCTAATAATTATATTATTAGATATCTCTACAGACATTTTGATTTCAGGTAAGTTCTCATTATGTATTATATAACTGGAGTAAAAGTCATAATATTGATTTTACTCTTTATTTTCGATTTCCAAATGATTTGTTAAGATATTTAATTAAAAATATAAGTAATGAGAATTCATGTAATATTATTACATCATTATCTTTCGGAGTATGTCACAAAAATGTTAATGTATAGTAATTCTCATAAAAGTATATTGAATTATTTTAATATATTTTTTGAAGCTGTCATTGTCTTATTTTCGAAATTCTTGATTCTTTGCATCATATTAAATAAAAAATACGTGTAAAGATTATTTCGGTATTTTTATATAATATTATGTATATTTAGACATTCTACTATCCACGGGAACCTTTATTACATATGTAACAAGTTCCCATGTATGTTGTAGCCTGTTTACACGGTACCCGGGCCACCTGTCACTATGTCAGCCCGTAGTCCGGCGGCTGCATACTTGTCAGATGCACAGGGCTGCTTACACAACCCTGACGGGTTGACATGGCTGTATCTCAGCTGCGTGCGGGTGCTGTGGCTGCCATGGCTGCGTGCGGGAATGGTGACAAAACACATTTCCTCCCGTAACTCCTAAAATATACACAACAGCTCAATTCTGACTGAATTTTAGGTGTGAAACCTATACGTGAAAATGTGTGTGAAATATTTAATTGGTCAAAAAGTTCAATACTGGAGCCGTAGTATTTTGGTTCTTTTTTCCTTAATTATTTAAAAATATAAGGAGTTGGATTTCGTGGGTGGGGTCAGTGAGTGACCCTACCTAATTTTGGATGGAAAATCCATTTCTGAAATAATATTTATGGTTTTCCTACTCCTTCTTAGGTTATTTGTATTATTATTATTTTTAAGTTATTTTAGTTACTTTTGCAGCTTGCTCTGCAATAGTAGCAAGCTGACACAGCCAGCAACCGAGCGCGACAGCGCGGTCAGTCAGAGCAGGGGGGACCCGACCACTGTTGAAATCAAATCACACCAAACTAACCTACTGGCCACCTTCCATTGATTCTGCTCCCCATGTGCCCCCTGCGCACATGTCTTTTCTCCAATTGCTTCTCCAAATTCCTATCTCATCCGCGCAACGGCTCCCACTCATCTGCATTAATCATCCGCGCAACGGCGCGCGCACTCTATCCCCTCATTGATGTCAAAACCTATCCTCTTCTCAACTGCGCTCTCACCCGCGCCCTCAGCTAGCGGTCTCTCAACTCTATCTCTCAACCCAACTCATCTACCCTCCAGGATTGACCGGGGGCCTCGAGGGGCTCTTTACTTCTTGGGCGTTCTTTTCTCAGCTGTATATTTTTCCTTCTCATTTTCTTTTCTCGTTGTTCTCGTTTCCTCGCCAACTGTCTCTTTTTCTTTTCTTGTTGTTCTTGTTTCCTCTCCAACTGTCTCTTTTTCTTCTTCTACAATCTTCATATTCCTCACGCCTCAATTCAACCTTTCCAACTCAACTACCGCCATCAACCTCAAACACCCGCCTCACAAACTCTCAGCTCAAACCACGTCATCGTCATTCCTGATCCACCTACTGTGATTCTTTCACTGCTCTTTGTCTATTGTCTGGTATGATTTCTGCAACCTTTCTGTCTTCTGCTTTCTTTCATCTCTCTCTTATTTCTTTGTCTCCAAACTGAAACCACTCGTGTCTAGATTGTGTCATGTCCCTTCAGGTCTACATCTTTCTTACTCAATGAAATTCAGTTGACACGTTTAAAAGCCAAATCGCACGACTCACTAATCTATGGTCAAGACCATGGAGGGACCTGGCACCTCGGACTGATTTCGACAAATAATGCTGAAAGCCGCGCTCGAAGCTGTTCCCAATCTTACCAGCAAAAACTACTCAATATGGAAAGATAAAATCTCCATTCTCTTTGAACTCAAAGGAATCAAATCAATCCTGGATGACGATGCCAAAACTCTCAGTTCTTCCAACAACCTCAAAACCCACGTTATTATCCTTTCCAAAATTGACTCCACTACTCATAACAACGTAGTAAATCAAGATAACATCAATTCTGCCAAGAATCTCTGGAAGACCATCAAGGAACAGTTCGCGTCTTCTCAAACCGCAAACCGAGCCAGAATATTTAACGATTTCTTTTATCTGCCTTTCAAATCCGAGGCTATCTCCTCCTTCATCACTGATATTAAAATAACGCTCAAAAAGATGGTCGATGTCGGTATTGAACTTCCTACAGACATTATAGCCTATCTTGTACTTTTCAAATTCCCCACTTCCCTTCACTCTCTTTGACAACAGATTATGCACTCTGACAAAGAGGTGTCCTTCAATCCCGTTCTCAATCACCTCACTCAATTCAAAAACAAATCCAAATCAAAACTCACCGACGCACCTGTTAGAGAAACCACCCTGGTGTCTAATAAACCAAAAGCCTCTACCTCCAAAGCTCTTTGCTACAAGCAGGGTTACCATAACCCCAAGGTTACTGATCACCCTGAAGAACGATGCTGGCATAAACAAAAAAACCTCGCTCCTGATTTATGGAAAGAAGCCCAGGCAAGATGGAGAGCGCAAAAGCAATCTAAAAATCCCAAAGTCGCGCATTACCTTGCCCTTCTTTCTACGTGGATCAGCAAAGTCAACGCCGATCATTGAATCATTCTAGACTCAGGGGCTTTGTGCCACATGTTCAACTCTACCAAATACTTTACTAACCTTACCAAATGCGACAAAGGACACATTAGCACCGGAAAAGACGGCGCGACTCTCCCAATCAAAGGAAAAGGAGAAGTTGTTTTAACCTTGAAACACTGTCAAATCCGTCTCTCAAACTGCTTATTTGTTCCTGATCTGGTGATTAACCTCATCAGTCCAGGCATCCTAATCTCCAAAAAGCACTTCTCCCTCTACGCTCATGGCAATTCCTTCAAGGTTCTCCTTTCTAAAACCCTTGCCTTTGAAGGATTCATTTGCAACAATCTCTTCACCCTTAACCTCCCTTCTTTCATTGGCAATTCCTCCAAAATCAGTTACCTCACCCAAAAGACCTGGGATAACGACAAACTGCTCTATCTCCACCAATTGCTTGCTCACGCCAGTCCCCGCTGATTAAAGAATGTTCAACCCAATATTCCTAACTCTCTTATTGAATAATTTCAATGTCCCAATTGCGCCTTTTCCAAAATCACCAAATCCTCCTTCACCAAGAAGGCTACTCCTGCCTTCAAACCCTTTGAAAAATTAAGCATCAACCTCATGGGACCTATCAACCCAGAATCCCGCAAAGGGATGAGGTAAATCATGACCATTGTTGACAGCTGCTCTGGTTATCTATCAGCTATTCCTCTTAGAAACAAATCTGACGCCTTCCTTAATTTGCTATCCATTCTCAGATTTGAAAAGCAAAAACGCGACTGTTTTCCCTCCACCATCTGCTCTGATGGCGGAGGAGAATTCATGTTGCATGAGCTTCGATCTTTCTTCAAAGAAAATGCCATCCAACACATTGTTGCCAAAACCTATCACCATGAACATAACGGACGAGTTGAGCGCGCCAACCGTACTGTAGCCAAAGCCATCAGAACAAACCTTTGCTCTTCAAAACTTCCTCAACCTTTGTGGGCTGAATTCTCTAAATCCACCACGCTCATGCTCAACCAGATTCCGAAACTCCCAAATCAGAAATCTCCTTATGAAGTTTTCACCAACAAGTCTCTACCTACGGATTTCTTCCATCCTTTAGGCTCCAAAATAGTGTACCTGAATATGAATCTCCCACGTGGAGATAAGTTTGCTGATTGAGGACTCAAAGGAACGCTCATAGGATTCAATCCAGATCTGCTTTCTTACCGCATTCTCAAACCCAAAAACTCAATCATATCCTCCAAACACATCAAAATCATCAAATCTGACTTCAATCCCGACTCCAACAACGAATTACCCACTGATGCCTCCCTCAATATTGATTTTCCTCCTCCTCAAATTTCTCCACTCCCTTGCAATTCTGATCCTGCTGTCCCCAGTCCAATTCCTATCGCTTCCACTTCTTCCGACCCTGACTCTCCCTCCTCAGCCGACGACCTTGAGTCTCAATCTTCTCTCAAAGTGGCTGACGAACTCGCCCCCACCAGGCTGCTTCGCGATCAATCCTTGCTGAAACCTCCCAATCGTTACGGCTATCATCATTACTTCGTTCCCAAATCTTACAAACAGGCAAAGAGTTTTTACGATTCCAAAAACTGGGAAGCCTCAATGGATGTTGAATTAAACGGCATAGAAAACCTTGAAGTATGGGAAGACTACGACGGTCCAGAACCTGCCAATCCTCTCAACACGACTTGGGTCTACCACATCAAAGAAAATTGCCACGGAGACCCGCTCATTTATAAAAGCCGTTTATGCGTACAAGGGTTCAATCAAGTCTACGGTCTCGATTACCAGGATACATTCTCTCCAACGGGCAAAGCAGCCTCCCTCAGAATAGCCCTTCTGTTTGGTCTTTTTCATGCGCTTCCTATCTCCCAATTCGACGTGAAGAGTGCATTCTTGCACGCTCCTCTCAAGGAAGACGTTATCATCAAGACCCCAAAGGGATGTTCTAGGAACTCAAAGTACCTCAAGTTGAAGAAATCTCTCTACAGACTTAAACAAGCCCCTCTCAACTGGTTCAACACTCTCACGCAATGGCTCTCTAGCCAGGGATTCCATGAATCTTCTAGCGACCCCTTTCTTTATCTGAATCCTTCACACAAATTCATCATTTTCTTTCACATTGACAACCTCATCCTCATCGGTCTTGGCAACAAGTTCAAAGAGAATTTTCTCCAACGATTTCCAAATTCCAGCGCTCACAAACCCAACACTATCCTAGGTATGAAGTATTCCCGGGAGAACAACAAAATTTTCCTCTCGCAACCAAAGCATATCAAGCACGGACTTGAAGAACTTAACCTGAGCGATTGTCATCCCTCGTCGATTCCTCTGACTGCTTACCTAAATATTTGGCCTGCAACTGATGAAGAACACAACGAGTTCAAAGCTCTCAATATCAACTATCGATCCGCCGTGTTCCTCATGAATTACATTGCTTTCCTAACTCGCCCTGACATCAGCTACGCCGTTTTGAGTCTAGCTTGGTTCTGCGAATGACCAGGAATCAATCATTGGAGAGAAGTTAAAAGCTGTTGGAAATATTTGAAGGCCACCAAGAAACTCAGCCTTGTACTCAAAGTGAAACACCCTGAGACTCAACTGCAATGTTATAGCGACGCAACCTGTAATGATGATCTAGAAACAAGACACTTGCAGTCCTGTCATGTCTCTCTACTATTCGGATCCCCTATTTCCTGGAGCAGCTACCGCCAGAGAAATGTCACGCACTCCACAACTGAGACAGAGCTCAACCCTCTCGTGTACTCATTCCTCAAGGCCATCTGGATGAGAGGACTCATTTCTGAAATGAGGTCAAAGCCCATTCAACCCAGCCTGCACTACATAGATAATAAGGGACTCAACGATAAACTGAAGAAGTTTGGGTGTAACTCCAAGACCGGTCACATAGACATCAAAACCAAAGGCATCCGCGAAGAACTGAAGGCAAACAATCTAACAATCAAATTAATCTCATCCTTGGATATGATCGCCAATGGCTTAACTAAGGCCTTGCCCAAAGTCGCTCTTGCAAAACTTCTTCAAGTGATTGATCCTCAGTTCACACTTTGAAATCCTACCAGCCACGGGGGGTGTCAAAATCTATCCTCTTCTCAACTGCACTCTCACCCGCGCCCTCAGCTAGCGGTCTCTCAACTCTATCTCTCAACCCAACTCATCTAACCTCTGGGATTGACCGGGGGCCTCAAGGGGCTCTTTACTTCTCGGGCGTTCTTTTCTCAGCTGTCTATTTTTCCTTCTCATTTTCTTTTCTTGTTGTTCTCGTTTCCTCGCCAACTGTCTCTTTTTCTTTTCTTGTTGTTCTTGTTTCCTCTCCAACTGTCTCTTTTTCTTCTTCTACAATCTTCATATTCCTCACGCCTCCATTCAACCTTTCCAACTCAACTACCGCCATCAACCTCAAACACCCGCCTCACAAAATCTCAGCTCAAACCACATCATCTTCATTCCTGATCCACCTACTGTGATTCTCTCACTGCTCTTTGTCTATTGTCTGGTATGATTTCTGCAACCTTTCTGTCTTCTGCTTTCTTTCATCTCTCTTTCTTATTTCTTTGTCTCCAAACTGAAACCACTTGTGTCTAGATTATGTCATGTCCCTTCAGGTCTACATCTTTCTTAATCAATGAAATTCAGTTGACAATTGATTCATCCATTCTCCTCACCGCACACCTCACAGCTCTCATTGACTCATTGCACAATCCATTCCCCTCACAATCCAACGCTCCCCTCATTGCTTCACCTACCCTCCTCACAATCCACCTCCTCACTTCCTTACCGCTTATCCATCTCCTCACCATCCACCTTTTCACTTCCTTACCGCTTCCCTCATCTCACCCTCAGCTTCAACAAATCATCCTCATCTCCACTTCAACTCATCATCCTACTCTACAACAACCTCCTCAACCATTGACCCGACACTCATCACCCAACGTCAAGAGGATTTCATTTCTCTAGTGTTCATATGTGAGATTGTCTCAGCACTAAACTTTACATCAGCTTCAATTTGTGCTTATATGTTCATCTGAAACACATGTCAGAATTTAGTTTCTTTCTTCTCTTCATCTTTTTATTGCCATCCTTCCTTGAGCGCCTAAATCTTTCATGTCTGTCCAGAATGCGAATCATTCTTTATCTTCTTCATTCCTTTTCTTCTCCTTGTTTTTGTCTTAAAACTTTTGTTGATTCTTTGCGCTCAGTCTGTTGGTTCAGGAATTTAAAGCATTCAGCTCTTCACGGTTAAAAGCCGAATTAGCAACAAACACACCAACAAGTAAAACCAACCATGTCTCAATCACCTGGACAAAAAGATCTCAATTCATCCCTCCTTAAGACCCTCACGGACTCCATTCCCACCCTAACCAAATCAAATTTCTCGCTGTGGCGCTGAAAACTTATGAACATCTTTCCCTTTAAGGGAATCGCTCAATGGCTTCTGTTGGTGCATGTTTGTGTGCTGTATGGTTGGAATGATGGCAGACTGAGTATCAAAGTTCTTGAGAGGACGCTTCAGAGGGCTTTTTTGGTGTTGAAAGTTCCAGACAACTCATGTGTACTGAGTTGTTATTGATGGTTGGTGAGAATTAAGAGATACTTGGCTGCATGAGCCCCTACTTCTGTTGGTGCATGTGTGTGTGTTTTATGGTTTGAATGGTGGAAAACTGAGTATAAGAGTGATTTATAGGACGCTTCAGAGGGCTTATCTGGTGGTTAAATCTCCAGAAAAGTCATCTTTACTGAGTTTTTATTGCTGTTTGGTGAGAATTGAGATATACTTGGCTGCATGAGCCCCTACTTCTGTTGGTGCATGTTTATTTGATGTATGGTTGGAATGGTGGCAAACTGAGTATCAGAGTGCTTGAGGGGACGCTTTAGAGGTCTTATCAGGTGGTGAAAGCTACATAAAAACCATGTGTACTTAGTTGTTATTGCTGGTTGGTGAGAATTAAGAGATACTTGGCTGCATCAGCCCCTACTTCTGTTGGTGCATGTATGTGTGATGTATGGTTGGAATGGTGGCAAACTGAGTATCAGATTGCTTGAGAGAACGCTTCAGAGGTCTTATCTGGTGTTCAAAGCTCCAGAAAAGTCATGTGTACTGAGTTGTTATTGCTGGTTGGTGAGAATTGAGATATACTTGGCTGCATGAGCCCCTACTTCTGTTGGTGCATGTGTGGGTGTTGTATGGTCGGAATGGTGGCAAACTGAGTATCAGAGTGCTTAAGAGAACGCTTCAGAGGGCTTATATGGTTGTGAAAGTTCCAGAAAAGTCATGTGTACTGATTTGTTATTGCTGGTTGGTCAAAATTAAGAGATAGTTGGCTGCATGAGCCCCTACTTCTGTTGGTGCATGTGTGTGCTTTATGGTTGGAATGGTGGCAAACTGAGTATCAAAGTGCTTGATAGGACGCTCCAGAGGGCTTATCTGGTGGTGAAAATTCCAGAAAAGTCATTTTTACTGATTTTTTATGGCTGGTTGGTGAGAATTAAGAGATACTTGGCTGCATGAGCCCCTACTTCTGTTGGTCCATGTGTGTGTGTTTTATGGTTGGAATGGTGGCAAACTGAGTATCAGAGTGCTTGAGAGGAAGCTTCAGAGGTCTTATCTGGTGGTGAAAGCTCCAGAAAATTCATCTGTACTGAGTTGTTATTGCTGGTTGGTCAGAATTGAGATATACTTGGCTGCATGAGCCCCTACTTCTGTTGGTGCATGTATGTGTGTTGTATGGTTGGAATGGTGGCAAACTGAGGATCAGAGTGCTTGAGAGGACGCTTCAAAGGTCTTATCTGGTGGTAAAAGCTCCAGAAAAGTCATGTGTACTGAGTTGTTATTGCTGTTTGGTGAAAATTAAGAGATACTTGGCTGCATGAGCCCCTACTTCTGTTGGTGCATGTGTGTGTGCTGTATGGTTGGAATGGTGGCAGACTGAGTATCAAAGTGCTTGAGAGGACGCTTCAGAGGGCTTATCTTCTGGTGAAAGGTTCTAGAAAAGTAGTGTAACTTTTTTTCATAGTACTGGTTGTAGTGTAACATTGGTTCTGATATTGTTTAAGTCCTGCTGGTATGGGGTATGTTGGTTTGTTGTGTGGTTATTTTAAGCATAATATTTTTGATTATATATTCAATTAAGAATTTTCATTAATCCATGTGACATAATCCAGCCTGTGCCAGGTTTTGGGTTGTTTTTGTGACAGGTGTTGATCTGGTTGAAGGGTTTTATCTGGTGATTGATTTGGGTTGTCAGGTAAGTTTGAGTTTAGAGCATATTTTATGAGGTTTTTTGAATTTATTTAGTATTTTCTTGAATTTAAATTTATATAAGAATAATAATTAATAAGAAAAAATGAGTCTGATGGCTAAAGGACAGGTTTGGTTTACCACACCGGGAGCGCCAGGTCGTAACAAATGCTGGTTACGGAGATGAGGCGGGTCCCAAGCCAAGTTTCCCAAAGCCACCCCAGGTGGCTGCAGTTGAGCGTTGATCCAAAGGAGCAGGCAATCACCTTGCCAATGGTCAGGAGAGCCACAGTACACGCATGTTCCACCAGCCCGAGCACAGACTTCATCTGGCACTGGCGGTTTTCCATTTGCAATGACATTCCGTGCCCCCTGGATGTCAGCTGCCGTTGGTTGATGTTGTTGGGCCCAAGTTCCCGAGGTCTGGATGGTGGGGTTATTCCCACATTGTTCTTCAGGACATTGTTGGGCCTTGGGGGCAGGCCAGACCCAGGATTCACGGCCCCAACTGAGTAGGGGTTGTTGGACAAGTTCCTGCAAGTGATTTTGGTGTAAAACAAAGTGATAATTGATTGGGTGTCAGCCCCCGTGGGCTTCTCAAGGCAATCAAGCTGGGGGCCAATTCTTTGAAGCATTTGTGTTTGAGACGATCCCGGCAGTGGTGGTTTCAACCCTTGCATGAGTAGGGAAACACATTTGTCCGGTACATGCAATCCAAGCCAACCAATTTTGATGAAGATATTGGATATGTGACTGAGGTGTGAAGGAATACTCCCCTCCATTGTGGTGAGTTTTTAGAACTCCCGTCCTGACCTGGGATGCCATGTTATGTTTTTCAGCAATTACGTATGCAGAGTTTTCTGATCCGTCTGAAGGAGAGCTATTGTGTGAATTTGTTCCTGGTCTGCCGGGTTGTGCCTTTTCTTGCTGCGGTGGCATGCAATGATACAACAGTTGCAAGTCCAAGAAAAAAAGCAGAAGACCGGGAAGATGAGTATTTGATGAAAAGAATTGAAGAACAGGAAAACCTGGAACAAGCTATAATTTCAATCAAATACTCAGAGTCAATGATACTGAGTACAAGTAGTGAAAAACATAAGACATTAAGAAGACCTTAAATACAAAAAGGAAAGAGTAAATCACAAGCAAGCAAACACAGTTCTACAGGCTTGATGATGGCCTCTAAATAGACTGAGTAGAACTGTGTGCACTATACCCCAATAGACCCCTCTGAGCCTACCAATTGTTCTGCTGTCCTGAGTCATAATGCTGGTTTAGAAGAAGGCTAGGTTCAACACTGATAGTGAGTTGATTAACATTTTGGAACCTACTATTTGCTGCTGGGACTTGAATTGGATTGGATGAAGGTTGTGACTTCTGTCTTGATGTTGACTATCTTGACGTTTGTGATGAGATGGTTGTTGATTCTTCAAGAGTCTGTTGATTATTCTTGAGATTCAAGGAGATGTTAATGACTGAGCACATTGGTGAAAGGCCAGTCACATGATAGCAAGTTGCGCGCATCATCTGAAGAATTAGTAGTAGACACTCTCGGAAGCCACGGTACGCATAAGGAAAAGGGAGATGGAGAAAAACTGAAACATAATTTGTGACACAACCAAGGAAACAATAAAAATACCTAGATGACAGTGGATTGTGACTGAGCAATGATCATTGCAAATAATCAAAACGCCAACTCAACTCATTATCAGTGATGACGAGTTAAGAAACAACATACTTGGCTAGTTTGGGAACAGCCATTTCAATGGCAGCTTTGGTCAGAGGATCTTCCAGAATGTCGTGAGTTGAAATGAGTTCAATTTGGATGAGTTTGTCTTGCCAGTTGTTTTTCAGGCTTTTGAGTTTAATATTGATATATTTGGCATGAGACTTGGTTCCAAACTTCTTGATTTTATTGTTGAAGCCTTTGTTGTCAATAAGATACATTGGGGGGTCAAAGGTGGTTTGCCATATCTTGGAGATCAAGTGATTTAGCCATCTGGCCTTGAGGTGACTAGCGGAGAGTCAGTTACACTCAGGTTCAGTTGAAGAGAGAGCAATGCATCTCTGTCTTTGACTTGTCCAATAGAGGGGGCTTCCCTTGAACAGCGTGATGAAGCCAGTATGGGAGAGGCGAGTTACAGGCTCATCACTGCAGGTGGCATTGCTGTAGGTGATAAGATGATTGAAGTTGTTTTTTAGTCTAAAGGTCAATTTGTATTCAATGGTCTTGAGTAGATAGCGCCACACCAAAATGACTCCATTCCAATGGAGTATCCCAGGGTTTTCCAAGAATCTAGCCAGATTGGAAACAGCATAGCTGATGTCTGGACGTGCTAGTGTGGCTATGAAATTGAGTCAACCAATAGGAGATTGATAGTTGAAATTTATTTGTTTGAATAGATTGATCTCTTCTTCCATGGCCAGTATCAGATGTACGCAAGTTGAGAAAGGATTTGATAGAGGTTTTGCATCCAAAATATACAGCTCTTCAAGCCCTTTTGAATGTGGTTTGGGAGAGAGAGACTGATTGAGTCTTTGTGTTTCTCTAACTTCATTCCAAGCAATGTATCCACTTCATGAGCTGACGATTCTTTGAACTTGTTTAAGAAGAGAGACTTAAAATTATTCACCTCCCCCACCACAACTAAATCGTCAACATGGAAAAACAGTGAGGTGACCGCATCTTTGTGATGATAGAGGCAGGGGTTGCAATTGCTTTCCATAAAGCCTATGCTGGGTATCCATTCTCTCAGCGTCCTTTACCAGTTTAGCGGGGCTTGCTTCAATCTGTAAAACAATTTAACTAGCTTCAAGTATTTTGTCTTTCTCTTAGAACCAATTGGAGTCTTAATGTATACATTTTCTTCTAGCGGGGCATGTAACAATGCCCCTTTTACATCAAATTGAAGAATCAGAAGGCCCTTGTTGACTGAGTAGACCAGTAGAGCCCTAAGTGAAGCAATCTTACCAGTGGGCGCGAAGGTTTGAAATAATTTATGCCATAGCGTTGGTTGAAGCCTTGTACGCAGACCCTTGCCTTAAGCGTGTTTTGACCAGCGTGAATATCCTCCTTGTGACGGGAAGCCCAGGTTGTATTGAGAGGGTTGGTGAATTCAGTTTCATCGGCGTCCTCCCATACCCCCAGCTCCTCCGCCGTATTTAGCTCTTTGTTTATAGGGGCGATCCAGTCAGGGTCCTTGAGTGCTTCTTGGATTGAAGCTGGTAGCCTGTGGTGATGATAGCCATAGCGTTCCGGCAGTTTAATCTGGCTTCTGTTGCAAAGTCTGGGAATTAATCTTTCCTGGACCAATGACCCTGAGCTTTCAGAGTTGAACATGTGCGGGTCATTGTCAACGGGTAGTACTGGCTTAATATCAGCTGAGGTATCAGAGTCAGTTTCCAGGAGATTTGATTCAAAATCTTTACCAGTTGTTGGGCTAGGTTGAGGCCGGTTATTATCTTCTCCAACTTCATTGAGGCTGTTTCCTCCTGTTGCAGCTTGAGATTTCAGAAAGAGTACTTGTTTTGTGTTTATGATCCTCCCTGATTTGGTGAGTATTTTGTAGGAGAGCAGCAAAGGATTGAAACCCACAAGGCAACCTTCCTCACCCTTCTCTCTGAGTTTTGAAGGGATTTTTGTATCATTTAGTAAGAAGATGCATCTTTTACCTACAGGCTTTAAATAGTCCTTTGGCAGAGGGGATCCATGCATGAGTTCCCAGGGACTTTGCTATTTTGTCACAAGGGCTGCTGACATGCAAGAAGGGCTTGGCAAAGAGGGGTCTCTACCGACAGTAGGCTTGGGGGCAAGGTTTACTGAAGGAGGCTAACACGAGCAGAGGAGGATTGGTTGAAGGGTGCTGAATGACACTTGCTGGGAAAGATCTCCTAGTAAGAAGTAGTAAACTGATTTCTTGGGGAACATCAGGAAGAGGGAAGAGGAGGGCTGTTAAATAGACAAGAGGTTGGAACTACAACAGAGGTACAAGTGATTGGGGCTCAGACTATACACATGATGTCATGGGAACATTCTGAGTAACAGAGAGGGATGATCAGGTATGCTACTACATTAGGTTAGGCTGCTTCTACATTGGGGTAAGGTTCCAGGTCTGAGCTGTCAAAGTTGGGAAAGTACAATTGAGGGATGTACAGTGTACATGGGAGTCATGACACTATGTACTAATTAGAGAGAGTATGTAATACAATCTGCAAGAGGATGTACATAAAGATTCCCAAAGGATAAACCACACAGAGGAGGTATGGTTTAGACAGAGAGATAACCCAAAGAGGTATGGGTTTGACAGAGAGGTAGAATAGATCCTGGGAGATTGAGTATGTGCAAGCCTATGGAGCCTATCTGTGTATAGTATGAGGTAAGACTATATGTAGGTATGTACTGCATGAAGATCCTGAGGTATACAGTTACTGGAGAAATATTGATGTAAGTCTCCTGAGCCCTGAGGTTGAAGTTCCTGAGAAAGCACATCAGGCCTGAGGGTTAGACTGAGGTAAGACTGAAAGTGGTGTCAGTATGACAGTACCCCCTGGTGAAGAAGAGGGCATCTCCTGATGACCATAAAATGAGAGGTTGAAGAGGCCATCCAGGTTGTCCTTCAGCCATGTCTAACTTGATTTTTCCTTCCCCTTACCCAAAACCATCACCACCATCCACCCCATTACCACCTTTATCTCCTTACACCAGATCACCTACACCAACTTATCCAATGGAGAAGACCAACAATTATTATCCATTCCAGAAAGACTACCCAAGTTGTGATAGGTGCGTCAATCTTGGAAGAATCTGCACCACCAGTATCAAGCACAATTCTGCCAAATTTGAAAGTTGTAGGCAGTATGGAAGAATGTGTGATATGGGTAAGCAAGGCAGAAAGGCCTTGGGGCCAACCTTATGGGTCCTGGAGAAGAGTCAACCTTTTGAAGTGAAAGAGGCTCCAGATGATGATGCCATGACCCTGGGTCACTCATCCAGACTCAATGAATCTTCATGTAAGTGCTTCTGTATTTAGTATTGGAGGTGCTGGAGTGCTGATACAAGTTTTTCAATAGTCCCTTTGATGCAGGAGAGGTTGAAGAAAACGCAAGAAAAGAGGGAGGCATTGCTACAAACTGGCAATTTGGCCATAGATGGTACGTCAAGGCGTCTGCAGGAGGAGTGTGGTGAGGCATTTATACAATGGGGAACCCCTCATGTAGATTCGGATGAGGAGTTGGTTGAGGTCCCCCCAAAAATGGTACAAAACAAGGGTATTCTGGAGTCCGTCAAACCCGTCAAAGGAAATCGTCAAAGCGTCAAAGGGGTTTGTCCAAGCGTCAAAGGGATTCTTTGAAGCGTCAAAGGGGTTTCTCAAACCGTCAAAGCAAACCGTTGAAGGGTCAAACTTTGAAGAAAACCGTTGAAGCGTCAAAGCAAACCATCAAACCGTCAAATGGTGAGGCGTCAAAGCCCACCGTTGAAGCGTCAAACTTCAAAACGTCAAAGCAAATTGTTGAAGCGTCAAAGCAGATTGTCAAAGTGGAGAAAACAATGAAGACGCCAAAGGGAGTTTGTAGATGGAATTGAGTGATATGGATGAAGATAGAGGAACCACTAAAGGCATAGGTAAAAGAAAAGGGAGAGAGATCATCGTTGAAGAAGGGGGCAGATCAGATGACTCTTTGGAGTTAGAAGATTTAAGGAAAAAAATGAAGGATTTTGAGGTGAAGATGAAGGTGGTGGAAGACAGAAGGAATAGAAGGAAAGGAATTGAAAAAAGAGGTGCAACTGAGGTTTTGTTGGAGGAATTAGAAAATGGAGAAATGTTACTGGAGATGATGGAAGGAAGAAGATTCAGAGAAGATTCTGTTTTAAATGAAGATCAAGTTAATCATTCTTTGGAGATTTATAGTAGGAATTCTAGGACTTTAAATTCAAATCTTCAGGAAGGTTTAAAGGAGGGTTGTGGTAGTGAGATAAGAAAAGAGAAGTATGGTTTTTTAGAAGCTAGAAAGAAAAAAGTTTGAGAGATAAAGAAAAGACTAGCTGATATTTTGGCTTTAGCTGGGAATACTTTTGAAGTAGGGACTACTATAAGGGGGCCAAATTCTTATCAATTTGCCAAGTTAAAATTAGTAAATACTTGGATGTCTAGAGTAATTGAGTTGGAAGAATTGATGTGTGAAGCTATCTAAAAAGTTGTTTATATAAAATTTTTTTTATTTCATTATTATTATTCTTATTATTATTATTTTTTATATATTTTCTTGGAGGGAAGTAATTGATTTTTTGCTAAGGGTGAAAAAAGGGAAAAGGAGAAAGAATCTTTATTTTTTATCACGTTATTGATATATACATATATTTTTTTTAAAAAAGGAGAAGAAGGTTTGTGTTGTTTTTATTTTAAGGATGTCTTTGTTTTTGAAGGGTAGAGTGTATGGAAGTCTTGAAGTAAAGTAGGGCAGTTGGTAAGATTAGATTGAGGTTCCCAAGTAGTGCGTTCCTTTTCATTCTGGAAGCCTTTCCATTCAACTAAGTAAAATAATTTCCCCCTCTTAATTTTGGAATCCAATATCTGAGACACTTCCCATTCTTCTTCACCATCAATTTTGACTGGCTCAGTTGGTGGTTGGTGCCTAAAGGATAGTGAGTTTTCCTGATATGGCTTGAGTAAGGAGGAGTGGAATACAGGGTGAATGGTGGACCATTGTTGAGGGTGCTCAAGCTTGAATGAACTTTTTCCAATCTGTTCTGTAATCAAAAAGGGACCTAACCATCGCTCTGAGAGCTTATGAGTTGGACGATTAGTTTTGATATTTTTAGAAGAGAGCCAAACCTTGTTTCCACCAGAAAATGAGGCAGGAAAGTCACTTCTTTTTAGGTCAGCATATCTTTTGTAGGTTTTAATTGCCTTTTCTAGTTCAATACCCAATAACTTTTGATTCTGGTGAATCTGGGTTATTTAGTGGCTGGAAGGTTGATCATCTACTACATGGAGACTGTCAAAGTTGGGATTTTGTCCATAGATGGTGAAAAAAGGAGATTGCTTAGTAGAAGTGTGAGTGGAATTCTTGTAAGCAAATTCAGCAAGGGGGATCCAGGTATCCCAGTTGTCTTGGTGATAACTGACATACATCCTAAGAAATTTTTCTAGGATCTGATTTACTCGTTCCTTCTTTCCATCTTTTTCAGGGTGATAAGCTGTGGAAAGATTTCTTTTTATCTGTAATTTTTCACATACTATTTTCCAGAAGGAAGAAACAAATAAAGATCCTCTGTCACTGAAAATGTCAGTTGGGAGGCCATGTTTAGTAAAAACATGAGAAATTAGTAGGTTAGCCAACTCCACAGAGGAGATATCAGTTCTGGTTTTAATAAAGAGTGAGATTTTTGAAAAACAATCAACTACCACAAGGATTGAGTCAAACCCATTGGATAGTGGCAGTTGTGAGATGAAGTCCATAGAGAGTGAAGTCCAGGGAGAATCTGGAATTGGTAAGGGTTGGAGGAGTCCAAACTTATTGTGGTGACTGGCTTTGTTTCTTCTGCAAAGGTAACAAGAAGAAACATAATCTTTGATAAAGGAAGTCATATTTTCCGAATGGAAATCTCTTTTGACTAGATCAGCTGTTTTGTCATGTCCAGGGTGGCCAGAGAGGGGAGAGTCATGTCTTTGTCAAAGTATTTCAAGTTGGAGTTGTTCATCCTCCTTGGGGATTGCTATTCTGTTTTTGAAAATAAGGAGTCCAGTGTCTGGGTCTATAAGGTAACTCTTTACTTGTTCCTTTTTATGTAGCTTCTGAATAATCTTCTTAGTTGATTTGTTGGAGATCTGGGACTGAATTAAGGTTTCCAATTGTTTGTCAACCTGTTTTGCAGAGATAAAGAAAATTCTAGAAGGTTCAAAGTCAGTCTGTTTCAAGAGTTGCTTGACATTTGCTGGATTCTTTTCTTCATAGGGATCCCCCCCCCTTGGGACAAACATTGTCTCAATGTGACAAAGCATCAGGCAATATTGATTGCTTTCCAGGTTTATAGACTATAGTGAAGTCAAATTCAGACAGAAACTCAGCCCAAAGGGCTTGGCGACAATTCAAGACTTTGGAGGTCATGAAATATTTAAGAGACAAGTGATCAGTGAGAACTTCAAAGGGAGAAGAAAGACTGAGGTGGTAAGCTCTCCAGATCTTGATGGTCCATACAATGGCCAGGAGTTCCTTATTGTGGATTTCATAGTTCAGTTCAGCACTACCCAATTTTCTGCTATCAAAAGCAATTGGGTGTTTGGATCCATCAAGAGAGACTTGGGTGAGGACAGCCCCTAGGGCATAGTCACTGGCATCAGTCTCCAAAAGGTTTTTAAGGAAAAATCAAAATGTCTGAGTACAGGAGCTTTAGTAAAGGCTACCTTGAGGTCCTCAAACTGCTGCAGAGCCCCTGGGGACAAAGGAAAGATGGGGTCTACTCCAGTTAGAGAAGTGAGGAGGTGCACCTTTCTGGAATAGTTAATGATAAAACTGCAATAAAAATTAGAAAAACCCAAAAACTGTTGCAAGGCCTTTTTGTTTGTTGGTTGTGGCAGTCCAAGATCTTCTGGACCTTGGAGTTGTCCATTTCAATGCGACTTCTGGAAATTACATGTCCTAGATAGTCCACTGAGGAGGCATGAAATTCACACTTAGAAGTTTTTGCATATAAGGTGTTCTTCCAAAGTCTGTTCAAGACTTCACACACATGATCTGTATGTTCTGTTAAGTTTTCAGAAAAAATAAGAATGTCATTGAGGTATAACACCACACAGATGGTCAGAAGGTCTGCAAAAATGTCATTAACAAGACATTGAAAAGAGGCAGGAGCATTGGTGAGTCCAAACGGCATTACCAAATATTCAAAACTCCCAAACTGAGTTCTGAATGCTGTAAGATGTTCATCCCCTTCCTTAATTCAAAGGAGATTATAAGCACCCCTGAGGTCAATTTTGGAAAAAATGGTAGAACCAGAAAAGACTGTTAATAAGTGAGTCATGGGAGGAATTGGATAGCGGTTCTTTCAAGTCACAGAATTGAGTTTGCAATATTCAACACACAATCGCAAACCACCATCCTTCTTTCTTACAAAGAGGACAGGTGCTCCAGTGCTGGAAGTGCTGGGGAGAATGAAACCTTTCTCTATATTTTCCGCTATATAGGCTTGTAGGGCCTCCTTCTCATGGTGACTAAGGGAGTAGATGGGCCCAACTGGAGGCATAGGGCCTTCCAGGTTGATATGACGGTTGTAAGTGCGATGAGGAGGGAGTTTATCAGCTTTGACCTTGGAAAAAACATCTAAAAAGGTATGATAAGTATCAGGAACTCTCTCCATCACAGTTTCAATTTCATCTGTTTCCTCATCTGCATCCAAACCTTCTGCAGTAGCCTGCTTTGGGTCAGAGTCAGAAGTGGAAATAATCATACGCAAAACTTGAACAGATAGGTCATTCTCCATATCCTCCAAGAATTTCAGAGAATTTCCAAAGAATATCCTCTTCACAGAAGTAGTTGTTGAACTCAAAGGGAAGTGTTGTGAGTTCATAGATTCTGAAAAGGGGACAGGAGCAGTGACCTGCAGGTTCACTGGCGGAAAGGAAGTAGTGGCCAAGGAGAGTTCAAAGGAAGAGGAATGATCCAAAGTTGGTTGGTGTCTTGGGGTGATCAATCCCAGTTGCCAATTTACCTCTGGGTTCCAGAAATGGAGGAAGTCAATACCAAGAATAATGTCTTCTTTGGGGGGAGTATCAATAACCAAGAAATCCCATTCTAAGTTGGGAAAGGAGTGCAAAGAAAAATTGAAGGAAACCTTATGGGTGATTTCCTGGGAAGGTGAGTCAGAAGGACTGAAGTTAAATAAGAAGATAGGAGTGGTAAGAGGTTTGAGTGATAGAGAAAACTTTGAAACCATAGATTTTGAAATAACAGATTGAGTTGCTCCAGAGTCAACAAGTACACTGTAAGCCTGGTTTTTGGACAAGCAAACAAAACGTAATTCTTTGGAAGGAGGGTCAGCGTCTTTTATTTCCAAAGTTTGTACTTGAATATTGGGAGGGTTATGGTCAAGGAGTACCACATTCCCATCACCTGGTCTTTTCCCTGTTTTGGTTTCATAGGATTGGGCTTCTGGCCAGGCTTAAAATCTGGACGTTTCCTGCAGAGGCTAATTTTGTGAGTTCCTCCAAAGTAGTTAAACAAACCCTCTCTTTCTCTCCTAGCTTTTTCTTCAGCCTTGAGGTATCCATCCTCTCCCACTTTGGGATTGGGGACATAGGTTGGAGTAGAATTAGTAGGGGTTGGCTTGGCCTTCCCCCTAAACCTACCTGGTTGGCTGGTCTGTTGAGCTTTCTGAGGATTTGGAAGACTGGGTCCAGGTCTTGAGGTCTAAGGGAGATTGAAGGACTTCTCCCGGATCCTTTCATGGTAACAAGTGTCATACTTAAGAACAATATCCATTAGGTCTTGCAAGGTTTCTTGAGTTCCATCATAACCAGCTAGTTGGTCCAGTAATCTGGCTGGGAGACCCTGTCTAAAATGAAAGAAAAAGGCTTTATCACCCCACCCAGAGACCTTGGTCATAAGTGTCCTGAATTCAGTGATATATTTAGTAGCTTAACCATTGTCCTTCATCTTAAGAAGGGTTAACTACTTCTCAGCACGCTGGATTTCCAGACAATCCCCAAAAAGGGTATGAAGCTGTTGAGTGAATAGAAGCCAGGAGTTAAGTATGAAGTCTGGCTCATGATTACCAATGTGAGCAAGATAGGATTGGATCCATTTACTGGCATTTCCTGAAAGGTAAGAGACTGTAAAAAATACTTTCTTTCTTTCATTAGCAAAAACTCTCTCATCATTTGCAAAAATGAGTTCACAAGCTTGAAGGAAGGGTCTAAGCTTGGTTGGGTTAGTTCCATCAAATTTATCTGGGGCATTGATAGATGGGGATTTAAAGTTAGCAGAGGGTCCTTGGTCAGCAGGTTTAGAAAGATGATTCATTTCAGTGGTCATTTGCTGAAGAATGGCAAGCAGGGCAGGGTCAGTTGAAGGAGCCTGAGTGGTGGAAGGAAGGTTGGTGTGTGGGGAAGGTGAAGGAACTGCTGTTGCATTAGAAGTTTGACTAGGATTACCCTCTGGGGATGGTGAACCCAGGCCACTCAAGATTCTAGAATCAAATCCTGAGTCTTCATCCTCTTCATCTTCCTCACCTTCTCCTGGGATTGGGACCATGCTTCCATCATAGGCAGGAGAGTCCAAACCATGGTAACCTGGGCTTGGAAACTGACCTGTGACCCTGTGGAGGCTAGCATTGTCAGAAGAAGGAATAGTAGAAATGGATACTTGGGGAATAGGTTCCAATAAACCTGTATCCATAGGAGTGGAAGTGGTAACCACTGGAGCAGCCAGGTTAGAAAAATTTGTACCTGTTCCATGAGATCTAGGGGTAGAATGGTCAGTAGGTTCAGTGGTACCTCTCCCCCTAGAGCTGCGGGTGACTGCTGGGCTAGAAATGTGAGAAAAAGAAGCACGTTGTGGGGGCATTCTTACTTGTAAGAATAATTAGTTACCCAAAAGTTGTTCCTCACCTTGGAGCAAGAATAAAATGATTTAAAAGGAATTGTTCTTCCTCTGATTACCTTTATGGGGCAGTCAAATACTGGTCACTATACCTTGTTTAAGTGTTGAAGAGTCAAAGCGTCAAAGCGTCAAAGTGTTGAAGCGTTGAAGTGTTGAAGTTTCAAAGTGTCAAAGCGTCAAAGAGTCAAAGTGTCAAAGTGTCAAAGTGTTGAAGCGTTAAAGCGTTGAAGCGTCAAAGTGATACTTAGAGGATGGAGAGCTGAATCTTTTGAGTAGGTTTGACAGTAAGGTAAGGGAAGCAATGAAAATGGCCACAAATCAAATAGCCAAGTTCAAGGTTGGGACAGAAATAAAGCAAACAAAAATTGCCACAACTCAATAGCAAGATTTGATGCTGTCTTAAAGGGATAGGGAGTGTGGTTGGTGAAAAAGGGGTTATTGGGGAAGAAATCAGTTTAATGTCACAAGGGCTGCTGACATGCAAGCAGGGCTTGGAACAGAGGGGTCTTTACCAACAGTAGGCTTGGGGGCAAGTTTTACTGAAGGAGGCTAACAGGAGCAGAGGAGGATTGGTTGAAGGGTGCTGAATGACACTTGCTGGAAAAGATCTCCTAGTAAGAAGTAGTAAACTGATTTCTTGGGGAAAATCAGGAAGAGGGAAGAGGAGGTCTGTTAAATAGACAAGAAGTTGGAACTCAAACAGAGGTACAAGTGATTGGGGCTCAGACTATACACATGATGTCATGGGAACATTCTAAGTAACAGAGAGGGATGATCAGGTATGCTACTACATTAGGTTAGGCTGCTTCTACATTGGGGTAAGGTTCCAGGTCTGAGCTGTCTAAGCTGGGAAAGTACAATTGAGGGATGTACAGTGTACATGGGATTCATGACACTATGTACTAATTAAAGAGAGTATGTAATACAATCTGCAAGAGGATCTACATAAAGATTCCCAAAGGATAAACCACACAGAGGAGGTATGGGTTAGACAGAGAGATAACCCAAAGAGGTATGGGTTAGACAGAGAGGTAGAATAGAGCCTGGGAGATTGAGTATGTGCAAGCCTATTGAGTCTATCTGTGTATAGTATGAGGTTAGACTATATGTAGGTATGTACTGCATGAAGATCCTGAGGTATATAGTTACTGGAGACATATTGATGTAAGTCTCCTGAGCCCTGAGGTTGAAGTTCCTGAGAAAGTAGATCAGGCCTGAGGGTTAGACTGAGGTTAGACTGAGTTTGGTGTCAGTATGACAGATTTGACGTCCTGGGGTATCTGATCTAGGGCAAGACAACAACTTTGTATGACCACACTCCAGCAGCTTTTAGGAACATTTTCTGAAGAGCTGAAGACTGATTGCAGAGATTCCATAATAGTGCAATTTGCTCGCTTGGCTTTACCGTTATGCTGAGAGTGATAGGGTTTGCTGACTAGGATTCTTATTGCCTTGGATTTGAAGAACTTTTATAGGGTAATATTTACAAACTCTCCTCCTCCATTGGATACAACCTTGACTGGTAACCAAAACTTCTTCTTAGCTTCATTCTCAATTGCAAATATGATTGTATAGGCGGCCGCGTCTTTGCTTGGCAAGGGAAAGGCTGATAGGTATCATGAGCAGTTGTCAACAACGGTGAGGGAATACCTCATGCCTCCTTTGCTTTGTGGGTTGAGCGGTCCCATTAAGTCTAGATGTAGGCAATCAAAAACAGGTTCAGCTGGGCATTTTTCCTGCTTGAAAGAGGATTTGGTAATCTTTCCTTTTTTACAGGAAATGCATTCAAATTCTGACCAAATTTCTTTTCTGATTCTATAACCTAGGTACTTCTCTTTTTGTTCCAGACTGGCATGACCCAGTGTTTGATGAAGTTTCTGGATATTTTTCAGGGTCATGAGACAGGCATGTTCTCTGGTTTGAGATTCAAAATTGATGATTAAGAGATTTTTTACAATCACTCCATCAAAGATTATGGTTCTTCCTTTAGTGAGAATGAATGTAGATGGAGAGGACTTGATGTTGACTTTTAGAAAACACCCTTTGTTAAGTAAGGCCCCCAGCAAGACTAGATTGACTGTGGCATCAGGAACCCAAGCTGCATTTTTAAGATCAATCTTTATTTTTTCCAATGACAGAGTGGCAGTGCCTAGACCCTTTATGGGAATGCCTTCTCCTTTCTTTCCAGTTTTGATGAGTTTGTGCTCAGGTTGTTTGACTAGAGTGGAAAACATAGATTTATTTTTAACCATATGTATGAGCAGCCACTATTGAGAATGAAGCAATTAGTGCCAGTTTTGTCAATTTGGTTCATCCCGCAGAAAAAGAAGTAGTGATGCGCCTCTTCAGACTTCTTTTCATTTTTCTGCTCGAAATTTTTTCCAGGCTTGGGTTTGAGTTCTGGATGTTCCTCCCAACAGCTTGTTGCAGGATGAGTTCTTACCGCAGGATTATGCTTCCCATTTTCACAGCGCGGTTGATTGGAATTAAAATGATTCTGCAAATAGAGGGCCAAATTTGTTTCAGATGCTTCTTTGGATTTGGATTGAACTTTGTTCTTGTGTTGGAAAAGGTGATTCAGTACAAGGTTTACCGTCAGGTCTACTCCAGAGTACATAATTTGTGATTGCATTCCTTTCAAGGATTCTGGAAATTTGAAGAAAATCAAATAGCTCAAAATGTCACTAGGTAGATTTATCCCAACTTTGTTGAGTTTTCCAAGGTGGAGCTTGTCAGCTCTCTGATACCAGGAACCTTGCAGTCCTTTAGCTACAGAGAGTGATAAAAGAACTTGGAGCAATAATATTCCAAAGAATAAACACTTTAAAGCTCCAATAATGGTATGGTATGAGCAAGTGCAAGGTTTATTTGGTTTGGTTATAAATATTTTAAATATAATATAAAAAGAGGGGCCACAGTATTATACTACTGGGGATCTTTACAGACTAGCAACCTCTCTTCAAGGGGCCTCCTTAGGCAGTTTAAGAACCTTGGAATAAATATGGGTGCCTTAGAAAGGACTTATTCCACTAATGGCCGGGCTTAACAGCACAAGTGGCCTAGACAGGAAGGGAAACACTCACTCTGAGCACTTGACCACGAAAATCCTGGAATAATTGGAAGGGTTTCAGAGCAGATGGGGTTGATTGCTTGACTAAACTTCAATGGTTGATTGGTTAATAAAGGTAAATAATACTACTACAGCCTAAGTCATAAATCACTTGCTTATCTTCATATAAGCACTTGATTAACAATGACACCGTGTCTGATTGATAATAAATAATTCCTGATAACTGATAAACTTATTGGAAACAGGAGGGCAAAAGAGCCTGTTTAAATATTCCTTTTTGGGTGCTTGAGGACCTCTAGAAGGGGTACTAGCCATGGGCTGAGGCTAGGGGGGCAATCAGGGCAAAATTGGCACGTCCTCAAGGTGCTGTTAGCCTGCTGGCCTTATATCTGTCAAGGAACAGCTCCTTTTTAGCTGCAGGATCTGTTAATCAATAGATTAGTCATTTTGCTGATCCTGCACTGATCCTCAATTTGTACAGTAAGTACTGGTCCAAAGTGAGCAGACGTAGATTTTTATTGATTCTCCATCCTCTGCTGATCCTGTATGTAATTTTTAATAATTTTTACGACCACTCCTTATGTAGTTTTGTGGTCTTTGAAGGTTCTGATCAACTTACTTTGTGGTGAGTCTGGATCTTTATTTAATTAATAAAAAAATACTAAAAATTAGTTATTAACTAATTTCAATTGATTTTTAAGGTTTTTGAACCATAATCTATGCTCGTGTGTTAGCTTTACATAGGTAGTGTAGATCCTACTATGTTCTAGCTTCTCTGAGCGGTACCTGGATGTCATAGGAGGCGCGGGGATCAGTCCATTCAAATGCGCGCGGGGACTGATCCGCTGCTCAGATGCGCGCGGGAGTTCAGCGCTGTAGGGACGCGGGGCTGCGTGCGGGAGTTGGCGTACGCGGGAGTCCAACGCTGTAGGGACGCGGAGCTGCGTGCGGGAGTTTGCGTACGCGGGAGACCAGCGCTGTAGGGACGCGGGGCTGCGTGCGGGAATTGTGACAAAACACAATTTCCCGTGTAACTCCTAAAATACACACAACACCTGGATTTTGACTGAAATTTAGGTGTGAAACCTATACATGACATATCATGTGAAATATTAAAATGGCCAAAAGGTGCCATACTGGTGCCGTGGTCATTTACCATTTTGTATTAAATTAATTAAAAAATATAAGGAGTAAGAATTCAAGGGTGGGGTCAGTGAGTGACCCTACCTTATTTTGGGTGGGAAATCCATTTCTGCAATAATATTTATGGATTTCCTACTCCTTCATTTTATAATAATTTTATTTATTCATTTATCTTTGTTCCTTTTAATATTATTGTTGTTGTTGCTTTGTCAGGTTTCTCTGTGCTAAGTAGCAGGCTGACAGAGCTTGACTGCGGTTACAAACGCGTCTATGTTGTTTTGATCAAATCCTAGGTACAAGAAGTTGAAAAACATTTTTGCCCTGTTTGCATCCTGGTTTGATACAAAGAGCTCTTTAGCCGCCAGCCAGATTTGTTTAGGAGAATCCTTGTTGTCAGACGTGATAATGTTCGTGTGCGTAGCTGGATCAAGCTTTGACATCAGGTAGGCAGCGGTCTTGTCTTAATCTGGAAAACTTTTTTCAGGATTGGGTGTGTTCATAAGGTGGAGGATGCCACGCATTTTGAAGATCCTTTCCATTTTCTTCTTCCAAATCAAGGAATTTGTCTCTGTCAAGAGCGGAGTAGATTCCATCAGGGATCTGAGTGCCAGTCCTTTTAAGTTGCTGTTGCCTCCGGGTCCAAGTGAAATTGATCCTTGATTCATTTCGGTAGCTGAGTGTGTTTTTTTTGGCTTTTAACCATGAAAAGAATTGATGAACAGGAAAACCTGGACCAAGCTATAATTTCAATCAAATACTCAGAGTCAATGATACTGAGTACAAGTAGTGATAAACATAAGACATTAAGAAGCCCTTGAAGACAAAAAGGAAAGAGTAAATCACAAACAAGCAAACACAGTTCTACAGGCTTGATGATGGCCTCTAAATAGACTTAGTAGAACTGTGTGCACTATATTCCAATAGACCAATCTGGGCCTACCAATTGTTCTTCTGTCCTGAGTCGTAATGCTGTTTTAGAAGAAGACTAGGGTCAACACTGATAGTGAGTTGATTAACGTTTCGGAACCTACTATTTTCTGCTGAGACTTGAATTGGATTGTATGAAGGTTGTGACTTCTGTCTTGATGTCAACTATCTTGACGTTTGTGATGAGATGGTTGTTGATTCTTCAAGAGTCTGTTGAGTCTTCTTGAGAGGCGAGGAGATGGTAATGACTGAGAACATTGGTGAAAGGCCAGTGACATGATCGCAAGTTGCGCGCATCTTCTGAAGAACTAGTAGTAGACACTCTTGGGAGCCACTGTACACATAAGGAAAAGGGAGATGGAGAAACACTGAAACATAATTTGTGACACAACCAAGGAAACAATAAAAATACCTAGATGACAGTGGATTTTGACTGAGCAATGATCATTTCAAATAATAAACATTTGAGTTCCAATACAAAGGTGCAGTTGAAATTGAAAGAGCCGGCTTTTAACCTTTATTGTGTTAAGAGTCAGAATCAGTAAGGATATATTTCATCTAGGCCACGCAGAGGTAAAATACTAGGTACAAGTGTCACAGTAATTGTGATATTGGCTTGTGATATATGTATAGTTTGACCTAACCACAACAATGAGCTTGTCCAAATTTATTTTTCTCTCCACGGCCTGGCGGATAACCAAGAGATTGGGAAGAATTGCTACGCTCTCATCCAGCAACCTCTTAACCAGGCCGTGGTCATACAGGTACTGCTGCACCCTGGAATGGAGCTGGGGCGCAAGACCCCCCAAAAACGCCCGCTTCATAGCACCCGTTTGACCTGCGAATACCTCCTTTTATGCCAAGTAGCTGTAGATACGCGCAAACTTTGACATATATTCCACCAGTTGTTTGTGTGATTAAACCCCCCACACTTGCTTGCTTCTTCCGCAGCTTGTTCAAAATTGGGCCTTGCGCTTTCCCCACCTTGCCAACATCTTGCTTTTCAACTTCCCCCAATCCTGCCTCTTGTAACCAACCATTTCCTCCACTTCCCGGAGCTTCTCCTCCTTGGTAATGAAGATCACGGTAGTTGGAACCTTTTCTGCACCCGTCGTGCCCTCCAAATCCGCAATGCCTTTGAACCTCGAAAGGAACCGTTCCACATCCAAGTTACTGAACCAAAGATGAGGAAAGTCGCTTGGTCTTAGCCACACGCGGAAAGGGACCTCCACCCCCATGTCCAAAGACCCCTCCAAGGGAAAAGCAAAACGGCTAGCTCTAGGAGCTTGGGCAGATTAATGCGGGGGGGTTGAGAAGCAGATATGGGAGTTTAGCGCAGAGGATAGGAAGGGGGAATGTTGGATCCCAGAGTGGTTGTCGGAAGGATCCTTCCTTGTCTTCAAGAGACTGAGAACAGATCAAAGGTTCCAGGACAGACCCCCAGATGTGAAAACTTTAGAGGTTGTCCCTCACAAGGTTGTCCCTTATTGCAGAGTCAATGGTTCTAGCATCTGTAAGATTTGAGGATGCTCATTCCCTTTTATTCGTTCCTCCCCCCCCATCTCCTCCCCCCTCCGCCCTGTTCTGATGAGAGAGGCTTTTTACATCCCCTCCCCTCAGCCCTGACCTAGGTACAAGCACAAAAACAACCTGACAACAATTTGAAGAAAAAAACCTAGACCCAGAACCCTAACCCATACCCTATCCCTTCAGCCCGCCTGCCATTACACTCATCTAGTTTGTCCTCTTGTGGCGCGGACCTCTGCCGCGCGCTACTTGAAGTTCACCATGCCTGCCTGTGTCTGCTTGAGGCGCCTTCTGAATTTCCCATTCCTGTGGCCTGCTCCGGCTTGTGCGCGTCCTTCCACACACATAGCCCCGCAATTGCCCCGCTCTTCCTTCCCCAAAATAGCCACCCAAGATAATGTTTGGCCTGGCTCCATTCCTAAGTTGGTTATCCAAACGGGTCGCAGCCCTTCCTCCCCTAGTCAGGCCTGTCCCGCAGCTGCGTGCTGGTCCTGCTGGGCCTACCGCTGAGCCTTGCAAAAACTGCTGGTGAGCCCGCAGCAGCCACTGCTGAGAATGTGCGCTCCCCGACTGCTGAGCCTGACCCAACAAATTCTTAGAAAGCAGGCTGAAGCGCAGTTCCCGATCCAGGGCTATATAATGACACCACAATTGGGGGCAGCCCCAGTGGGCAGCCAAGGCCCAATGAAGATAGAATAAATATTTTTCTGGCCAGCCGTTCTGGTCATTTCAGCTCTGTGATACCAGGAACCTTGCAGTCCTTTAGCTACAGAGAGTGATAAAAATACTGAAATAATAATAATTATCATTATTTCAAAAATAAACGCTTAGAGGCTTGAATAAATAATACAATAAGAGCATTTTCAACGTTTAATTGGTTTGGCAATGAAAGGTTTTCAATATTTATATAAAAGAGGGGCCACAGTATTATACCACTGGGGGTCTTTACAGACAAAGCAACCTCTCTTCAAGGGGCCTCCTTAGGCATTTTAAGAACCTTGGAATGAAGATGGGCTCATTAGAAAGGGCTTATTCCACTAATGGCTGGGAGTGACAGCACACTGGCCTAGACAGGAATTTAAACACTCACTCTGAGCACTTAATCACAAAAATCCTGCAAGAATGGGAAGGTTTTCAGAGCAGATGGGGTGGATTGCCTGACTCAATTTCAAGGGTTGATTGGTTTTAAGAAATGAATAATAATACTACCAACTTGGTCATAAATCACTTGCTTAGATTATTCATAAGCACTTGACTAACAATGATACGGTTTCTGATTGATAATAATAATTCCTGGTAAACTGATGATGGAATAATGGATCCAAAGAGGTCTTTATAAATACCTTTTTGGGGTTTTTTAGAGCTTCTCAAGGCATGTAGAGAGAGTTCTGCTCATGGGCTGAGGCTGGGAAGCCAGTCAGAGCAAACTTAGCAAGTCCACTCCGTGCTGTTAATCAGCTGACCTTAGATCTGCTGGGTTTCTGTACTATTTTAGTCACAGGATATGTTAATGTATTATGGCGTAAATTTGATTATTCTGCACTAATCCTTCATTTGTACTATTAGTGTTGATTTAAAATGATCAGATGTGGACTTTTACTGATTTTCCATCATCTGTTGATCAGGTAGATAATTTTCAACAATTTTTATGAACACTCCTTGTAGTGATTCATGGTCTTCAAAGATCAGAGTCAATGATTTATGTTTTTATCCTTGATCTTTAATTTATTATTAAAAAATGTTCTAAAATTAATTTTTATTAATTTTAATTAAGTTTTAATCTTTTTAGATTATTAATAATGCATATGTCAACTTGTTACATATGCCAGGTAACCCTAATTAGGTTTTAGCTCTTTTGAGCAGTACCTGATTGTCAGATTAGTCACAACAGATCCAGATGCAAGGATCAGTCAGTTCAGATGGGCGCAGGGTGGGATCCGCTGCGTGCGTGGAAGAATTGCCTGCGCGCGGGTCCCTAGTGCAGGGAAACTGCTACTATGAGTACATAGGGGTATGTAATAATGCGTAGCTGCGTGCGGGAACTGTGACATAACACATTTCTGCTTGTAACTCCTAAAATATACACAACACCTCAATTCTGAGTTTATTTTAGGTCTAAACCCTATACGTGACAACATGTGTGAAATATTGAAATGGCAAAAAGGTGCCATACTGGTGTTGTAATGGGTCAGTGAGTGACCCTACCTAAGTTTGGGTGAGGAATCCATTTGTTTTATAATATTCATGGATATAGTTTTGTGTTGATATGACAGGTTGCTCTGTACATAGTAGCAAGCTGACATTCCCCCACTCCAAGATATGTCTATATCTGAAAAAAAAAATTCTGGGTCAATGCCTTCTGCTGGCTCTGTACTTTCTTAGGTTTATGGGTCCATCAGGGATATTGTGTTCAGGTAACCATTCATTGTTATCAGCTGATTCTCCCTTGTATCTAACTAGGTAGAGTCTGACATCTTTTCCATTTATCCTTTCTTTTTTATCTTTCAGCATCTTGCTAGTTCTTCCTCTGTCTTTTTCATGTTCTTCTGCAACAGGTATTTCAGTTGATGGAGTATATTCCCCATTCCTTGGGTGGTACTGTTTGATGAGACTTACTGGGAAGACTGGGTATTTTCTATAAAGCTCATCACTAAGGATTACTTCCACAGCATTCTTACCATGAAGTTTATTAATGGTGAAAGGTCCAACAAAAGCTGGTCTAAGCTTTCAATTTCCAGCCAAGTTGGTCAAGTTGGTGGTAGAGATCAAGACTTGATCACCAATCTTGAAATCAGGCTCCTCATGGGTTTTATCCCACCTTTGTTGGTTATACCCAACAGCTTCTTGAACGCATTTTGCAGTGTGTTTGTTGGCTGTATCTATCATATTCACAAAGTCAAGTGACGTGGGGTGGATATTGGTTAGCTGCTGATTCAGGTGATCCTTGGGTAATTTAGGAATCCACCCTCTCTCCAGTACATAGGGGGCTTCCTTGATGGTAGAATGTTTGCTGCTGTTGTAAGCCATTTCTAGAGCAGGAAAGAGGTTGACCCAGTCATGGCAGTATCCATCAGTATTCTTGTATTCTAGAATAAAGAAGCAGAATCTCCTGAGCATGTCTTCCAGGGTCTGGATCATCCTTTCTGTCAGCTCTCTGATACCAGGAACCTTGCAGTCCTTTAGATACAGAGAGTGATAAAAATGCTGGAATGATAATAATAATTATTATTCCAATAATAAACACTTAGAAGCTCAAATAAGAGCAGTTTCAAGGTTTAATTGGTTTGTTAGTAAATGGCTTTCAATATGATATAAAAGAAGGTCCACAGTATTATACTACTGGGGGTCTCTACAGACTAGCAAACTCTCTTCAAGGGGTCTCCTTAGGCAGTTTTTAAGAACCTTGGAATAAAGATGGGTGCCTCAGAAAGGACTTATTCCACTAGTGGCCGGGCTTAACAGCTCAAAAGGCCTAAACGGGAAGGTTAACGCTCACTCTGAGCACTTCTACCGCGAAAATCCTGAAATAATTGGAAGGGTTTCAGAGCAGGTGGGGTAGATTGCTTGACTAAACTTCAATGGTTGATTGGTTAATAGAGGTAAATAATACTACTACAGACTAAGTCATAAATCACTTGCTTATCTTCATATAAGCACTAGACTAACAATGACACGGTGTCTGATTGATAACAAATAATTCCTGGTAAACTTATTAACTGATTAGATCCAAAGAGGTCTGTATAAATACCTTTTTTGGGTGATTTTGGTCTTTTCAGGGCACGTAGAGAGGGTTCTGCTCGTGGGCTGAGGCTGGAAAGCCCTTCAGGGCAAAATTAGCACGTCTACTTGGTGCTGTTAATCAGCTGTCTTTAGATCTGCTGGATTTCTGTACTATTTTAGCCACAGGATCTGTTAATCCGTTTCGGCGTAAATTTGATCATTCTTTACTCATCCTTCATTTTTACTATTGATATTTCTTTACAGCGTGCAGATGTGGATGTTTACTGATTTTCTATCATCTGCTGATTATTTAGATAATTTTTAATAATTTTTATGAACACTTCTTGCAGTGTTTCGTGTTCTTCAAAGATCAAGATCCATGGTTTACGCGCTAGTCCTTGATCTTTGATTTATTATTAAAAAATTTTCAAAAATTAATTTTCATTAATTTTACTTGAGTTTTGATCTTTTTAGATTATTAGTAATGCATATGTCCGTTTTTTACATATACTAGGCAACCCTAACAAGGTTGTAGCTCTTCTCAGCGGTACCTGGTTGTCAGATTAGTCACGACTGATCCAGGCGCAGGGATCAGTAGTACAGATGCATGCGGGGTAGGATCCGCTGCGTGTGTGTCAGAATCAGCCGCGTGCGGGTCTCTAGTACGCGGGATCCTGCTGCTGCTAGTACGCAGGGTTATGTAATGATGGGGGGCTGCGCGCGGGAATTGTGACATAACACATTTCCGCATGTAACTCCTAAAATATACACAACACCTCAATTCTGAGTGAATTTTAGGTGTAAACCCTATACGTCACAATAAGTGTGAAATGTTAGAATGGCCAAAAAGTGCCATACAGGTGTTGTAATTTTTAGTACTTTTCCTTTTAATTATTTTAAAATATAAGGACTTGGAATTCAAGGGTGGGGTCAGTGAGTGATCCTACCTAGTTTTGAGTGAGTAATTCATTCCTGTAATAATATTTATGGATTTCTGACTCCTTACTTTTTTAATTGAGGTATTCTTATTTTTCATATTTTGTGTTACTATTTGACAGTTTTGCTCTGTAAATAGTAGAAAGCTGACACTTTCAGCTAATCCATCTGTCTGGGGGTGATAAGCTGTAGAGAAAGCTAAGGTGGTTCCCAGCATTTCATGAAGATTTCTCCAGAACTCAGAGGTGAATTTAGGATCTCTGTCACTGATAATGATCTTGGTAACTTCAACATCAGAAATGAGTCTGTTCCAAAATAATAGGGCAACTTCCATAGCAGTGTCTTCCTTGTGATTAGGTAGAAGCTTTGCTTTCTTGGAGAACCATTCCACAATGACTACAATGAGTTGTAGGAATAGGCTCCTCCTGGTGGTAGTCCAGTGACAAAGTCCAAGTTGATGATCTCCCATCTTTTCTTGGGTTCAGCAATCTTTCGCAGTAGACCAAACCTTTCTCCAGTGGTCCTGTTGGACTTCTGACAAGTTTCACAACTAGTCACATACTGGATAGTGGAGTCTCTCCAATTGATCCACCAAGCAGTTTGTTTGACCTTATCTAAGGTTCTATCCGCATATAAAGGACCAGATGAGCAGCTTTCATGGCATTCAGCCAGGAAGTGTTTTATATGGTCATCCTTAGTTAAGATTATAACAGTTGAATGTTGATGGCTGTAGTATACTATACCATCCCATATGGTGAACCTTCCAGCCTTGTATGGTTTCAAGAGGGGTTAAGGTATGCTATTGATCAATTCAGATGGTGGAGAATTACTTTCCATAATGGTAATCAGAGTTTTCATGCCAGAATTGTGAGATTCTTTGATTGAGTTGAACAAGGATTTGTCCAATTCACAAATGTGGATTCCCATTATAGGAGCTTCAATGTTCAAGATGTTAGTTTTAAGTATAGGGAAGATATCATTATCCTCTGTATCATTAGCAGGGTTACTTGGGTCATTGGCTAAAGAATTGCTTCTCAAACTACCAGCATTCTGGTGTTTAGCACCAGCTTGGTGAACTATGGTCATCTGACCTCTGTACTGTTGTATTGCTATCTGCCATCTAAACATGTGCCTACTAGGGGTCTTCATGTTCATCAAATTCCTGATGGCATTGCATTCAGTAAGCACTGTGAACTTGGTGCCTTCCAAGTAATAATGATTTTTTTCCAGAGCCCATACTAAAGCAAGGCATTCCATTTGGCTTGCACCATACCTTTTCTCAGTATCCTTAACTTTTCTGGATATGAAGAGTATAGTTTTTTCCACTGGTTTTTCACCCTCTATGACTTCCTGATGTACTGCAGCTCCCAGCCCTTTCATACTAGCATCTATATAGAGCTTCAATGGTTTAGAATAGTCTGGCTGAATCAGTACTGGAGCTGAAGCCATGGCCATCTTGAGTTCCTCGTAATTCTTAACTCTTTCATGAGTCATTTTGAACAAGGAGATGTTGTTTCAGATTTCATAAAGACACTTGGTCAGAAGAGCAAACTTTGCTAAGTACTTCCTATAGTAGATGCAGAAGCTAATAAAAGATAGGAGTTCAGTTTTATTCTGAGGCATTGGCCTATTCATTACTGCTGCTATCTTTTTTTGGTCAGCAGCTAAGGTTAGTCCAGAGACAATGGCTCCTAAGGCTTTGATTTCTCTGTAGCCAAAGTTGCACTTTTTCATTGATACCTTTAATCCCACGGCAGAGATGGTTTTGAGGACTAATCTTACTTTATCCAGGTGGGTATCCCAATCATCAGAGTAAATTATAACATCATCAATGTAAACCATCATCCATCCTTGTCTGATGAACAGTCCTAGAACTGTGTCCATCATCCTTTGAAAGTGATAAGGAGAATTTTTTATACCAAAAGGCATCCTTAGATACTCATAAATTCCAAAATGACATATAATTCTCCTGAATTTCTGGCTATCAGGGCTGATAGGTATTTGGTGAAAACCTTTCAGCATTTACATGGTATTTATGTACTTAGCTTTTGATAGGTCATGTAGAGCATGGTCAATCCTTGGAATTAGATAATAATACGCTTGGGTGTATTTTTTCAGCATTCTGAAATCTCCAACCATCCTTGACTTATCATTATGCCAAGCTATAATTACTGGAGTAGTGATATCTACTTGTTCATTGTGTCCTACTTTCCTTAAGACTTGTAGGTCAACCAACTCTTGGATGTGAGTTTCCAGAGCAGCTCTAGATTTTGGACTGGAAGGCTAAGCAGTTCTCCTGAGGTTAAGTGGGTAAGGAGGCTTAATGTTTAGAGTCAGAATCATATCATGTCCTTTGATTTTACCAATGGGGTGATGCTTGGTACAGAAAGCATTCTGATTTTCAAAGAATACTTGTAGGATGTCCCTTCTTTGTTCTTCATGGAGCAAGGGATTCAAAGCTGCTTGAGAGAAGTGTTCCTGATTGAAACTCTCTAAGTTTTTTTCATAAGTTGAATCAGAAGTTTGAGCATTGACATGGCATATTTGAAACTTCTTGTTCCAGTTTCCCCCTATGGTTAAGTACCTACCCTTCCTTTGTAATACATCTATACCATACAAGCAAAGAGAATCATTATCATGGATAAAGTAATCACATACTCCATTTGGGAGCACTACAAATTCAATTTTCAGTTTGAGTGATTTTAACGCTTTGCTTTAAAGGATTATTGTCTTCATCACTTTGACATTTCCTCTCCTCAGTACCATCTACCTCAGTCTTAAAGCATGACACAAATAAAGCACAACATCAATGGTGCAATCCGCTACTTCCTCTGGCTCGCGTTGACCTTCCAATCTTGGCAACCAACCCAGTATATCCTTGCAAACTTTGCGGCTAACTCCATACCAGTAGGCCATCCATTATGAGATCCAATCTCCTTCCCTGGCCAATCAACAGCCTTGGACTTCCATCTTTGGTCATGCATTGTTTGTTGGTTCGCATCTACGTCTAACTAAGCCATCATTACTTTACAGTTTGCAATTGGACTAGTCCCTACCCTGCATACACTATTCCTTCTCATTTGCATTACCTTCAAAGTCACTTGCTCCTGTCCCAATTCTTCATACAATTATACGCTCAGATTCTATTGTCTTGCACTTACGCTATGACCTTGGATAATGTACTACTGCTTCATTTCCTATCCTGTTCCTGTCATTCATTGACTCACCGCTTCAACTGTAGTTAGCTCATCACCAGGTTGTATCTAGTCACTTTGGATTACCTTAAAAGGGCTATCCCCTTGCCTGATGATTGTCTCCTCAGTTAGTTAATTTCATACATTCTTGCATTTTGCTACAACCTAGTTATCACATCGGACTCAGGTTGAAGTTTCCTTCTTCAGAACACATTCCATTCCTCTTGCCGTTTGTTGAGTGGCATAACCAAGTTTGCACTTTGCAACTGAGTCTTGCTACTTGCACTTGCCCTTGCACTCAGCATTCCTTTGCGCTCACAATCATCTAAGAATTGCCCTATAGTACGTGGGGTGGTTGTGTGACAGTAAATTAACTAACTCAACTTATCTATTGTAGCTTGCCAACCTATAGTAGACTTCTTTTTCTCGATGTCACGTACTCGCTCAACAGGGAACGCTTCCCTTGCCCTATACAATGATGAGATCCATTGGGTAGGGAGAACCAGCGCTCCTTGGGCCCAAAAACCCTTAGATCCCGTTCCTCCTTCAAAATTGCCATCTGTCAAACCCCTCAATGATCCTCTGACTCCTTCACGGGATTTTCCGACGGACCCTCTTGCGGAATTCGCAGATTCAAACCATTCTTCCGATGAAAACTCAACTCGTGGTAGACCAGGGGTTTGCACTACTGCTCCCGATCCCAATGCTCCGACCCTGCTTTTGACATTGATCCAGGCCCTCACTCATGGTGCCCAGAGATCTAGTCCAAGTATTCCCAGCTTTTGCACTCCGCGAATGAAACAACCCAATCACTTTATGGGAGAACACCATCATAAGCTTAGATCCTACCTACAGTCTTGTAAAATCATCTTTTCAAACGACTCCAAAAATTTCCCTTCCAATAGGCATAAAGTTATGTATGCTTTGTCCTTCTTAGGAGGTAGAGCCTTGCAGTCGTTTGAACCGTACCTCAAAATTTTGTCCAACACCAGTCCCACGTGTATTCTCAACAACTGGGAAAGGTTTGAGCAACAAATGTTCACCCTTTTCAGCAACCCCAATGAAGTTTGAAACGCCTAATACAAACTTAATAGTTTAGTTATGAAGGAAAATAGTAGAGCTTCTGTTTATATTTCTCATTTTCAAACCTTGCAGTCTTGCATCCAGTGGAACAAGGCCGCTCTTCTATTCCATTTCCAAAAGGGTCTACTGGCACGCTTAATCAAACAGCTTGCAGTTGGGGGTCATAAGACAACCTCGCTTCAGCAGCTAATCAATTGAGTGATTGAGCTTGATAATGGCTATCACAATAAGAATCACTCTTGGCAAAATGGACCACCCACCTTGGCTCCAATGGTGGACAACTCTTCAAATCAAAACACAAGGAACCCAAAACAATCCAAACCAACCCCAACTTTGAACTCCAACTCAAAAGGGAAAACCATCACCAAAAATCCAAAGTTCTTGGACAAAGAAACCGGGATGCTAAGAAACGAGGAACCGCTACAAAGGGAGAAGAATGGGCTGTGTATGTATTGTGGAGGAAAACATGGTGTCAACAGTTGTGCAAAGCAATTAGCGCGTGAAGCGGCTAAGCAATCAAAAAATGAGCTTGTAGTTTTTATGATACTCGCAAGGAAAACTACACATTATCTAAATCATCGCGAGTAAATCTTTGAACTTGAAATTCACTAGGTTCTCTGAGTTTGAAATTTATCCTATTCCATTCCAACAACACTCCTTATCAAGTATTACTTGACTCCGGCGCTAATGTTTCCTTCATCAGTGAATCTTTTGCCACTTCCAAAAATCTTACGCGTTCCAAGATAGATAAATTTCCTATCTATTTAGTAAGTAGTGCAACTGAACCGTCTTATTGGGTTTCCCAAAAGGCAAAATGGACCTTTGCATTCTCCAATTTCCCCAGCTTCAAATTGGATTTATTTGTATTGGCTATACACGGAATGGATGATACCATTCTAAGCCATGATTTCCTTGTTTACTTGAATCCGGATGTGAATTGGCAAGAAGGATTAATTAACCTTCAAAACTTGCACCCCCAGAACGCTAATCTTTCCTTTAATCAGGAATTTAACAGCCTACCTGACACTGTCATTGATTTGGATGACACTTTTCCGCCAGGAGATTTGCAATATCCTGACCTTCATTCCCGAATTCCCTCTTCAGATTTAGGAGTTATTGCTTACCTTTCCAGCTTATCTCTTTCTTGTTCCTTCGAAGAGAAACAGACACCAACCAAATGGTGTATTTTGAGCTCCCTAATCCTCTCGCACCATCCAAGCACCTTGAGACCGGTGCTCAAAGATGACAAGATTGAAGATTTAGAAATCATTCAAGAGTCTTTACCTTCAGTTTATCATGACTTTTCTGACGTCTTCTCAGTTGCAACAGCAGATAAACTGCCTCCATCCTGTACTTACAATCACAAGATCAAACTTACTGGCCCACCTCTGGCACCAGGACCAGTTTACTCTCTCTTGAGGCAAGAATCAATTGCGCTTGAAGACTACATTGCGGAAAATGTAGCAAAAGGATTTCTTTGACCAAGCAATTCAAATACCGGTTCACCTGTCCTATTTGTTCCAAAAAAGGACGGCGGACTTTGCCTTTGTGTAGACTACAGGAAACTGAACCAGGTAAACCAGAAGAATGCCTATCCAGTACTGCCTATGTCACATCTACTCACCCTCTTCCATGGAGCTGCTTATTTCTCAAAGTTAGACCTTCGAGGTGCCTATAACCTAAAATGCATTAGGGAAGGTCATGAATATCTGAATGCAATGAGAATCCGGTTTGGAAGTTATGAGTATACTGTCATGCCTTTTGGCCTCTGTAATGCTCCTTCCACTTTTCAGCATTTTTTCAACAACATTCTCAATGATCTTGTAGGTCAATACCTTGTGGTATATCTTGATGATATACTAGTCTACTCGAGGAACCTTGAAGATCAAATTGCACATGTGCAAGAGGTGCTGCAGTGACTTTGCAAGAATGACCTGTTTGCAAAAGCCTCTAAGTGCAAATTCCATTCCTCTTCTCTTTGGTTTCTAGGTGTCTTAGTCTTGCAGCAAGTACTATTGATGGATCCAGCCAAAAGCAAATGCATATTGGACTGGCCCCCACCTTCTTCTGTTAAATCCCTTCAAGTTTTCCTTGGTTTCAGTAATTTTTATAGAAGGTTTATTGAGCGTCACGCCAAAAAAAACATGAATCTTACTAACCTTCTTCAAAAATACACTCCTTTTGTTTTCCAAACAAGCTGCTTTGGAGTTCAAAGCTCTGAAGAAAGCATTCACCACTGCTCCAAGACTTGCTCACTTCAACAAGCTAGCTTGCACTATTTTTGAAACAGACGCAAGCGACTATGCAATTGCAGGAGTAATCTCGCAGTTCTTTTCCTTGACTTCTCTTTTTCATCCCGTAGCTTTCAAGTCTTGCAAGTTTCTCACTTCAGAGCTTAACTATGAGATTCATGACAAGGAACTTCTTGCAATTGTTTATTGCTTGAAGAAATGGTTTTCATAAATTTTAAGCCTTAGGGAATCCTTTGAAGTTTTAACTGATCATAATTCTTTAAAGTATTTCATGAGCTTGAAAGTCCTCACACGTAGACAGGCACAATGGGCCAAATATGTCTCCAAGTTCCACTTTACAATCACATACCGTCCTGGGAAACAAGCGGTAGTCCCTGATGCTTTATCATGTCGGGAAGAGGTTTACCCAGGGGGGGGGCACCTTTGCCAAAAACAACCCTGAAAATGTTAGGACACTCTTCTCAACCCAATCTGCCCAACTCAGTTTGATCTTTGCTCACTTACGAGATTTGGCTTCCAAACTCCAACAAGCTCAACACAACGACCCCAAGCGCATCAAACTTTGCAAAAGTGCAAACTTATTGGATATTAGTTACACTATTGATGATAATGACTTTTTATTCTATGATAATTGTACATTAGTACCAGATACTTCTTGCATTAAGTTAGATATCTTCAAGTCACGGCACAATTCTCCGCTTGCTGGTCATCATGGGCAGGATAAAACCTACCAATTGATTGCACAAGACTTCTACTGGCCTGGTATGACCAAAGAAGTAAAAGACTATGTTAGCCCATGCTATGATTTCAATTGTAACAAGTCCTCAAAACACCAGAAGTATGGGCTGCTTCAGCCACTTCCAATTCCACCTTTTCCTTGGCACTTGCTTTCTATGGATTTCATCTCTCAATTACCTTCTTCTAGTGGGTATGATGCTATTCTAGTAATAGTAGATTTCTTTTTGAAGATGGCTTCATTTCTGCGCAGTAATGTGATAGCCTCTTCAGAAGACTTAGCTAACTTGTTCATAGAATATGTATTTTCAAAACATGGTCTCCCTGATAATATAGTTAGTAATTGTGGATCTCTGTTTGTCTCAAGCTTCTGGACCTTGCTATTCCAACATTTGAAGATCACTTGCAATTTATCAACGGCGTACCACCTGGAAACGGATGGGCAAACCAAGCGAGTTAATCAAATTCTCAAACAATATCTTTGAATGTATGTTGCCTATCAACAAGACAACTGGTTGCAATGGCTCCCACTAGCCAAATTTGCCTACAACAACTCCACTCATTCCTCCACCAAACAGTTGCCCTTCCAAACTCTTTATGGTAGAAACCCAACTTTCTCTTCCCTTCACGTAGCACCTTCTCAACCTGTTACCAATTACCTTGAACAAATTCAATCCCTTCAATTGCAACTTCAAACCAACCTTGAAGAAGCAAACCAGCGCCATAAGGAGCAAGCAGACTGATCTTGCACTTTGGCTCCAACCTTTGCAGTAGGAGATCAAGTATGGCTCGATGCTTGCAACATTTGCAGCACTCGCCAAACTCGCAAACTCTCCGAAAGAAAGCTTGGCCCCTTTAAAGTAGAATCAGTCATCTCCCCTAACGCCTTTAAACTTACTTTACCTGCAAAATGGAAAGGTATCCACCCGGTCTTTCATGTGTCTCTCCTAGAGCCAGCTTGAGTCCTATACCCAGGCAAGACTCATCCCCCTCCTGAACCAGTCACTGTCCTTGATCATCAAGAGTGGGAAGTAAGCCGTGTTCTGGATTCCAGGTTACGCAAAGGAAAACTTCAATAACTTGTTGAATGGTCTGGCTTCCAGTCCAACAAAGATCGCACCTCATGGGAACCAGCCCATGACCTTTGCAATTCACCCAATCTGATTCAATAATTCCATGCAAGCTACCCTTGCAAACCTCAAAAATCATGATTCCATCCCATCCAATCCCATTACATTCCACATTCCATCTTATCCAATCCAATCCATTTCATTTCACATTCTATCTCATCCAATCTCATTTCATTCCACATTCAATCTCATCCAGTTCGATTCCATTCCACATTCCATCTCATCTAACCCCATTTTATTTCACACCAACATCCCATCAGTAAAATCCTCCATATCACTATGTTATTCCTTTTTCTCATTTCCCTTTCATTTCTACTAAATAAAACTTCATTCCTTATAAAAAAATAAAAAAAATATTTCTATTTATAATTAAAAAAAAAAAAAGAGAAAATATATATTTATAATAAATAATTACAAAGTTTCATTTACTTCCTTCCCCGCATCCTCCCAATTTGCAGTCAATTACGCAACCATGGATCAAAAAGTATCCAGGTCTTCATCATTGATTAGTGCGGACATCCTTTGGAGAACTAGCACTTCTGTTACAATATGCCTCTTGAAGATCTCCTTGCACCTCCCAATCCAAGCTTGCTTTGGCCAAGAATTCCATCCACCTTCCTCCAAGAGCTCTTTGTACGCTCTCTTCCTTTGGCCTCCAGACGTGCCTTCTCCAATATCACCCGTCAGCCACCTTGCATCCGTTTCAACCGGCCATACGACTCACACCGGATCCACTTTGCCTTGGCCCTCCATTCCTTCCGTTCCACCCACTCCATCCCTTCCATCTCCTCCATTCCCTTCTTCTAATTTTTCCGTTCATTCTCTCCCTCCATTTCCGTCTCCTCCATTTCTTGATTCTCTTTCCGCTTTGTTTCCTTCCTCCTCCCTTGCTTCCTTGGTTATGACTCCAACCAGTTCCGCACCAGGCACTTTGCCTCGCACCTCGGCATTCATCTGGGCCCCCGGGAGTTCAGTTGGTGGTCCCCAGTAAGGTGGTGGTGGTGGTGGTGTATTTGTGGTATACCTTTGGAAACGGGGCAACACTATCAAAAAAAGCAAAATTTAGTTACTATTTTATGATCATCAGTCAGTCCAGATTAGTACTCACCAGGAACTCAAGTCCCCAAGTATTTGATCTCCAGCAACGGTGGTATCTTGTAGTTAACCCTTGGCGCGGACCTATGACTCCGCATTTCCCTTGATGAGTCTGCAGGACCCTTGACAGTCAACTTGACATTTATAGGGGAATTACATGCCACTTTGCAAAGGCAACATTGCTTGCACTTGCCTTGAAGGCCTTGGACAGCAGTACTAGTGACACAATGCTCGTTTTGGCGAATACAGTTTTTGCAACGGCGGGGCAAAGATGACAACATTCTATATAAATTATAAATTTATCAAGTAATGAATGAAATAATGTAAAGGGTATACAGTAATTATTAACAAATTGAAATCAATGGGAAAATTTATCTGAACGCTTGCAGGAGCTCAAGTCTTTATACCCGGCCAACTGTCACGCTTTGCACTTAGGGATTATTGTCTTCAGCACTTAGACATGTCCTCTCCTCAGTACCATCTACCTCAGTCTTAAAGCGTGACACAAATTAAGCACAACATCAATGGTGCAATCCGCTACTTCCTCTGGCTTGCGTTAACCTTCCAATCTTGGCAACCAACTCAGTATATACTTGCAAACTTTGTGGTTAAGTCCATACCGGTTGGCCATCCATTATGAGATCCAATCTCCTTCCCTGGCCAATCAACAGCCTTGGAATTCCATCTTTGGTCATGCATTGTTTGTTAGTTCGCATCTACGTCTAACTAAGCCATCATTACTTTACAGTTTGAAATTGGACTAGTCCCTACCCTGCATACACTATTACTTCTCATTTGCATTAACTTCAACCTCAATTGCTCCTGTCCCAATTATTCATACAATTATACGCTCAGATTCTATTGTTGCGCACTTACCCTATGACCTCAGATAATGTACTACTGCTTCATTTTGTATCCGGTTCCTGTCATTCATTGCCTCACCGCTTCAACTGTAGTTAGCTCATCACCAGGTTGTATCTAGTCACTTTGGATTACCTTATAAGGGCTATCCCCTTGCCTGATGGTTGTCTCCTCAGTTAGTTAATTTCATACGTTCTTGCATTTTGCTACAACCTAGTTATCACATTGGACTCAGGTTGAAGTTTCCTTCTTTGGAACAAATTCCATTCCTCTCGCCGTTTGTTGAGTGGCATAACCAAGTTCTCACTTTGCAACTGAGTCTTGCTACTTGCACTTACCCTTGCAATCAGCATTCCTTTGTGCTCACAATCATCTAAGAATTGCCCTATAGTACGTGGGGTGGTCGTGTGACAGTGATCCTTTAGAGTGAGGGAGTATAATATCAGAGGACCATACTCCAACAGCATTGAGAGAAGAATTACAAATGCTGAAATTAACCTGAGGTCCTGGTAATAAGTTCAGTCTCCATGTTTGGGTCTTGTTTCTCCATATAAGATGAACCAAAACAAGAGCAAAAGGCTCCACTTTCCAAGAGTAACTTAACAGGGGAACCTTGGATCAAACCAGTAGCATAGCATGTTCTGCCAGAAGTGTTACTTTCACTGGCAGAAGTTTTCAGAGTCAAGGCCTTAGCCTCAGAGATGTGGTGAATCTTCATGTTGGGATTAAATTTTTGAGGTGAGTTAGAATCCTCATTAACAGGATTTATGTCTAGAGAAGACTCAATACTTCCTTCAATGACATTGATGGGGTTATTGGTCATCAAATCACACTCATAAAGTGATCCATCAGTATCATCTAGGTGAGGGTCAGTATTATCATACTCTTCTCCTTCAATGGAATTAATCCTTTTCCTAGGTAGAGGACAATCAGGTTTTACATGTCCTGTTTGGTTGCAGTTCCAACATACTTTTTCCTTTGACTCTGGAGTCTTTTGGATTAGTGGCAGGGGATTCATTATTTTTGGCAGTAGGCTCTTCACTGTTCCTAGTATTTTGTTCCCTGGGGAGTCTGTTGACTCTCTTATCTAGACCATTCATATCAATAGTCTTTTCCAACACACCTCTCAGGGTAGAAAGATCAGAATTCATAGGCTTCCTGAACCTTACACTGTGGTTGATTTTTCCGGGACATAAGTTGAGAAGTCTTTTATTGACTTCTTCTTTATCAGCATCTGGGTAAAAACACTCTAACCTCCTTTTTTGGTCTAAGCACCACCTGTGTGATTTGTCCTTGGATGGATCAAAATGGGAGGTTTCAAAAGTTTTCATCATTTTTCTTGTCCAAATCCTAGTACCAAATTGTACTTTGATCAATTCTTTCCAAGAACTCCAGGATAAAGATCCAACTTCTTCCCTTTTATTGATAAAACAATCAAGAGCCACTCCTTGAAATTGTCTGGTCAATCTTACCACAACTATTGTTACAGGGAGTTCATAAGAAGCAAGGGTTTAATCAATAAATTTAATGAAACTGATATGGTTTTATTCTACTTCTCCAGAAAATTTAGGCCATTCAGTAATGGGAGGAAGTAACTTCAAAGCCTGTTCTATTTCAGGAGTAGGACTGGGCCTAAAAGATTCATCCCTGGTTGTCCTAGTTCTGGCAGGAACACTAGGAGTACTGGTGAACCTAGCAGGTCTAGTATCTTCAAGGTCAATGACTGGGGAATCAGTAGAATTTACTTTAAGATCCATGAGATCATTATTAATAACACCTAACTCCAAATCAAGTTTGTTGTTTAGTCAATCAATTTTGTTAATCAGGTGAGCTGAAGGTGTAGGACTAGTTTTCTTAACTTCTTCCTTAAGCTGTTTCATGGTTGCAAGGATACCTTCCTGAAGAATTCATTGGTTATAATTGATATGTTTCATCAGGTCCAAATTACTAGATTTTATACTATCCTTGATTTGTGTTATTTCTAACTCATCAATTTTCATATTCTGAGACTGGGTATCAATCACTCTGAAAATACTCAGAATAAATTTGGCCAATTTTTGATAAACTTTGTCAAAACATTGGCTGATAACCCTAAAATTGTGAGACACATTTACAGAAAAGCTATTAAGAGCTTCAACATCTAATTGTGGCACACCTCTTTCCACTTCTGGGCTAGGGATATTATACTTTCCCAATCCTTTGGGTTCCTTAACTTCTGATGGGCTGAGGACATCTTCTTTTTGGGGTCCTTTCCCTTTAAGAAAGCTAACTGATCCCAAGGATTCTAGTTCTGCACGTATCCTTCTACCTCTTTCTTTGGTATCAACCTTTGCAGAGAAATCCAAGATTTCTTTGCCAGATAAATAGCTCTTCTCATACCTGGCTGATCCTCCTGGGTCTGAGACAATTTGAATTGTTCCCAATAGCTCACTTGCTCTTTCACTAATACCTTGCCTCTTTCCTCCTTGGTTGAGTCCAGCTGAGGTGGCATAGGAGGACTGGTATTGTCCTGGGATAACTTGTTGGGCAATGGGTGGTTCTCCAAGGCTCTTTTGATTGAGTTGGTGGCTGCGGTTGTTTCTGTTGTTGGCCCGTGTGACGCTATGGTCACAGGTTTGAGCCCCCTCATTGCGCTTGCAACTGGAGTCCTTGCGCGTACAGGTTCCTCCAGGCAGAGATCCATACAATGGGGCCCTACCTGTTGCACGGGTGTTGCGCCTGTTTTGGGAAATAGCACCAAAATAAATTAGTAAGTCTCAGCCCCCCACTTGTCCGTATCTGCCTTGCAGGCCGTCAATTTCCTGCCCTGCAGGTCCTCCCATGCTTTTGCCTGCCTGGCCCGTGCCCGTAGCCCCAATCACCCTGACCTATTTCCCTGAACTAGCTTCCCACAAACCTGGTTTGGCTGGCTCCTTTTTTGGGTCCGTATTTGAGTGGGCCGCAGCCTGCCACATCCACTCAAGCCTGACCCATGCCCATTATTCTGAGCCCCATGGTGCCTACTGCTGAGACTGTGCGCATCCAAGTGCTAAGCCTGACCTACCAAATTCTGAGGGCACCCACTGTTGCATGGTTCCCAATCCAAGACTATATAACAATGCCACACCGCACGCAGCTGTGAAAACCTGGGGACGTCAAGAACAAATGCTCATCTACTGACAGCTAGGTACCGCCAGAACATGCTACAACCTGCATGTATAAATCATGCATATTTAACAAGTTGAATGATGGATAGAGGTATTTTGGAAACCTTAGAATTCTGAATAAAAAATATGAAAATCAATACCTAAAGCAAATAAATTTTGAGAAACAATGATGAAGGATGTCAGATAAATGTAATTTTGAAATATTTATGAACCACAAAACATGCCAACAAGTTAATCAAAAAAGTCTTAAAAATCACCAAAAAAGTGCAGAAGATGGCTTAGAATCCAAAAATATCCACTTCCACCCAAGGTACTCAAAAGAAAATAATACAAAATGATGAAATATTCCTGAACTGTAAAAATAACAAATTAACTTTTAAACAGTTCCTGATAATTATTTCACATAAAAATATGGCACAGACAATTTTAGAAAATTGAAAGCACCAAAACTACATTCCAATCTAGCCCTGACCAGCCGGCTAGCCTCAGCCCCCAAGCACAACCCTCTCTACCTGCGCTGAGTAGTTCTTACTACCTCAAAAGGTATATAAACCACCCTTTTGGATGGTTTCTAACCCCAGTAATTTTTAATAATCAATTTGGAACCCTTGCAATCCAATACAAAGTGTTTATATAAGATAAACAAGTGATTTATGGCCTCAGTCTGATAGTATAGCTGTTAATTCTAACCTCACCATGAATTCCATTGAAGAATATTAGCAATATACCCAACAATTGTCCTGAAACTCTTTCAACTGTGAATTTCTGCAAGTTTATTGGAGTGCCTGCTTAGAGTAGTAAGTTATCTCCTCCTTGTTTCCATGCATAAGTGCTGTGAGACGGACGTTCCACCCATTTCCCTTGGGTAAACCCCTTTTGAATAATCAATTAGGACCTCATTGTCCCAAGGTCTTTACATGGTTCAAAAGAGCCCCTTGAAGAGAGGTTCTTTCAATAAAGATCCCCTGTTTTTATGAACTGTGGCCTCTCTACAAAAATATATATAAACCATTTGTAACCAAACCAAACCATCCAAACTGTGCACTTGCTATTGACCAATCATTGTGAGCATTTTACATATTTTCTTTGAATTATTATTGTTCCAACACCAATATCACTTTTTGAAGCTAAAGGAGGCAAAATTCCCTGTATCAACTGTTATAATTATGGCCAGCAATTATCTTAGGAAAATGAGCATTATTTAAAGAAAAAGAAATTCTGGACACCATGTGTCAATAATTGCTTGATGGGCTCTCACAATGGGGTGACACGTTGGAAGATATTGTTGATGAATTTGATTGGATGGTGAATGGATGGATGGAAAACATCAGGGAGAAGATCTCCTTAAGTACAAAATATTGGCCTCTTGTGAGCCCATGATACAACACGCCAAAAGGCAATTTTTCCTCCCCAAAATAGCTCTACAGGCTCTACAGGCCTTGTTACTTGGTTTGGGCTACATCAGCCCACATGGCATCAGTCCCTGCACCCTTACAACCAGCCTATTATGGTTTTTTCTGGTGTTTCCACCTCAATGGCGCTGACCCAGCCCCTTAGATGTTCAAAACCCTGGCTTGTTGTCTGTTAAAACCAGCCCTGTTACTTATCTTAGCACCTGTACAGCCCTGGCCCCTCATATGGGCCAGGTGGGACCCAGGACTCACCTGAGTCCAACCAAAATCTCACTTGGGGGGGGGTGTAACCGGCAGACATGCCGTCCCCCCCCCCCTCTTTCCCTCAAATCCCTGGAGGGGGCGGTCAAATCCCCCTCTCAGGGGCCCTGGGGGTTGATACCCCCAGGGCATTGCTACGATAAGTGGGCTGGGGGGTGGTCAGGTCCCCTCAGCCTGTTGCTCCTCCCCCTTGGTAAAAAAGGGGGGGGAGCGCCCCTTCCATGGTGGGGGGGGCGTGGTCAATCCCCCCCCCCACCGCCAGTTGCCTCAATTCAACTGGCCTTGCCATCTCCTTTGGTGGGGGGTGATCAAGTCCCCCCCACCAAGACCAGTTGCCCTTTGAAACCGTTTGCTGGCTGGTTTCAACCAGCCAGCCCTCCCCCTTGCCCTTGCAATGGCAAGTAAGGGGAGTGGGAGGAGCCGGGACCACCAGCCCTGCGGCCGCCACCCAGCATGGCAGCCACAACAACGCCCCCGCGCGGGCCGTCGGGCCCCATAGATGGGCCAATGGCAAAAAAAGCGGCCCCAAGCAGGCTGCAAAGCAGGCAGCAGCCCCAACCGGGCGGCGGTCCCAATGGGCCCCTCCAAGCCCAAAACCTGAGACAAACACACTTTGGCGGGCCAGCCCGTCTGGCCAAGTATGTCAAAAATAAACCTTGGGCCCAATTCTGCCCATACAAGCCCATCTGGATGTATTTGTCCATATACCTCACCAGGCCCGGTAGGGCCCGTGTACCAATGAGCCTGTTTCAACGTTTTGAGGCCAGGTTCCCCAAATCAGTGACATCCACACCGGCCCGTATGGTCCATGTGAGTTTCCAATGGGCCAGAAAGGCCCATATGTGCATCCCATTTGGATTGCACTTATACATAGCACACGCATAAGTGCATACGTATTTTAACATCAACAAGCTGAAATTCACTGTTGCACTTGCACCCAGTGACACAGGTCCCTTTTAAAGCTGAAGGCTTCCACTAAACTGTGGATGTAAGCCCAGCATTGGTGGTCCAAACTACCATTGATCTGAAATGTTTGAATTGTATGAAAAGATCAATGAGGACGGATTTTACTTGGACAATGAATGGTTGATGCCTCAAGTTGATGAGAGAGATTTATTGAGAGTACCAAGGGAGGATGAATTTTTAAATGCTTGATTGGATGAGTTGATGGAGTAATGCATCTTGATCCTAGGGCTAGGGACAATTGGGAGATGGTTGATTGACCAAGCTAGAGGAGGAGTGGGTGGTACATGGTGACATGTTAAAGCTGAGATAACTCAAGACCAAGGGAGGGGTTCATGTGGGGCTTTAGGGGGGATCAATTGGATGTGAAGGAGGGAAATATTGGATGCACAGAATCAAAAATGAGAGGATGGATGAAAATTGAGGTAGGATGAGCGGGGATGATAAATTAAAAAAAGAAGGGATAAAGAGTGATATAGTATACTAGAAAAACCCAAATTATTTCCAGGTAACTCTGATACGCCTGATTTTAATAAGTGGGTTTTTAGATTTTTTAATTGCAGGTTCAAAATGGCAGATTTGGCTGAAACCTGGAATTAAAAAAATGGCGGATTGGCTAACTCTGACATTCCCTAATATTTCATAGTACTTGCAAAACTATCAATTGCATTCATTGTCAATTATTGTGTAGGAATATTTTTAACTTTTGTTCATCTTTTGAGGGCTTAATTCATGGCTTCATATGCTTCAAATAAAATCTTTCTTTAGGCAGGAAAATGGATATACAGCCTAAAAACAGAAAGTGAAGTAGCAAAAAAATTGAATCAAAAAACCTGAAACATGTCTCTAGAGAAGCTACCCATCCTGCATCCCTGAATTAGTCTTTTTAAGCCAAATTTACACCAACACCAACAGTAAGAATATCATAGCACTTATTAATTTAATTATATATTTATGAAACAGTCATTATTCCTCCACATATCTCTGCATTGATGTGGCATTGGTCATTGGAAAAATTTAAGGGTTTGAGAAACCCCAGAGAAGTCATAAACATAAAAGTTTTTATGATTCCTCCTCAGTGAATGAATTGGTAAATTCTGGTGTCTTCTATACTTTTTCACTGACAACAAAGGCGAGATAGAAAGGAACTTGAATGAAAAAACTCTCCAATATGCCTCTGGAGGAGCTTCCTGTATTTCATCCCTAATATAGTCTATTTCATCCAAGTCTGCACCAACATCAAAATTAACACAATCATGGCCCTTATAAATGTATTTGTAGGTTGTTAGATTTCAATCTACTTGGCAATGACATCTAAAACAAGTAGGAAATTTGTAAGTATGAGTGTATGTACCTGTGACACACATAACCATATGTCCTGAGTTCCTAAGCCCAGTGACACCAATTCTTAAGAATATTACCCAACCAGAAACCAACCAAAACTTGAGTCCTGCCCCATAAATATATAGATTAGAGAGTCTCCTCCAAGTCATTAGATCCCCCCTCTCTTCCATTTAACTATGTTGAGGGTCTAATACCGTAAGCAGATTCTAATTAATCATCATCAAAAACTTTACATTTTTTTCATAATTTTCTCATCACTTTTCCCATTTCATTTTGAACAGTCAGGATCCTTTTATAAGGGAGTTATAAATACACCTTAGACAGCAGCTAAGATGTATCACTAAAAATTGTCGTAATTATGTGTTAGTGTCAGCCGCCTGGACTCCAAGATCCTTTCTATCCTTTTTCTACCAGGAGTGATAAAATAAATAATAAATATATTGTTCAATATATGCAGCAAAAATCCATCAAAGATTTGGATAAAGCTTATTGCAAGGTTAATTGGTTTGGATATGGTTTATTGTTCCAAATCAACATAGATAAATTGATTGTTGAATATTTTTATAGAGGGGCCACAATTATATTGGGGATCTTTAACACCTCTCTTCAGAGAATTCAGTATGAAAACACTTAGGCCTGGTTCCTTTGGAACCTTGAATTTATTTTCTTAAAGAATATTTTGCCAAAAATAATATGTATGTAAAATACACATTGGAGTTGCAGGCTTTTTTAACCAAGCTGACACAACAGAGAAAGGATTATAAGACTCATTGGTATTTTATCAAATAATATGGGTACCTTTTTGGGACGTGAACTGATGGGTTAAACCTGTATGCTGGGTTTATAAGGTTGTTCAGCAGTTTAGATTGATAAAAAGGGTGGGGGAAGGATATTATTAATCAGAATAAAGCAATAAATCACTAAACTATCTCTTATGAGTATTTTAATACCTTTGCACGTTTTCTGGATGTAAATATAACTGGGTCTCTGGTTATCAATATCCTCAAAAGAGCTCTTTATTTATAGCTTTTTGAGTACCAATATTGTCCTTCTGAGGTGTACAGGGGCTCAAAGAGACGGACACTGAGGCTAGCGGGGTAACCAGTGGTAGCCTGTCACGTTTCCTTGGTGCAGTAGAATGGCTAGAATCTAATTCCACAGGGTATGGGAATTATTATACTTTATAATTGATGTTGGGACATGTGAATAACAATGATCAGTCTTTTTATTTATTATTTAATTAATTAACCTTAGTAAATGTTCCCAGTAAGTTAATAATTATTTTAATAGAAATTTGTACGGATATTCTGATTTCAGGTGAGTTCTCATTATGTATTAAATATTTGGAGTAAATTCATGATATTGATTTTACTCTTTATTTTTGAAATTCAGTTGATTTACTAAAATAATTACTTAAAAATGTAAGTCATGGGTATTCATGTAATAATTTTACATTTTAAGTTTTCTTAGTATGTCAAAACAAAATTTTGATGTCTAGAAATTCTAATAATAGTATAGTAAAGTATTTTAATATATTTTTAGAATTAGTCATTATCTTATTTTTGATATTATTGGTACTTTAAATTATGTTTAATAAAAAATACGTATAAAGGTTATTTAGATATTTTTATATAAGTTTATGAATTTTTAGACTATCTACTATCCACGGGAACATTTATTCCATATGTAGAATGTTCCCGTGTAAGGTTTAGCATGTTTACGCAGTACCTAGGTTTCTCAGGCCGCCTGTCACTTTGTTAACCCGTAGTCCCGCAGCTGCATACTTGTCAGAGGCCCCAGGCTGTGTACACGGCTTTGACAGAGTGAAATTGCCGTAGCGCAGCCGCGCGCGGGTGTATTGGCTGCCCCGGCTGCGTGTGGGAATTGTGACAGAACATGTTTGTCAGCTTGCTACTATATACAGAGCAAAACTGTCAAATAGTAACACAAAATATGAAGAATAAGAAGACTTCAATTAAAAATATATGGAGTAAGAAATCCATGAATATTATTACAGGAATGGATTCCTCACCCATAATTAGGTAGGGTCACTCACTGACCCCACCCTTGAATTCCAAGTCCTTATATTTTTAAAATAATTAAAAGGAAAAGTACTAAAAATTAAGACACCTGTATGGCACTTTTTGGCCATTCTAAAATTTCACGCGTATTGTCACGTATAGGGTTTACACCTAAAATTTACTCAGAATTGAGGTTTTGTGTATATTTTAGGAGTTACACGCGGAAATGTGTTATGTCACAATTCCTGCGCGCAACCCCGCATCATTATATAACCCTACGTACTAGCAGCAGCAGGATCCGGCGTACTAGAGACCCGCGCGCAGCTGATTCTACCAAGCACGCAGAGGATCCTACCCCGCGCGCATCTGTACTACTGATCCCCGCGCCTGGATCAGTTGTGAATAATCTGACAACTAGGTACCGCTCAGAAGAGCTACAACCTAGTTAGGGTTGCCTAGTATATGTAACAAACAGACATATGCATTACTAATAATCTAAAAAGATCAAAACTCAAATAAAATTAATGAAAATTAAGTTTTAAAAATTTTTTAATAATTAATTAAAGATGAAGGACTACCACGTAAACCATGGATCTTGATCTTTGAAGACCACAAAACACTACAAGAAGTGTTCATAAAAATTATTAAAATTATATAAATGATCAGCAGATAATGAAAAATCAGTAAACATCCACATCTGCACGCTTTAAAGCAATATGAATAGTACAAATGATGGATGAGTCCAGAATGATCAAATTTACCCCATAACAGATTAACAGATCCTGTGGCTAAAATAGTAAAGAATTCCAGCAGATCTAAGGACAGCTGATTGACAGCAGCAAGTGGACGTGCTAACCTTGCCCTGACTGGCTTGCCAGCCTCAGCCCACGAGCAGAACCCTTGCTACGTTCCCTGAGAAGACCAAAATCACCCCAAAAAGGTATTTATACAGACCTCTTTGGATCCATTATTCCATCATCAGTTTACCAGGAATTATTTATTATCAATCAGACACCGTGTCATTTTTAATCAAGTGCTTATATGAAGATAAGCAAGTGATTTATGACTTTGTCTGCAGTAGTATTATTTTACCTTTATAACCAATCAACCATTGAAGTTTAGTCAAGCAATCTACCCCATCTGCTCTGAAACCCTTCCAATTATTCCAGGATTTTCTGGTTAAAGTGCTCAGAGTGAGTGTTACCCTTCCTGTCTAGGCCGCTTGTGCTGTTAAGCCAGGCCATCAGTGGAATAAGTCCTTTCTGAGGCACCCATATTTATTCCAAGGTTCTTCAAAACTGCCTAAGGAGGCCCCTTGAAGAGAGGTTGCTAGTCTGTGAAGATACCCAGTAGTATAATACTGTGGCCCCTCTTTTATATTATATTGGAAACAATTTAATACCAAACCAATCAAACCTTGCAATGGCTCTTATTTGAGCTTCTAAGTGTTAATTATTGGAATGATAATTATTATTATCATTCCAGCACTTTTATCACTCTCTGTAGCTAAAGGACTGCAAGGTTCCTGGTATCAGAGAGCTGAAAATGTTTCTGTCTGTAACTCCTAAAATATACACAACACCTCATTTCTGACTGAATTTTAGGTGTGAAACCTATACGTGACAATACATGTGAAATATTTAATTGGCCAAAAAGTTTAATAGTGGTGCCGTTGTATTTTTGTCTTTTTTTCTTTAATTATTTAAAAATATAAGCAGTTAGATTTCAAGGGTGGGGTTAGTGAGTGACCCTACCTAATTTTGGGTGGAGAATCCATTGTGTTAATAATATTTATGGTTTTTCTACTTTTTCTTATGTTAATTTTATTATTATTATTTTTATGTTATTTCTTTTACTTTTGCAGCTTGCTCTGCAATAGTAGCAAGTGTCAAAACTGCCCCTGGCGTGCAAGGGGCTGAAGGCACAGGCACTACTGCTCACAGAACTCAGGATAGAGATAAGAGGTTGATTGCAAATGAGGAGGGGATGTAGAGTAAGGACAATGATGAGGAGATGAGTCCAGGAGTAAGGCTCTGAAGGATCTGATGAGGGAATCCTGTAAGAGTAACACCAGAGGGATAGGTGAGGTGAGTAAAGTAGGCTGGTTGGCTTTCTTGTGCTGAGATGACACCTATTGGATGAGGGGATAACCAATAAGAAGTAGTATACTAATTCCTTGGGGGAATTAGTCTAAGGGGAGAGGAGTGGCCAGTATATGTGAGAGCTGAGAGGAGGCTTTGATGATTGGATTACTGGTGCTGGGTTGGGAGGTCCATGGCATTACATGTGTACGAATTGGGTTGAAGGTTGCAGATTGACAGATTGAGTAATGGGCCTGTCCAGGAAGGTCATGTACTGAGCTGGAGTATGGGTTGTCCAGCCAGGAGTATGTACTATGGTTTTACTGTATGTACTTCTCATGCTAGATAGGTTTTGAAGGAGAGATGAGGATGCACCAAGCCATAGAGAGGTAGAGGGTGTGCCTGGGAGATTACCTAAAGGCTGCAGGATATGCAGGGGGATACTTCAGGATGTTCAGTAGTGGAGTGTGATTGAGCTGGGCTGAGGTTGGCTGAGGGCTGAGTAAGCCGGAGGAGACTGAGTCAATTTGGTTATGACAGCAAGCTGACAGTTAGTCTTACAACCTACTACTGTGAACAATCCCATTGCGCAACTACAATTGCTTCCATTTGACTATGAGGGGGATCTCATACCTCAGGAGCCTTCTATACGGGGGTGATCAATACACCTTAGCCAGCAGCTAAGACGTATAACTATAAATTTTTTTCATTAGGTGAGCCTTTTATACAGGAGTGATCAATAAGCCTTAGCCAGTGGCTAAGACTTATCACTATAAATTTTTTTTCATTAGAAATCCATTCATTTACATGGTAGAAAGAGAATCAATCCAACAGGGCACCTGTTCCACGCTCACCCACTTCCAGCCCAGTACCCACTTTAAAACTAGTGGGCGCATCAATCAGTCCTAATGTTACCCAATTCACCACTCAAGCATATTTCAGAGAATCAACCTCCTCTACCTTGGTAGACCCTGAAACAAGCAGACTTTGATACACCCTACAGCAAGAAGTTATCAACCTATTATATAAACTCTCAATCTCAGTCAAGCTCCATGATGGAAACTATGCCATGTGGGCTAATGCATTCACCCTATCACTAGAGGCCATCAAGCTCAAACAATACTTATCAGACAACAGCATTATCCCAAAGAACCAATCCACCCTCCATCATGAAGCAACCAAAAGGGTACTATGCTCATCGCCACTCAGCCAAATAGATCACCAGAATTGCAACCGTTTAAACTCAAGATTTCAAACATTGGCCAAATGAAAAAATAATACAGTCCAACTCAAATTTGGAATGCATTGAAGGACTTCCAATTAAAAAAAAACTAGCCATAACATCTTTGATCTACAGAAGCAATTGTGCTCAGTCCAAGAAGGAACAAACACATCACTCCAACACCACATTGACAAATTTTAGAACATAAAATCTTGAATCTCAAAGTCTGGAGGTAATGTTTACAATGAAACCCTCTTCTTTTTACTCCTTCATTCAATACATCCAAGGTAGGCAAGCAATTTCAGGTCCATCACCAGATTTGTAAAAACCCTCACCTATATGCAGTTATTTGAAGAGCTCCTTAAACAAAAAAAATTCTCCCCCAAAAACCAACAAATTTCTCAGAATAATGAAGAAGCAAACTTAAGTAAAGCCAAAAATCCAAAACCTCAATCTACCAAAGAGACATGCCTTGGTTCTCATAAACCAAGCCAATTTCATGCCAGAAATGAAAACTTGAGAATAGCTGGGATTGAAAAATAGATCTGCTCTGGTGAATGGAAGGGCAAAATTGCAGAATGGTACCCCTCAAACTGCTCAGAAAAGCGCCTTCAATCATAATTTAACCTATTGAAAATCATTCTAAGCTACCCAGAAACAATGCAACCAATGTGCCTCTATCAAAAAATTGGTACCAGAAAGAACATCATCCTATTTGATACAGAAGCCACACAGCACATGTTAAATAGTCTGGACTACTTTGAGAAAAAAGGATAATCTGAAGTAACAGGGGTAGAATTAAAGCTAGCCAGCGGAGGCATTACCTGTCAGCTTGCTACTATGTTGAGAAGAACCTGTCAGAGCAACAAAAAACTATAAAAAATATAAATATCTAAATTAACAAAAGAAGGAGTGAGAAATCCATAAATATTATTGAAGAAATGGATTCCTCACCCAAAATTAGGTAGGCTCACTCACTGACCCCACCCTTGAAATCCAAGTCCTTAAATTTTTTCAAATAATTCAAAAGAAAAGTACTAAAAATGACAACACCACTATGGCACCTTTTTGCCATTTTAACATTTCACACATGTTGCCACATATAGGGTTTACACCTAAAATTCACTCAGAATTGAGGTGTTGTGTATATTTTAGGAGTTAAACACGGAAATGTGTTATGTCACTATTCCCGCGCGCAGTCCTGCATCATTACATACCCCTACGTACTCATGGTAGCAGTCTTCCAAATACAATAGACCCGCACACAGCCATTTCTGCCACGTATGCAGTGGATCCCACCCCGCGCGCATCTGAACTGACTGATCCCTGCGTCTGGATCCTTTGTGACTAATCTGACAACCAGGTATTGCTCAAAGGAGCTAAAACCTAATTAGGGTTGCCTGGCATATGTAACAAGTTGTCATATGCATTAGTAATAATCAAAAAGGATCAAAACTTGTACATTTTTTAATAATAAATTAAGATCAAAGATTACCACTTAAATCATTGTCTCTGATCTTTGAACACAACAGACCACTACAAGGAGTGTTCATAAAAATTATTCAAAATTTTCTACGTGATCAGACAATGATGGGCAATCAGTAAACGTCCACATCCAATCACTTTAAAAAAATACTAATAGTAAAAATCAAGGATGAGTGCAGAATAATCAAATTTACACCATTGTAGATTGACAGATCCTGTGACTAAAATAGTACAGAAATCCAGCAGATCTAAGGTCAGCTGATTAACAGCACCACGTGGACAGGCTAATATTGCTCTGACTGGCTTGCCAGCCTCAGCCTATGAGCAGAACCTTCTCTACAAGCCCTGAGAAGCTCAAAATCACCCAAAAAAGGTATTTATACAGACCTCTTTGGATCCATTATTCCATTATCAGTTTACCAGGAATTATTTATTTTCAATCAGAAACCGTGTCATTGTTAGTCAAGTTTTTATGAAGATTCTAAGCAAGTGATTTATGACCAATTCTGTAGTATTATTATTCATTTCTTAAAACCAATCAACCCTTGAAGTTTAGTAATGCAATCCACCCCATCTGCTCTGAAACCCTTCCCATTATTGCAGGATTTTTGTGATAAAGTGCTCAGAGTGAGTGTTTCCCTTCCTTTCTAGGCCAGTGGGCTTTCATGCCCGGCCATAAGTGGAAAAAGCCCTTTCTCAGGCACCCATCTTCATTCCAAGGTTCTTAAACTGCCTAAGGAGGCCCCTTGAAGAGAGGTTGCTTTGTCTGTAAAGACCCCCAGTAGTATAATACTGTGGCCCCTCTTTTATATACATATTGAAAACCTTTCATTACCAAACCAATTAAACCTTGCAACTGCTGTTATTATATTATTTATTTGAGCCTTCAAGCATTTATTTTTGGAATAATAATAATTATTATTATTCCAGTATTTTTATCACTCTCTGTAGCTAAAGGACTGAAAGGTTCCTAGTATCAGAGAGCTGACATTACCTTACCTATTGTGGGAACAGGACCTGCAGTCATCCAAGGGGAACGTAAACTTCCAATAATATTTGAAAATTTGCTGTATGTCCCTGAATTATACAAAAATATTATTGTTGGATGCATACTCCCCCAGGACCAAATTAACATCAGCAAAAATGGACCTCAAGTCAAGTTAAAGAATCAGGACATGCGGCTATTAAAGTGACACTTCAAAAAATACCTAATGTGAAATCCGATGATTTGTATTTTGAGGTAGGACCAGCTGATTCTGGTAACAAGGCATGAGAGTAAATAAAAGAGACAAGACAAGAAGACTTGAGGTCTTGAGGAGAACCTAACCGGATGAATGGCACAATGGTAGTGAGAGGCTGACGACTAGATAGGACTGAGATAGTAGGGCAAGGACAAGAAAAGAACAAGGAGAAACAGGCTAGACAAAAAAATCAGAAACAGTAGAAACATAGATTCAGAAAGATGTCGTCTCACAGCTAGACAAACTGATCAAAACTTGAGAGGGGTCTTGAAGGCAAATATGGCAAGGCGATACGATGATTGAAGTGAACAGAGTAGGGTGAGTTGGAACTTGAGGTGGAAATGGTGGAGATTGATTGATGGAGGTGGAAACTTGGGACAGATGATGGAGAATAGGATTGAGAGAGATAGAGAGAGGAATGAGGAAGAAATGGAAAGAGAGCGATGGAAGCGGAGGAGACAAAGAGATCAGGAAGAAGGGAATGAGTGAGGATTGAATGAAGAAGGACAAAACGGGTGAGAAGAAATAGTGAGAAACAAAGTGAATTTGAAGTATTCGCACTCTTGCGCGTGTCAGTGAAGAAAGAAAGCGTTTGACAACACTCCGCCGTGTCTAGTTGTGAGATGACATTAGAGATGAAGTGAGGAGTTCAACTGAAGGTTTGATGGCTGGTTTGGTAAGGGCGTCGGCTAGCATGTGGCCTGACGGTATTAATTGAGTTATGAGAAGATTCTTGTCGCGTTTTTCTCGGAGCCATTTGATTTGAGTGTTGATATTTTTGAGAGCTCCATGGTGGGAATCTAAGGTTACTAAATCATTTAGAGCTTTGTTGTCAATGTACAAAAAGTGAGTGAGTTTAAGATTGGGATTGAGTTCTTTGGTGAGATTAAGGAGCCAAAGTTTTTCTTGAGTTGCGAGGACCAGAGCCTTGAGTTCTCCTTCAGTGGACGAGAGGGATACAGTGGTTTGAAGTTTGCTATGCCAGGAAACGGGAAAACCATAGAGTAGTAGAAGATAACCAGAATGACTTTGTCGAGTTTTTGGATCATTGCCACCGTCGGAATCACTGTAGCATTCAATATCAAAAGCGAAGGATGAGGAGTGAAGTTTAAGAGCTAAATCTTTGGTGGCATTGACGTATCTCCACACACGCTTGGCTTCATTCCAATGGGATAAACCTGGCTTGTTATTAAAAAGAGAAAGACAAGAGACGGAATAAGAGAGATCAGGGCGAGTTCTACTAGCAATATAGTTAAGGAAACCGGTAGAGGTGCAAAAGTTTATGTTCAGGTTGAGAAACTTTTGATGATCTTCATCGGAGGCAGGTTTGAATTTAATGTTTGGTGTTAGAGGGGTGCTAATAGGCTTAGATTCCGTCAATCCAAGTTCTTCTAAGGCGGTGCTGATGTGGTTGGGTTGATGCAACAGGGGGGATCCCGATTTGGTTTGAATGAAGTGGTTGCCTAATATTTTGGAAAGGGGACCCTTGTGAGAAATGCTGAACTTCTGCTTGATTCTAGAGGAAAATTCTGATGAATTGCCGATTATCAATAGATCATTGACGTATACAAACACATAGAGGGACTGAGAATGGTTGATTTAAAGGCATGGATCAGCAGAGGACACGCTGAACCCATCTTCGATTAACCACCCTTTCAGGGTGTCGTACCAGCTCTTTGGAGCTTGCTTTAGACCGTAGAGTGCCTTATTCAGTTTGAGGTAGGGAAATGAGCAGTTGTAGCCTTCAGGAGTCTTGATATAGATTTCCCCGTCGAGAGGGGCATGAAGAAAAGCGGACTTAATGTCCATTTGTTGTAAAGAGAGTTTGTGATGAAGTGCAAAGATTAAGAGAGCTCGGAGAGTGACTATAGAGCCAGTAGGAGCGTAGGTTTCACCGTAGTCAAAGAATTCAATTTGTTTGAAACCCTGTACACAAAGTCTGGACTTAAATTGAATGCCGTCGTTGTCAGGATTATCCTTGATTCTATAGACCCATACGGTAGTAAGTGCCTCTTTGCCTTTGGGCAACGTCGAGCAGCCTTCCCAGACTTTCAGGAGTTTGATACCATTTGTCTCTCTCTTCATGGAATCGATCCAGTGATCTTTGTCAGGGGATTTTAACACATCCGGATAATTCTTGGGGACAACTCTCGTGATGAAGCCATATCATTGGGGTTTCTGAATGATCGACCGGTCACGGAGTGTGGAAATTTTGGGAGGAGCGGATTAGATAAGTTTTTGTTCAATCAGTGAATGGTCTTGAGATTTGGATGAAGAGGAGGAGTCGTTGTCAGAATAGTTTGAGAAACGTGTAAATTCATTTTTAGAGTGATTAGATTTGGAACAGGAAGCGTTGTTATTGGAAGGGACAGAGGAATTGTTGGTTGAGGTTAAAAGATCTGTAAGTAGATCGTCGTCCTTGAGAAGTGAGTTGAATGGTGATTTGGATAGAAGTTTGGGATCATCAGATTTGAAATTTTCAAAAATTGTTACATGCTTTGAGCGTATAACATGTTTAGTGGAGGGACAATAGACTCTATAGGAATTCAATTGGGTATCAAAACCAACCAAAATTCCTTCAATCCCTTTTTCCTCCAATTTTGAGCAATTGAAGGTTTGATTTAAGACAATTTTTTTTGAGCCCAGGGTCTTTATGAGATTGAGTTTGGGTTTCTGACCAGACCAGAGTTCAAATGTAGACAGTTTAGTCTTGATAGAGGGAAGAAAATTTAGTATGGTACACATGCTGACCAGGATCTCATCCCAGAGTTCAAGTGGAATATTCATGTTGATCATTGAGGTCCTGGCAGATTCTAGCAAGGTAAAATTTCCCCTTTCGGCCACTGGGTTGTGTTGTGGCGTATAGGGTTCAGAGGTTGAATGGGCAACGCCATTTTTATTAAAGAAAGTGGAGAGCTTGTGATTGAGGAATTCTCCGCCGTTGTCAGAGTGAAACTTCTTCAGCATACAACCGAATTGATTTGCATGGAGTTTAACAAATTTTATTACTTCATCACAGACATCAGACTTGAGTTTGATGGGAATACAGATCTTGAATTTGGGGAAATCATCAGTGAGAAGGAGAAAATATCTGAATCCAGATTGAGAAATGGGATTGATGGGTCCGCAGACATCAGCGTGTATGAGTTCAAAGACTTCTTGACTTTTGGGAAGATGTTTATTGAACGGTAATTGATGGATCTTTCCTTTGGCACACAACACACAGTTGATTTGATCCCATCGGATATTTGGGAACTCCTTTGACATTAACTTGGTCTGATCTGCATGTGGGTGTCCAAAGCATTGATGAAGTGAGGAGAGAGAGAGAAAAGAGTAGGCTACTTTGGGCAAGTTGGAGGTGTTCTCGTGAATAAACATTAGGTTGTCCTCAATAGTGCCGCTGAGAATAGGCCTTCCTCTGAATGATACCCCAAATTTTCCAGTGTCCATGAGCGTTAAGGAGCAACCTTGACTGATCAGTTGTCCCAGAGAAACTAGATTAATAGCAAGGTCAGGAACAAAAAGTGAGTTCCTTAGTTTCAGAGAAGCGTGGAGAGTATTCAGCTTAGCAATTCCGATTCCAAAAGAAGAAACGGAAGCATCAGGTTTCCCAGTGTGTATCTCAGAGTCATCAGGCAAGAGTTTCTCAAAGAATTTGGGATTTTTGAACCTGTTGTTTGAAGCTCCCGAATCGAGGAGAATTCAATGTTGGTCCAGGGCACGGGAGTGAGTCATGGCGAACATGTAAGTTAGATGGGCTGATGGACCACTTCCTGTTGGAGTGTTGTTAGTTTTGCTGTTTTTCTGGGATACATCCTTGTTGGGCCAAAGATGAGGGAACAATTGCCAACAGTTGTTCTTGTGATGATTTGCTCAAGGATTATGCCAATTAGATTTACAGCAAAGTATTTTGGTCTTATTGACCAATGCCAATGCGTATGTGCCAGTTGCCACCTCCTTTTTGATCTGATTCAGATGTCTAAGCACGAGATCACCATCAATACGAGTTTCGCCAAGAGAGTGGGTGATGGTGGTCTTCAGATGTTCTAGCTCAATAGGAAATTTATACAAGATTAAATACGCTATTATATTGTCGTCCATACAAATGCCTATCTCGGAAATTTGAAGCAAACATGCTCTCACTTTGGTGATGAACTTTTCCACTTGTCTGGGGTTGAATTGGAGATTGAGAAAATTAAAGAAAACTCGAGATCTGTTTGCGGTTTGTGAGGAGGCATAAAATTTGTTGATGGATTTCCAAAGATCAATTCCATTGTTCAGATGGTGTTCCTTTACACAATTGATATACGTCCTATTTTCCAGTTTGGCCAAGATATAGCCAAAAATTTCCAGATTTGTTTTGACGGGACATTTGTCTGGTTCAGGGTTGTTCAGCCAGTGGGAAATGCCTTTAAGGGAAAAGATGGTGAGTATCTTAGATCGCCAGAGTGAGAAATTTGATTCATTGAGATTAGGAATGGAATTGGTGAGTGCCTTCAGAAGAGAATTGTTTGAATCCGCTGGTCCAGGGGAAGTCATGATGAGTTGCCCGGTTAGCTCAGTCGGTAGAGCGTTTGGCTTTTAACCGTGAAATCCGATGATTTCTATTTTGAGGTAGGACCAGCTGATTCTGGTAACAAGGCATGAGAGTAAATAAAAGAGACAAGACAAGAAGACTTGAGGTCTTGAGGAGAACCTTACCGGATGGATGGCACAATGGTAGTGAGAGGCTGACGACTAGATAGGACTGAGATAGTAGGGCAAGGACAAGAAAAGAACAAGGAGAAACAGGCTAGACAAAAAAATCAGAAACAGTAGAAACATAGATTCAGAAAGATGTCGTCTCACAGCTAGACAAACTGATCAAAACTTGAGAGGGGTCTTGAAGGCAAATATGGCAAGGCAATACGATGATCAAAGTGAACAGAGTAGGGTGAGTCGGAACTTGAGGTGGAAATGGTGGAGATTGATTGATGGATGTGGAAACTTGGGACAGATGATGGAGAATAGGATTGAGAGAGATAGAGAGAGGAATGAGGAAGAAACGGAAAGAGAGCAATGGAAGCGGAGGAGACGAAGAGATAAGGAAGAAGGGAATGAGTGAGAATTGAATGAAGAAGGACAAAACGGGTGAGAAGAAATAGTGAGAAACAAAGTGAATTTGAAGTATTTGCACTCTTGCGCGTTTCAGTGAAGAAAGAAAGCGTTTGAAAACATAATGGAGTTCAAAGTTTACCCCAATGTGAGCCCCATTGTTCCCCCCTACCTGATCTCAAAAACTGTCAGCTTCCATTTGCACACACAAACCACAACTTCATACATCAAATGGGGGCATTCAATCACTTCTATTGCAACACAGACCAAAAATTTAATTGCAGAACATGCATAATGTCGGCTCTCTGATACCAGGCACCTTTCAGTCCTTTAGCTCCAGAGAGTGACAAAAATATTGGAATAGTAATAATTATTATTATTCCAAAAATAAACACTTAGAGGCTCAAATAAATAATATAATAAGAGAAGTTGCAAGGTTTAATTGTTTTGGTGATAAAAGGTCTTCAATATATATATAAAAGAGGGGCCACAGTATTATACCACTGGGGGTCTTTACAGACAAAGCAACCTCTCTTCAAGGGGCCTCCTCAGGCAGTTTAAAAACCTTGGATTTGAGATCGGTGCCTTAGAAAGGGCTTATCCACTAATATGGCCGTGCTAAAAAGCACAAGGGCCAAGACAGGAAGGGAGACACTTACTGTGAGCACTTTACCACCAAAATCCTGCAATAATAAGAAGAGTTTCAGAGCAGTTGGGGAGCATTGCTTGATTTAACTTCAATTGGTTGACTGGTTTGAGAAATAAATAACAATACTGCAGAATAAGTAATAAATCACTTTCTTGGACTCTTCATAAGCACTTTACTAACAATGACCCGGTTTCTGATTGATAATAATAATTCCTGGTAAACTGATAATCTCTGAATAATGGATCCAAAGAGGTCTGTATAAATACCTTTCTGGGGTGATTTTGAGCTTCTCAGGGGACGTAGAGAGGGTTCTGCTCATGGGCTGAGGCTGACAAGCCAGTCAGGGCAAGATTAGCACGTCAACTTGGTCCTGTCAATTAGCTGACTTTAGATCTGCTGGATTTCTGTACTATTTTAGCCACAGGATCTTTTAATCTATTATGGCGTACATTTGATCATTCTGCACTCACCCTTCATTTTTATTTTTAGTATTTCTTTAAAGTGATCAGATTTGGACGTTTACTGATTTTTCATGATCTTCTGATCACTTAGATAATTTTCAATAATTTTTCTGAACACTCCTTGCAGTGTTTCATGGTCTTCATAGATCACAGTCAATGATTTACGTGGTAATCCTTGATCTTTGATTTATTATTAAAAATGTTTTAAACTTAATTTTTATTAATTTGATTTCGGTCTTGATCTTTTTAGACTATTACTAAATCATATGACAACTTGTTACATATGCCAGGCAACCCTAACTAGGTTCTAGCTCTTCTGAGCGGTACCTGGTTGTCAGATTAGTCACAATGGATCCAGAAGCGGGGATCAGTCAGTACAGATGCGCGCGGGGTAGGATCCACTGCTTGCATGGCCAAATTAGCTGCGCAAGAGTTTCTAGTACGCGGGAATATTCTACTACAAGTGCGTAGGGATATGTAAGGATGTGAAGCTGCGCGCAGGAATTGTGACATAACAAATTTAAGCGTGTAACTCCTAACATATACACAAAACCTCAATTCTGAGAAAATTTTTGGTTCAAACCCTATATGTGACAACACCTGTGGAATGTTAGAATGGCAAAAAGGTGCCATACTCGTGTTGTAATTTTTAGTAATTTTCTTTCTAATTATTTTAAAAATGTAAGGACTTGGAATTCAAGGGTGGGGTCAGTGAGTGACCCAACCTAATGTTGGGTGAGGAATCCATTTCTTCCATAATATTTACAGATTTCTCACTAATTCTTCTTTTGAATTTAGATATTCTTGTTTAATTTGTTTTTTATAGTTTTGTGTTGCTATGACAGGTTGCTTTTTACATAGGAGCAAGCTGACATTCCCCCACTCCAAGATATATCTATATCTGAAAAAATTTCATGGGCCTAATGCCTTTTGCTGGCTTTGTAGTTCTTTAGGTTTATGGGTCCATTGGGGATATTTTGTTCAGGAAAAAATTCATCTTTATCAGCTTGGGTTTAGTTTTTCAGCATTCCAAAATCTCTAACCATCCTTGACTTATCATTATTCCAAGCTATAATCACTGGGGTAGTGAAATCCACTTCTTCATTGTGTCCTATTTTTTTTAAGACTTGTAAGTCAACCAACTCTTGAATATGAGTTTCCAGAGAAGCTCTAGATTTTGGACTAGAAGGGTAATTAGGTCTCCTGATTTTAAGTGGGTAAGGAGGCTTAATGGTTAGATTTTGAATCATATCTTGCCCTTTGATGTTACCAATGGGGTATCCTTGGTACAGAAAGCATTCTGATTTTCAAAGAATTCTTTTAGGATGTCCCTTTTTTGTTCTTCATTGAGCAGGGAATTCAAAGCTGCTTGAGAGAAGTATTCCTGATTGAAATTCTCTAAGTGTTTTTCATAAGTTGAATCAGACATTTGAGCATTGACATGGAATATTTGGAACTTCTTGTTCCAGTCTCCCCCTATAGTGAAGTATGGACCCTTGCTTTGGAATACATCTATACCATTCAAGCAGAGAGAATCATTTCCAAGGATAATGTAATCACATACTCCATTTTGGAGCACTACAAATTCAATTTTCAGCTTGAGTGATCTTAGCCTGAGGTACTGGTAATAAGTTCAGTTTCCAGTTTGGGTCTTGTTTCTCCAAATAAGTTGAACCAACACAAGAGCAAAAGGCTTCACTGTCCAAGATTAACTTAACAGGGGAACCTTGGATTAAACCAGTAGCGTAGCATTTTTTTTCCAGAAGTGTCACTTTTACCAGTAGAAGTTTCCAGAGTCAGGGTCTTAGCCTCGGAGATGTGGTGAATCTTCATGTTTGGATTCCATTTTTGAGGTAATTTAGAATCCTCATAAACAGAATTTATGTTGAGAGAAGAATCAATACTTCCTTCAATGACATTGATGGGGTTAGTGATCATTAAATCACACTCAGAAAGTTTTCCATCAGTATCATCAAGGTGAGGGTCATGATTATCATACTCTTTTCCTTCAATAAGATTAATCCTTTTACTAGGTAGAGGACAATCAGGTTTTACATGTCCTGTTTGGTTGCAGTTCCAACATACTTTTTCCTTTGACTCTGGAGTCTTTTTGACCTCCAATTTTGTTGGATTAGTGGCAGGGGACTCCTTAATTTGGCAGTATACTCTTCCCTGTCCCTAGTAATTTGTTCCCTGGGGATTCTTTTGACCCTCTTATCAATACCATTCATATCAATAGTCTCTTCCAACACACCTATCAAGGTAGAAATATCAGAATCTATAGGTATCCTGCACCTTACACTGTGTTTGATTTGTCCAGGACATAAGTTGAGAAGTCTTTCATTGACTTCTTCTTTATCAGCATTATGGTAAAAACAGTATAACCTCCTTTTCTGGTCTAAATACCACTTGTGAGTTCTGTCCTTGCATGGATCAAACTGGGAGGTTTCAAAAGTTTTCATCATCTTTATTTTCCAAATCCTGGTACAAAATTGTACTTTGATCAAATCTTTCCAAGAACTCCAGGATTAAGCCACAACTTCTTCCCCTTTATTCATAAACCAATCAATAGCCGCTCCTTAAAACAGTCTGGGCAATCTTACCACATCTATTGCATCAGGGAGTTAATAAGAAGCAAGGGTATAATCAATAAATTTAATGAAACTGACATGGTTTTATTCTCCTTCTAAAGAGAATTTAGGCCATTCAGTAATGAGAGGAAGTAAATTCAAAGCCTGTTCCACTTCAGGAGTAGGACTGGACCTTAAAGATTGATTCCTAGTTTTCCTTGTTCTGGGAGAAACACTAGGAGTACTAGTGAACCTCACAGGTCTAGTTTCTTCCAGGTCAATTACTGGAGATTTAGTAGAATTGACTTTAAGATCTCTGAGATTATTCTTCATTATAACTAACTCCAAATTAAGTTTTTTTTTAATAAATCAATTTTGTTAATCAGATTAGCTGTAGGAGTAGGACTAGTCTTATTAACTTCTTCCTTGAGCTGGTCCATGATTGCAAGAATATATTCTTGAAGAATTGATTGGTTATCATCAATATGTTTCATCAGGTCCAACTTACTAGATTTTATACTATCCTCTATTTGTTGTATTTCTAACTCATCAATTCTCATAGTCTGAGACTGAGTATCAATCACTCTGAAAATACTCAGACTCAATTTGTCCAATTTTTGATAGAATTTTTCAAAGCACTTGCTGATAATAGTAAAATCGTGAGACGCATTTACAGAAAAGTTTTTAAGAGCTTCAACATCTTATTGTGGTACACCTTTTTCCACTTCTGAGCTAGGGATATTATGCTGTCCCAATTTTTTGGGTTCCTTAAACAATGATGGGCTGAGGAACTCTTCTTTTTGGGGTCCTTTCCCTTTAAGGAAGCTAACTGATCCCAAGGATTCCAGCTCTGCACGTAGCTATCTACTTCTTTCTTTCGGATCAACTTTTGAAGAGAATTCTGAGATTTCTTTGCCAAAGAGATAGCTTTTCTAATACCTGGATGATCCTCCTTGGTCTGAGCCAACTTGAATTGTTCCCAATAGCTCATGTGCTCTTTCACTAACACTTTGACTCTTTCCTCCTTGGTTGAGTCCAGATGGGGTGGAATAGGAGGACCGGTGTCCTCTTGGGATAACACTTTGGGCAGAGGGTGGTTCTCCAACGGTCTATTGGTCTAATTGGTGGCTGTGGTTATTGCCATTGTTGTCCCGCGTGATACTATGGTCACGGGTTTGAGCACTCTCATTGCGCTTGCAACTGGAGTCCTTGGGCATACGGGTTCCTCCGGGGCAGAGATCCATATGATGGGACTCTACCAGTTGTGTGGGTGTTGCGCCTGTTTTGATCCATAGCATCAAAAAAATGTGTAAATCTTCTGTCAAAACTTTTGAAAAAGACTTGAAATATAAAAAAATAATATTTTTTGAGTATTTATATTTTTAATAATTTTTTCATATATTTTTTAAATTACTTAAAGTCAAATTCAAGGGTACCAACACTTGGTTGGGATCACAACTGTCCTTGGGGGGTATTCCCATGGGATCTGATTGTGTTCTAATCAGATCTTGGGATAAATCCAAGCGTAAGTCCAAGGGTAAAATGTTGGGGACGTCCTCTAGGAGGTCCAGTTCAATGAGATCACCAAAAACAAAATTCACTGAGATGGATAAAAAAATATGAGTTTAATATTTTTTTTGTATTTTTACGTGTTAAGATGATGTTTTTGCAGAAAAATAATCACTTTTAATAATTTTGGATTTGTCTTTATCTTCAGGATTATTTAGCTTATAAAGATAAAGCTTCCTTTGATAAATTTTACACTCCTTATGTTGCCTTAATAAAGAATTGAAATTGATAATTCTTTCAAGCTCAAGTTCCTTGTCCTTCATAGCTTGCTTTTAATAATAAAGTAAGTTCTCCTGTTGTTGCTCAGGATTTATAATAATAGGGAAAAATTTACAGAGTTTTTCTTCTTTTTTTTGTTTAAGAAGGTTCAAATAATAATTGATCAATTCTCCATTGATCTTAAGATTCACTAGAGAAACAAAGGATCAAAAATATATGTTATAAGTATGTTAACTTATTTTGAAAAAATAAATAGACTGTTCCAAGGAATAAATAATCAAAAAATTAATTATTTGAGGATATTTCCCGGTCAGACCCCCAGTTGTAAGCTCTCTGATACCAGGAACCTTGCATTCCTTTAGCTCCAGAGAGTGATAAAATACTGGAATAATAATTATTATTATTATTCCAAAAATAAACACTTAGAGGCTCAAATAAACAATATAATAAGAGCAGTTGCAAGGTTTAATTGGTTTGGTAATAAATTTTTTTCAATATACATATAAAAGAGGGGCCACAGTATTATACTACTGGGGGTCTTTACAGACACTTAGTTTTTTACAAGTTATCCCTTGAGGGATAATCTGTAAGAAATTAAGGATAATCTGTAAGATTCACCAAATACCCCCCTTTTTTTTTTATTATTGTTTTTTTATTTAATTACTTTTTTTTATTTTTATTTTTTTTCATTTTATTTATTTTATTTTTTTTAGGTAAAACATCACTGATTTATTATATATATCTATTTCCCCAGTAATCTATCATGGAAAATCCTGTAAATTTGCATAGCATGAATCATCTTCTATTTTTTCTTAATTCTCCAACTTTCAAAAGAATAAATGAATCTTTATAGAACCACCTCTTGCATTCAAAGATTCCAATTGATCACTTACTGAATTATTCACACATTTATGGAATGATTTCTTGAAAAATTAGCCATAATTTTTAGCCATAATTTGTAAATAATATGGGTGGGGGACCAAGGAAGAAAAGTTCCACAGGATTTTCACATTTTTCACATTTTATGATTGCAACAAGTGTCTTGCACAAGTCAATACCAGTATTTACAATCATTTTATAAGTAAGAGAAAACAAAACCCATAAGAGAAAAAAAAACCCCTGAGATCAAGCACTTTTGGCTTTCCAATCATCTTATATTGTAGGGAGATGTTTGCGATTGATTCCATTACCTCTGGTTTGAATGTCATTGGGAGGGAAGAATTATTAGTCACAACCAGCGGATTTGATGTAACGAAGAAATCATGTCCTTCCGAGGTGATTGTAGGTAATGGGGAGCAATTTTTGGGGGAGTTCTTTGTATTATATGGTGGAATGGAAGACAGGACTGGTACTCCTATTCTTGTCAGTGCTTTGCGAACATCTTGGATAAGAGCTCCAGCACGAATTTGTTAAGTTAGACCTTGATGGATCTTGTAACTGTTTCTCAATTTAGATCTTCTGAAGGTGTTTCCATGGTGGAATGGATGACTTAGAAAATTTAGCGGCATATTGACAACTGAGCCAGACTCAAAACTGTTGCGCCGATGATTCAGCTTACTGTACCTGATTGCGAAAAACATGAAAGGAAATATTTTGCGGATGGCGAAATGGAATACGAGAAAATTTGACAACTGAATCAGACTGGAAACTGTTGCGCCAATGATTCAGCTTATCGTACCTGTCTATGGAGCCTGTCCCTTCGGTCATCTAGATCCAAAATGTGAGTGGATTTGGGTTTGGTGATGGGCTTGCGCCACCACCTTATATGCAGATCAAACCAGAAATGAATCTCATCAATACATCTTGACATTTCCTTCTAGCTCCTTGCCATTGCAAGATGTGCATACAGTACATATTTTTGTACTTGGTCACCAATCACAAGCAACTTAAAAAAACATTGCAAGTCATCTGCCAACTAGATACCTGCAACGTATGAGTGCTGTATGTCAACATTTATCAATGATTGTCTGGAAACTTAAAAAATGAGCTGATCGCCCCTTCGCTTCATCATCCAATTCTCTCCTCAACTAGTTAACCATCCATCACAATTTACTGTTGCTTAATCGGCCATAGCCAAAAATGCCTCTTTCGATTAACTTCAAGAAGATACAAGCAATCATCATTGTAGGCCCATTAGCTGAGCTAAATGAAGAGATAATCAACCAGTACTTTACACCCGATATCATCAGATTGATGATAGATGTGCTGCCAGAAGTACACTTCTGTCGCTCTAAAACATCTCAGACCATGATCAACACGGAAAAGGAAAACAATGCCTGCCATGCCCTTTACATCAAGAAAGATGGTAATATAATTTGGCCTTGTTCTGCGCTACCATTAAAAAATAACACAGGGGTATTCAATTGGAACTAATTCTTCTTTATCATTCCACATGGTAGGTAGCGTGTGCAATGGATTAATTGTATTAAACAAACTAGAAAAAACCCATTTGATTGAACGTGTTTACCAAGCAATGAACCACACAGGTGTGGAGATAACAAAAACATTAATTAGTATGTTGTCAAAATAATTTCTTGCTTGATGCATCTCATCTTGCTGATAGCCGGTGCTTTGCGTTCCATTGACTCCCTTCTTGTAGAGTACAACAGCTTGCTTGACAAGGACAACCAAGGCCTCTTGTTGACGGAAAACAAGCATGGTACAATCGTTAAAAAGCTTGAAGAAATTTACGGCAACAACATCCTGCTTTTGATCTGCCAAGCTGGGGGAATACAATTGTGTATTCCTATAGTATCCACTCGTGGTGAGCATGATTGGATACACTTTGGTCTTCATCAAGGTCCAAGTGGGCTCTTGGTCGCCGAAGACTGGCCGTCAAAATTTCTCATAAAATTCTGGCTGGGTTTGGATGTCAATCATTTGTAAAATTGGTTCCAATGTAAGCAGGACAGTGTCTTTGGCACTCACTGCATTATTCATAAGGATTGATTTTGGCCTTAGTCGACATTGGATGAAATTTTTTACAGCCTAGTTTCAAACTACACACAAATTAGTACTTTAAATGAAAGAACTAGGTAATTTAAATGAAAGAAATAAGTAATTTAAATGAAAGAAATAATTAATTTAAATGAAAGAGATAAGTAATGAAAATAAGGGCATCAATGTCTACCCAAGTCCCGCATGGCATTTGCAAATGATCAAAGTTCCAGAAACAACCATACTTTTAGGCCGCGACTTAGGATAGCCATTCAATTGGTGGCCTGACACGTCAAGTACAGATAATGCTGGGAAAATTGTGAAAAACTTGCAATGCCATCTGTTTTGTTGCTCTCTCACTGATTGTGGATTTTTTTTATCTGTCCTGTTGCTTTCTCACTGGTTGAAGTTTTTTTTTTCAAAAATTGATTACTTAGCTTGAGAACACATAAAAATAGTAAACAATTATCAAAAGAATCGAAGAACAACAATGTGGAATTAGTAGTCAAGCTCAACAAGCCCAATGCATTGATAGCTGATCCTAGAACTTAGTTCACCGGCTTCATATGTCATCCAGGCACATGATGCAAGTATTTCTTCCACATGCATAACATACGTATTTTCAGTGTCCAACACTTGTAAACTGAGAGCCATTCTATAATTTCGAAGTTGTTAAAATGGATTCTTGGATGAAGGAACCGGTAGAAGCGGTTTGACGGTTATCCAAGTGTCAGTTTGAGTACTATGATCACAAGAGATTTGTGAATGCTTGAATATACTTTCAACAATCCCATAATTGACTTTCATGTTAGGCTTTAGAGCAATCATGCAGTTGTTTTCATTTTTTTTGAGCGTGGAAAAAACAATATCGCGAATTGTGGCATTCGATACGTACTGAACTGTTGAGTTTAGAGGTGAAAAACTTTCGGCTTGAGTAGGCTGAAGCTTTGCCCATTTTTCAGAGGCAAGCCATTGAGCGTTTGTCAGAGGAAACATTTCGTTGATTTTGTCTACAAGCTGAGAGAAAAGCTTTGAATTTAGTGACACCACCTGGTTCTCCTTGTAGGTAACATCACTTTGAGGAATGGGTATTGGATTGTAAAAGGCTCGAATCTGATGAATTAATGGCTCTAGAGCAGATGGAAAGCAACCGCTTTGAAGAAGTGAACGAAGGTTTGCAATTTGATAAAAGTTTTTCATGAACGTTATCTCAATTTGGCCTGGACGTCGAGTTTTACATTATGAGCGAAATCATCCGGTTCAAGGCGTAGTGATTGACTCACCTATTTTGTGGTTGTTGGTAGCTTTGAGCACTTGGGACATGAGGCGCTCCATTGGAAACGACCACCATGCACGAGGGGGTCCAAATTTTTCCATACATTCGGCCAAGTGGAAGGCCATGTGATGGTTTGGAGCCAAGCGAGTGTCCGGGAAAAGAATCAAACAACTATCTATGTAGCTTTGGAGATGATACCAATATTTGGAAACCCGTTCGCTGTTCATCGACTTTTTGAGTGCTAAGTTCACCAAAGATACCAAGTGTGCAAAGTTATGAAGTAAGGATCGTGATACGGGATCGTTGTCATTCCAGAATGATGGCATGATGAGTGGTAGCTGGATAGTGAAAAGATTGCGCCACTCATCGGCTTTCAGTCGGCCCCAAGAGGCTTTGCCCAATGCTTCAATCGTTCAAGTCTTCATCCAACTGGGAATGTGTATCTTTTTCAGACGGCCATAGATGTAAGAAAGGACTTCACCTTCAAAGATAATCTTATCATCAGGAGGAGGAGCCCAATGACCACCCCACTCCTCATCAATGGCAAAAGGAATGAATTCAGCATCGATTGGATTGGTCAGAGTGCCAAATAGCATATCTCGAAAGGGCAGCCCATCATCAAAGTCTACCAAGGGGCTTGCTGGTCTTTCAGGGAGCTTGGCCATCATCTCCGCGATAAGTTTTTGTATCTCGCTGGTGGAAACCCCCTGGGGCTCTTTCTCATTGTAGATGTCTGACATCAGCCAAAACCTCTGGCAATGCCATTTCAGAAGTCCCAAAAGGAGGTTGTGCATAGAGTCCACAACTTGATAGTCCAAAAAATTCCAATACAACAACTCCAGGAGGACCGAGTACCTTACGCCATGATCCCGTAAGATTTGTGCTTGGATCTTGGCATTGGGGGCTTCACGGGATAAATTGGTCCAATGCCGACGGTCTTGAATATTGCGCATTGGCCAGGAGGTCCAGTCAGATTTGTTGATTTCAGTTTTCTTCAGCAAGCAAAATGAGCAGAGACGAGTGGCAGAGGCAGCGGCAAACCCGAGCGCCCAACAAAGAGCTGGTAAATCTGCGAAAAAAGGTAATAGAGCAGCTACTATCAGACGACCGCGGGGATGACTAACAGTTTGAGAGAGGTAAAGCCCAGGTTTCCACATAAGCTTGAGTTGTTCAACCACCGGTTGGAGAATCCAGTTGAACTGGTGAGAGAAGGTTCTTTTGGAAGCGGAGCTATGCCGACTAGAAAGATGTTCTCGGGTCAATATTGTAGCGAAATTGGTAGAATAATGCAGACCAATATGATGAACGTAATGGAAACATGCTTGCCGGCTTGTCGGTTGCCATAAGGATTAATCGCATCCGTAAACATAGCAAAGTTTAAATTGCCGCTTTCACGAGTAAACTGTTGGCCATTGGGGCCACGAAATTCTTTCCACATCCGAGAGTGTTGAATATCAGAGACTTCTGCTTTGGTATCGTAAGGAGAGCGAGAGGCAAGAGCAGTTAGTTCCAGAGCATCTTCAATCTCAGGCCTCAACAACAGACGAGCAATCCAGCTGGGCAGGTCCTGGTTAGCAAATCGGCGAATAGGAGTGCGTGCAGGCCCACGATCAAGAAATAATTTGGCTCCGCAAACAGACAAATCAGCAGAATCTTCCGCAGTTGTGTCTTTGAATGGACCATCCGACTCCTCAATGTTGCAAAACTGGCGATGTAGACATGTTGCAGAGGTGGTGGGTTGATTGGGATACATTGCAAAACAGTCTGGACAGCAAATGAGGTAAGTAAATTCTGGTTCAATACCTAGATGTCAAATAACCGTGAGAATATCTTGAGGAAGAGATTCCAAAGCTACTCGATTGGGGTAACAAAGAGTTTGAGGTTTTGTTGGTTGACCCAGGCCTGTGGAGATTAGTATTTCAATCAGCTGTTGGTCGAGTCTGAGCAAATAGGAACTAGTTTTCAGCGAGCACTGTTGGGTGAGGTAAATTAACGCGTTCTTAAGCTTTACAAGCAACATTGCAGGGGGATGATGAATAAGATGAACGTGTTTGTGGAGTGAAGCTGTAAGAAGGCACAGCCCAAGATTAGCAAATGCAATAGGGATTTAACAAAAAATCCCCGACTTACTGCAGTCAAATCGCCAAGGCTCATCGGAGGTCAATGGAATGAGTCCATCGATAGATTTGTCAACCATTGATTGCAAAGTTTCCTGGCCAGTTGAATCAATAGACAGCCCGGCAAGAGCGTGAAAAATATCAGAATTGGGGGTGTCTGTTGAATTGATTTCATTGAAGTTCAGTTTGCTTGCTCCTAAATTCAAACATGCACAAGTTGGTAGTGATACTTTGTGCCAAAAAAAGGGAAATTGTCATTACCTTCTTTATTTGCTAGGGCTACATAGGAGCTACTCTGTTGCTGCTCCAATAGGTGCCCTTTCCGAGTTGGTGGATGGACTCCCAGGCCGGGCCTAGTCACTCCATGTTCATCAATATACTTGCAGTTTACGCAACCTCGTATGGTGCAAGTACAAACGACGCGAGAAATCATGACCATGTGAACCAGGATGAGAGACAAGATGCTAAGGGAGGTGCCAAGCAATTGTGGGCGCTACTAGACTGAGTTGCTACTTCTTACATACTTTCCTTGAGTCTTAAACGGTGTGGGGCTCAAAGGCTGCAGGTGCCTAAGTATTGAAACCTTGGACGAGGTTAGAAAGACCTTTGTCTGCACGGTGCATTGGAACTGGAGCAAGCATGAAATAGCCAAAGAGGGAACTCAACGTGATGCGATGCGGGTTGCCCAACTTTTTACCGGGGTCCAACCCAAATACCTCACAGGCAGGAACTCAAACCAGGTCATCTTTGTACAACTATGAACATTATATTGCATGGAATAATTACACTTAGATTTTTTTGTAGGTTTTTCTTTAAGTTTTTTTTCAATACCCAATGGCCATGTGTGAATAATCCCAAAACAAACCTAGAGAATTTTCTCTATCATCGCAATGTTCCTGTTTTTGAGGTTTTCTGGGGAGGTTTACCCCTTTTCTTTTCTTTTCTTTTTCTTTTTCTTTTGGTTTGTTTTTGTTTTTTTTGTTTTTGTTTTTGTTTTTTTTTTAGGTTTTTGCTAGATTTTTTTGTAGGTTTTTCTTTCAAGTTTTTTCAATACCCAATGACCATGTGTGGATAATTCCAAAACAAACCTAGAGAATTTTCTCTATCATCGCAATGTAAGTATCAAGAGAAGGCCCATGAAGCTGAGCATCAAGGGCTTGCGCTTCAAATACGGATAACTGGTTCAACCAATCACCGTTGTAGAAGCTAATTGGGAGACCCAGTGGAGCAGATCGCGGACTGATATTAATTGGTTGTTGCTGACAACGTCGCACTCAGGGTGGAGGAGCATTTGACTTTTGCGGGGATAGTTCCAGTCAATTAACCTTCAGTTGATCAAGCCCCATCATTATTTGCTGAATGCAAGGGTTCCTCCAGGGGAGATGGCGCACAACGCAATACTTGATTTCCCTCGTTGATCGGCGCGAGAAAGAGGCAGGAGGAGCCGGTGGTTCGTCGTTGGTTTCATCATCACTACAGCAACTTTCCACGATGGGTATCAACCCAACCAGAGCCCGATGGGCTAGTATTTCCTGCAGCCGCCCCTCCCGTAACTGCTTGATATCAAGGCAAACAAATAAGCATCACGATAGGGTAAACATTGAAAGATCCTTACTGACATTCGCGAGTCAAGCATTTCGCCGGCGCTTTTTGTTCTGATTATCTCTTTGCTCTGGACTCCAAGATAGTTGCTCACAATAACTACAATAGATCAATTGATTTATTTTAGCGACTTTTAATGGCATTAACTAAAAGCTAGATGACTGACGTTCTCATGAGGTGTCCTATAACATGATCTTTGAATGCGGTGCCAACTTTGCCTGGATCGCAACTCTCAATTGTAAGAGAGGGGTACTCATGAGAGCTTACTAACCTAAAAAAAATTCTTTTGGCAAGATCCCAAAGAAATGTGTTCATTGGTGTGGTCATTGGGCGGCCAAGATCTGGTCTAAAAGACCTGACACCTGCACGGCGCATCATGTGCCACATTATTCGTAGACCTTCAGGGGATGAACTCGGCAGACCAGGGCCGTGTTTGCCAAAAGGAAAACTGGGGTGGTGGTTGGGATCTTCAGGATCCAAGTACAAGTCCATCATCCACGGGCCAGAATTGTCTTCTTTGGATTTGGCGCCGTCAGATCTTTCAATCCAGTGCCTCCGTTCTTTGGCATCTGCAGGGGGCGGTAAAAGACCTTCATAGTAGCAGCAACCAAATAACATTGCACAATGTTCCCTGACAGCGGTCTGAGGAACAAATGATTCATTTAAAATTAGCATTAAAATTTGATAGAAATATTCTGCGGACTTACTTGCAAGGGCCCACTTTTAGTTTTACGTCTCACACGACCACTCTGCCGTGGGCGACCTTTGTCAGCGGGAATCTTGTCATCGGACAAATCGCAACGGTGACACCAGTGGCTCAAACAAGGCGGACATGCGGTTGAGCTGCCATTGGCAGGGTTTGATAAGGAGCACGGCTGGTCTTTTACATTTGAACTTATCACGTGTATATCTTGAGCCATACCCTTCACGGCGAGGAGGACTGAACTGCAGACAGGGTGGGAAGCAAAGACGTCCAGTGCAGTATGAAAACTGGTGGCTTCGGGCATGGCCAACTGAAAGTTAACTTCCTCGTCCTCTGTGGCACGGCTTGCCATCAAAACATCAGAAGCCCAACTCGCCAAGGGCTCAAAACACACTTGGGAATCTTGAGGCTGAGGAGGGATAAGATGACACATTGACTGCTGTGGTGTATCAGTCATGTTGTCTGGCACCTGATCAATAGGATTGGCGTGATTGTTAACCATTGGATCACTTGGTGGTTCTGAAATCACGCTTGCTTGGCCTGTGACAGCAATGGACCTTTCGGAATGGGTGTTGTCCGGAGCTGACTGTACGGGTTCTGAGGGAGTAACATTTGAAAGGTTTTGGGAGGACTGCACTTGGACAAGCTTCTGATAACGCGTAATCAATTCTGCTTTCAGTTCGCGTTGCTTGAATTTGACACCATGTTGTCCTAGAATCTCCTGGATCTGAATTTTGGTCAAAAGATGGGGATCTTAACAATTGAAAACCAAATCAGTTGCACACATTTCAATAAAAAAGACATCCTCCTTGTGCTAGAGAAGTACTGACTGGCCCATTGAGGATGGTCATTCCTCACATCCTCACCTTCTGTTTGCGCAGGGGGGGCATTGACTTGCCCAATGTTCATCTCACAAGGGGCCTCATCTTCATCTGATTCGGTAATAATTATCCAACAAGACTTTTGAACCAAATCCAAGGCAGAAGAACTGCTTTGGTTGTCGAGAGCCTGATTGTCTAAGAGAGATTGATCGAATTCGGGGCTGTTCAGCCTGACACCCGCTTGCACAGTAAGAGAGTCACAAGGTGACTGAGGCGCTGCCAAGATAGATATTTGCAAGGAATTCCCCCCAGGGGATAAAAAATCAATTGATGGGAACTTGGTAATTGTTCCGCTCAACGGAGGGATCACTGCTGATAAGGGAGGACAATCCATACTCTCAACAAGGGGAATGGAAGGACTATCACTGTTGATGATGAGACTTTCCGGTAGCGGTGATGTCTCGGAGGTTAAATATCTGGCCTGTGATTGCTCTTGAGATCCAGATGGGGTGGGAGAGGTGACCTGCAAGTATGCATCATCCGGTTTGGTGGTGATCAGGGCGAAATCAAGGCTCATCAAGTCACTAAAAACTTTCCGTGCCGCAAAACTTTCCCTTTCATCTGCGTCGTATGAGCTTAAGTCTATCAAGGGCATGTCGCAAGCAGCTCCGCTTTCATTTGGTTTAAAAGAAGCGTCAAAAGCAACCGTCCCTAATTTGGCAGTATATGAAACGGACAATCTGGGTTCTGGAATGGAGGGAAGAATATAAGGGACTTGGGATGAAGGTATAGCAGATTCCGTTGCTGGCTGAGCGTTGCTTGAAGGGCCCCGCGCGGCTTCTTCAAGACTTAGTAGGGCTTTCATTGCCAGACGTTTTCGCAACCACAAAGGTCTTACCCCGACCAGTATTTCCAACTGAATGCGTGCACGTTTACAAGGGTGCCAATCAAGTACCTAAAAATAGGCGTACCCATGAGATCAACGGGGATTGACACCAATGTAGGGAAAGTACATACCTGGCTGAATCTGGAGGTGGGCACGGCATCAAATTGGTCTCCATTGTGCATGATGGCTGTTTAGGCCATTGAATCTGGCTCCAGAGCGCGCTTGTAGTGGCCTTCCAAACCATTGGCAGTGCTTTGGACAATGGGCTCTGCTCCGGAAATTGAAGCTGCAGTGTGTGTGCCAACTGGCTCATTAGACAAAACTAGGGTGATCACATGAAAGAGAATAAAAGAGACCTCAGTTTGAGAAATTTGAATGGTTTACAAATAGATACTTGGGAAAACAAGCATAACTTACCCACTGAGTCCGCGGGAATTTGGTCATGGTGAGGGTCATAGTTGGATGAAGGGCTGCTATCTGTAGAGGAAGAGACGTCTGACGGGCTGGTAGGAGGATGATCATTCTGACTTAAATCAGGAATATGACGCTTGCGGGCTATGGCGCCTGATGGGCTGGTGGGAAGGTTATCATTCTGACTTAAATCAGGAATACAACGCTTGCGGGCTACAGCCCTGTCTCCTTTGTCAGAACCTGAGAAATGAGCAATCGACCTTGGGAGTGAGCATCCAATAGATCCAACAAGAGGAAACAGATCATTTTAATTATAAAATATACTTTGTCTTTTTTGTTGGGTTTTCCGACCTTCAAAATATAATTCCGCATGGGGATGAAGGAGTTGGCGTTTCCTGGGAGGTCTTTGGTCCTCATTTTCCTCGTCAGAACCTGCCACAGGACAACAGTCAGCTTCTTAGCCAATTCACAACACCACTAAGGGTTTAAAATGATGGACCGACTTTGTCTTTTTTCCTGAGTCTTTTTTCCTCCCAGAAACATTTCCAATTGCAAAGAGGGACGTGAGCGCTTTTGGCATGGACTCTCTTCTTCATCCGAGCCTAAAGTAGCGGGAAATATATTGCAGTTGTTAGCACAAGTGAAGTAAATAGGACCGACCCAAAACATCTTATTGACTCACTAGATCTTTTTTCTTGACTCTTGCGCCCTTCAAGATACAACGCCTTTGGCCGTTTCCTTGCAGAGCTTCCTTGATCATCTTTCTCATCTGAACCTGGTGTTGGAAAAAACATTAGAAAATCTGCACCTATGAATCGATGAAAAATGGGATGGTAAGTCAACTTGATCTTTTTTCTTGCGTTTTTTGTCCTTCCTTGTGTAAAGCCAGGGACAAAGAGGGATGTAAGCGCTTGCAAACAGGAAGATGATCTTCCTCTTCCAAGTATCCTACAAAGAGCAATTTCACCAACACTATGAAATGCTATAAAACATTCAGAACAAGTCGAGTTATTGCATTACTTACATGATCTCTTCTTCTCACACTGAGGAGTGCCTGGATTTGGGTGTGAATTTGGTGTTTCAGGTCCAGTACTTGCTGCAACATCTGAAGAATAGTTTTTTTTCCAATCAGCCTCAATTGACAGAAACGGATCAGGCGTAGGAGAAGTTAGAACTGACCTTGTGTTTGATTTCTGGGAGCAGCATCTGCTCTGCCACGCTGAGTTGGCTCCCTGTTTGATATCTCAGCCCCTTTGGATTGCTCACGCAGCAACAGGCGTTTTTTCAAGTCCTTGTAGAGCTGGACCAAAGTCGACCGAGAATCACACCTTTGAAAAAGCACTTTACATCGTGAAAGTACTGCCTTGAGTTTGATTTTGTTAAGCTTGCAGGCGGAGGCTGATGCAACAAACATATTATGAGTCTTCGAATGATTATTGGTGGATTTAGAGAGTTTTACTTACAAGGCAGATGAATATTTTGGTTGTGACGCTGTGAAGTTGACGGATTGCTTTTCTGGAAATGTTGACTTTGAAGTCTCTTACTGTGCTGAACATCATGCCAAGGGGCATCAACATTGGTCTTGTCAGCAGCCAACAGTTCATTCGGCCTACCAGAAGCAAGTTGGTTGTATAAAGAGACAAGGGTTGCACGGCGGTCTCGGGAGGTAATCTTAACCTTGTGAAGGCGGAGGACTAGACGCAATTTTGCCACTGTCAGGGTGGCAGCATCTACAAGCATAATTAAGTGATAGAGCGTGAAGTTTTGAAGTTATAATCAGCTATTATGTTCAATCTTATCTACCTTGGCTGTATGTTAGATTCTACTCTCACCAGGCCATGCTTCCGTACCACTGGACATCTTGTTGCAGAGTGCTGATTTCTACCACAGGAGCATTGTCAAACTTTGTATCATCCGCGGAGAAAATGGACAAGCACGAAGGAAGAATCAAAACCAAACGCTCAATGATCCCTTGGTATTTATATTGAAATTACTTACATACTTATGGATCCGCAAAATATTCTCCGTGCCGTACTCATGTTTTTTGCAATCAGGTACAATAAGCTGAATCATTGGCGCAACAGTTTCCAGTCTGATTGATCAGTTGTCCAGATGCCCCCAAATTTTCTCGTATTCCATTTTGACATCCGCAAAATATTTTCTGCACCATCCTCATGTTTTTCGGAATCAGGTACAGCAAGCTGAATCATTGGCGCAACAGTTTTGAGTCTGGCTCTGTTGTCAATATGCTGCTGAATTTCTCATATCCCATTTTGCCGTGGCCTAACTCTGATGGGTGTTGGTAGGGATGACTTTATCACAGCCGGTGCGTAACTTTGCCTCACTCCCCATAATCTAATGCTCCTCACCTGACTCAAATCCAGATATTGCTAGTCTTGACTTGACTTATGCCGATTTGTAGCTAGGGAGAATGCGTAGGGGCCATAGTCTTTACTGGGTAGCTATCTGACGTGAGTACATGCCAAATTAGTTCAACTTTTATTTAATACTTGCGTGAGTGACGGAAGTGGTGATGCAGTACTGGTACAGCCCTCAGTATCATAGATTCCTTCATCAGTCCTTCTTCAACAATGGTTTCAAGATCCATCAAGGTCTAACTTGACACATTTGTGTTGGCCCAAGATATTTGCTAAGCACCACCAAGAAGGGGACCAGTCTTGTCATCCATTCCACCATGGTAACGCCTTGAGAAGATCTAAATTGAGCAACAGTTTCAAGATCCATCAAGGTGTAACTTAACACATTCGCGCTGGAGCTCTTACCCAAGATATTTGAAAAGCACTAACGAGAATAGGACCAAAAGATCTAAGTTGATGTGATCAAAAAATATATAATTCATTAGGACCATGGCTCAACGGTGGAAGCCGGCCTAACATATGTAAGTAATGCATGGAAGACAAGAAGGTTGTCATTTTCCTGGACCACTTGTAGCTGACACAACCGGACAACCACATTGACATTGTTTTCTTTCCACTTGCACAACACTTAATGCTCTTCAAACTGGGATGCGCAAATTACCATCTACTCATATTGGTCCAGCTCGGTGATAATTTCAAGTCCACCATAGTAACCTTTTCATGCCGAATCTGGGCCACCATGGTAACGTTTTCATGCCAAATCTGGGCAAAGACTGAGTTGTTCTTTGAAACTAGGACTCTTTGCAAGGTAAGAATTTTAACGCGCCAGAACTGAAAACCTCATAAGTAGTGGTCAATCATTTCTCATTCTTTTCTCTGATTCAATGCTCCTATCATAATTTTTGATTGGATATTGGATGCTTTGATCTCCCTCGAACTTCATTTACACCAGCTAGCTTCAGTAATTTTTTGCTTGACATGGACAATCCATTAGCTTTTGATCCCTATGCGCGCCACATCCATAAAGCTGATTTGCTTGATTATCTCTATCAGAACTAAAAGACAATTCGTGTACCATCAATGAAAGTTGGTGAACTGCGCGACTTTGTTCATGATCAGATGATGGCTGGTATGTCCTGCATTATAAAACATTGATGCATTGTTTTGAATTAGCAGCTCATTGTACAAATATATTGGTATAATTCCGCCACAGACCAAGGTTCTTCCAATATGGGAGAAGTTTTGCCCAGGTCTGGCACGCGTACCCAACAATCATTTCCAACGACCCCAGCGACTCCAGTTGCAAGAAAGAACACAGCAAAATGCGTGGCTCCAGCCAAATGTACTGATGATAATTTGGAAAGCGCTCGTTCTGTAGAAGCGGGCAGTCTACCAGAATCAGGATCCCTCAATACTAGGAAAGAAAACAGAAAGACCACCAATGAGTTCAGGGCCGCTCAAGCTGTTCCCTCACAAGAGTCATATAAAGGTACATTTGTTTTCTTTGCTTTGCATGTGACCAATGGATAATGTTGATGCAAGCTTTATTGGCCTTGCATCACAAAGTCCATTTTTGTGGTATCAATAACAAAAGTGGAGGCAAATCCAAGATAGCTTGTCTGGCTATCCCCAAGAAGTCTAAAAAGCACTCCAAAGGTGCAAAAGAGTCCAAGGCCGCTCAAGCTGTTGCTTCACTTCAGTTATCAAAAGGTAATCTTGTCCTCTCTCATTTTCATACTTCCAATCGATGATCTTGATAGGTGTTTTATTGGCCTTGGATCACAAAGTTGACTCTTGTGGCAGCAATAAGGAAAGAAAAGGAGAATCCAAAATAGCTTGTCTGGCTGTGCCCAACAAGCCAAAGCTCCCCAAAGGTAGGTTCTTTCAAAACCCCGTTTTTTCACTATGATAATTAAATTGACAGTGCTTTGGATGTTCCTCAGAAACATTTTATACCAATAGAAAAAGTAAAACAAAGGTAGCACAACCGGTCCCCAAATTTTCCAAGAAGAAAACCCCAGGTAAAATTGTCTTTGTTCATTTTGCTTATAGTATACAACCTCAAACCATGCACACTAATTATCTTCATTTATTTTTCATTCTTGGATCACCCTGAAAGCAGTGATGACAGCAAAGGAGGCTCTGAATTAGCACAACTGGGAGACACAAAAAACAAATTGGCAGAATGTTCTGAATTCCCGGAGCAACAAGCTAAAATCGTGCAGCCTGGTGAGAGAGCTGCAAAATTGATCAAGCGGACAGTCTCTATGCCAGTGAAACCAGCCCCCCCCCAAAGCCGTGTGCTACGTCTAAGAAGACCAAGTCTAAGAAGGACCAAATCCCAGAGCTAGACAATCACAAAGTAACACGTACGCCCTTCTCATTTCATTTCACCTGACAGGTATCCAATTCACTTAGCTGTCCAAATCCATTTAAACCAGACTCCCTCGGTACCCACAAAAGCACAAAAAAGGATAACAAATTCAAAGAAGACAAAGAGGAAGTCGCCTCAAAGAATCCGCTAGAAAAGTTCACCGGTCACTCTTTTACCTTTCATGTTTGCATGCTTCCAATTGCCAATCCTGAAGCTTGTTTTATCTATCAGCCTTGAACCACAAAGTCTACTCTCATGATGGCAATAACAAAAGAGAACGAGAATCCAACATTGCTTGTCTGGCTGCGCTAAAGAAGTCAAAGAATCCGTCCAAATGTAGGCTTTGCATTCTTCTACAATTCCAGTTCCAATGCTCCCAAATTGATGTAATCATTTCAAAAGGAAATAACATCCATGAAAGACAGGAATTTCTTTGCACTAGCCAAAAGAACCACACACAAAAAGAACATAAAGGGTAAGTGGCTTTGCAAGAACAAACATAATACAAATGGCACATTCATCAAACGTAAAAAAGAAGTGGCTTTGAAACAACAAACATAATACAAATGGCACATTCATCAAAAAGAAATTGTGTTATGTTGCAATAGGTTGTTCAAAAATTGAAGGAGTAGACTATCACAAAACACTCTTACCCACCGGCAAGCCAACATCACTTTGACTCCTCATAGCACTTGAAGCCCATAACAGTTTGGAAATTCATCAAATGGAAGCTTTTACCGCCTTTCTCAATGCTCCACTTGACAAAGAAGTCTACCTGAAGCAACCTCATGGTTTTGAAGAAGGCAGGTACAAAATATGGCTCCTCAACAAAGCCATGTATGGATTGAAACAATCCTTTATTATTTGGAATGAAATTGTTGAAAACTTCCTTCAAATAATTGGATTTCTCAAGTCACTGTGTGACAAATGTGCGTATATGAGGAATAAAGACAGAAAATACACTTTCTGGTATGTTCACATCAATGATATGATAATTAAAAGTAACAATATTGCAGTTTTAAAATCAGAAATATCCGACCAATGAGAAATGGAGGATCTTGGAAGAGCAGACAGTATAGTTGGAACACAACTCAAACAGACCCCCAATGGATACAGCCTGAACAAACACCATATGGCCACACAAATCTTACAGGCTTTCAAACACAATGATGCCAAACCAGCCGCAACCCCACTGCCAGTAACTAGTAAACTATTACCATGGTTGAATGAATGTCAGCTCTCTGATACCAGGAACCTTGCAGTCCTTTAGCTACAGAGAGTGATAAAAGAATTTGGAGCAATAATATTCCAAAGAATAAACACTTTACAGCTCCAATAATAATATGGTAAGAGAAAGTGCAAGGTTTAATTGGTTTGGTTATAAATATTTTAAATATAATATAAAAAGAGGGGCCACAGTAATATACTACTGGGGGTCTTTACAGACTTTGCAACCTCTCCTCAAGGGGCCTCCTTAGGCAGTTTATAACCTTGGAATGAAGATGGGTGCCTTCTAAGGCCTTATCCACTAATTTGGGCGGGCAAAACAGCACAAAAACCCAGAGCAGGACGGGAAAAACTTACTTGGGAAGTAATCCACAGAAATCCTGAAAAAATTCAGGTAAGAAGCTTCAGAACAGATGGGGTTGGTGGCTGGTTCAAACTTCTGGTTGTTGATAGTTATTTAGAAAATAATAATAATAATACTTCAGACTAGATCATAAATCACTTGCTTTCTTCTTGATAAGCACTTGACTAACAATGACACAATGTCTGATTGATAATAATAATATTTCTGATAACTGATTGATGAATGGGAACAAAAGGGCAAAAAGAGTCCGTTTAAATATTCCTTTTTGGGTGCTTGAGGGCCTCTAGAAGGGTTATTAGCCATGGGCTGAGGCTAGGGGGGCAGTCAGACATCCTCAAAGTGCTGTTAGCCTGCTGGCCTTAGATCTTTCAAGGAACAGCTCCTTTTTAGCTGCAGGATCTGTTAATCAACATATTAGTCATTTTGCTGATCCTGCACTGATCCTCAATTTGTACTATAAGTACTGGTCCAAAGTGAGCGGACGCGGATTTTTATTGATTCTCCATCCTCTGCTGATCCTCTATGTATTTTTAATAATTTTTAAGACCACTCCTTGTGTAGTTTTGTGGTCTTTGAAGGTTCTGATCAGCTCATGACGTGGTGAGTCTGGATCTGTATTTAATTAATAAAAAATTCTAAAAATTAGTTAATAACTAATTTTAATTTACTTTTAAGGTTTTTAAACTGTGATCTACGCTTGTGTGATAGCTTTACATATGTAGAGTAGATCCTACTATGTTGTAGCTCCTCTGAGCGGTACCTGGCTTTCAGACTGATCATTGCAGGCTAGGCGTGGGGATCAGTCCATTCAGATGCGCGCGGGGACTGATCCTCTGCTCAGATGCGGGCGGGGACTGATCCGCTGCTCAGATGCGCGCGGGGACTGATCCGCTGCTCAGATGCGCGCGGGGACTGATCCGCTGCGCGCGTGACTAGGTCACGGTATTACTTGCACGCGGGAGGGATCAACTGCGCGCAGGAGTTCAGCGCTGTAGGGACGTGGGGCTGCGTGCGGGAGTTTTGGGCGCGCGGGAGTCCAGCGCTGTAGGGACGCGGGGCTGCGCGCGGGAATTGTGACAAAACACAATTCCCCGTGTAACTCCTAAACTACACACAAAACCTGGATTTTGACTGAAATTTAGGTGTGAAACCTATACATGACATATCATGTGAAATATTAAAATGGCCAAAAGGTGCCATAATGGTGCCGTGGTCATTTACCATTTTCTATTGAATTTAATTAAAAAATATAAGGAGTAAGAATTCAAGGGTGGGGTCAGTGAGTGACCCTACCTTATATTGGGTGGGGAATCCATCTCTGAAATAATATTTATCGATTTCCTACTCCTTTATTTTATAATAATTTTATTTATTTATTTTTTGTTCTTTTTTATTTTTGTTAATATTTTTGTTGCTTTTTCAGGTTGCTCTGTGCTGAGTAGCAGGCTGACATTCCCCCACTCCAAGATATAACTATATCTGAAAAAGAAATTTGGGGCTCCGTGTCTTTTACTGGCTCTGTAGTTTCTCAGGTGTATAGGTCCATCTGGAATGTTGTTTTCAGGTAGCCATTCATCTTTATCAGCTGATTCTCCTTTGTATCCGACTAAGTAAAGTCTAACATCTTTTCCTTGGATCCTTTCTTTTTTATCTTTAAGGATTTTACTAACTTTTCCTTTGTCCTTCTCAGGCTCATCTAAGATTGGTATTTCAGGTGAAGGGGTCTTTTCACCTTCTCTGGGATGGTAGTGTTTGACAAGGCTAACTTGGAAGACTGGGTGTTTCCTAGAGAGTTCATTACTGAGGATGACTTCTACAGCATTCTTACCATGGAGTTTCTTGATAGTGAAAGGCCCAACAAAGGCTGGTCTGATTTTTCTGTTTCCAGCCAAGTTATTGAAATTTGTGGTTGAAATTAGAACTTGATTTCCTATTCTGAAATCAGGTTCTTTGTGAGTTTTATCCCACCTCTGTTGGTTGTATTTGACAGCATCTTGTACACACTTCGCAGCGTGCTTATTTGTCATATCTATAATGCTTTTGAAGTCTAGTGATGTTGGATGGATATTAGTTAACTCCTGATTGAGGTTATCCTTGGGTAATTTGGGGATCCATCCTCTTTCCAGTACGTAAGGAGCCTCTTTGGTAGTAGAGTGTTTACTACTGTTATAGGCCATTTATAGTGTAGGTAAAAGGCTTACCCAGTCATGGCAGTATCCATCTGTATTCTTGTACTCCATCCCAAAGCAAAAGAACCTTTTGAGCATGTCCTCTAGAGTCTGGATCATTCTTTCAGCTAATCCATCAGTCTGAGGGTGATAAGCTGTAGAAAAGGCTAAGGTAGTACCTAACATATCATGGAGGTTTCTCCAGAATTCAGACGTGAATTTGGGGTCTGTATCACTGATAATAATCTTGGGAATTCCTACATCAGCAATTAGTCTGTTCCAGAAGAGTAAGGCTACTTCCATAGCTGTGTCTTCCTTATGGTTAGGTAGAAACTTGTCTTTCTTCAAAAATCTGTCTACGATAACCAGGACTGAGTTGTAAGAGTAAGCTCCTCCAGGGGGAAGTCCAGTTATAAATTCCCTGTTGATAACTTCCCATCTTTTCCTGGGCTCAGCAATCCTTTGGAGTAGTCCAAACCTTTTCCCCGTGGTCCTGTTGGACTTCTGAAAGATTTCACATATTGAAACATACTTGATAGTGGAGTCTCTCCAGTTGATCCACCAGGCAGTCTGCTTTACTTTTTCTAGGTTTCTATCAGTAGACAGATGACCCAAAGAGCAATTATCATGACATTCAGCTAAAAGAATTTTGATATGCTCTGTTTTGGTCAAGACTATAACACTAGAGTGTTTATGCCGGTAATATACTAGGCCATCCCACAGTGTGAATCTTCCTTCTTTATAGGATTTCAGCAGGGGTTCAGGTAAACTGTTGATGAGTTCAGATGGAGGTGAAGCACTTTCTATGATGTTAACCAAAGTCTTCATGTTGGAGTTGTATGCTTCTCTGATGGATCTGAACAGTGATTCATCTAGTTCACATATGTGAATTCCTATGATGGGAGCTTCAAGATTAAACAGGTTAATGTTTAGTATAGGAAATATATCAAGATCTTCTGGGTCATGAGCAGGATTGCTAGTATCATTTGGTAGAGCATTTCTGCTAAGACTATCAGCGTTCTGATGTTTAACTCCAGCTTGGTGGACTATAGTCATCTGACCTCTGTACTGTTGTATGGCTATCTGCCATCTTAACATATGCCTTCTTGGAGTTTTCATGTTCATGAGAGTTCTAACAGCATTGCAATCAGTGATCACCACAAAATTTGTACCTTCCAAATAATAGTGGAGTTTTTCTAATGCCCATACTAGAGCAAGGCATTCCATTTGACTGGCACCGTATCTCTTCTCAGTATCTTTGACTTGTCTAGATATGAAGAGTATAGGTTTCTCTACTGGTTTATCCTCTTCTATTACTTCTTGGTGTAATGCAGCTCCTAATCCTTCCATGCTGGCATCTATGTAAATATTGAAAGGTTTGGAATAATCAGGTTTTCCAACACTGAGGCAGTATTCATAGGTACTTTGAGTTCCTCGTAATTCTTCAATCTTTCATGAGTCATTTCAAACAAAGTGTTGTTGTTGCAGATCTCATATAGACACTTGGTGAGGTTAGAAAATTTAGGTATGTACTTCCTGTAGTATCTTCAGAAGCTTATAAAGGATAAGAGTTCAGTTTTGTTCTGGGGCATAGGTCTGTTCATTACTGCTGCTCTCTTACTTTGGTCAGCAGACAAAGTGAGTCCAGAAACAATATGTCCTAGAGCTTTAAGTTCTCCGTATCCAAAGTTGCACTTTTTCATAGATACTTTTAATTCTACTGTGGCAATTGTTTTAAGCACTAGCCTTACTTTATCCATGTGAGTATCCCAATCATCTGAATAAATGATAACATCTTCTATGTATACCATCATCCAACCTTGACTGATGAACATTCCTAAGACCGTATCCATCATTCTTTGGAAGTGGGAAGGAGCATTTTTAATACCAAAGGGCATTCTGAGATACTCATATATGCCTAAATGACATATGATTCTCATAAATTTCCTACTATCAGGACTGATAGGTATATGGTGAAAGCCTTTCAACATGTCCATAGTAGTAATGAACTTAGCTTTAGAAAGATTATGTAGAGCATGGTCAATCCTTGGGATAGGATAATAGTCAGCTTGGGTGTAGTTGTTGAGCATTCTAAAGTCTCCAACCATCCTAGACTTATCATTATTCCAGGCTATTATCACAGGTGTAGTTACGTCTACTTGCTCATTATTCCCTACTTTCCTTAAGACTTGTAAGTCCACTTGTTCTCTGATGTGGTCTTCTAGAGCAGTCCTAGATTTTGGACTAGAAGGGTAAGCTGGTCTTCTGAGGTTAGGAGGGTAAGGGGGCTTAATATTCAAAGTTAAGACCATATCATGACCTTTAATATTACCAATGGGATGGTCTTTAGTGCAAAAAGCATTCTGGTTCTCAAAGAATACTTGGAGAATATCTCTTTTCTGGTCTTCACTAAGCTGGGAATTCAGGGCAGCTTGGAAAAAGTATTCCTGGTTAAAAGTCTCTAAGTGTCTCTCATAAGTGGAATCAGTAGCTTTAGCATTGACATGGCCTATTTGGAACTTCTTGTTCCAATCTCCTCCTATAGTGAAATATCTCCATTTACTCTGGAAGACATCTATTCCGTACAGGCAAAGAGAATCATTTCCTACAATAAAATAATCACATACTCCATTTTGAAGTACTAAGAATTCAATCTTTATCTTGATTGATCCTTTAGAGTGGGGAAGCATGATTTCTGTTGGCCATACTCCAATAGCATTAAGAGGTGAGTTACAGCTGCTAAACTTAGCTCAAGGTACTGGTAGTAAGTTTTTCTTCCAGTTAGAATCCTGTTTATCTAAATATTCAGTTCCCACACAGGAACAGAAGGCTCCACTGTCTAGAAGTAATTTTACAGGAGAACCTTGTATCAAGTCAGTAGCATAACAATTTTTACCACAGGTGTAACCTTTTCCAATAGAAGGTTTAAGGTTTAAGGTCTTGGCTTCAGAAACATGTTGGATTTTCATGTTGGGTGTCATGGAACCATCAGTGTCATCTAGTTGGGGGTCAGGATTAGTGTCATCTTCTTCTCCTTCAATAAGATTAATCTTCCTCCTGGGTAAAGGACAGTCAGGTCTTACATGCCCTGTTTGGTTACAATTCCAACATATCTTTTCCTTAGTTACTAAAGTATTCTTGGCTTTTGAGTTGGTAGGGAGAGGTTATTTATTCTTGTTATTATATTCTTCCCTATTCCTAGTAGTTGGTTCTCTGGGTTTGTTAACCCTTTTGTCTAAGCCATTCATGTCAATAGTTTCTTCTAATACTCCTATGAGAGTGGAAAGGTCAGAGTTCATGGGCATTCTGCATCTTACGCTATGGTTGAGTTGTCCTGGACGTAGGTTGAGGAGTATTTCATTGACTTCTTCTTTATCAGCATTTGGGTAGAAGCAGTCTAGTCTTCTCTTCTGTTCAAGGCACCATTTGTGAGGTTTGTCCTTGGATGGATCAAACAAAGAAGTCTCAAAATTCTTCATCATTTTTCTTTTTCAAATTCTGGTACCAAATCGTTCCTTAATCAAGTCTTTCCACAAGTTCCATGACAAAGATCCTACCTCTTCTCTCTTGTTGATGAAACAGTCAAGGTCTACTCCTTCAAACAGTCTAGGTAGTCTTACTACAGCTATGTTGTCAGGAAGTTCATAAGTAGCCAGAGTATAGTCAATAAACTTAATAAAACTGACATGATTATTTTCTCCTTCTCCTTAGAATTTAGGCCACTCAGTAATAGGGGGAAGTAATTTTAATGCTTGTTCTACTTCAGGAGTGGGACTAGGCCTGAGAGATTCATGCCTGGTTGGTCTTGGTATAAAAGGTAATTGGGGAGTACTGTGGTACCTGGAAGGTCTGATTTCATCAGAGTTGGCAATGGGTTGAGTTAAGTCTACCTTTAGATCTCTGAGATCATTCTTAATCATACCCAATTCCAGGTCAAGTTTGTTACTTAATGAATCAATTTTATTAATAATATGAGTAGGGGAAGCGTGGTCTGTCTTATTAATACCTTCTCTGATTTGTTCAATAGATAGAAGAATTTCTTCTTGGATTGCGGAAGTATTGTTTTCTAGGTACTTCATTAGTTCTCCCTTACTCAAGCTGATTCTGTCTCTTATTTGTTTTACTTCTAACTCATTGATTTTGACCAAGTTGGATTGGGATTGCATGACTTTACCAAAATTGTTATTTACTTTATCCAATTGTTCATATACTTTGTCAAAACATTTGCTCATGATATCAAAGTTATGAGAAACATTTATGGAAAACAAGTTGAAAGTTTCTACATCTAATTGTGGTACACTTTCTTCCATTTTCTTGCCAAAGATATTATATTGTCCCATTCTTTGGGATTCTTTAATTTCTGATGGGCTAGAGATGTCTTCTTCCTGCTGTTGTTGTTTCCTCTTAAGGAAGCTAATTGGTCCCAAGGATTCCAATTCTGCACGTAGCCTTCTACTTCTCTCTTGGGAATCAATTTTTGGAGGGTTATTTGAGTCTTCTTTGCAAAAGATATGGCTTTTCTCATACCCTGCTGGTCTTCCTGGGTCTGAGCCTGTTTGAACAGTTCCCAATGACCCACGTGTTCTTTCACCAATTCCTTTATTTTGTCCTCCTTGGAGGAGTCCGGCTGGGGTGGCGTAGGTGGAATGGTATCCTCCTGGGATATCACAATGGACAAGGGAAGGCTCTCCAACGGTGAGTTGGTCAAGTCGGCGGCCGCTGTCATTGTTATTGTTGCTTGGATCGGAGCAATCACTGGCTCGATCCACATCACCTTTGCAACTGGCATCCTTGCGCGCGCAGGTTCCTCCGGGCAAAGATCCATATGACAGGGCGTGTCCACTGGCGCGGGTGTTGCGTCTGTTTTGATGCATGTTACAAATTATGTAAGTCTTTGTCAAAACTTTGTAAAAAAATCAAAAAAATAATTTTTTTCGAGTAGTTTTGGTTTTTATATTTTTTAAAAAAAATATATGACTTACTTATATGAAGGTTTAAAGGTACTAAGTCCTTGTTGGGGTCAGGACTGTCCTTGGAGGGTATTCCAATAGGATCTGAGTGGTTTCCAATCAAATCTTGGGACAAGTTCAAGGGTCCACAGTCTGGGACGTCCTCTAAGAGTTCTTGGTCAATAAGATCACCAAAAACAAAGTCCACTAGAAAGGATAAAATAAAAAAATATTAGTTATATATTTATTTATTTTTATAATAATTTTTTTATAATTTTCGAGTTTTTTATGATTTTTTTATTAAAAAAAATAATAAAAAGGAGATTAAAGCCCACTGTTATAATTTGGATACCGTCTCTTTAAAGCAGAAAGGTTTCTTTGATAGATTTTCCACTCTTTGTGCTGTCTTAACAAGGAGTTAAAATTAATAATTCTTTCTAACTCTTGTTACTTTTCTTTTAAGATTTGTTGTCTATAATAAAGAAGTCTCTCTTGTTCTTGTTCAGGAGTTATAACAACAGGCACAAAGTTACGTAAATTTTCTTCTTTTTTCTGTTTAAGAAGATTCAAATAATAATTGATCAATTCTCCGTTGGTTTTAAATCCACTGGATAAATCAAAAGATAAAGAAAAATAATAAGTATTTCTACTTATATAATTTTTTAATATAAATAACTGGTCCAGGAGATAATTAATCAAATAATTAATTATTAAGGATACTTCCCGGCCAGACCCCCAGTTTTCAGCTCTCTGATACCAGGAACCTTGCAGTCCTTTAGCTACAGAGAGTGATAAAAGAATTTGGAGCAATAATATTCCAAAAATAAACACTTTACAGCTCCAATAATAATATGATAAGAGCAAGTGCAAGGTTTAATTGGTTTGGTTATAAATATGTTAAATATAATACAAAAGGGGGGCCACAGTAATATACTACTGGGGGTCTTTACAGACTTGGCAACCTCTCCTCAAGGGGCCTCCTTAGGCAGTTTATAACCTTGTAATGAAGATGGGTGCCTTCTAAGGCCTTATCCACTAATTTTGGCGTGCAAAACAGCACAAAAACCCAGAGCAGGACGGGAACAACTTACTTGGGAAGTAATCCACAGAAATACTGCAAAGATTCAGGTAATGAGCTTCAGAACAGATGGGGTTGGTCGCTGGTTCAAACTTCTGGTTTTTGATAGTTATTTAGAAAATAATAATAATAATACTTCAGACTAGATCATAAATCACTTGCTTTCTTCTTGATAAGCACGTGACTAACAATGACACAATGTCTTATTGATAATAATAATATTTCTGATAACTGATTGATGAATGGGAACAAAAGGGCAAAAAGAGGCGGTTTAAATATTCCTTTTTGGGTGCTTGAGGGCCTCTAGAAGGGGTATTGGCCATGGGCTGAGGCTAGGGGGGCAGTCAGGGCAAAATTGGCACTTCCTCAAAGTGCTTTTAGCCTTCTGGCCTTAGATCTGTCAAGGAACAGCTCCTTTTAAGCTGCAGGATCTGTTAATCAACAGATTAGTCATTTTGCTGATCCTGCACTGATCCTCAATTTGTACTGTAAGTACTGCTCCAAAGTGAGCAGACGCGGATGTTTATGGATTCTTCATCCTCTGCTGATCCTGTATGTAATTTTTAATAATTTTTACGACCACTCCTTGTGTAGTTTCGTGGTCTTTGAAGGTTCTGATCAGCTCATGATGTGGTGAGTCTGGATCTTTATTTAATTAATAAAAAATTCTAAAAATTAGTTAATAAATAATTTTAATTGATTTTTAAGGTTTTTAAACTGTGATCTACGCTTGTGTGGTAGCTTTACATATGTAGAGTAGATCCTACTATGTTGTAGCTCCTCTGAGCGGTACCTGGCTGTCAGACTGATCACTGCAGGCTAGGCGCGGGGATCAGTCCATTCAGATGCGCGCAGGGACTGATCCTCTGCTCAGATGCGCGCGGGGACTGATCTGCTGCTCAGATGCGCGCGGGGACTGATCCGCTGCGCGCGTGACTAGGTCACGGGATTACTTGCACGCGGGAGGGATCAACTGCGCGCGGGAGTTTGGTTGCGCGGGAGTTCAGTGCTGTAGGGACGCGGGGCTGCGTGCGGGAGTTTTGGGCGCGCGGGAGTCCAGCGCTGTAGGGACGCGGCGCTGCGTGTGGGAATTGTGACAAAACACAATTCCCCGTGTAACTCCTAAACTACACACAACACCTGGATTTTGACTGAAATTTAGGTGTGAAACCTATACATGACATATCATGTGAAATATTAAAATTGCCAAAAGGTGCCATACTGGTGCCGTGGTCATTTACCATTTTCTATTAAATTAATTAAAAAATATAAGGAGTAAGAATTCAAGGGTGGGGTCAGTGAGTGACCCTACCTTATTTTGGGTGGGGAATCCATGTCTGAAATAATATCTATGGATTTCCTCCTCCTTTATTTTATAATAATTTTATTTATTTATTTTTTGTTCTTTTTTATTTTTGTTAATATTGTTGTTGCTTTGTCAGGTTGCTCTGTGCTAAGTAGCAGGCTGACAATGAAGAACATGATACATTCACCAAATTGAACCTCCCATACAGAAGTGGCATTTTCTCACCCTTATAACTTTCTCAATGCACTCGCCCCAATATCTCACATGCTGTAGGCGTTTTAGAACAATATATGGAAAAACCAAACCTCAACCACTGGAAGGCATTCTGTCATGTGTTACAATACTTAAAAGGAACTATTGAATAAGGAATTGAATACTCATCATCTACAAGCACTGTAACTGCTGATCAAAGCTTGTATATCCCATTTGGACATTCAGAAGCTGATTGGTCTAGTGGCAAAGCCACCTGCAAATCTACCAATGGATACATATTCACTATGATGAATGGGCCAATAAATTGGAAGTCAAAGCTCCAACAAAAAGTTTCTCTATCCTCCGCAGAAGCTTAGTATAAATCTACCATTGAAGCAGGACAGGAAGCTGTCTGGCTTATTGAATCTCTAAACTTCCTACAACAGCCTTGCAACGTACCTATAATCCTGCACTGTCAAAAACTCAGTGCAATCCATCTCACCTTCAAATCAATATTCCATGCTCAAACAAAGCATATTGAGATCCAACACCAATGGATCCAAGAATTGGTAAAAACATGAAAAATCAATATTCAACACCACCCTACGGAAAAGATGATGGCAGACCTACTCACCAAATTCCTGAACAAAAACTCCTTCAAGAAACTCCAGGATACCATTGGTATAAAATGGGTAATTTCCCCAACTTGGTGAGGAGGGGTGTTAGAAATCAACCTACTTGGCAATGAACTCTACAACAAGTAGGAAATTGGTAAGTATGAGCGTGTGTACCTGTGATGTGCATAACCATACATCATGAGTGCCTAAGCGCAGTGGCTTCACTGCTTAAGAATATGATGCAACCAGAACCTGACCAAAATTTGAGTCCTGCCCCATTAATATATGAATAAGAGAGTCTCCTCCAAGCTATTACATCCCCCATCACTTCCATTTGACTATGTGGTGGATCTAATACTGCAAGCGCATTTTTATTCATCTTCATCAAAAGTTTTACATCATTTTTATAAATTTCTCATCACTTTTTCCATTTCATTTGTAAAAGTCAGGAGCCTTTTATATAGGAATGATCAATGCGCCTTAGCCAGAAGCTAAGATGCATCACTATAAATTGTTTTCATTAGACATCCATTCATTTACATAGATTTATTGAAGAGCGAAGATACATTCACTTATCTTCACATATATTTGGCATTGGTGCTTCTCCAAATTTTAAGGATTTTAAGTAAAAAACCACAAATTATCAATGGGAAATTTACATGATTCCTCCTCAGTGAAATGGTAGGTACATTCTGGCATCTTCTATATATTGGACAACTGCTTTCAACCATTATTTTTTCAGGATAGAGGGCTTTGGGGTATTTCTCCTTGCATCTTTCATCATTGATGCAAGCTTCTTTCATTTTTGAAGTAAAACATGGGACAGGTATCATGTCTTTTAATTTCTTGAAATATTTTTGGCTGTGTGAATTGATCAGTTAGCTTGTCACAAACAATCATGCTAATTTTTTCAGATTTTCTTGGTTGGTGACCAGGGGAGGAATTACCAAGATGTGAGCATAAGGCAGACCTCTTCCTGGAATTCTATAAAAATTTTCATCCCCATTTTCAATCCAAATATTCCATTCATGGATTTTGGTTTTCAAACCTGTGTTGCTATATCTGGATTTTTTATGGAACATGTTGGCCATTTAAGTCATGATATGGATGATGGGTCCACTACTGAGAATGTGTGGACCTGTGATTGGTTTTCAAACGTCTTTTTTGAGCATGATTGGAAAAGGAATAGTTTCTTGATGGTTATCAAACTATAAAAAACTCACAATTTGGGGGTTGTCAAATAATTTATGATTAAGATCAGGATGATCATAGGTGGTTGGACTTCTCAGGTGATGTTAATGAGAATGGTGACGAATCTGATTTGAATGTGAGTTTTTTGATTCATTTTGAAGCACCATGAAAGGAACTGAAGAGTTTCTTCTATGTTGATTTGGAAAATGGCACGTGGTTATTTTATGCCAGGGAATCAAGGATATAAAAGATGTAGCTTGTGGTGTTTCAAGATGGGTAAATGCAATAGAAGGATGTATTTTTGTAAAAAAAATTAAACCCAAGCTATTTGATGTTACACTGAAGGTGATCTCCTTCCTTATATCCTGCTGTTAAACTGTTTTCTTTAACATATCTAATTAAAAAAGGATAAAAATAAGTACTTTTACTTATTTTTACTTAGTATATCTGGTCCAAAAGAAATTAAATAATTCAATATCAACTATTCAGGAATACTTCCCAGCCAGGCCCTCATTTTTCAGCTTGATGATTCCAGGAAACGTTCAGTCCTTTAGCTAGAGCAAGTGATATTGGTGTTGAAACAATAATAATTCCAAGAAAACATGAAAAATGCTTAGAGTTATTGATATGATAAGAGCAAGGGAGAGGTTTTGAGTTTGGTTTGGTTAAAATTTTTTTAATGTATTTCTGAAGAGGGTCCACAGCTTATACTAGACTTGAGATCTTTATTGAAAAAACCTCTCTGCAAGGGGCTACTTTGAACCATGTAAAGACCTTGGGAAAATGAGGTCCTAAGTGATTTCTCAAAAGGGGTTTACTCAAGGTGATGGCTGGACAGGCTGTCTTACAGCCCTTTATTCTGGAGGCAAGCAGGAGATAACTTACTTCTTTAAGGAGGAACTCCAAGGATCTTGTAAAAATTCATTGTTGAAAGGGTCTCAGGACAATTTTTTGGGTTTGTTGCTGATATTCTTCAATGGAATTAATGATGGGGTTAGAATTAATAATTATACTAACAGACTGAGGCAATAAATCATTTTTTATCTCTTATAAACACTTGTTTACAGATGGCAATGGGTCTTTATTGATTAATTCAAAATTACTGGTCTTTTAAAACAACCAAAAAGGCCCCACATATACCTTTTTTGGGTAAGATGGCATTCACAGGGCACGTAGAGAGGGTTTTTCTAAAAGAGTAAGGCTAGCAGGCTGGCCAGGGCTAGTTTTGCATGCATTTTGAGTGCTTTTACTCATCTGGAGCTGCATGTGTCATATTTATGTGTGAAATAATTTTCATAACCTTTTTAAATGTTAATGTGTTATTATTGTAGTTCTGACACATTTCCTTATTTTGTGTTATATTCTTTTAAGATTAATTGTCAGAAGTGGGCATTTGGAGATTCTACTTTATCTTCTGAAAATTTTTATACTTTTTAATAATTTTTTGGGGAACTCCTTGATATGTTTCTTGGTCCATAAATATATTTTAAAAATATTGATGTGACAACCTTTATTATTTTTTTTCCCTAATTTGTCTGTCTTATAATTTGAATTTCATAATTTTCATTCAATATTCAGAATTTCCGGAAATCCCGCTTCTATCTGTGAATTTGGTTGTTAAATCTGCATGATTCATGCATGTGGGTTGTAACCTGTTCCTGTGGTACCCGGCTGTCAGGAGTGGTGCAGTTATTTTTGATGCACGCATACCTGAGAGCTGCATGCTTTAATCAAGCATCCTTGGCCATCAGCATACTGCATATGGGTTTTTTTACAGGTGACTACAATTTGAGTGTCAGGCTTGTGTACTCTTGCGGTATGGATGTGGGGCTGCGCGCGGGAATTGTGACAGAACACCAATCTGGCTTTAACTCCTGAAACATACACAACACCTCAATTCTGAGTGAATTTTAGGTGGAAAAACTGTACATGAAATTACATGTGAAATAATAAAATGGCCAAAACATGCCATAGTTATGCTTTGGCCTTTTGGTCATTTCCTTTTTTAATTATTTAAAAATTTGAGGAGTTGGAACTCAAGGGTGGGGTCAGTAAGTGACCCTACCCTGTTTTAGGTGAGGAATCCAAATCTGTAATGATACTTTAGGATTTCTCACTATTTTTCTTTTTTTATTCTACTTTGAAAGGTTGCTCTGTACAAGTAGCAACCTGAAAACAGAAATTTCTGCTTTTTTGAATGTAGTTTTTTTTGTAGGTGTCTGCTTTTTTTCACTCCATGTGAATCTATTTAAAGGTTTTTTTTGAATCTAACTTAATTTTCTGTTGTTTTTGTTCCAAGTTTCCCCTTTTTTCCCTCCATGTGAATATAAATTTATCTCCTTTTTGGAAATAATTTTTTGAAGATTTCTGCTTTTTCATCACTCAATGTTAATAGGCAAATTTCTGAATGTATGCATACATAAGTTCAGGTCTTCTTTTTTCACCCCAGTATATATATCACACAATTCTATGCATAATCTGTATTTACTTATACAATACAATGGTCATTTCTGCTTTTTTTCACAATTATTGCACACACCAATTAACATACCTACAACACTTTCAGTGTAACATCAAGGAGCTGCATGGTACGTATCAGACAAAAGTGTTACAGGGATTTTACGGCGATGATGTAACCACTGAATACACCTTCAGTGTAGTATCAATGAGCTTAACAAAATATCACAGATAAAAATGTAACAGGAGGATGTAACCAAGGAGATCACCTTTAGTATAACATCAAAGAGCTTGGGTGTAATTTTTTCTACATAAATACCACCTGATATTGCATTTCCCCATCTTGAAACACCACAAGCTAAATTTTTCATATCCTTGATTCCTTGGCATAAAACAACCATGAGCCATTTTCCAAATCTAAATAGAAGAAACTCTTCTGTTCCTTTCATGGTGCTTCAAAATGAATCACACCACTCACTTCCACATGATATTCTTCACAGTTCTCATTAGCATCACTTGAAAACTCCAAAAACCTATGATCATCCTGATCTTGATCATAAATTATTTCCCAACCCCCAAATTATGATTTTGTTATAGTTTTATCACTATCCAGACACCATTCTGTTTCTAATAATTATCAAAACAGATGTTTAATACCCAATCACAGGTCCACACATTCTCAGTAGTTGATCCATCATCCATCTCATCAGTTAAATTACCAAACTTTTCCACACAAAATCTAGATATAGTAACCCATGTTTGAAAAACAAAAGCCATGAATGGAATATTTGGATTCAAAATGGGAAGAAATCCTTTTATATAATTCCAGGAAGAGATCTGTCTCATGCTCAAATCTTTGTAATTTCTTACCATGATTTCCAACCAAGAACATCTGAATAAAGTGGCATGATTGCTTTTTCAGAGATACTGGATCAATTCACACAGCCAAACATGTTTCAAGCAATTAAAAGACACATTTAAACTTTCCCATGTGGTACTTCTAAAAAGAAAGAAGCTTGAATCAATTATGGCAGATGCAAGGATAAATACCCCAAAGCCTTCTATTGTGAAACAATTTTGGTTGAAAGAATTTGACAAATATATAGAAGATTACAGAATGGACCTACCATTTCACTGAGGAGGAATCATACAAACTTCCTCATTGATAATTTGTGGTTTGTTACTTAAAATTTATTAACTTTTGGCAAAGCACCAAATCCAAATAACTTTGAATATATGTGAAGTTATCATGGCTTTTCAATACATCTACAAATAGATTTGTAATTCAATGATTGTGTCAATTTTAATGTTGGTGAATACTTTGATTAAATAGAATATTTCAGGGATTGAAAATGGGAAGCTCCTCCAGAGGAATGTTGGGAATTTTTTCATTCAAATTTTTTTCTATCCCAAATTATTTTTCAGGAAAATCAGTCATGCCAAGCATTGAGACACCATAATGCACCAATTTTTTCACTGAGGAGGGATCATACAAACCTTTTCATTTAATACTCCTTTGGGGTTCCTGAAAGTCCGGTGATTTTTGCAAATCACCAATTCCATATTAATGCAAACATATTTGAAGGGATAGTGGCTGTTAAATACCTCTAAAAGTAAATTAATAAAGACTATGGTATTCTCACTGTTGGCAATGATGCAAATTTGGCTTAAATAGACTAATTTGGGGATACAAAATGGGTAGCTCCTTCAGAGACATGTTTCAAGTTTTTTGATTCAATGTTTTTGTTACTTCACCTTTTGATTTGAGGCTGTAGATCCATCTTCCTTTCCTAAAAGAAGGTTTTATTTTAACCGGATGAAGCCATGAATGAAGCTTTCAAAAGATCAAAACAAGTAAAACAATTCTTGCACAATAGTTTAAAATAGATGCAATTGATTGTTTTGCAAGTACTATGAAGTATTTAGAATTTTCATCATACTTCACATTTCATCCACTCAGAAAATATTTCAGAAACTGTCACATTGGTTATTTAATCAGGATAATTTATCCAATTAAACCTTGAGATTTTGAAAGCTAGATTTTCAGATTTTTGTTGAATAATTCTGTTGGTGATACTCCATTCAATAACCTAAAGAAATTCAATGGAATTTCTGATCAGCTTTCAGAGATGAATCTTTCTCCAAGTTTTTACTAGGGGCAAATAATCATAAAGAAGAAAAAATGCAAAGTTCTAGTCAGGAAATTCACCCTCTCAAGGCAAGGAATTTTTTTTTGAATTCTATTGGCACTTTTTCAGTCAGAAATCTCACTTTTCCCATGGAATTGATCCTTCAATTTTCTGTTGAAGGCCTTGACTAATTCTTGAATCACAGATCAGGGGGCCCTCAAAAAAAATATTCAGAGGAATCAACTAAATCATATTTGAAACCCACAGAAAAAAAATTGGAAACACCTTTCCTGATTATCCACAATTGGACAAAACAGTAGAGGTAACAAGAATAAACATGAAATGAATTCTTGAATAAGAAAAAATTCTTTTATGAAAAAATTAGATTTGCAAAAGATTCATTTTATTAATGATAGAAAGAGGAATATATTTGAGCTCATATTAAATGCATGAAATTCATCTCATCCCTCTTATTTATTTATTGATGCTCCTTGTGCGTAGGATGAAGCACCTATGAGTCATAGGCATACTCTTGAGCTGGTTGAAAGTGTAATCCTGACACTTAAATCAGTCTAACCTCAGAATCCAACCTCAGAAAACCCAATCTAACCCTCAGGCTCAATCTATTTTCCAAGTATTTTCAGCCTAAGGGCTCAGGAGACTTATATGAATATATCTCCAGTAATTATATACCTCAGGATCTTCATACAGTTCATATCTACATATAATCTAACCTCATACAGTATGCAGATAGACTTCATAGGCTTTGACATACTTGATCTCCCAGTTCTGCACATACTCCAACCTTATTAAATCTGTCTAACCCACACTCTTTCATGGTTTATCCTTTGAGAATCCTTATGTACATCCTCTTGCAGATTTTATCTCATACTCTCTCTACTTAGTACATAGTTTCATGACCTCCATTTATACTGTACATCCTTCAACTGTGCTCTCACAACTTGAAACGCCAGAAATGTAACCTTTCCCAATGTAGAAGCAGCCTAACCTAATGTAGCAGCATACCTGATAAGCCCTCTCTGTTACCTAGACTATGCCCTTGTCATTCCATATGTAGTCTGAGCCCCAACCAACTGTACCTCTCTTGTAGCTCCAGCGTCTGTTTAATTAAACTTCTCTCCTCTTCTAACTTCCTGGTTGTTCCCCAATAAATCAGTTTACTACTTCTTACTAGGGATCCATCCCAGAAAGTGTCAGCAGCACCTAATTTTCAATTAAATACTACTCTGCTCCTTGTAGCACCTTCCAGTATCCTTGCCCCCAAGCCTACTGAGAGTAGATTCCCCTCTAGGCCAAGCCCTGCTTGCATGTCAGCAGCCCTTTTGACAGAAAGACTCCTTCAAGACCTCACGGATTGTGATATACATTTTTCATGTAACTTAAGATTTCATGGTTATAATTTTTGGAAAACTCTACCTATTTCTGACAATGGTACACATCCTCAAATATATTATGAATGTTTTGCGAATTCTGCTATGGTTGTTTTAAGTACAATACTCAAAATTTACACCAAAAAGAGTTTCCTAATCCATTATTTCTTCAGAAATTTTCCTCAAAACTAAAAAATCACAAGATCAGAAAATCTGAAATCTTTTTTTATCTTGAAGATCAAGCTTTCACCCGTGGTTAGTTATATGTTGAATCTTTTCAAGATAAAGCTGTCACCCATGGGCAGTTATATGTTAAATTCCAATTTTTTGATCCATAATTTCAATGTGGGTAGTGATTGAAACAAAAACTGAAAATAATATCTCATTGTAAACTGAAATTAAATGCCAAGATTTCCATGATATGTACTTTTTTTGAATTCCTTATCCATTGAAATACTTGAAAAAATCTTCAGCTAATCATTTTTTTTTAATCCATCTCCCAAAATTTTCACTTGATTCAAATTATCTCAAATTTATCTTATTTTTCATGTCAATTTTTTTGATATAATTGGTTTAGCATGAGGTGTTGGGTTCTATCCATCACCAAAATCACATACCAAAATTTCCATCTTATATAATTTTTTTTAATTGCTTATTGGTTGAAATACTTGAAAAATTGTTCATTTCATTTGTTTTTTATCCATTCCCCTAATTTTCCACTTGAATGAAATCATGTTTTACTTAAAAAATATCATATCTGTTCATGTCAATTTATTTTTATTTAATCCATCCCCCAAATCTGGGTGCAAACTACCAGTATACCCTGAAAGCAAGATGTTAAATTCAAAACTCCCAGTTGTATGGGAGTTGTGTAGGGCCCTACATGGCCCAATGGACGCGTGGGGGCCCATACATGCATCCAAGACGCTCGTGCAGGCCACAACACGCGTCTAGACGCGCCCAAGGGGCCGTCTCAAACACATGCAACCCCTGGGGGCAGTATACACCCCTTACACAGAGTATTTCAGCCGTGTACCCCCATACACGGCGGTTTTGAGCTATTTCTGGGTGTACGCGGCCCCCCGGGGGTCATTCCAAACTTTTTCAGCCCCCCTGGACCACATTTGGGTTCCATAAACCCAAAATTGGGATCAACGCGCGCTATGTGGGACTTTTTTTCCCAATATGGCAATAATAAATAGAGAATAAAGTGAAATTAAAGTGAAATCAAGTGAGATTAAAGTGGCACTATAGGAAACTGCAAATAAAACATCCCACAAATTTAATCTTTCTCAACTTGAGATTCTTTCTCAACTTGAAAGAGAGAAAACTTTGTAGTTATTCAATTGAAAGTTGGATTGAATACTGAAGTACCATTGCATTTTTTTTGCATTATGGGAACAGTGGCAAGCTCTCCTTTTAACATGGCTGCATTCAAGTACTAAATTAGTGCAATGAAAAAAGCTTCAAAAAATAAGGATTTGGGTAATAAATCATTGGAAGCCCCAATTTCATCCTCATCAAGGGTGAAAATTGAGGAAAAAAAATTCAAAAATGGACATGACCTCTGGTGGTGAGTAACATTTTAGGTTACTGGTCTTTGCCGTATTTAATTGGTTGGAACTGATGGAGTGCATGCCATCAATATAACCATTAAACTGTAACTATGACTATGTAACTATAACAGATCTGCTTGACCCATCTCCTGTGAGATCTTTTCCTCCTAGGGAAGAGGCACAAAAATATTTTCAAACATGGGCAATGAATAATGGTTTGCTTTAACATTTGTCAACTCAAAGCGTGATAAATATGTGGATTTAGCCTGTGATAGACATTGTTTGTACTCTGGAAAATTTCGGACCAATTGGTCAAGGAAAACTCCCACAAGGAAGTTTTGGTGCAAATTTTCAATTGCTGCTAGTCACAAAAAGGCAGATCCCTTGGAGCAAATCTCCTACAAGAATGATCAACATAACCATGAACCATCTCCACACCCCTCAGTGCATTCTCACCTGAGGAGAATCTCTGGGGTAGCCTTAGAAAATCTAAAAGAAGACATGAATGATGGGCTAAATAGAATTCAACTCAAAAGAAAATTCAGCAAGATCAATTGTGGCAAATATGTTGATGACCAAACAATCTATAACACTAAGCGTAAGGTAGAACTTGAAGAAATGAAGGGAAAAAGTGTTATGGTGGTCCTCTTTGAACAACTTGGTAATTCAGGTTGGGTATTTCAAGCAAAATTCAGTGGAGAGGTTCACTTGGAGGCCCTATTTTTGGCTCAACCAGAGTCATTAAATCTTTGCAAGCAATTCCATCATATAGCTGTGATGCATTGTACTTTTAAGACAAATAAGTACAACATCCCGGTATTGCATGTTTTAGGAATTACTTATGTTGACTTTCAAGTCTCTCTCACTCATCCTTGACTCACTCATCTCCTACTGCAAAGCCCATGCGCACCCCAAAGGGGATTCTCCATCAATATCTCAGATCCCCATAGGGGGTCACCAGTGACCATGGGTATGGAAACTCCAACACACTCTCAAGGGATTCATTGGATTGTCCACCTTGGAGGTGATTCGACTGCTTAATTTTCCTAAAAACCTTTCCTTTCCTTTCTTCTCTGAAGACATATTGCTTCTTTCAATTCTCATTTTTCATTTCTATTCTTGTTTCCTTTTTCAAATCATCTCTCACTTGTGTTCACTCAACTCACTCTAGACTGATACACAATTCTGAATATAAACCTTGACATATCAATCTCACACCCTCTGGGGACTCTGTTGCTCTCAGTCTTGTAACTGGTAAGATTCAGTTCACTTAGGTTCCAAGGCTTCTGACTCCTGACCTCTCAACTCAATAAATGGCCACCAGACCAGTCTAATCAACCCTTTTTGACCCAATCAATTCTGGAACTCAAACCCCAAAGGTTATGGCACCAAATGCCTTAAATACCTGTCTGTTTCCTTTTGTGTCCTACTCATGATTTCTCAGTCCTTTTCTCACTCCAGTTCATTTTTTCTCTTTCTTTTTCAGCCCGCTGTTTTGTTGTTTAATTTAATCTCAATTCTTTATTAACTTCCAACCAGAAAAATTTCACAAAAGCTCTTGTTTTTATAACAAGAGAAATTTTTGAGATCTACAGTTGGTCTGTAAATGCGCTTAATGAGTTGGCTTACAATCCTGAGAGACTTCCAACATTCTTTGTGATGGACTAAGGGAATGTTTGTTCTAGAGAAGCCAGTTCTTTCAATGGCACTTGTTGAGTTAACAAGCCAGTTCTTTCAATGGCACTTGTCTAAAAACATACAATAAAACTGTAAATTTTTCTTTAATAATGATTTTGAAGGGTGGCAAAGCTTTATATCTCTGTGGGCTAAGTATGGGGCATAAAACCAAGTAGAAGGCAGAGTTCAATGATGCAGAACTTAGATTGAGCGCCAAATCACTGCCTCTACTGTTAATCTTCCTATTTTTGGGTTGCTTACATTATGACTTGTAAAAAGTGTTTTTTGGAAGACCATGAGTATTTGCTTGAGTATATAGATCATAATATCTTCTGTATCAAAGAGACATTTGTAATGGCTTGGGATTGGGAAAACCAAGACTTTGGAAAAAACACAATGTCTTGGGTTGCAGGGGCCCATGCTACTCTCAAAGTATTCCTAACAAATTTTTCAGGAAACATGTTGGATGTTTGGAAAATCCTAGGGGGAAAGGTTTCCAATCAAATTAAATTGGCTCAGGCTGCAATTTACAACTCTCAAATAAAGATTGGAAGAGTTCTTCCTACTGAAATGTTACCATTGGGATACAAGGTGTCTTTACAAGAAATAAAACTTGTTAGTGATCAATTAAAGATGTCAAAGCAAAACCATGGTGGGGAAGTGTGCACCAAGCCATACTCAATGACTATGGGTTTGCCCTTTTACCACCAAATAGGGGACCCACTAGCGTCAAGAGGCCCCGTTTTTCCTGAAGATGTTCATCCTTAGTGGAGGTTGGATTATGAAACTTGCAGTTCTAGTTCTGTAAGTTGGTTTGTGTTGGATTTTTCAAATCACTTTGTGATTATTGCTTTTTTATGAATTCTTTTTGAATAATGATTCCTACTTGACTAAAATGATGATTCCTACTTGTGTCATATTGGATCCTTTTCAATTTTTTAAGTTTGATGTTGATGAACTGCTCAAAAATTTTAAGTTACATGAGAAGCTCAATGCAATGATCTTGAATCATCCTGATCATGTTGATTGTGGGCTGTTGACGCACCGGATGAAGGAGACGGCCAATTATTGATCAAAGCCAAGACTTGAACCTAAAGCCTTGCAATCAAGCACAGGCCGTTCAAAATTGAAAGATAAACAGCCAGATACTTATTGATTTGAACACAATGAAGAGGAACTTAAGCTGGCAAAGAGAAGTAGCAGGGCACCAAAGAAGAAAAGAGGAATGATTTTAAGTCTTTTCTTTTGTGAAAGGTTGATTTTTTTGGTTTTATGAACTGATTGAGAAATGTTTATATTCCAAGTCAGGCTCTTCATCTGAATTTCATAGTTCAGTGGAAGAGAATGAAATTTCATTGGGTTTGGTGCCATTGGAATCCAATTCCTTTTCAAAGCATGAAGCAGATGCAATGGAGGATTCAAACAGAAGCTCATCTTTGGAGATGGTTATTCCTTTAAATAGATTGGAATTTTGGCTGATTACTTTATTGATTTTAGGAAGTAAATTACCTCAATCAAATACCTGGAAACTTACATAAGTTACTGGGTGAGGTTTGGGACCCAGTTGGTGATGGAAATTGTGGTTTTAGCTTCATTGCTAAATCACTTGGTTATGATGAGGATGAATGGTTTAAAGTTTGGAAATAAATGCTTGAAAAATTGAGGAAAAATAACTGTTGCTATTATGAAATCCTTGGCAGCAGTAAAGATGTTAAAAAGATAGAACAAAGAATTTATGTCAATGACATCAATGAAAAGATTCCCTCTTCAAAATGGTTTTGAAAGTTTGACATGGTTCAGATAATAGGTGATACTTATGGAAGACCAAAATTTTTTATTTCATTGAAATCATGTTGTTCTTTTACTCCTATGAATATGGGTTTAAACAAACCATCAGATCCTATGTTCATTTTCTTTGTTAACAATAACCAGAATAATTGGAAGGGTTTCAGAGCAGATGGGGTAGATTGCTTGACTAAACTTGAATGGTAGATTGGTTAATAAGGGTAAATAATACTACTAAAGACTGAGTCATAAATCGCTTGCTTATCTTCATATAAGCATTTGATAAACAATGAAAGGGTGTCTGATTGATAATAAATAGTTCCTGGTAACTATACTTGAATAATGGATCCAAAGAGGTCTGTATAAATACCTTTTTGGATGATTTTGGGATTCTCAGGGCACCTAGAGAGGGTTCTTCTTGTGAGCTGAGGCTGGCAAGCCAGTCAGGGCAATATTGGCACGTCCACTTGGTTCTTTCAATCAGCTTTCCTTAGATCTGCTGGATTTCTGTACTATTTTAGCCACAGGATCTGTGAATCTGTTATAGCGTAAATTTGATCATTCTGTACTCATCCTTCATTTTTACTATTGATATTGCTTGAAAAGCGGACAGATGTGGATGTTTACTAATTTTTCATCATCTGCTGATCATGTAGATAATTTTTAATAATTTTTATGAACACTCCTTGTAGTGTTTTTTGGTCTTCAAAGATCAGGGTCAGTGATTTCCGCGGTAATCCATGATCTTTGATTTATTATTAAAAAATGTTTTAAACTTAATTTTCATTAATTTTATTTAAGTTTTGATTTTTTTAGATCGTTATTAATGCATATGTCAGTTTGTTACATAAACTAGGCAACCCTAACTAGGTTGTAGCTCTTCTGAGCGGTACCTGGTTGTCAGATTAGTCACAACTGATCCAGACGCGGGGATCTGTTAGTACAGATGCGCACGGGGTAGGATCCGCTGTGTGCGTGGCAGAATCAGCTGCGCGCATGTCTCTAGTACGCGGGAATCTGCTATTACTAGTACGTAGGGATATGTAATGATGCGGGGCTGCGCGTGGGAATTGTGATATAACACATTTCCGCGTGTAACTCCTAAAATATACACAACACCTCAATTCAGAGTGAATTTTAGGTGTAAACCCTATACGTGAAAATACGTGTGAAATATTAGAATGGCCAAAAAGTGGCATACTGGTGTTGTAATTTTTAGTACTTTTCTTTTTAATTATTTTAAAAATATAAGGACTTGGAATTCAAGGGTGGGGTCAGTGGGTGACCTTACCTAATTTTGGGTGAGGAATCCATTTCTTTAATAATATTTATGGATTTCTCACTCCTTATTTTTTAATTGAGATATTCTTTTTTTTTCATAGTTTTGTGTTGCTATTGACAGGTTGCTCTGTACATAGTAGCAAGCTGACAAGAATACTTCTACCATTTTTTGGCTGGTCAAAAGACTGGTATTTTTTTTGGTACTCTTACTTTAGAGCTGGTCAAAAGAATTCTTCCATTTTTAGGCCCTTTTACTTTGGGGCTTGTCAAGTTGAACTTAAATTTTTTACTTAAATCTGAAGAAAACCCATTGGTTGTCTTCAGTGTTTATTGTTTTCATTTTATTTTCATTTATTTATTTTCACTTACTTTGGGTTTATTTCTTATTTTTTGTTTTTTTTTAACCAAAAAATCAACTTTTTTTTGATCTTTTGGTTGAGTTCTGTGTTTTTTTTTATTTTTATTTAGTTTATTTTTGTTTATTTTATAACCTTCATTTTGGTTTAGTTTATACCCTTTATTTTTTTTTATTTTTTTTTCTTGCCCACTAGACTTGTTGCCATGTGGCACGGCTACACAACTACATTTGAGCCGTGTGTGGCTCTACATGGCTTTAATGTAGTCGTGCGTCCACCACACAGCGGCCTGGTGCCATGTGGAGTACAGCCCAACCACACTCAAATTGTGTGGGGTCTGCACGGCTCAGGTGTAGCCATGTAGCCATGCCAAATGTCTCATTTGAGCCATGAATTTAAAATCACCCATACTAAAAACATTGGGTCCTGCACGCTTGATAAATACCAGTGTTTTTTACTCCTGGTGCCCAGAAACTTTTCATTTCCTGGCCTCAAGGACGCGTGCGGTGTACCTGAATTTTTTTTCAATTTAATTTTTTTTTTTGAGGCTGTCTGCTTTTTTTTTCCTCCTCATTCCTGCATCCTCCAATCAACTTCTCAATATTGAGGATGCAAACCATGCATCTCAATTTTTTTTTCTTTTTTTTGTCCATGTTAATATACACTTATCTGCTTTTTGATTTTTTTTTCTATCCAGGTGTCCCCTTTTTTTCCCTCAATGTGATTATGCATATACGTATCTGTTTTTTGAGTGCAATTTTTTTTTAAAATTTGGGTACACTTTTTTTTCCCCAGTACATGTTTTCAGAATTCATATGAAAACAAATGAACACTTTGTGATTTGAACCCACAACCTCAGACTATTTATATGATTGATGCTCTTACCAATTGAGCTAAGTGCACTGTTGAGTAAGGAGCGGTCAATTTATACCTATTTTGCTAATCACCCCAGAAGAGATTTACTTATCCCAGCATTCTATGATGTGGGTGGCACATACCAGTCAATGAACATGCTCATGGCAATTATTTAATCCAACACATGTATCACAAAACTCCATGTGACATATATCTGCATTTGTATATAAAGCATATGGTTTGTGTCTGGTTTTTGTTCCCCAACTATTGCAGAAACCCTTTTATGGACATACCAACATACCTTGAGTGTGGAGAACACCTTCAGTGCAAAATCAAGGATCTGCAAGAATTTCAACACAAAAGTGTAACCGGGGCTTGTAAATTTGGAGATCACTTTTAGTGTAACATCAAGGAGCTTGGGTGTAAGTCTTTCTGCATAAATACCACCTGCTATTGCATTTCCTTATCTTACCACAGAACAAGCTATCCTTGATTCCTCTGCATAAAACAACCATGAGTCATTTCCAAATCTGACTATAAGAGCCTCCTCAGTTCCTTTCATTGTGGTTTAAAATAAATCAAAGCACTCACATCCTCATGACACTCTTCACCATTCTCATTAACATCACTTGAGAAATCCAAACACATATAACAATCCTAAACTTAATCGCCAAGTATTTCTCAATCCCAACTGAGAAATGGGCTTACAGGTTGATCACCATCCCCAAAAAACAATAAACTATCCTGTTTCCAACAATGCTCAAACTGGAAGACATAATTATTTAATACAGAATCACAGGTACAAACATTCTTGATAGTGGAACCATCATCCATCTAATCAGTTAAATGGCCAAATTGTTCCATAAAATATCCCAATATATTAACACAGGTTTCAAAAAAAACATGGAAGAATGAAGTTCATGCTTTAGAAATATTAACCAATATTTTATTACCAAAATTTCAAAGCCATTAAATGTATACCAGTTACCTGATTGATTTTGTCATTCTAGGTTGCAAGAATACCTAAGAATAAAAGATACATTAATTAATGCTGAATTCAATACCTGGGAATGAGGAAGATAACATAATGACTATTCACTCAAGCCATGGTTCTCTTGAGGATTAAACTCACAATTTATACCAACAAGAGATCCTCAATTCATTCTCTCTTCCAAAAAATTCTCCTCAGAACTAAAAAAATAACAATTTCAGAACATTTCAATTTCTATTATTTATATTCAAGATTAAGCCTTCACCCATGGGCAGTTAGTTATATGTTAAATTTGGATTTGTTTAATCCAGAATTTCAACAATGGTAGTGTTTGAAAATAAAAATAAAAACATTATTTCATTTGAAACTGATAATTTGGTTTACCAGGAGTAATGGAATGCTATCCAGTGTCACAAAGATTACATTGAATGGGTTAGACGGAGTTAATAAGGTTAGATTATTTGTAGAACTGAGAGATTAAGTACGTGCAAGCCTATGGATTCTATCTGCATGATGTATGAGGTTAGACCATATGTAGATATGTACTGCATGATGATCCTGTGGTATATAGTTACTGGCAACATATTGATATAAGTTTCCTGAGCCTTGAGGTTAAATTTCCTTGGAAAGTAGATCAAGCATGAGGGTTAGATTGGGTTTGCTGAGGTTAGATGATGAGGTTAGACTGACCTAGGTGTCAGTATGACGGTACCCCCTGTTGAAAAGGAGGGTATCTCCTGATGACCATAAAAGGAGAGTTTGAAGAGGCCATCCATGTTGTTTTATTCAGCCATGTCTGACTTGAGTTTTCCTTCTCCCTACCCACAATTTTATCACCACCATCCACACCATTACCATCATTATCCTCCTACACCAGCTCACCTACGTCAATCTATCCAATGGAGAAGAGCAACAAATGCCATCCATTTCAACATTATTACCCAAATTGGTATAGGTGTACCAAGTTGGAAAGAATCTTTACTACCACTATCAAACATAACTCCTCCAAATTTGAAATCTGTAGACAGTATGGAAGAGTATGTGATATGGAAAAGAAATCCAGGAAGGCCATAGGGCCAACCATATGGTTCCTGGAGAATAGCCAACCCTTCAAGGTGAAGGAGGCCCTAGATGATGATTCCATGACTGTGGGCTATTCATCCAGGTTGGATGAATCATCAGGTAAGTATTGACAGATTTCTTTTTTAGAGGTGATTTAGTACTGATATGGGCTTGGTGGTTCAAATGATTCAGGAAAGGTTGCAGAAGATGCACGATAAAAGAGGAAAATTGTGTTTAACCGGGCATTTGGAAATAGACAGTACGTTGAAGCATAAAGAAGAGGAGCGCGGAGAGGTACTTATAATGTGTGGAACCCCACACATAGATTTGGATGACAAATTTGTTGAAGTCCCCTCAAAGAAACTTAGAAATATCAAACCCATCAAACCCATTGAAAGGGGGTTGTCAAAGCGTTGAGGACTTTGAAGAAGCAGCTCAAGTTTTGACTGGTTGAAGCATCAAAGCAAAAGATTGAAGTTTTGAAGGTGGCCCTCAAAGCCTCAAACCAATCCTTCAAAGCAGAAAGGGTTGAACCATTGAACCTTTGAAGAGTCAAGGGTCAAACAGTAAAACCTCTGCATTGAATTGTTGAAGACATCCCTTGAAACATAAAAGTTTGACCTGTTGAATCATTCAAGAAAGCCATCAAATTGATGAAGATGAAGAAACCAATGGGAGTTTGGATATGGAGTTAAGTGAGATGGGAGATGATAGAGAAATTCCAAAACATGTAGGTAAAGGGATAGAGAAAGAAGTCATTGTCAAAGAAGGGGGAAGATCAGATGACTCTTTGGATTTAGAAGATTTGAGAAGTAAGATGAAAAGGGTGGAAGATAGAAGAAATAAGAAGAAGGGAATTCAAAGGGGGAATGATGCAGATATATGGTTGGAGGAATTGGAAAATGGGAAAGGTTTGTTGGAGATGATGGAAAGAGATTGATTTAGAGAGAATTCAGTTTTGAAGGAAGACCAAGTAAATCAATCTTTAGAAGTTTATAGTAGGAATTCTAGGATTTTAAACTCTAATCTGCATGATTGTTTGAAGAAAGGATGGGGTAGTGAAATAAGGAAAGAGAATTATGGGTTTTTAGAGGCTAAGAAGAAAACATTTTCAGAGATAAAGAGAAGACTAGCTGATATTCTAGCTTTAGCTGGCCATAATTTTGAAATGGGGACTACTTTAAGAGGACCTAATTCTTATCAAGTTAGGAAATTGAAGCTAGTAAATACATGGATGACTAGAGTAACAGAATTAGAATAGTTGATGTGAAGCAATTTGAAAATTTGTTTACAAGAAATATTATTTTAATTATTATTATTTTTCTTTCCTTTATTTCATTTCATTTTATTTTCTGTTGGTTTTATCATTTTTATTATTATTATTCATATTTTTTCTTGGTGGTATATATATATTTTTTTTGAGAGAAGACATTGATTTTCTTTTTTCTAAGTAAAGAAAACAAGAAAAAGGAAATGGATTGTGAGATATTTTTGAAAGATATTTTTATTTTTTATATATAATTAACATTTTTCTTTGGAAGGGTGGATTTGGTTTATTTATTTTAAAGATGTTATTGGTTTTAAGGGATAGAGTGTATGGAAATCTTGAATTAAATTAGAATAGTTGGTAGGATTAAAGTGAGTTTCCCAAGTGGTGCATTCCTCATCATTTTGGAAGCCTTTCATTCAACTAAGTAAATTAATTTCCCCCTCTTAAGTCTTGAGTCAAGTATCTGAGACACTTTCTATTTTTCTTCCCCATCAATTTTGACTGGTTCAGTTAGTGGTTGGTGCCTGGAAGACAGTGAGTTATCCTTATATGGCTTTAGTAAGGAGGAGTGGAACACAGGTTGAATAGTGGACCATTATTGAGGAAGTTGAAGCTTGAATGAATTTTCTCCAATCCATTCTGTAATCAAAAAGGGACCTGATCATTTCTCTGAAAGCTTATGAGTTGGATGATTGTTTTGATATTTTTATAAGAGAGCAAAACTTTTTTTCCAACAGAAAATGAGGGAGGAAAATCACTTCTTTTTAGGTCAGCATATCTCTTATAAGTTTTAATTGACTTTTCCAGTTTAACTCCTAGTTTTTTCTGATTCCAGTGAATCTGAGTTATGGAGTGGCTGGCAGGTTGGTTTTCTACTACATGGAGGCTGTCAACTTTGGGCCTTCAACCATAAATGGTGAAGAATGGAGATTGTTTAGTAGAAGTGTGAGTGGAATCGTTGTAAGCAAATTCAGCACAAGGGATCCAGGTATCCCAGTTGTCTTAGTGATAACTGACATACATCCTAAGAAATTTTTCTGGGATCCGATTTAACCTTTCTGTTTGGCAATCTGCCTCAGGGTGATAAGCTGTTGAAATATTTCTTTATAGCTTTAATTTTTCACATACATTTTTCCAAAAAAGAAGAGACAAATAAAGATCCTCTTTCACTGAAAATGTCAGTTGGGAGACCATGTTTAGTGAAAATATGAGGGATTAGCAGGTTAGGCAACCCCACAGAGGATATATCAGTTCTGCTTTTGATAAAGAGAGACATTTTTGAAAAACAATCAAAGACCACAAGTATAGAGTCAAATCCATTGGATAGTTGAATTTGTGAGATAAAGTCCATATAGAGTGACATCCAGGGAGAATCTGGTATTGCCAAGGGTTGGAGGAGTGCAAACTTCTTGTGGTGACTGGTTTTGTTTCTTCTGCAAAGGTAACAAGAAGAAACATAATATTTTATAAAGGAAGTCATATTTTCCCAATATATGTCTCTTTTGACTAGATCAATTTTTTTGTCTTGTCCAGGGTGACCAGAGAGAGGAGAGTTGTGTAATTTTCAAAGTATTTCAAGTTGAAGTTGTTCATATTCTTTGGGGATTGCTATTCTGTTTTGTAAGATAAGAATTCCAGTATCTTGGTCTATAAGATAACTCTTTACTTGTTCCTTTTTATATAGCTTCTGAATAATCTGTTGGGTTGATTTTTTGGAGATCTGGAATTTAATTAAGTTGTCCAATTTTCCATCAGCCTGTTTATTAGAAATAAATATGATAATTTGGAGCAGTTTTGGTAAGGGGATCCTTTGCTTTATCCTTGAACCTACCTTGTTTGCTGGGTTGTTGAGGTTTTGAACTAGTCGGAAAACTGGCTCCAGGTCTTGAGGTCTGATGGTAATTGAAGGAATTTTCCTGGATCCTTTCATGGTAGTGGGTTTCATACCTAAGGACAATTTCCATTAGTTCTTGCAAGGCTTCTTGAGGTCCATCATACCCAGCTAGTTGGTCCAATAGTCTGGCTGGGAGTCCCTGTCTAAAATGAAAGAATAAATATTTATCACCCCATCAAGAGATCTTATTCATAAGTTTCCTGAATTCAGTTTTATAGTTAGTGGCATAACCAGTATCTTTCATTTTAAGGAGTTTTAACTCCTTTTCAGCATGTTGGATTTCCAGACAATCCCCAAAAAGGGTATGGAGCTGCTGAGTGAAAAAAAACCAAGATTTAAGTAGAAAATCTGGCTCATCATTTCCAATGTGAGCAAGATGAGGCTGGATCCATCAACAGGCATTTCCTGTAGGGTAAGAGACTGTAAAACATACTTTCTTTCTGCCATTATAAAAAAAACCCTTCATTTTTAGCAAAGATGAGTTCAGAAGCTTGGAGGAAGGGTCTGAGATTGTTTGGTTTTGTCCCATCAAACTTGCCTGGGGCATTTCTAGATGGAGACTTAAACTTAGCAGATGTTCCATGGTCAGCAGGTTTAGAGATATGAGTCATTTCAGTGGTCATTTGCTGAAGAATGCCCAGGAGAGCTGGGTCAGTTGAAGGGCCCTGAGAGCTGGAAAGGAAGGTTAGTGGCTGGGGAAAGTGAAGGGATTCCTGTTGAATTAGAAGTGCAGCTAGGATTACCCTCTGGGCAGGCTGAATCCAAATTACTCAAGATTCTGGAATCAAATCCTGAGTCCTCATCCTCATCATCTTCTTCATCTTCTCTTGGAATTGGGACCATGATGGCATCATAAGCAGGAGAGTCCAAACCATGCTAGCCTGGGATTGGAAACCATCCTGTAACTCTGTGAATGCTAGCATTGTCAGAAGAAGGAATAGTAGACAGAGATACTTGGGGGATAGCCTCCAATAAGCCACTATCCATAGGGGTGGAAGTGGTAGCCACTGGTACTTGTAGTTTAGAAAAGGTTCTACCTGTTCCATGAGATCTGGGAGTAGAAGGGTCAGTAGTTTCAGTGATAACTCTCCCTCTGGAGCTACGGGCAACAGCTGGGCTAGAGATTTGATAAAAGAGAGCACCTCCTGGAGGCATTCTTATTTCTAAGAAAAAATTAGTTACTTTCAGCGTGCTACTATGTCAGAGCTAGCTGACAAAGCACCAATAATAAGAAAATTAATAAAAATTAATAAAAAAAACAATTAAAGAGTATGAATATCCAAAATATTATTAAAGATTTGCACTCCTCACCTAATTTTAGGTAGGGTCACTCAGCAATCCTACCCTCCAATTCCAACTCCTTACCCATCTTAAATCACATAATAGTTAAATTATAGCCCATGGCGCCACCAGTCCACATTTTGCCACTGTAAGAATTTCACATAAAATCCAAGGGTTAGGTTTCATAGCTAAAATTTAGTCAGAATTAGAGAATTCTGTATATTTTGGGAGTTATTGACAAAAAATTATTTTGTTGAAACTCCCATGCGCAGCTGCAAGAGCTACGTGAAGGTTTGATTTGCTTTAGGAATGATAGCGTAAGCGGCGCATCCAAAGGGGCGTAGGCAGTTGAGATTGAATGGTTGTCCGTGCCAGATCTTGTAAGGAGAAGTATTGCCGCGGGAACTTGAGGGGAGAGCGTTGAGAATGTGGGTGGCAGTGTTTACAGCCTCATCCCAGAACTTGAGCAGTAGATTGCTTTGATTCAGCAAGCATCAAGCCTTCTCTAAGATGAGGCGGTTTGACCTCTTGGCTAGGGCGTTTTGCTGAGGGGTATGGGGGGGGGGAGAAGTGTTTATTGATGCGTTTTTCAAGGCAGAAGGAGTGGAGTTCAGATGAGATGAACTCGCCTCTGTTGTTGGAGATGAGGAGCTTCACGGTGTTGCCGGTTTGACGTTTGGCCCGTGCCACAAAGTCCTTGATGGCTGGGGTCGCATTTCTTTTCTGTTTGAGGAGAGCAACAGAACAAAATCCGCAGAACTGATCCGTCATGGAGAGGAAATAGGAGAATCCTGAGTTTGAGATGATAGGGAAGGGTCCAATGACGTCCAGATGAATTGCTTCAAGAGGGCGAGTGGCTACTTTGAACTTGTGATTGAACGGTGTTGAAACTTGCTTGCAGGTTTTTCAGATTTGACAAACAGTTGGTTGGGTATCTGAGTCAACGGAGTTTAGATTGAGAGTTTTGAGGGATTGAGTGCTAGCGTGACCAAGGCGCAAGTGCCAAAGATTGTCTGGAGCCTTAAGAAGCAACGTGGATTGGCTGCAACAAAGAAATTTTGTTCCACACAGTTCAGTTAACGTGTTGTTTGTGGTACCTACAAAGCTGATCTTGTCCAGTTTCACTTCAAACCCCAAGTATCCAACTTTGGAAAAGGTTGCCTTCAAGGAGTTAATTTGAGTGAGAGAAATAAGACATCAATTAATGGAGGGAATGAGAAGGACATTCCTAAGGATTATGGCTGAGCCAAGGTGATTGAGAAGTTTAGCTGATCCAGAATGTGTAGCAATGAGTGAGTTGTTTGGGGAGCCTGTTCCCACTTCCAGATGGATAGGAGTGCAATCAAATAAAAACAAGGGGTTGTTGACTATATGATGGCTCGCGCCAGAATCCAGAACCGGAATATGGGAGTCTTTTCCATCTGATGAGAGGTAAATTTGAGCGTTGAAATGAAGCTTGGCGCCTTTGGAATTGCTTTCATCTTTGATGGTTGGAATTTTGTTGATGGAGTGGAGATTTGACAAGGGAGTCTTATTCCATTCAGTTCTGAGATGAGGATGGACAAAACAGCATTTATTTTCAGGGTGTTTGGCAAGGGGGTTATGGTGTCCTTTTGAGCATGGATTCTTGGGTTTCGCCCTTTTCTTCATTGTTGATTTGTGGAGTGAGACTGATGGAGAGATGTCCAAGGTCGAGTTTTTGTCTGGAAACCTGGACGATTCAAGGTGAAGAACCTCACAAAGTTTGTTCAGGATGCCGGTTGGGTTTTGGAGAAGAGCGTTGTTAAGGATCAGAGAATCAACAATGTGGTAGAATGAGCTGGGAAGTTTGGGGAGGATGGTGTAGCTGAGGATGCCAGGGGGAACTTTGAGTCTCACAAGGGTGAGTTCATTCATGAGTTTTCGGCAGTCCTTGATGTACGTTGTCAGGTCACCCTTGAAGAGATAGCAAATAAAATTGAGCCAGATGCAACCACGGTTGTTAGAAGATTGCGAGGCATATTGTTCTAGGATTGCATGCCAAATGGCATGGGTATCTCCATTGTTGTTGTTGTTGACAATGGATTCAAAGGCAGATTCACCAAGATTCTGGATGATAATGTCGGCAGCTTCATATATCTTCTTCTTCTGAGGTCTGGTCAATGGTGAAGGGGGGGCTCAAGGGTCAGTTTGAGGATTCCTTTCCTGCGCAGGTAGCTTTTGATCCAAAGGCTCCAGGAAGGGAAGTTAGAGTCATTCAGGAGGGGAATGTTGAGTTTGGACAAGTTGGGTTGTTCTTCTGAATTGGACATCAAGTCTATATGGTCCAGCGAGCGGATTTGGGACTGTAAATCTGAAGGTTTGACAGGCTTAAAAGGATTGTTTAATTTCAGCTGAAAGCAATCAAGATTGGAAATATAATACTGAGGAAACACCTTAAAAGGACCAGACAGTGAATTGAACTAGGCAACACGGGTACTAAGAGAAGATGATGTGGGGAGGGGAGTAAGGATCTGGTGTGGTGTTCTTGATATGGTGATAGGGTGATCATGGAGTGAGCTTGCGTTGATAGGGGTAGTTTGTGGATGATGTTGAGTGGTAGCGGTAGCTGGTGAGTGAGTTGAGTGGTCGTGGTAGCTGGTGAATCAGGTTGAGTGTTTTGCAAGGAGCAGTCCTTGATTTGTTGGTGAGGTGGTGGAGCGGACGAGCAGGACTTTGGAATTGGAGCATTGACAGCGGTTTGTATTGGAAGCCGTACGGGCAAGAGGAAAGGTGACATTTGGTTCACATCATAGTCACAGCAGGGTGAGAGATACGGAAAGGGGCTAGATGGAGACGCATAAGAAAGAAAAGAAACACAGAACAGAATGGGAGAAAGCAGAATGATGAGGAAAATAATGAAATGAGAATAAAGAAGAAATGAGAAAATGATAGAATGATTTGGGCATGTTGTTGAATTCCAACACTACGCACTTGAGAAACAGATGCCACAGTATAAGCCTGCGTGAGAGCAAAAGCTGAAAAGAGGGCGCGAAGCCCCATGCAGGTGACCAATGCGCAACCGCGGGAAGATGCAAAGAAACAGGCCCAACAGCCATCAACACAGGATGAGGAACCGCTGTCAAGGTACCAATCAGACAGGTTAATACTCATACTAATAGATCCAGGGTATTTAATAAATATCTCCACGCGTAGAAGTTGAATAAAAAAGTAGATAAATCAGTTAAAATACATAAAAAGATGAGTTTAAATATTTAAATAAAGTATATAAATAAATACATAAAATTTTGAAAAAGACTATTAACAACTTTGGAGGCTTGCATACCTATCTTATGTTGACATAAATGATAACTTCATGACACCAAATTGTTATTGAAAATTTAATAAACCGAGATATGTAAAAATATTACTAAAACTCCCAAAAATAATATTTTAAATAAATTATTTTACTAAAAATCATTGAACTTTGAAAATAACCAACAAGAAATTAGGAGAGTCTAATAAACTACTTCACATGACCTTTATGAAAGTTTAAATACATCTTCGTGTCCATAGGGTTTTTCTTAATCTAAAAAACTATATATATTACATATAAATTCCAATTAATTATTTTTAGTAAATTATTTGAATAAACCAACACCAATTTTGAAAATTGATGTTAACAACTTCAAAGGACCAGAACTTACACTTAGAGTGACATAAACAGGAACCATGTGACATTGAACTGTCTTTAGAATATCCAACAATTATAATATTTAATCAACCTCATACAATTCTCATGACATACATGACTAAAGGAAGATCATATGACAAACTAGGCGCTTTTTCCCAACAAATTATTAAATCATTATGGGGAATAGCTCCAGATCCCAACTGATCCAGCTACCACCCAGGATACAGCACCTAGAGCACATGCAGGGCCAGCACTGGTTGCCCTGATAGCCTTAGAAACCGTGCCCTTGAGACCCTATAACTCTCAGAGGGACAGAAATGGGACTCAAAAAGATATGAATAAAGGCCCCTTCTTGAGGTGATTGATACACAGAGACCCAGTTATATTTACATCCAGACACCATTCCAAGGTAATCAAATACTTATAAGAGATAATTAAGTGATTTATGGCTTTAGTCTGTTTAATAATATCCATTGCCAACCCTTTTTATCAATTTAAACTCCTGAACAACCTTATAACCCCAGTAAATAGGTTTAAACCCATCAGTGCACAACCCAAACAGGTAACAAAAGGATTTAATGACATACCAGTGAGTCTTATTATCCTTTCTCTGTCGTGGAAGCTTTGTTACAAAGCCCTGCCACTCCACCGTGTATTTTATATACATATTATCTTTGGGCAATATATCCTTTAAGAATGTAAATTGAAGGTTCCAAAGTAACAAGGTTTACGTGTTTTCATAATGAATTCCCTGAAGAGAGGTGTTGAAGATCCCCAATAGAATTGTGGTCCCTCTGTTAATTTATTGAAAATTAATTTATTAATATTGATTTATAAAATTAAACCATATCCAAACCAATCAACCTTGCAATAAGCTTTATCCAAATATTTTATGAATTTTTGCTGCATTCATTGAATAAATTATTTATTCTATCACCTCTGGTAGCTAAAGGATAGCAGGGATCCTGGCATCCAGGAGGCTGACAGTTACCCAAAGGCAGTTCTTCACCTACTCAAGAAAACAAATGTGTAAGCCTCCTGGATGCCAAGACCCTTGCTGTCCTTTAGCTACCAGAGGTGATAGAATAAATAATAAATATATTATTTAATAAATGCAGAAAAAATCCGTAAAATATTTGGATAAAGCTTATTGCAAGGTTAATTGATTTGGATAAGGTTTCTTGTTATAAATAAATATAGATAAATTGATTATTAAATATTTTTATAGAGGGGCCACAATTATATTGGGGATCTTTAAAACCTCTCTTCAGGGAATTCAGTATGAAAACACGTAGGCCTGGTTACTTTGGGACCTTTAGTTTAAAGGATATTTTGCCCAAACATAATATGTATATAAAATACACAGTGGAGTGGAAGGGCTTTGTAACCAAGCTTCCACGACAGAGAAAGGATAATAAGCCTCACTGGTATATTATTAAATCCTTTGGGTACCTGTTTGGGACGTGCACTGATGGTTCAAACCTGTATACTGGGGTTATAAGGTTGTTCAGCAGTTTAAATTAATAAAAAAAGGTTGAGGATGGATATTATTAATTAGACTAAAGCAATAAATCACTTAATTATCTCTTATAAGTATTTGATTACCTTGGCACGGTGTCTGGATGTAAATATAACTGGGTCTCTGGGTATCAATATCCTCTAATGAGCTCTTTATTTATAGCTTTTGGAGTCCCAATATTGTCCTTCTGAGGGGTACAGGGGCTCAAAGGGATGGACACTGAGGTTAGCAGGGTAACCAGTGTTAGCCTGTCACGTGTTATTTGTGGTGTAACACGGGTAGCATCTAATTCCACAGGGTATGGGAATTATTCTACTTTATGTTTGATGTTTTGACGTGTGAATAACACTATTCTGTCGTTGTTATTTATTATTTAATCAATCATCCTTAGTAAATGTTCCCAGTAATTTAATAATTATTTTAATAGACATTCCTCCCGATATTCTGATGTCAGGTGAGTTCTCATTATGTATTAAATAATTGGATTAAAGTCATGATATTGATTTTACTCCTTATTTTCAAAATTCAGTTGATTTAATAAAATAATTAATTCAAAATGTAATTCATTGGTACTCATGTAATATTTTTACATCATAATTTTTCTTAGTATTTCACAAAAATGTTGATGTCTAGAAATTCTCATAATAGTATATTAAAGTATTTTAATATATTTTTAGAATTAGTCATCATCTTATTTTCAAAATTTGTGGTACTTTGAATTATATTTAATAAAAATTATGTATAAAGGTTATTTCAGTATTTTTATATAATTTTATGTATTTTTAGACTATCTACTATCCATGGGAACATTTATTACATATGTAGAATGTTCCCGTGTAGGTTGTAGCATGTTTACGCAGTACCTAGGTTTCTCAGGTCGCCTGTCTCTTTGTCAACCCGTAGTCCTGTGGCTGAATACTTGTCAGAGGCCCGCAGCTGCATACACGGCTTTGACAGAGTGACAGAGCTGTAGCTCAGCCGCACGCAGGTGCATTGGCTGCCGCGGCTGTGTGGACAAATTTTGACAGAGCACATTTCCGCCAGTAACTCCTAAAATATACACAACAACTCAATTCTGACTAAATTTTAGGTGTGAAACCTGTACGTGACAACACATGGGAAATATTTAATTTCCCTAAAAGTTCAATAGTGGTGATGTGGTATTTTGGTCTTTCTTTTCCTTAATTATTTAAAAATATAAGGAGTTGGATTTCAAGGGTGGGGTCAGTGAGTGACTCTACCTAATTTTGGGTGGAGAATCTATTTTTGCAATAATATCTATGGTTTTCCTTCTCCTTCTTAGGTTAATTTTATCATTATTATTTTTATGTTATTTCTGTTACTTTTGAAGCTTGCTCTGCAATAGTAGCAAGCTGACAAAATGATTGAAAAGGATTATACCCAAAATACCCAAATTATTGGTTAAATTAGATGTTGAAGAAGCTTTTCAAAGCAGTGAAGTAAGGCATCAAAGCAAATATCAAAGATGTCAAAACAAAAACATTGGAGCGTCAAAGCAAAACATCAAGGCATCCAAGAGGGACTTACACAATGGAAATTTGGGATTTTTATGGAGGGTTTATAGCAAGATAAGGGGTCAAATGAAAATGGCCACAACTCAATAGCCAAGTTCAAGGTTGGAGAAGTTGATAAAGCAAACAAAAATTTCCACAAATCAATTGCAAGATTTGATGCTGTCTAAATAGAGTAAGGATTGTTGGTGGTGAAGAAGGGATTATTGGAGAAGAAATTAGTTTAATGTCACAATGGCTGCTGACACGCAAGCAGGGCTTGGCACAGGGGGACTCTACTCTCAGTAGGCTTGGGGGCAAGGATACTGGAAGAGGCTACAAGGAGCAGAGTAGGACTGAATTGAAGATAAGGGTGCTGATGACACTTTCTGGGATGGATTCCTAGTAAGAAGTAGTAAACTGATTTATTGGGGGAAAAATCAGGAAGGAGGAGGAGGAGGTCAGTTTAAATAGACAAGTTGTTGGAACTACCACAGAGGTACAAGTGATTGGGGGTCAGACTACATGTGTGATGTCATGGGAGCAGTCTAGGTAACAGAGAGGTCTGATCAGGTATGCTACTAGATTAGGTTAGGCTGCTTCTACATTGGGATAAGGTTACAGGTCTGGGCTGTCTAATTTGGGAGAGTAAAGTTGAAGGATGTAAAGTGTACATGAACGTCATGAAACAATGTACTTAGTAGAGAGAGTATGTAATACAATCAGCAAGAGGATGTACATAAGGATTCCCAAAGGATAAACCATGACAGAGTATGGGTTAGACAGATTTAATAAGGTTAGAATATGTGCAGACCTGGGAGATCAAGTATGTGCAAGCCTATGGATTCTATCTGCATGATGTATGAGGTTAGACCATATGTAGATATGTACTGCATGAAGATCCTGAGGTATATAGTTACTGCAGACATATTGATATAAGTCTCCTGAGCCTTGAGGTTGAAGTTCCTTGGAAAGTAGATCAGGCATGAGGGTTAGATTGTGTTTGCTGAGGTTAGATGATGAGGTTAGACTGAGCTAGGTGTCAGGATGACATCCAGCACTGAAATTACATGCTAACATTTCCATGATCTTTAATTTGTTTTAATTGCTTACCTTTTTTGAAATACTTGAAAAAAAATTTCATGTCATTATTTATTTATTTATTTATTTTTTTTCTTTAACCTGTTTACCAAATTTTTCAATTGATTAAAATTATTTTTTTTAAAACAAAACTCAGTTTTTCAAGTAATTTTTTTTTTTTACTTGAAATTTTTACCATGAGGTTTTGTTTATTCATATGCATCACTGAAATCAAATACCAAGATTTCCATGATATATTCTGTTGTAATTGCTTATCTGTTGAAATGATTGGACAGTTGTGGATGTCATTATATTTTATTATTTTTAAAAAAAAAGAAATCTTCTCATGTTGAGTTCTTTTTTTTCCATCCATTCTGATAAGATTGCGTCAAAATTGACTAGAACTGAAAACCAACAGACTGCAGACCAGAGTTAGAGAGTTGAACAGCTTGAGCAAAAATGAGAAGGAAGAAAAGAAAGATGAAAAGAAAAACAGCTCAGACATGTTTTTAAAGAGTAAATGAGAAAAGGACCCTGGGCCGCATAGAGGTGATAGAGGAAGGAATACGTAGGAGAATGGCTGCAGGTGCGGTACTAGATGGTCAGATGCATCAAACTAGATTGGTCTTGAGGATCATGTCCTTACCAGGCACGGACTCGCAGATTAGTAGTTGGTTGAATGATGAGTTGGGTGAGATTGGATTGGATCAAAGAGGATAGAAGGTGGAGGGGGAGAAGATAGGATGTTGGTGATTTGAGATGAAAGACTGAGATGTTGGAAGTAGAATGAAAAGAAAGAAAGAAAAGGAAGAATATAGGAGAGGTATTGACAAGAAAGAGAAAGAGAGAGATGGTTGACAAGAGAAGGAGAGAAGAAGGAACCCAGGCCCCTCCTGAGGCCAGGATCTGAGTTAAGAGAGGTAGGTAGGTTGCCTGAGTGTCACAGGAGAGGTCATTGGGGGACCCGTTGCAACTGGCGCAACCTTTGAGGAAAGGTCCATAATTTTCTAGTATTAGGCAATACTTAACACCCCACATGGCTGGTGAGGAGATGGTCCAACAGATCATTAGTTCAAGTGGGCAAAGATTTTCCTTTGAAGGAATTCCAAGGAACTTATTTACAAGGCTTTTGTGAGAGAGTCAGCAACCATTAGCTGACTTTGAATCAGGTAGAGAGTAAATTCTCTGTTTGCAAAGTCCTTGCGCAACCCTTTTGTTTTGATATCTATATGCCTGGACTTTGAGATAGACCCAAACCTTTTAATCTTGTCATCCAAGCCCTTATTGTTGATGTGTAATATAGGCTTTGGTTTGTGTGTTTGATATATTTTGCCAATGAGGTGTTTGATCCATTTGAGTTCAAGGTAGCAATCCAATAGAGCATTCAATTCACATTCAGTGGAGGAATGGGTAATGTTTCTTTGTCAAGTGGAGTTCCAGATGATTGGGCTTCCGTGATGAATAATAATTTATCCAGTTTGTGACTTGCAGAAGGTTTGATCATCTCCCCAGGTGGCATCACTGAAGCTCAAGAGAGGTTCCTGATTGGGATTGTAGCTGATGACAAGTTTGAAGTGCTTGGTTGTTTTGAGACATTTCCACACCTTCTTGACTTCTCTCCAGTGATTCATCCCTGGCTTGGTGTTGAACCTAGCCAGACTAGACACAGAGAAATAAATATCAGGATGTGTGTATTGGGCTAGGTGATTAAGGAGTCCGGTGGCTGATCAATAGTTGATGTTTAATTGACGGAATTCATTTTGATTGGCATTGGATGCGGGCTCAAGGTTCAAATTCTGAGTGAGTGGAGAATGTACATCCTTGCAGGATGTAAGGCCCAGTTCTTCCAAGCTGCAAGCAATGTGATTAGGTTCACTCAGGATAATTTTGTTGTCTTTGAGCTCCATAAGCATTCTGAGGATGGTGTTGGGAGGATGACAGGACAAATTCTTGAATTTTTCAAGAAAGTTGAGTTTGAAGACTTGAGAATTGCCTACGTGAATTAAGTCATCAAAGTGGAAATAGATGATTTCTTTTGTTGTAGAGTTGAGATATAGGCAGGGATCACTAGTTGACTCTTGATAGCCTTGAGATTTGATTCACAAAGTCAAGGTTTCATACCAGTTTTTGGGGGATTGTTTCAATCTGTAGAGAGATTTCTTGAGCTTTAGATATGGAGACTTTCTGTTGGACCCTTCTGGAGTTTTTATGATAACCATTTCTTCAAGAGGAGTGTGTAAGAATGCTCCTTTCACGTCAAACTGAGTTAATTTCATTTTTTGTTTTAGACCTTATGTCAGAGCAACTCGGAGTGATCCTAATTTGCCAGTCGGAGCCCAAGTTTCATTATAATCAATCCCTAGAACATGATTAAATCCCTGAACGCAGAGTCGAGCTTTGTACTTGACCGGATTGCCATGACAGTTCTCTTTTACTTTGAAGACCCAGGTTGTATTCAGATTGTTGTCCGGAGTACCATTATATTCTTCCCAAATGTCCTGGAGTTCTATGGATTTCAATTCATCGTCAGCTGCCTTCTTTGATTTTGGCCACTCAGAGCACTTCTTGGCAGCCTTGTAAGAAGGGGGTTTGTAGTAATGATGAAAATCATATCTTTGAGGCTTTCTTGTTTTGTGCTTGGGTCTTTGAGAGGTGGATTGAATTGGGAACTCTGGAACTTGAGAGGGTATGGAGGGAGGATTGGGGGAAGATGATGCTACCAATGTTGCGTCTTCCTGATCCAATTCAGATTCTGAAGAATCGTCCTGAGATTCTCGTATGGTGTATTGTTTTTCAGCTGAAGAGAAGTCGGATTCTCTGGATTTTGTGTTTGTTTGACTGAAGAGATTGGTTCCTGGTGATTCAAAGAATGGAAAGTTGTAGAGTGAATCTTTGAGAAACTGGACGTGTTTGGTTTCAACAACACCTCCCAATGAATTAAGAATAAGATAGGAGTGGAAAGCAGGATTGAACCCAATCAGGACTCCTTCCAGTCCTTTCTTGTCAAACTTCCTTCCCTTTTGTAGAAAATTTGCAAGGTAAATGACCAAGGATCCTACAGGTTTCAAGTAGTTAGCGGGTAATTTCTTGTTTAACATCAGTTCCCAAGGGGATCAGTCATTACCTTCCCTGGGGACTTGGTTGAGCATGAAGCAACAGCTTCTGACCACAATGTTCCAGTAGTTTTTACTCAACCTGGAGGATGAGAAAGTTGCACGTGCCAACTTGATGATTGTTTGATTGGCTTGTTTGGCTTGACCATTGTGCTGAGAATGGTAGGGTTCAGAAATCAAGAGTTTGATACGTTTGATTTTGGCAAAGCTCTTCAGGGTGTTGTTTGTGAATTCTGTGCCCTCATCCAAAAAGATCTCTGTTGGATAATAGTTGATCTGTTTATTTTCTGTCTTGAGGATACTGATGATGATGTCTGGAGTTTCTTCTTTGGACATAATTGGGAAGGCCAAGAGGCAGCCCGTGCAGTTATCCACAAGAGTTAGAATGTATCTGTGACCAGCTTTTGATTGTGGAGTGATTGGGCCTATCAAATCTAGATGAATTCTCTCAAGGGGCTTCAACAATGGTGTTGAGGTGGCTGAGAATGGAGCGCTTGTGATTTTTCTCCTCACGCAACCATTGCACTGGAAGTTATTTAATTCGTCTTTAGAGTGTTGGTCTTTGAGAATAGTCTTAAGTGTTGAGATTGAGGCGTGTCCGTACATCTTATGCATGTCAGAGAGCGGATGAGCTTGAATTGGGGGAGACGACAAGAACTGGTTTGTGAGATTGACCAATAGGTTGTTTCCATCAGTTTTGGGTTTCTCAATAACGAATAAGCTGTTGCGGATCAGTCCTTTGAGTACCATCTGGCCAGCTTGGGTGATTCTGAATTGATCTTGTTCTTGAGGAGATTACATCCTTTCTTTGCCAGAAGGCCGGGGCTGAAAAGATTGACTACAATGTTAGGTATGTACATGCATTCTTCAAGAGTGATGACGGAGTCCTTCCATTCCAGTCTAACAGTACCTGTTCCCCGTATCTTGAGATTTGCTTCTAATTTGCCAGTTTTGATCTTGTCCGCCTCTTCCTGCAAGTTGATTGAGATGAAATACTTCAGGTCGTTGAATATGTGAATGTTGGCGCCCGAATCCAAGAGAAGATTAGGTTTATTGTTCGAATTGATCCAGAGTGTAAGTAGTGCGTGATAGTTGATGGTAGGAGTTTTCTTAATTCATCTCTTCCATTTGTTCTGTTGTTCTGTCCACCAGGATGGAGCAATTTGAGGATGAAGTTGAAAACAAGAGGATTTGGCATGCGGAGCATTAGGGTTTGGGAAACCTTCTTTGCACCAAATGCAAGTCTTTCTCTCTCCTTGATCTGTCTTGTTTCTAGTGGTCATTAAGGTGACGTTGGAGGAGGACTTTCCCGTTTTGAGTTGTGCCTTGCGCTAATTATTTTATTGAGTAAGATGGTTGAATAACGCCTCTACTGTCACTGATTTTTTTCCCTGCATGATTTGTTGCTTTAGGTTCTCTAGAGTGGGTGGAAACTTGAAGAGTATGAGATACGCCAAGATATCCTTAGGTAGCTCTATTCCAACATTGGCCATACAAGTGGGTGCTTTTTGAATGTCCGTTATGAATCCATTGATGGTGTGTTCTTTGAAAGGAGCGTGGAGGAATTGATTGAAGATGTGGGCTCTGTTGGCGGTCTCAGATGAGGCAAACCTTGCAGGGATAGCATCCATGGAGGCCTTGAGCGCAACCTGATAGAAATAGTCGTTTGCTCCCGTTGGTTTGTTCATTCTTGGTGGGGTAGAGTTGTCCTTTGGCTTTTGACTGTGATAAGATTGCGTCAAAATTGACTAGAACTGAAAACCAACAGACTGCAGACCAGAGTTAGAGAGTTGAACAGCTTGAGCGAAAATGAGAAGGAAGAAAAGAAAGATGAAAAGACAAACAGCTCAGACGTGGTTTTAAAGAGTAAATGAGAAAAGAACCCTGGGCGGCATAGAGGTGATAGAGGAAGGAATACGTAGGAGAATGGCTGCAGGTGCAGTACTAGATGGTCAGATGCGTCAAACTAGATTTGTCTTGAGGATCATGTCCTTACCAGGCACAGACTTGCAGATGAGTAGTTGGTCAAATGATGAGTTGGGTGAGATTGGATTGGATTGAAGAGGATAGAAGGTGGAGGGGGAGAAGATAGGATGTTGGTGATTTGAGAGGAAATACAAAGATGTGGGAAGTAGACTGAAAAGAAAGAAAGAAAAGGAAGAAGATAGGAGAGGTATTGACAAGAAAGAGAAAGAGAGAGATGGTTGACAAGAGAAGGAGAGAAGAAGGAACCCAGGCCCCTCCTGAGGCCAGGATCTGAGTTAAGAGGGGTAGGGAGGTTGCCCAAGTTTCACAGGAGAGGTCATCAGGGGACCTGTCCCAACTGGCTTGACCTTTGAGGACAGGTCTGTAATATTCTAGTATTAGGCAATACTTAACACATTCTCCAAATTTGGGGGTCAATAATCCTAGTCTTCTTCTACTCTTATAAAAAGATTGGTTTCTCAAGGGCCAGAAAATACCAACGTTGACCTCCCTCAAAAACAATTCAGTAGCCGGCGTCGTTCTCCACAACCTTTGCCGCAAACTGGATGTAAAGCGGGCCGTTGTGGTGTCAATATATAGCCTCGGATCGGGAACTGCGTCGCGGCCTGCGCGCTCAGCATCTGGTAGGTCGGGGCTCAGCAGTTGGGGTGCGCGCGTTCTCAGCAGCGGCCGCTGCGGGCTCAGCAGTGGACGCGGCGGGATCGAGCACAAGACTGCGGGCCGGGCCTGACTAAGGGAGGCGGGCCGCGACCCACTTGGATTTCCAACCCAGGGATGGAGCCGGGCCAATCAGGTTCTCGGGCGGTTAGTTAGGGAAGGAAAGGGCGGAGCGATCGCGGGGCTATACCCGTGGACAGCCGCGCGCAAGCGCGGGCCGGCTACGGGACTAGGAAATTCACGACGGCGCGTCGGGCGGATACGGGCAATTGCGGTGAACTTCGAGAAGCGCGCGGCGGAGGGCCGCGCCGCGGGGACAAACGGGATGATGCCTGTAATGGCAGGCAAGCAAGCGGAATAGGACACGGATAGGGTATGGGTTGGGGGATGGGTCAGGGTTCTGGGTCTAGGGTTCCTTCTTCATGGTTGCCAGTCTGTTATTGTGCTTGTGCTTAGGTTAGGGTTGAAGGGGAGGGCTCAAATACCCTTCCCCTCGACTCCAGGTTGTAGGGGGGAGCATCGTATCATTGTATCATCAGGAGGCGGGGAGCGGACTTAGGAAAACAGAATGCCTCCCCTCTTCTCTCCTTTTCTCTTGAACGGCTGCATCCAATCTCCTTACAGACGCTTTGATCAATAACTTCCGGAACTCGAGGACGACTTCAGGGGGGTTGCTCTCTGGGAAATATCTTTCGTCAAAGTCTCTCGAAGGTACTCACGGATGCTACCAACAGCCGCTTCTCTTCCTTCCTCCTCCAACGGCTTCCGCACTACTCCATGGATTTACCCGCATATTAGACTCAACATTGCGGAGGTGGAGCAATTCATCTCACGTTATGAAACAATCGCGGACTCTGAAGGCGTTTTGGATTTTGAGAAGGTGCGCCATGTCGTCCTGTTCATCGAGGACGCGGAAGCGCGTCGGGAAGTGGAGGAGATGGGAGGATACCTGAACTTGGATTGGCCGGAACTGAAGGAGGACATGCTGGCAAGATGGGGGAGGCATGGTTCTTGCTTTTGGAAGGACAATCTCAAGCCATCCGCGGAATGGGGTTATCAGGCAGGCGCGCGCGACGGGACCCAGATGCAAGCAGAGGTGGACCACGCAGAACCGGAGTACTACAGGGCAGAGTATGTTCCGGCCCCACCACCGGCAACCATCTCTTGGGCTAGCGAACTTACAGAGGTGGCAAGGGGCCTCGAGGCCTATCTGGAGAGTATTCAGTCCCCCAGCACTTCTGCGCCCCGCGTGTACGCAAATGGGGAGGACAACAGCCATTGGCGGGCGGGACAAAGGGACCGGACAGCGGATTCAAACGCGGAATTGGTTTCCCCAGGGGGGGCTAAGAACGTGTTGGGGAAGCGGGATTCAATGGAACCGGTGCGGCCTACTGACAGGAAGCGGGCGAGGACAACGGAACGGGAAATTGATGCTCCGTGCGGACTGGGAATTGGCAAGCGGCGGACGGATCTTGCGAAGAAGGTACACGCGGCGGCGGAAGAGATGGACCACACGTTGGAGAATCGCGACCCGAGCCAGACCTCTTTGACGGCGGAGAGCGCGCATTTGGAAAGGGTAGTGGCAGCAACGGAAAGGACGGGCGCGCGTGGAAGCAACGGTGATGGTGGGCGGACAAGACACAAGAGTCGGATGGCAAACCCGATTGGTCCAAGGCCGGCAGAGGCGGGGTGCGTGTTGGGGAAGCGGGTATTGGCGGGACCGGTTCAGTCTAACGGCGGGAAGCGAGCGAGGACAAAGCAAGAAGAGGATACTCCGCGCGGTTCAACAGTTGGTGAACGACGGATAAATCTGATGGGAGGTGGGGGACAAGCGGTGGTGGGAGCAGGTCATGTGTCGGGCGATCGTAACCAAGGCAAGACCCTTTTGACAGCGGAGGAGACGGACGCCGAACGGGAAAGGGAAGCGCGCTGGGGCAGAGAATCGGACGGATCAGGCACCGACGGCATGGTTTGGAGGAATGCAGGGAGATCGGGCAACGGACGCGACCCTCATGGCATTGGCTGAAGCCATCAGCTGGGGACAGCAGCTAAGTTTGGGGGGGAACTGGGGGATAAGGCGCGGGCGCGGCGATGGTATATATATATATAAAAAAAAAAAAAAAAAAAAAAAAAAAAAAAAAAAAAAGAAATCTTTCACCTTTTCTATCATTTCTCACTCGTCACTTTTTTTCTTATTTTCTCATTTTTCGGGCGCGGCGCGGATTTTCTCAACCTCGCGGCTTAGTTCTCACTCAGGCGCGGACCCGGCTCTCATTCTCGCCTTCACGATGCGCGCGGCGCGGATTTTTCTCGGTAAAACAAATTCGCGTTTGAGATGTGTATTTCTCTCAATGAATAGGGAACGCGGTACAACAAAAAAAAGCGGATAAAAGAGGGAAGGGAAAAAAGAAAAGGGGAAGAGGGGATGAGGCTGAGGCGCTTAAGCCATCTTCATCATTTCCTCCATTTCCGCCCTTGACGACGCCAGTAGAGCCCGGAAAGACGCCAAGAGTTCATGCCGGGATTCCAAGGATTGGGCTCTGGGAGTTGCAAGGTATTGGCGGAGCATCGTAGTCGACCTTTCCGCGAAAACTTCAAAGCTGGCTGCCGGGAGTGCCATCACGACCGGAATCTCCGGGATCTTGGGAGAATTGGTGGGAGGAGGGGCTGGTGCGGACGGGCGCTCAGGGGATCCAAGGGGAGGGTCCAGTCCGATAGGAGGCAATGATGAGATGACCACCGGCGACGCGGGCGGAGGAGTAGGGCCTTGTGGAGTCGGAGGAGTCGGAGCAGCGGGCGGAGGAGTAGGGCCTTGTGGAGTCGGAGGAGTCGGAGAAGCGGGCGGAGTAGTAGGGCCTCGTGGAGTCGGAGGAGCCGGAGCAGGGGGTGGAGGAGGAGCCGGGGCCGGAGCAGCGCGTTGCCTAAGGATTTCGTCGATTCGCGGGTCCCTCGCGCCTTGCGTAACCCGGACGCGATCCGCCCAAAATCGCAATGCCCTCCGATAAGCCGCGAAGTCCGGATAGTCATCCTTACGCGGTGGTCCCGCGCGGCGAAGCAGAGAAGAGGAGTCGCGGTCGGAGTTCGGACAAGGACGGCGGGGAGGTGATCCGGGTGGAGTCCACGAGTCCTCCAAGATAGCGTCGTCATCCGAAACCACAAACGGGTCCGGACGAGCCCGCTTGCGCGGCCGAGGACGAGAGCCGGATTGGTTGGGGCCACGGGGTATACCCTCGCTAAGCGAGCAGCGGCGGTGTCCGCGGAGGCACGCGGAGCAGGCGCGGCGGCCGGACCCAATAGAGCATTCAAGCCCGTTTTGGGCGCAGAAGTCGCAGCGGACCATGATGACGATGGAGTGGAGGGATAGGGATGCGGAGCGGAGTTTAGAGTTGGTAGAGGGGGTAGGGCGCGAAGGACGGCCGAGGTGACAATGGGAAGGATCTCTGGGGACAGAACTCAAGTTGGGGGGGATGTGGTGTCAATATATAGCCTTGGATCGGGAACTGCGTTGCGGCCTGCGCGCTCAGCATCTGGTAGGTCGGGGCTCAGCAGTTGGGGTGCGCGCGTTCTCAGCAGCGGCCGCTGCGGGCTCAGCAGTGGATGCGGCGGGATTGAGCACGCGACTGCGGGCCGGGCCTGACTAAGGGAGGCGGGCCGCGACCCGCTTGGATGTCCAACCCAGGGATGGAGCCGGGCCGATCAGGTTCTTGGGCGGTTAGTTAGGGAAGGAAAGGACGGAGCGATCGCGGGGCTATACCAACTAGGAAATTCACGACGGCGCGTCGGGCGGATACGGGCAATTGCGGTGAACTTCGAGAAGCGCGCCGTGGGGACGAACCGGATGATGCCTGTAATGGCAGGCAAGCAAGCGGAATAGGACACGGATAGGGTATGGGTTGGGGGATGGGTCAGGGTTCTGGGTCTAGGGTTCCTTCTTCATGGTTGCCAGTCTGTCTTTGTGCTTGTGCTTAGGTTAGGGTTGAAGGGGAGGGCTCAAATACCCTTCCCCTCGACTCCGGGTTGTAGGGGGGAGCATCGTATCATTGTATCATCAGGAGGCGGGGAGCGGACTTAGGAAAACAGAATCCCTCCCCTCTTCTCTCCTTTTCTCTTGAACGGCTGCATCCAATCTCCTTACAGACGCTTTGATCAATAACTTCTGGAACTCAAGGACGACTTCAGGGGGGTTGCTCTCTAAAGTTTCCACACCGTGCATCCATCTCAGTCAAGCTTTTGCACCAGGGAAAAGGTGTTATGGCTCACAGCCATAGAACATCAACTCAACCGGAAACAAACACAAAGCAGATACATTTTTTATTATTGCAATGCATATTCAAAACAAAAAATATGTTCTAGAATGTTCTCTCTATTGCCTCCTCTTCCTTACAAAAATGCAAACCTTGGGTGACAGGATTCTCACCATTGTATCCATCTGATACAAAAAGAGAAATAAACTTTATAAATTTCATCCTGTCACCCTAGCCGCAAGAACAATAGGTTATGAGCCTTTAAAGCGCTACCCAAAACTTTCTACCCTTTGGCAACCTTGGTGGTGCCGGTATTTGGAGGACCCCAAAAGTGCCAACTTTATGGATAGCAAAAAAAGGTGATTGGCATCAGTAGCGGTGTGGAGACTCCTGTGGGATTATATAAATAAAGTAGCAAATAGCTTTCTGGCAGTCCTTGAAGGGGAATTTAGTATTGCTTCTACTCCTTTGGAGTAATAGTATATACTAAGAGTGGTTTTGAATCGCCTGCCCTTCTAGTACTATAGTAAGTCTGCACAATAATTTATTTAAATTAATGGCTGGTTTCTTTGAGACTTAAAATAGGTCTCAGATCAGACCTAGGTTAGTTATTAATTGTTATTGGTAGGGTTTGTTGAAGAATAGACCAGATGTATTGGATTATTGGTTAATTATTGATCAGATATATGTGATCTTAACCAGTATCCCAATATCAAAGGGGTTCAAGGGTTTTATCAAAGGGATGGTTCAGGAGAGGACCCAAGGATGGGTTTACCCACAGGGGGCTGGGTAGAGGAAAGGTTGGTAGTTTCTTTTTGTTGTGCTCTCTTTCTTTGTAAGGGTTATTTATTAATTAATGGGTGGGTTTTCTTTAATCTGGTGCTGAATATTTAGGTCACAGAAGAACCCTTATTCAAGCACCTGTTGGGTGGTTTAACTGGTTAAATATGGTTAATAAATTGGTTTCTGATTTCCTGTTTCTTTATAATTGGTTCACTACTAATATGTATCTGGGTAGGTACCACAGATGGATGGGTTGATGGGGTGGATGGATAGATGATGAGATGGGTGGTAATGATTTTTGGTGAGTAGGTATACAACTTGGATAGGGCAGAGAGGCCCTCCTTAAATAGACAAATCCTGCCCCCAGGGGTGCTCAAGGCTGCCCCTGAGGGTTCTCCCTGTTCTGGTGAGGACAGTGAGATACAGTTACATGAGGCATTTCTGCTGGTTGGGAAAAGCTTGTACAGGGGTTTCATGCATGCACAGCCTTGCATAGATTGCTGTGTAGTTCATATAAGGTATATTGCTGTGCTGTACTGGTAGTTTATTCAGTGATTCTTGCTTCTACCTACATGTATTGCTGTGCAATACTGTTGGTTTGTTTGGTTCTGGTTAAGGCTGGTTCCACTTTCTCCTGCATATATTGCTCCTGTATACTTCTGCACAGCCTCTTGTATGTGTATTTGCTGCATGTTTGTTGGGTTCAGGTGACCAGATCTGACATGCTGCACTGCCTCCTGTATCTGTATTGCTGTATTCTGGCTGTGGTGACTGGATCTGGACTGGTTGCACTGCCTCCTGGATCTGTATACTGTATGCTGGATGAGGTGACTGGATCTGGCATGCTGCACTGCCTCCTGTATCTGTATGCTGTATTCTAGATGAGGTGACTGGATCTGGCATGCTGCACTGCCTCCTGTATCTGTATGCTGTATTCTGGATGAGGTGACTGGATCTGGCATGCTGCACTGCCTCCTGTATCTGTATGCTGTATTCTGGATGAGGTGACTGGATCTGGCATGCTGCACTGCCTCCTGTATCTGTATGCTGTATTCTGGATGGACTGGTTGTTGTGTGGTCCTGGTCTTGAGGATAAGCTGCCACTGGTATGTACTTGAGGGTTTACTAGGTATGCCTTATGTCTTCCACAGAGATGTGACACCTGGGTGGGTATGAGTTTGCCACATTTGAAGGTTTCTTGGGCTGTATCTTCTAATCCATGAGAGATAGAGGGGTATGTTGGCTGAGTGACTATGGGTTATTTTCAATGTAGAATCCATTTCTGAGGTTAATTTGAGGGTTTGAGCTGTTGTTACACTAGAAAAGTGAGTCTGATGGCTATAGGACAGGTTTGGACTACCACAGCGGCAACGAGTACAAGGAAAGGACGTGAAAATCTAGAGAGCATCTTTACCAAGTACAGTGACACCAGCGCAAAGGCCCAATCAAGGCCCAACTTCCAACCGCAACAGGACCAACCATTGGCAAACCCAAGCCCTCACCAATCACCAAAGAGACCATCATGGAAGCCAAAACCTTTGGCTTTCCCAGCTTGCTTGCAATGCAGGCAAAACTTGACACGGCACTTGGGCGCGTACCCAAGCTGGCTCTTGACGGGGAAAACATCCAGTCTTGGCTTGTCATGCTAGACTACACGCTAGCAATGGCCATTGGGAGAGAGCAGGTGCTGTTGGGTAAGGACAGCTATAGGTTGAGTGCTGAGGAAGCAATCATCAAACATGCTATCCTAGCAACGGTGGACGAGTCCTTGCAGGTGGGGGTAGCACAGGCGGCAGATGGTGGTGAAGCTCTAAGATACGTGTTGGAGCGCTTCACCATTGATAGCAGATCCAATCACATTGTTCTTATCAGGGAGATGATGAACACCAAGTTTGACCTGCGCGGCCAGAATGCTGACATGGACGCTCACTACCGGAAGCTAGAGAACCTGGGGCGGACACTCTTCTGCTTGGGCTTCAAACTTACTGAGGAATCTTTTATTGGGGTTCTCTTTCATCTGTCACTTCCAAACATAGACAGCTACCCGTTTGTCAACGTGTTCCGGCAAGTGGACCTACTCCCAAAACCAAGCGGCAGCGTCTCCAACATTGAACTTTTGCGCATAGCAAAGATAGAGCTGATGCATTACAAACAGACCCAACGCATCACTGATGACCAGTCCAAGAAGCCGCAGGAGAAAGAGAAGGTCACCAAGCCATCTGGCAAGACTAAGTTGTGCTATCACTGCAGACAACTGGGACACTGGAAAGGAGAGTGTCCAACCCAATCATCTACGGCAAAGACCAGAGGCACATCAACGGCTCCAAGGCGGGGAGGGCGCAACGTAACAGCGCACTCAGTTGAAGTCAAGCACACTGACAATGGGCTGATAACGGCAAACAAGGTAGAACAGGGGGGGGATGTGGTAGCTGAGGAGGACCTGCAGTGGCTGGCAAAGCGGGCAGAGGAACTCACAATCGGCATTGACTCGTGTGCCTCTCATTCCCTCACAAACCGCCTTGACCTACTGATTGACCCAATTACCCTTTTGCAACCCATCCCCATTACAGTGGCCACTAGTGGCACCAACGCAAAGGTGTCCAAGATCAGCAAGCTGAAGCTTGTGAACAATCTGGGTTCAACACCATCCATGGGGTCTACTACAGCAAAGACGCAAATTGCACCCTGCTGGCAGCAGAAGACCTGCAGAGAGGTGTGTTGGAGTCAAATCTGCTCTTATGCAGACTGCCACCCAAGGGTTCTAATTCTTGGTACTGAAAGCCTGAACAGCATTGTCAAACAACACATCAGGTCTTTACAGCTAAATCCAAGCAAACCCTTGTTGAGTGGACAGGCACAATGGCCCATCCAGCAATGGCGCACTTAGCTTAGTGGTTAAAGCATCACTCATGAATTTTGAGGTCATGGGTTCAAATCCCATAGTGCACAACCACATTTTGGATTCTAACATGGTAGCAAGAGTCTTCAGCCAAACGGCGCACCCTAACAGGTGGAAAAAGACAAGATGACCAGAGCCAACTTGAGTTGTGAATGGCTGTATGCACCCTGCACAGAGCAAGGGGGAGTGTTGGAGTCAAATCTGCTCTTATGCAGACTGCCACCCAAGGGTTCTAAGTCTTGGTACTGAAAGCCTGAACAGCATTGTCAAACAACACATCAGGTCTTTACATCTAAATCCAAGAAAACCCTTGTTGAGTGGACAGGCACAATGGCCCATCCGGCAATGGTGCACTTAGCTTAGTGGTTAAAGCATCACTCATGAATGTTGAGGTCATGGGTTCAAATCCCATAGTGCACAACTACATTTTGGATTCTAACAAGGTGGGGGTAGATTAGGGGTTGATAAGGATGGATTTCTTTGTTTCTTGTTCCCCAACAAATTTGTTCTGCAAAGCCAACCAATTGCAAATAGATGGCAGGTTCCCTGTCTCAAGAAAACCATGCCTGCACCAGCGTTGGTGGTGCCACCCATGATTCCGGATCAAGAGGGCCTAAGCACAACGGTTGTGACGGCCAACGCCATCAACTCCCCTACCTCTGATGCACTCATGTGGCACAGGCAACTGGGGCACGTCAGTGTCAGGAGGATAGAGGAGATGTGTAAAGCGGGGTCTTTCACGGGCTTGCCGGAGAAGCTGACCAATAAGACATTCACATGTGAGGAATGTATCTTGAGCAAGAGCACACGCACAAGGCAATGCACCCCGACTGAAGACGTTGTGGAACCTATGGACCTGATGGTCTCTGACGTACTTGGCCCTTTTTTGGAGGGCTTTGATGGTGTAAAGTATATTTTTGTGTTCAGAGACTTGGGTTCAAGGTACTCCAAGGGCTTCCTGCTGAAGAAGAAAAGCAATGTCAGCCTCTTGTTCCGCAGGTACATCAAATGCATGGAACAGTTGACCGGCAAGAGGCTCAAAGTTTTTCAGAAAGATGGAGGGGGAGAATTTACAAGCAAAGAGTTTGAGGCATGGATGGGAGACAAGGGGATTGTTCATCAGCATAGCATGCCCTATGAACCAGAGCAGAATGGGGCGGTGGAGAGGCTGCACCACACCATTGGGGACATGGCAAAAACCGCACTAATTGCTTTGGGACTACCAGACAAATTCTGGGGATTTACGTACCTCTGGGCCTACTACACCCACAACCGGATTGCCAACTCCCTTGCCGGCAACAAGTCGCCTTACAAGATAATCTTTGGGAAGAAGCCCAATTTGGACATGCTGAGGATATTTGGCAAGGTTTGCTTTGCCAATAAGCCCGCTCACCAACGTAAATCTAAGGTTGATGCAAGGGCCTGGAGAAGCAGGATGGTGGGCTATGTGGAAGGGGGGAAGGGCTGGGTGCTTTGGAACCCAACTACCAACAATTTCTTTGAATCTGCAATTGCAGATTTTCCCTACTCCAACAGCCCAGACATAGCACCTGAAGTGGCGGAGTCGCCATTGCTGAAAACCTCAGCATCTCTGAACCAGCTACTGAACTCCAGCCCCAGCCAAGTTCTGAAACATTCCATTCACAACCTGCTGAATGAGCACAATCAACACGCGCACCTCATGAGAACCACCATTGCGATTGGCAGTCGGAGGGCCGAGGAAACCATACACTTGCAGGATTGGCAGACAGCCATGTTGGCACAGGCGAGTCACCTCTAGAAGGATCTGAGCGCCCCACGGACGTATGAGGCTGTGCAAAGACGCAAATACTGGCCGGTATGGCAGCCCGCTTTTCAGAAGGAAATCAATCAGCTAAGCAGGTTCAGAGTCTGGCATTTTGAACACTTACCAGAGGGGAAGCAGCTGATGGACGCGTGCTGGCTAACAACGGTGAAACGCCATCAGGATGGTTTGGTCAAGGAACCCAAGGCAAGGTACATTGTCTGCGGGTTCACACAGGTCTGGGGGGAGGATTATTATGATACGTTTGCGCCAACAGGCACGTTTACTTCACTACGGATGCTACTTGTTCTGCTGCAAAACACGGGTGGCGCCTGACTGGTTTCAACATTACAGCAGCCTATCTTCATGGCCAAATAGACCGGGATGTGTGGGTAAAGCCGCCGGAAGGCATGGTTATTCCGGAGGAACCTAGGGGTAAGGTACTCAAATTGGACAGGGGGCTCTACACCACCAAACAAGGAGGGCGTTGCTGGTGTAAATTTTTTGCAGGGGTCCTGAAGGGGATGGGCTTCTCAGTTAGCTATTACAATGATTCCTTCTATTTCCTAAGGCAAGGGAAGGACACGTGGGTTGTCTAGACCCACGTGGACAACAGCGTTTTTGCAACGTCAAGCAATGACATCCTGGATGCTTTCTGGTGGGCAATGGAGACAAAGATGGAAACAAAGTGGGAAGACAACGTTGACTTGGTAGTTGGAATCAAGATTGACTGGACGGTGTGGAAACAAAAGGAGGGCTACACCCCTGAAGCTGTCCTTGAGTTCTGGAAGTTATTTGTCAAAGCGTCTGTAAGGAGATTGGATGCAGCCGGTCAAGAGAGAGAGAGTGATAGAGTGATAATAAGATGAATTCCTTCCTTTCCAATCCAATCCAATCTGATGCAATGATGTTCCTTACAACCCGGAGTTGAGAGTGAAGTATTTAAGTCCTCCCTCTCAACCCTAACCTAAGTACAACCGCAAGTAAGCAAGAATGATGGAATACAACCCCTAAGCCACAGAACCCTAGCCCAACCCTATCCCTCCGTCCCCCATCCCATAACCCATGCTCCACCTCCCCTGCCCCATGCCCCGTCCATGTTGCCCGCTGGTTCATCCTTCTCATGATGTGTCCGCCTGACAACCCGTTCCAGGTATCTGGGGCGTACCCGCGTGATCCAATCCGCGCGTCTTGTGATGCGCAATCCACTTGATCTGCGCGTCTTCCAATGCGCAATCCACTTGATCCGCGCAAGCCGTCCAATTCACGCAAGCCTTCCAATCCGCGCAATCCGTCCGATCTGTGCAAGCCTTCCAATCCGCGCAATCCATCCAATCTGCGCAAGCCTTCCGATCTGCGCAAGCTTTCCGATCCACGCAAGCCTTCCGATCCGCGCAAGCCTTCCGATCCGCGCAAGCCTTCCGATCCGCGCAATCTGTCCAATCTGCGCAAGCCTTCCAATCCGCGCAAGCTTTCCAATCCGCGCAAGCTTTCCAATCCATGTGAGCCCGCAGCGCCCAGCCTTTCCCGACTTGCGTCCATGAAAGAGCACCACAACGGAGGGAGGATATTGCCTGTCGCAACCACTGCTGACAAACAAGATCATCTCATTGTTCACCAAGGACACGACAAAGATGAGGACGACGCCCTTGCTGAACACCAATCTCATCACCTCGATTGAGGAGGGAGAAGACATTGTCAACCCAAACGGTTATCTTACCATCTTAGGCAGCATCAACTACCTTGCGGTGGCCACCAGGCCGGACCTCTCACATGCGGTGGGATTCCTCTCCCGATTCTCCAAATCACCCACGACCAGACACTGGGCGGGGATACATCATCTCCTCGGCTACATTAGACAAACCGGCACTATGGGGTTGGCAATTGAGGCCAAGTCTTTGGCGTCCCTGCTCCAGGTCTGGGTAGACGCGAGCTGGGGCGGGGAATTAGCTTGCGCAACGCAAGGAAACAGTAATAACACTCTACGGTACGCCCGTGATGTGGGCCAGCAAACAACAGACCTCAGTATCAACGTCAACATGCCACGCGGAGTTCATGGCACTGAGCTGGGCGACCAGGCTGGGAGTTTGGGTGAAGGAGCTACTCACAGACATGGTCGGCGCTGGGGACGTCAAACCAGTCCTCAAATGTGACAATGAATCAGCGATAAAAATTGCTAGGTATAACACGGCGAACAAAAGGACGTGGCACTCCGAGCGCGATTGCTTTTACATGAACGAGCAGCTCAATGCAGGGCGGGCAACAATCGAATGGGTGGAAACATCAACGCAACTTGGGGACTGCATGACGAAATCCCTTGGACCAATCCAAGCTCTCAGGGCGACCACGGCGCTGGGACTACGCAAGCATGGTTAACTGCGATACATTTTCTTTCTTTCTTTCTTTTCTTCTTTCCGGATGCTTTTTTTGTTCCTTTTTCCTTCCTTCCCTTTCTTTTCTGCCCTCAAAGGTTGCTTTCCTTTCTTTTTCTTTTCTCCATTACGCCCGTCCTGGCCTCTTTTTTTTTCTTTTTTTATACTTTCAAGACTACTGTCACCGTTTTTGCTCGGGGGCGGGTGTTATAGCTCACAGCCATAGAACATCAACTCAACCGGAAACAAACACGAAGCGGATACATTTTTTATTATTGCGATGCATATTCAAAACAAAAAATATGTTCTAGAATGTTCTCTCTATTGCCTCCTCTTCCTTACAAAAACGCAAACCTTGGGTGACAGGATTCTCACCATCGTATCCATCTGATACGAAAAGAGACATAAACTTTATAACTTTCATCCTGTCACCCTAGGTAAGTCTCATTATTAATATTTGTACTAAATGATCACCATCGTATCCATCTGATACGAAAAGCGAAATAAATAAACTTTATAACTTTCATCCTGTCACCCTAGCCGCGAGCACAACAAAAGGCTTGCCTCCCCAAACTTGGGGGCAAAAGTCTAGTGCATGCGAGATCGAAATTCCCCCGAGGGAAGTTAATTTCACAAACTGAAGATAGTTGCAGTAAATTGTATCTGTAAGTGCATACATAGTTGGGTTGTCCAGGGGGGCCAAGTACATAATGTGTTGTCTATGCTACGTGACACGGTGAGACACGACATCTTCATTTGAAATTATGGGATATGTATATCTACGTCAATATTGGTTATTCTCAGTAGTGAATTTGCTGTTGACCATGAAGCCTTAAACCAGCACTAGACTTCCTCCTGATGACCGACCAACCTGCTCCTCCAGCCTTGGATTAATGCGGTTCCCGAGTATCGACCCATCTCCTCCCAGGTTCGTCTTCCACTCTAACTTTCATCATCCCATCCATCAGTAATCGTCCCGATGCTCACTCTGCTCCCTGATCGTCATCACGATCGACTCCCTCGAGAGCCTTCCTTCGATGATCGCAGTCCTCCTATCCGAGCCAAGCTAGAAACCAGCCCGAGGAGATCGATCGGATCGTTCGATCGTTGATGGCCCCAGCTTCGGTCTTAAAGCCCTTCCAAGCTCACCCGATCGTCATCAAGCAGACCGACCTTCTCGTCCAGACGCTCCTCAACTTCCATCAAACCCCCCATCCTCATCCTCCTTCATCTTCGACTTCCCCCCTCCTCCAAGTTCACCAGCTCCAGCGAGATGATGAACTCGATCGTGCGCTCTCCGGCCTTTCGATCGACGGCCCGGACCAGGATCGGCCCCCAGTCGATTCCAAGCCGAACAGGTTGATCAGATCAAGATCCTATGAGTTACGAGCCTCTCCCGATCAAACCCTCCTCTCCGTACGGTCTTGGACGATGACCGAACATCTCTATCGCCGTGATCCGTGCCCCTTTCCTACCATGGCTAGGGGTCTTTTCACTCGAGAGGATGTTCACCCTGATCGCAAGCTCGGTGAGGGAAGACATCGAATCGTCGTCCGGGGCTATGACAAATTCTTCAACATCGATGAATTACCCTCCACCAAGGTATGTTCTACCTATCCCTCCAACCCTTCGATCCCATCCGCCCTCCAGCCATCTAGTCGACTCGATCACTGATCCGCGCACCATGCCCCATAGTGGGACGCTCTTAGAAATCGATCGAAACCGCCTTACCACCTTACTCTCAAGACGAACGGTTGTATCATCTTCATGGCCGCTCTCACGCCCAACGATCTCCTAGTCACCTCGAAACATGCCACCGGTGGATCGGATCTTGAGGACCAGGATCAGCCGCTGACTCATTCGGTCGTCGGAGAACGATGGGTGAAGAGACATTTGACCAAGGCTGGGATCACTAACGCGCAACTGGCCAAGGAACTATGGGAGGCTAACGCCACCGCCGTCGCTGAACTGACCGATGATGAATTTGAAGAGCACGTCATCGCAACTCCTCCCAACGAGATCGGACTGAACCTCCACGGTATCAATCTCAACACTCCAGAGCTCTTAACCTATCCGCCCGATGTCGTCGCTCAGTGCGCCCAACGATGGGGTATGCACTCAACTCCCTTTGCTACTCTTCATGACATCGAAGCCGTGATGGAATTTTGTCAAAAGGTTCAATCCGAAGGCTGGGAGGGTCGTCCAGGTCACGTAGAAGGTGTCGTCGTAAGGGGAACTCCTGTTGATGCAGGCCCGGTTGCAGACCCCACCGCACCAGCTGGCTCGATATTTTGGAAGGTCAAGTTCGAAGAACCTTATCTGATGTATAGAGAGTGGCGTGAACTGACCCGGAAGATGTTGCATGAATCGGAGAACAACGAGACCGTCTTGAATAAGCATCGATCGTCTCAACCTGATTCGCTTTCACTCACTCTATCAGATTCGGAAGAGCTTGCAAAATCATTGAAGGTGAATGTGAAAAAAATTCATAAGCCCGAGACTAGGCTCTACGTCCATTGGGTTGTTCAAGAGCTTTTGAACCGGCCCGAGGGTTTTGAACTCTGGCAAAGGAATCGAGGAATCATCGCTAGTCGTGAAGCTTTTTTTACTTGGCGTGGATCCAAACTTGCCCAAAGAGTGATCGATGAATTGAACCCTTCCAAGTTGCCATGCACTTTTGAATCAAACGTTCCGACGCGAGGACAGAACTTTGATAGGGTCTTGTTGGTGCCGATCGGAATTCCTGGATGTGGTAAGTGATCAAAGACAGTCTCTTGAATTTTGTAAATTAGCACATGGATTGAATGGGTGACTGAATCATCATCACATGTATCGGGCCTACCTATGACCTCTGAATCGCTTCAGGTAAAACGACGCTTGCTATTGCACTCCAAAGCTTGATCAATTGTAAACACACGCAGAGTGATGACATCACCACCAAGAAGACTGGTCCCGCCTTCATCGAAAACGTGAAAGAGTTATTAATCCAGGACTCAGGTTCGAGAGTGGTGATTGCGGATAAGAATAATCATCTGAAGAATCATCGAGAGGCGTTGGTGGCATTGACTTCAAAACTCAAGGATGGGATGGAGATTAAGACGGGCAAGGGAAGCAAAGGATCCCGACAGACCAAGATGATTCGGTTGAATGTGAGGTTGATAGCTATTACTTGGGATCTCGATCGTCATTCAGCGTCAGCGTTGCATGAGATAGCATCTCGAAGGGTCGTCAAACGGGGTGAGAATCATCAATCCCTTCGACCCGAACTGACCGCTGGTGGTCTCCAGGCGCACGAAACGATCCTCTGGAGATTCATTAAAACGTTTGAAGAGTTCGATAACCAAATCAACCCCGAAGATCGAGGATTTCACGACTCAATCGAACTTAAGTTCGGAGATTCTATCGAATCTAACTTGGTAGCCTTATGCGCTCGACTCCAACACCTCATACCCGATCAATTCATCGGTCGAGACTTGAGTCCCTCTCGAATCGGGAGAGCCCTACGAGATGCTGAAGATTATAAACCTCGGATCAAGAAGGAGATGAAGATCGATTCAGCCTTACAAAACCCTCGTTACTTTGGTATCAAGCTTGACAACGTTGACCTTGCGAGCCTGATCAAGAAATCATTCGACCGGTTGATCTCGAAGACGAAGAGTGAGACGGTCACAGAAGGATTGAGGTATGTTGAGGAACTGCGTGAGAATCATCGGATCATCCCGACCCCTCATATCACGCTCGTCCATGAAAACCAAATCCAAGAACCTGCTAACGATCCAGATCACGAAAGGATGAAATCTCTATGGGACCATTGCAAATCGCTAGTTTTGAATAACCAACCGCAGATTCGATTAGAACTGGGTCCCAACTTGATCTGGAACGATCGAGTGATGGTCATCGAGGCTAGGTTGATGGAAGCCAGTGAGCAACTAGTTCATGGGTCGTCGGCTCAATCGGCCATCGCGGCGCTCTCGGATCCAAGACCTCGATCTTCAGCGCGATCAACAATACCCTCGACCGATAGAGATCTTGACCGGGAAGACGGATCTGAGAATGATCGTCCGACCGCTTGCCGGTATCATGTGACGGTCGGCACGTCTGATAAATCGATCAGGCCTATCGAAGGATTACACCTCTTCAATCGGTTCTTCTCCAATCCTCCTCCTCCCGATCACCGTCTCGATCACGATGGTCAACGTCTCGAGGTCGATGAACATATTCGATTCGTGGATGTGGATCCGATCAGGGTCCATGGGACCATTAAGGGATTAACGTGACACGATCTGTCCTTCACCCTTTGGATTTGTTGGTTTGTTTATTATTTATTATTATTATTATTTTTTTTTGGGGGGGGAGGGAAATTGAAATGCAATGAAGCAAGAACAAATCAACGGATGCTTTTGGGTGAGGATGATGTTGATGATGGGGATGATGTCGAACCGATCCAAGCTGTGGTGCCTCAGACCGGGGGGCGGATGGAAGCTGAGCAGGAGCTCGGAGGGTAGGTCGGCCCTGTGTAAGATCGATGCGTTCTCATCGGGTGCAACTCAGCTTGAGAGCGGACGCTCGGATGTCAGTGGTGATCCTGAAGCAGAGAGAAACGTCGGTACCTCAATTCTTCTTTTTCTTTTCTCGAGGTTGTTAGTACACGGGTATGTACATACATTCAATTGTTCCTGGAATCTGCGTATGTACTGTACATAAATACATCAGGTTGGGATCATCGGATTGATGGAGGTCCTCAAGTACTCAAGTCATTCGTGCAGCTCTACCACACGCGCCGCTCAGGGCTCGTCATCACTAGTTTATTATGATGAGTATGCTGATGATTTGGAAAAAAAAAAAAAGAGAGAGAGAGAGAAAGAACAAGATGGGTGATCGGGGTCGATCTTGAGTTCTTCCTTCTACATCTTGTCTTGGCTATTCCCCGCCCCTGGATTTCGCCCGCGCCAAAAGAGCAGGCCGGGGTGGGGTGGGGGGGGGTGGAGCAAGCTGGATTTAAAGGAGATTGCCAAATCTTTATGAACCACAAAACACACCAAGAAGTCTACCAAAAAATTATTACAAATTACCAACATGTGCAGAAGATGGCGTAGAATCTACTAATACCCACTTCTACCCATGCCACTCAAAAGGAAGTATTACAAAATAAGGAAATATGTCTGAACCATAAAAATAACAAATTAATATTTAAATATCTTCTGACAATTATTTCACATAGAAATATGACACAGGCAAGGCTAACCAGTTGACAGCACCAAGACTATGTGCCAAACTAGCCCTGGTTAGCCTGCCAGCTTCAGCACACAAGAAAAACTCTCTCTATGTGCCCTGAGAAGATCTTATTACATCAGAAAAATATATAAACAACCCCTTTTTAGATGGTTTAGACCCCAATAATTTTCAAGTAATCAATCCAGACCCCTTGCCATCCTTGATCAAGTGTTTATTCAAGATAAATAAGTGATTTATGGCCTCAGTCTGATAGTATAATTATTAATTCTAACCTATTCTTAATTCCATTGAAGAATATCAACCATAATCCCCAACAATTTTCCTGAGACCCTTTCAACCATGAATTTCTGCAAGTTTCTTGGAGCGTCTGCTTAAATTAGTAAGTCATCTCCTCCTTGCCTCCAGGAATAAGTGCTGTGAGTCAGCCAGTCCACCCAATCCCCTTGAGTAAACCCCTTTTGAGTAATCACTTAGGACCTTATTTTCCCAAGGTCTTTACACGGTTCAAAAGAGCCCCTTGAAGAGAATTTTTTATCCAATAAAGATCCCCTGTTTGCATAAACTGTTTCCCCTCTTGAAAAATATATTTCAATCAATTTAATCCAACCAAACCACTCAAACTTTTCACTTGCTTCTAAATAAACCATTTGAGCATTTTACATAATTTTCTTGGAATTAATATTATTCCAACACCAATATCACTTGCTGTTGCTAAAGGACTGCAAAGTTCCTAGTATCAGTAAGCTGAAAAATGGGGGTATGGCTGGGAAATATCCCTGAATAATTAATTTTGAATTAATTAATTTCTTTGGACCAGATAATCTACATAAATATAAGTAAAAATACTTACTGATTTTTTATCGTTATTCTTCCAGTGGATCTTAAGACCAACCGGGAATTAATTGATTATTATTATAATCTTCTTAAACAGAGAAAAGAAGAGAGATTCTGTAATTCTGTACCTGCTATCATAACTCCTGAGCAACAACAAGCAAAATTAAATCATTATAAACAACAAGCTTTAAAAGATAAAGAATTAGAACTTGAAAGGCTTATCAATTTGAATTCTTTACTCAGGCAACACATGGCCTGGAAGAAGTATCAGAGAAAAATTTATTTCTTTAAAAAAGATAAAGAAAATAAAGAAAGTAAGCTCAAAATATTTTTTTTATATTTTTTTCAAAAAAAAAATTGAATGAAAATCAAAAATTAATAAAAATTAATAAAATTATAATAAACCAAAAAAATTTATTAAATTTAATTTTTTACCTTATTTGCAGGGGAAAGAACCTTTTCCCTTGTGGATTTTATTGAGCAAGATCTGTTAGATAACAGTTCTCACCACGGATCTGTGAATTTAAGCCAAGACCCCCCCTGGATTACCCACCAAGGACTCCTTCAACCCTAAAAAAGCCTTAGTAATGTTGAATTTAAGTCTAAGTAAGCTTAAATTAATTTAAAAATAAAATAAAAAAACATTTTTTTATTTTTTTTATCATTTTGACTAAGTTTTGACAAAAACTTATACTCATTTTTGCACAATCTTGCAAAACAGGCCCAACACCCGCCCAACCGGACAAGCCCTATCCTATGGACCTCTGCCAAGAGGAACGCACACCTGTACAAGTGCCCCTAGCAAGCATGACAAGGGGGCTTGAACCCAAAACTCAAGTGCCGCAAAATACGCCAGCACCGGCGCCCACCAAGTCAACCAACAAACTGTTGGAAGTGAGCCCTTTGCCTGCAAACTATTCCCGCAAAGCTACTCCTCCTCCTATGCCTCCCAGTCCAGACTTTGCCAAGGAGTCCAAGATAAAGGATCTGGTGAAGGATCATGTGAGTCATTGGGAAGCATACAAGCTAGCCCAGGAGCAGGAGGACTCAGCAGCCATGAGAAAGGCTATTTAAAAGGCCAAGTAATCTCAAATAGCCCTGCAGAAATTAATTCCCAGTGCAGAAGTAGAGAAATATGTAGAAAAATGGAACCCTTGGGATCAACTAGCCAAAATAAAGGGAAAGAACCCCAAAAATTTGAGGTCCTCAAATCATCAAAGGTTGAGGAACCCAAAAGATTGGGACAACATAATATCTCTAGCCTAGAAATGGAAAAAAGTTTGTCACAATTAGATTCTGATGATATAACCCCATTTTTTAACAAATTTTCTGAAAATGTTCTCCATAAGTTTAATATCTTGAGTAAAAATTTAGACAATATTCAAAAACAACTTGAAAAAGCAATCCAAATAATCCAAAACAAAACTAACCATCTGAGAGCCAATGAGTCTGAAATTAAATTTTGAAGGAACACCATTGATTAAATAAAGCATCCTTAATGAATCATATTGGTACCAACTGTTCTTCTGGACAGGAAAGGATACTCCTTCTCCTTGAGCAACTCAAAGGAGAAATAAGAAACAAAACTGATACCACTTCTGTTCATCTTGTTAATAAAATTGACTTATTAAGAAACAAAATGGATTTGGAACTAGGTATGATTCAGAATGATTTAAGAGACCTAAAAATTAAACCAACTGCCCCTCCTTTAGTAAATGTAGAAGAATCAAAACCCACCAGGACAAGTATCACTCCCAACATCTCTCTTAATTCTGGAGTGAATAGGAATGAGTCTTAACGGCCTAGCCCTACCCCTGAAGTTGAACAAGCTTTGAAACTCTTGCCCCCTGTAACTGAATGGCCTAAATTCTCAGGAGAAGGGGAATAAAACCATATCAGCTTCATTAGATTCATTGACTATACCCTTGCCTCCTATGAACTGCCAGATACTATAGCTGTAGTGAGACTACCCAGGCTGTTTGAAGGAGTAGCACTGGATTGGTTTATCAACAAAATAGGAGAAGTAGGATTTTGAACTTGGATCTCTTGGAAGTGTCTAATCAAAGAAAAGTTTGGCACAAGAATCTGGAAAAGAGAGATGATGAAAAGTTTTGAGAACTAACTTTTTGACCCTTTACAGGACAAACCCCACAAGTGGTGTTTGGAACAAAAGCAGAGGCTAGATTGTTTCCATCCTGAAGGTGATAAAGAGTAAATCATTGAAAGGCTCCTCAATCTGTGTCCAAGACACCTTAATCACAGTGTGAGGTGTAGAATGCCCATGGATGCTGATCTCTCCACCCTCATTGGTATTCTAGAAGAAACCATTGATATGAATGGTCTTGACAAAAGGAACAATAGACCTAAGGAACCCACTCCCAAGAATCAAGAAGAATACAATCCCAAAACCAAAGACTCTACCACTCCCCAACTAGAAGTTAAGAAAAATCCTGAGACTAAGGAAAATTTATGCTGGAATTTAAACCAAACTAGGCATGTGAGACCTGATTTTCCCCAGCCTAGGAGGAAGATCAATCTCATCAAGGGAGAAGAAAAAGAAAATGAACCTGACCCTCAACTTGATGACACTGATGGATCTTTATCTGAGTATGAGTCAATGATCACTAACCCTATCAATGTCATTGAAGGAAGTAAAAATCTTCCTTAGAAATTAATTCTGTTAATGAAGATTCCCACTGGCCTCAACAATGGAATCCCAATATGAAAAATTCACCATGTTTCTGAAGCCAAAACTCTGACTCTCAAACCTTCTTCTGGTAAGAGTTAAACTTCTGGTAAAACCTTCTATGATACTTGGTTGATTCAAGGATCTCCTGTTAAGTTAATCTTAGACAGTGGAGCCTTTTGCTTCTGTGTTTGTTCAACTTATTTGGAACAACAAGACCCAAATTGGAAAGTGAACTTATAAACAGTACCTCAGGCTAAGTTCAACAGTTGTAACTCTTCCCTTAATGCCATTGGAGTTTGGTCCTCTGATATCATCCTCCCAAACTCAAAAGAATCACTCAAACTGAAAATTGAATTTGTAGTGCTCCAGAATTGAGCGTGTGATTACTTAATTCTAGGGAATGATTCTCTTTGCTTATATGGTATTGATGCATTCCAAAGTAAGGGCAGGTACTTCACAGTAGGAGGATACTGGAACAAGAAGTTCCAAATATGCCATGTTAATGCTCAAACTTCTGATTCAACTTATGAAAAACACCTGGAGAAGTCCAACCAGGAGTACTTCTCCCAAGCAGCCCTGAACCCCCTGATGAGTGAAGACCAAAACAGGACATACTTCAAGTCTGCTTTGAAAATCAGAATGTCTTCTGCACCAGGGATCATCACGTGTCAAGTCGTGGGAAATATTAGAATGGCCAAAAAGTGCCATTCTGGTGTTGTAATTTTTAGTACTTTTCTTTTTAATTATTTTAAAAATATAAGGACTTGGAATTCAAGGGTGGGGTCAGGGAGTGACCCTACCTAATTTTGGGTGGGGAATCTATTTCTGTAATAATATTTATGGATTTCCCACTCCTCATTTTGTTAATTGAGGTATTCTTATTTTTCATATTTTCTGTTACTATTTGACAGTTTTGCTCTGTACATAGTAGCAAGCGGACAGATGAACTTTCCAGAAAAAACCCAGTGTTTCAGTAAGTCTTATCAAAAACTAAAATCCCGGAGAAGGAGAAAAAACTTTGCCACCAGAAAAACCTGTGGCAGAAGAAGATAAGAAAGACAAAGGAAAGATAGGCACAATTCTTAAAGACAAAAAAGAAAGGGTAAATGGAAAAGATGTCAGAATCTACCTAGTCAGATATAAAGGAAAATCCACTGAAAAAGATGAATGGTTACCTGAAAACAACATCCCTGATGGACCTATCCACTTAAGGAATTACAGGGATAACAAAAGACACTGAACCCCAATTTTTTTTCAGATATAGACATATCTTGGACTGGGGGAATGTCAGCTTGCTTGTTGACAAGAGCAACCTGTCAAAGCAGATCAAAATCAGAAGATAAATAATAAAATTAGAAGGAGTGGGAACTCCACGAATATTATTAAAGAAATGGATTCCCCACCCAAAAATAGGTAGAGTCACTCCCTGACCCCACCCTTGAATTCCAACTTTTTATATTTTTAAATAATTCCAGAAGAAAAATACCAATAAACCAAGACACCACTATGGCACTTTTTGGCCAATCTAAAATGTCACACAATGCCATGTATAGGTTTCACACCTAAAATTCTGTCACAATTGAGGTGTTGTGTATATTTTTGGAGTTACAGGCGGATTTGTTTTATGTCACAATTCCCACGCGCAGCCCTGCATTCATATAGAAACGGTACACATGCCTGACACCCAGTATGTAGGCCCATGCCAAGAAACCTGCATGCAAAATGACTGATGACAGATTCCTGCACGCAGCTGTCAAGCCTGCGCGTGTTCACAACAGTTGTGCTAATTCCAACAGCCAGGTACTGCAGGAACATGCTAAAACTTGCATGCATACATCATGCTTATGTAACAAGTTGACTGATAGATAGGGAGATGTTTGAAACCTAAGAATATTGAATAAAAATATGAAAATCAAAACATTAAAGAAAAGAAATTGGGAGAAACAATAATGAAGGTTGTCATGTAAATGAGGGTACGAAATCTTTATGAACCATGAAAAACACCAAGAAGTCTGCCAAAAAATCATTAAAAACTACTAACATGTGCAGAAGATGGCTTAGAATCTACAAATACCCACTTCTACCCATGAAACTCAAGAGAAGGTAATACAAAAGAATGAAATATGTCTGAACCATAAAAATAACAAATTTATATTTAAATTCCTTTTGGCAATTATTTCACATAGAAATATGACACAGGAAAGGCTAGCCAGTTGACAGCACCAAGACTACGTGCCAAACTAGCCCTGGTTAGCCTGCCTGTCAGCTCTCTGATACCAGGAAACTTGCAGTACTTTAGCTACAGAGAGTGATAAAAATGCTGGAATAATAATAATAATTATTATTCCAATAATAAACGCTTAGAAGCTCAAATAAATGATTTAATAAGAGCAGTTTCAAGGTTTAATTGGTTTGGTAGTAAATGGTTTGCAATATAATATAAAAGAGGGGCCACAGTATTATACTACTGGGGATCTTTACAGACTAGCAAAATCTCTTCAAGGGGACTCCTTGGGCAGTTTAAGAACCTTGGAATAAATATGGGTGCCTTAGAAAGGACTTATTCCACTAGTTTCCGGGCTTAACAGCACAAACAGCCTAGACAGGAAGGGTAAAACTCACTCTGAGCACTTTACCACGAAAATCCTGGAATAATTGGAAGGGTTTCAGAGCAGATGGGGTAGATTGCTTGACTAAATATCAATGGTTGATTGGTTGATATAGGTAAATAATACTACGGCAGACTAATTCATAAATCACTTTCTTATCTTCATATAAGCACTTGATTAACAATGACACGGTGTCCAATTGATAATAAATAAATTCCTGGTAAACTGATTAACTTTTTCTGGATCCAAAGAGGTCTGTATAAATACCTTTTTGGGGTGATTTTGGTCTTCTCAGGGCACGTAGAGAGGGTTCTGCTCTTGGGCTGAGGCTGGCAAGCCAGTCAGGGCAAGATTAGCACGTCCGCTTGGTGCTTTCAATCAGCTGTCCTTAGATCTGCTGGATTTCTGTACTATTTTAGCCACAGGATCTGTTAATCTGTTATAGCGTAAATTTGATCATTCTGTACTCATTCTTCATTTGTACTATTGATAATGCTTTGAAGCGTGCAGATGTGGATGTTTACTGATTGCCCGTCATCCGCTGATCATGTAGATAATTTTTAATAATTTTTATGAACAATTCTTGTAGTGTTTTGTGGTCTTCAAAGATCAAGATCAGTGACTTATGTGGTAGTCTTTAATCTTTGATTTATTATAAAAAAATGTTTAAAACTTAATTTTCATTGATTTTATTTAAGTTTTGATCTTTTTAGATCATTAGTAATGCATATGTCCGTTTGTTACATATGCTAGGCAACCCTAACTAGGTTGTAGCTCTTCTGAGCGGTACCTGGTTGTCAGATTAGTCACAACTGATCCAGGCGTGGTGATCAGTTAGTAAAGATGCGCAGGGGGTAGGATCCGCTGTGTGTGGGTCTCTAGTACCCAGGATCCTGCTGCTGCTAGTACCTAGGGTTATGTAATGATGCGGGGCTGCGCGCGGGAATTGTGACATAACACATTTCCGCGTGTAACTCCTAAAATATACACAACACCTCAATTCTGAGTGAATTTAAGGTGTAAACCCTATACGTGACAATACGTGTGAAATGTTAAAAATGCCAAAAAGTGCCATACAGGTGTTGTAATTTTTAGTACTTTTCTTTTTAATTATTTTAAAAATATAAGGACTTGGAATTCAAGGGTGGGGTCAGTGAGTGACCTTACCTAATTTGGGGTGAGGAATACATTCCTGTAATAATATTGATGGATTTTGCACTCCTTACTTTGTTAATTGAGGTATTCATATTTTTAATATTTTGTGTTACTATTTGACAGTCTTGCTCTGTACATAGTAGCAAGCTGACACTGCCAGCCTCAGCACACAAGCACAACCCTATCTAAATGCCCTGAGAAGATCTTATTACCTCAGAAAAATATATAAACAACCCCTTTTTAGATGGTTTAGACCCCAGTAAATTTTAAGTAATCAATCCAGACCCCTTGCCGTCTGTGATCAAGTGTTCATCCAAGATAAACAAGTGATTAATGGCCTCAGCCTGATAGTATAATAATCAATTCTAACCCATTTTTAGTTCCATTGAAGAATATCAGCAATGATCCCCAACAATTTTACTTAGACCCTTTCAACCATGAATTTCTGCAAGTTTCTTGGAGTGTCTGATTAAATTAGTAAGTTATCTCCTCCTTGCCTCCAGGAATAAGTGCTGTGAGTGGGCCAGTCCACCCAATCCCCTTGAGTAAACCCCTTTTGAGTAATCACTCAGGACCTCATTGTCCCAAGGTCTTTACATGGTTCAAAAGAGCCCCTTGAAGAGAGGTGTTATCAAATAAAGATCCCCTGTTTGCATAAACTGTGGCCCCTCTTGAAAAATATACTTAAATCAATTTAATCCAACCAAACCACTCAAACTTTGCACTTGCTTCTAAGTAAAACATTTGATCATTTTACATAATTTTCTTGGAATTATTATTATTCCAACACCAATATCACTTGCTGTTGCTAAAGGATGGCAAAGTTCCTGGTATCAGTAAGCTGAAAAAAGTCAAGTCATGAATTGAGTGTTCTGTATAGTTTTAGATTTATGTTTACAATGTGTGTTTTTTCAAAATTATGGCCTACAGCTATGTGTGAAACACTAAAACCTTGAGATGAACATGCAGCCCAGGCCATGAAAACTCTCATAAATAGCTGAATCAGAGCCAGGCAACAGCAAGTGGTAGAACACAGGCTTACAGATGCACACCAAGCTGTCAGAGCCACAATCATCACAACAGTCCCATGACAGAAGGGGCACAGCCAACATGGGAAAGGCATGCATATGTAATATGAATGTCAATCCATCAGACAAGTCACACAAACCCATGGGATAATCCAAAAAAATGGCAGGAAAGGACATGTGAGAGACCCCCTCAAAAAAAAACTTCTGAGAAATTTGACCAAGATCACAAAGATGGCCAAAATCCACTTTCAAAGACTTCTTGAGCCTGAACAAGTGACACCTCCAGAGGCCAAATAGAATAGGGATGCTCATCAAATCATATTTTAATTTATTAAAGGTATAAAAAAACTTACACAAGCACAAAGACAACCATTAGCAGGATGTATATGTGAACCACTGTCAGCTTGCTACTATGCACAGAGCAACCTGTCAAAGTACCAGTCATGATAAAATAAAGAAAACAAAATAACCCAAAAAACAGAAGAAGTGATAAAGAGTATAGAAAAGGAGTAGGAAAAACCCCAAGTATTATTGTCAAATTTGGATCCCACCTCCAAAAATGAGATAGGGTCACTCACTGACCCCACCATTGAATCTTTACTCCTTATTTCAGCTTGCTACTATTGCAGAGAAAGCTGCAAAATTAACAAAATAAAATAACATAAGATAAAATATTAAATCAGAAATAATATTAAAAAATATTATTTCAAATTATGATTCTAAATAAAATTTAACATAGGGTCACTCACTGACACCTACCTCAAATTCCCACTGCTTAAAGTTTTAAATAATTTATGAAAAAATTTATAAAGAGATGGGGCCTTGGGATTTTGGCCATCTTGATATTTCACATGAAACCCCACGTATAGGTTTCACAGTGAATGTTGTGTCAGAATCCAGGAATTCTGTGATTTAGAGGAGTTACAGGCAGAAATGTGATTTGTCACAATTCCCGCATGCAGCCGCAACAATCAATAAATCTGCACATGACTGAGCAGCAGCACTTCCACCCTGTCCACTTAACCTGACAAGCTGGGTGCACAGCCCCAGGAATCTGACAGGTACGCAGCTGGGGGACTATGGACTGACAGACGGATTGAGAAGCCAAGGTACCAGGTAAAAGTGCTACAACTAATATGGGGACATACTACATATGTAATAAATGTCCCTGTGGATAGTAGATAGTCTACAAATAAATAAAATTATATAAACATACTTAAGAAAACTTTCTACATATTTTTTATAAAATATAATAAAAGATAACAAAAAATGTCAAAAATAAGATAACTACAATTTGAAAAATATCTTAAAATAATTTAAAAATACAATTGTGAGAACTTCAAGAAATCAGTATGTCCGTGACATACTAAGGAAACTGATTATCAAAAAATAATACATGTATTCTTATAGCTTAGATTTTTAATTAATTATTCCAAGTAATTTAAAAGAATTTTGAAAAAAATGATCAAAAAAAGTATTTTGATTTTACTCCCATCAGCTAATACATAATGAGAACCCATCTGACATCAGATTACCCGTAGGAATTTCTAATAATAAGAATAATTAAAATCCTGGGAGCATTTACTAAGGAGAATTAACGAAATGATGATCAGGTGAATAGATTAGTGTTATCCACATGTCAAAACATCAATAAAAAAGTAGAATAATTCCCAAACCCTGTGGAATTAGATTTTAACCATGTTTCAGCACCTAGAACACATTGAAAGCTACCACTGGTACTCTGCTAGCCCTAGCACACGTTTCTTTGAGCCCCTGTATCCCTCAGAAGGACAGAATTGGGACCCAAAAAAGCTATAAATATAGAGCTCTTTTTGAGATTGTTGATACCCCAGACCCAGTTATATTGACATCCAGACACCGTGCAAAAGTAATCAAATACTTATAAGAGATAAGTGAGTGATTTATGGCTTTAGTCTGATTAATATTATCCTTCCCAAAACTCTTTTTATCAATCTAAACTGCTAAACAACCTTTGAACCCCAGTAACAGGTTTAACCCATCAGTACATGTCCCAAACATGTACCTAAAGGATCCAATAACATACAAGTGAGTTTTATTATCCTTTTTGTGTAGTGGAAGATTGGTTAAAAAGCCCTGCCACTCCATTATATATTTGTATATATATATTATCTTTGGGAAATAACTGCTTTAAGAATATAAATTAAAGATTTCAAAGTAACCAGGTCTATGTCTTTTCAAAGTGAATTACCTGAAGAGAGGTGCTAACAATCCCCAATATTATTGTGGCCCCTATTTTAATTTATTTGATAATCAATTTATTAATATTTATTAATAATATTCAATAATTATCAAACCAATCAATCTTGCAATAGCTTCATCCAAATATTTTACCAATTTTTTCTGCATTTATTGAAAAATACATTAATTATTTATTCCATCACCTCTGGTAGCTGAAGGATAGCAATGGTCTTGGAATTAAGGAGGCTGAAAATTTGGGGTCTGGCCGGGAAAATATTTCATTCTATTATATTTAATACCTTGGACCAGAAATTTCACGTAAAATTAATCAAAGGTATTATTTATCTGAATTTTGAAATGTGGTTTATTATTTATTCCTTTTACAGTGGATTTAAAAACCAATGCAGATTTAATATTATATTATCTAAATATTTTAAAAATAAGAAAAGAAGATTAAATTAAAAATTATAAACCAACTGGTTGGGAAGCTTTAACCCAAGCTGAAAAACTTGAAATCTCTTCCCTCTGTAAAAAATTAGATAAAATATTTCACAAAGAAAATCATGAGAGGCGTATCAACTTTAAAGCTCTATTGAGACAGTATAAAGCTTGGAAAAATTAACGGATAAATTAATTTTTTTAATATAAAAGTAATTGAAAACCCCTTTAAAAAAAATTTAATAAAATAATATTTAACCAATAAATTCCCTTTCTAATACCAGTGAACCCTCCTATTCCAGACACTACCACGCCTGAAGTTGATCTTTTGGATCAAGAGTTACCAGACATTTCTGGAATTCCTGAGAACATCCATTGGACAGGAGAAGATCTTATTGGGAGGCACCAAGACCCCATTGGATTACCTGTTGAGGATAAATAAAATCCTAATAAAGTCTTAGTGCCTTTAACTATCAACTTAAGTGAGTTAGAATAACTTATTTTTAGGGATTTGTCTTTTAAAAGAAAAATACTTATAAATATTTTTAACATGAACAGATGCAACACAAGGGCCCTCAGGGAGAGTTCCCTTCTATGGATCTCTGCTAGGAGTCCCTAGTAACCATGAAGCAGCCCACAATGACAACCATGAGGGGGTTGGAGCCCATGAGTCAGATTTTGGTGGACAAGGAGCAGAGACAAGTACTGTTTCCCTCCCCCAAACTAGAGATGGAGAGAGTAGTAGAATCAAGCCCCTCTCAAGTGCAAGGAGGTTCCCTGCAGCCAACCCAGCAGAATCTGGCCAAGGAAGCCAAGATCAAAGGCTTAGCCAAAGAGCACGTGAAATTTTGGGAAGAATTCAAAGAAGCCCAAGCCAAGGAGGACTTAATCTCTATGGAAAAGATAATATCCCAAGCAAAGGCTTCTCAGATAGCTCTTCAGAAGATGATCCTTAGGAAAAAGGTGGAATCCTAAGTAGACAAATGAAATCCATGGGATGAATTAGCCCAACTGAAAGGCAGAAAATCAGCAAAGAAGAGATCTTCTTCCCATCAAAAGCCAAAGGGAAAGAAGGATTGGGATCAGATAATATCATTAGCTCAAAAGTGGAAAAAGGTGTACCACAATTAGCTTCTAATCCTGAACTTAGTGTCTTTTCTAAACCACTTCAGATATAATTACTTCCTTTTCTAATGATATGCGTCATAATTTCAAGTTTCTTTGTGGTAATTTGGATGGTGTTTACACCCAATTAGATGGGTTTTCCTCATTAGTGGCCAAATTGGTTAGTAAAAAGTCAAAAGATGTAGGTATGGAAGATATTAAGGTACACAAAGAACAATTATTGGAAAAAATAAATCAAGGTAAAACCAGTCAAACTTAAACTATTGAAAACATGTTACAAGTTATTCAAGAAAATTTTATTATGTCCCTTCAGCCATTAAAAGAAGAATTAAATGATACTACTAACAACTCAATTTTTCCCCTTATTGAAAAATTATAAAAAATAAGATCTGCTTAATAGTAAAGTGGACCTGAAGCTTAATTTGGTCAAGAATGATCTTAGAGACTTAAAAGTCCATCTGAACAACCCCTTGGGGATGTCATAACCCTAGTTCTGACACTTCTTCAACTAAACCAATCCAACATCTTCATCAAACTCACCCTCATATCAAACCCAACTTCACTACTCCTGTACCTTCCACCAGATAGTACTACCTCTGCATCTCTTGCAGTCTCCATCCTCTTCCGCCAGCTTCACCCTCTCCCTGTATGGTATAAGCTCTATGTCCATGTACACCTCACCTGCCATGTGATTCAGCCAACCTTCTCAGGACCTCTCCCTCTCTCCATGGCTTGGTACAACCTTCATCACTCCTCAACCCAATTCGTATATGAGTTAGTACATACTACACTTAGTATATAAATAGAACATACTCTCCACTGTCTGTTCAGCCCATACTCCTAGGAATCCAGATCAGTACATGTCAAACCTTCCTGGATAGGCCCATCACCCAATTAGTCAACTGCAGCCTCCATCCCAATCAGTCAACATGTAATACCATGGGAACTCCAACCTGCAAAACCAGCCACTCATCCCTCAAGGCCTCCTTCTCAGCTCTCACATATACTGGCCTCTCCTTCCCTCCTGGACTAATTCCCCCCAAGGAATTAGTATACTACTTCTTACTGGTTAGTCCCTCTGCCAGTAGGTGTCATCTCAGCACAAGACAACCTTCACCCAGCCTGCTTAACTCATATCACCTTGCCCCTTCCTGGTGTTAATCTTATAGGATTCAACAACTCCCTCTTCAACAACCTCCTGTACTGGTCTTCTCATACTTCCTCTTCTCATCACTTTTACTCCTCCTTTCATCTCCTTCATTGAAATCCAATCAAACATCCTTTAGCTCTATGAGTATTAGTGCCTGTGCCTTCAGCCCCTTGCACAACAGGGGCAGTCGTGACATTATAATAATTCCTTCCCCTTAATTACTACCCACTCTCTACCTCTCAAATCATCAACTTCAACCAACTCCATCCCATCCCATCTTTGACCTTGGATAATACTGCCTACGCATGTTGTGGACCAGTGTGTGATTGAGCTGAACAGTGTGCAGCCTTTCATGTTTCCAAAGGAGTGCTATACAAGTTGTGGCTACCCCTGCGGAAGCTATCAATTCCCCTCATCAACTGCTCATCGGCCAAATCCCTCAATTTTCCTCTTCAACATCTTAAACCCTCCATTTCAACACTTCCTCAAGAGATTTTTCAATGCTTCTTTGACTATTCCTAGGCGCCTCCTCAACAAAGATTCAAAGCAACTACGGCGCCCTGGGCCGCTCTTCAACGCCCCTCAACGCACTTCAACACACTCCAACACTTTGACCTTACTTTGACACTTCAACCCCGCTTTGACACAGCTTTGACCCGCCTTCAACACTGCTTCAAAGCCTTTGACGCACCTTTGACGCCTTTGACGCGCCTTCAAAATCTCTTCAACGCCTTTGACACGCCTTTGACATTAATTTGAGGCCTTTGACGCGCCTTTGACCAACTTCAACCCTTTTCAAACCTTTCCTTTGAAGCTTGTTCTACGCTTCTTCGACGCTTCCTGGAAGCCTATTCGACGCCAGTTCAAAGAAACTACGACGCCCTTTGACGCCCTACGGCGCCCCTACAACGCCCTTTTGGAGCCCCCTTCCTTCAAAATTTCTGGGAAATTTCTTCATTGAAAATGGGCAATTCTTCCTCAAATCTTCTCTGGGTACTTTTTTTGGGTCATTTCTCTTCTCTGGCGTATTTGGAAACCATGCCAGCCCGACATGCACAACCTCCATTCATTTCAAGTCCACCCCTCACCAGAGCAGCAAGAGGCAGAGGTTCTGTCATCAACATCTCCAATCAGGACCAGGCAACTCCTCAAGCTTGTAGACGTGGGAGGACCCCTTCAAACCTTCCAATGCCAGCACGCTCCACTTCCATGGTTACTGGTATCCTTCCTCCAGCTCCTCCTAGAGCTTCTCTTTCTCCTGCCCCACCTGCAGTTAGTCGTATCACTAATCGTGTAATTGGTAAATATCCCCAAGCAGGCTTTGGATTAGATTTTCCATCTTATGATCCCAGCAACATTCCTATTCAGGAAGGCGAGGACAAGGAAGGAAGTGAGGACTTGGACTTTGATTCAAGGATCCTAAATAACCTTAATTCACAAACTATGGAACCTCAAGAAGCATTGTCACCTTCAGCTTCTACTTCAATCCCTGGACCTCCAACCCAACCTCAACCTCCAAAATCTTCTGTGGATCCCAATATATTAGCCCTTCTCCAGACCATGAATTCTGCTTTTGAAACACTCTATCAACCCCCATCAACCAGTACTTCTCACTCTGGCACCTTCAAGTCTCCTTCCATGAATGCTCCAGATACATTTGAAGGCAACAATCCTAGCAAACTCCAACCATTCCTCCAATCTTGTGAAATAATTTTTGCAAATGATGAAGGAACCTTTAGCGTGGACCGGTAGAAGGTACTCTTTGCAGCTTCCTACCTCTCTGGAAGTGCCAATTGATGGATCCAACCCTATCTGGCTCACCTTTCCAACCAAGAGCCCTCTTTCCTCCTCAAATCATGGTCCCACTTCACAGAGCAACTTCACACCCTCTATGGCGACAGAATAGAAGTGTTCAAGGCTGAAAAGGAACTGGTGGACTTGAAGATGAAGGACTCTGGCTATGCTTCAACCCACATCACTGAATTTCAATCACGTATGACCAAAGTCTCTGGGTTGGGTGTTAGAGCTTTGTACTTCCATTTTCAATAAAGCCTTCCTTTATGCTTTCTGGACCAACTAGCAGGGTACAATGGCTCTCAATAAAATCTCCAGGACCTTATGGATATAGTTTTGAGCTATGATACAAGGTATCATGAAAGGGTTAAAGGAAAATCCTCTTCTCTCATTAATTCTCAACCCCACAGTTCTTCTCAATCCAAATCTACCTCTAATCAACCTTACAAGGGTAGCGGTGAGGGTAGGGAGCATGACCACTCCCCAGAAAAGTCAACTTCAACTACCAAATTTACCAGACCCTCTTTGGACCTAGGTCCAGATGGAAAACTCAAGGCAGATGAAAGGGCAAGAAGAGAGAGGGAAGGCTTATGCTTATATTGTGGTGGTAAACACAAGACAGAAGACTGTAGAAAGAAACCTGTCAACTCATCTTCTTCTCCTAACCCAGCACCTTCCAGTGCTTACCCAAGGCTAAACCAAGATTAGGCTCACCCTTTTCTTCCTCTTTTTCAAGGCTTGTCTCTATTGTTTGTTTGATTCAGGTGCAAATCAGTCTGTAATGGTCAATTCACTGGTTCAAAAGTATCTATACCTTACAGCCCCTTCCTTCTGGGAAAACATATTTCATCTTTCCAATCTCAGCTCATCAAATCTACTTCCAAATGGTTTTAATTACTTCCTTTCCTAGCTTTGAATGGGAACCCCTTCAAGTCATTGCACCATCCCCTGAAACCTTCACCCTGGGAATTGACTCTCCTCATCACTGGAATCCAGAGGCAAAATTGGAAGATGGGGCTGATCACCTCAAGACACCAACTAACCACTGACCTTCCCTCCAATCCTGTTGCACTCAACCTGGCTAAACTGCCTACAGCTGTCCTTCCCTTCAACTCTGCCTTTGGCGCTGCAGCCCAATGCATTTCCCCTCACTTCAGAACCTTTTGCAATTCCCCAACAAAACTTCCAATTCCCTTTGAGTTCAAAACTCTTTCCACTTGCTTGGATATTCATTGATCCTTTATTTTTTCACAGGAGGAAGATATACTGGATTCATCCTTGCATACAATGCAATTGGTTACTTCTTCTGATGTTTCTCTTTGTTACTGATGAACTTCCTGAAGAATCAGAAACCGTGTTAAAGAAAGTTACTGCTGATTTCCATTCATTCCTAGATTCTCTTCTCCAAGGTTAAAGCAGACCAACTCTCTTCACACCGCGCTTACAACCACCATGTTGGACTGGAAGGGCTCATACCTCCAGTTGGGCTTGTCTGTTCACTACCTCACAATGAAAATTCAACCCTACAAGCCTACATAGCAGAGATTGTAGAGAAAGGTTTCATCCAGCCCCAGCACTTCAAGCACTGGAGCACCTGTCCTTTCTTCTTTCAAGAAGAAGAATAGTGGTTTACAATTAGGTGTTGATTTTTGCAAACCTGACGCTGTTATCAAGGAGAACCTTCACCCATTTCCTCCAATGACTTTCACTGACTGTCTTTCCAGGTTCTACCATCCTCACCCAAACTGATCTCAGGGTGCTTACCCCTTAAGCATCACAGGACTTTGATTTACTAACTGATATTTCTTCTCTAAAATTATTTCCATGTCTTCCAAAGCTCTCATCAGAATACAAGGGTAGTTCATGATACTCCCTTCCTTCTTCAAAAATCACTTACAGTCTTTGGAAGTTCTTCATTGAATTCACCCGGCCTCCTGTCACATTGGGACAATGTGTTTCCAGACGGGGGAACACATACTCTGAAAAGAATCCTGATGAACTTGAAACTTCTAAACCTTTTTAACTCTCTTTGATAATCTTGAAGCTCAACTGAGTGAATTGACCATAAATCAACAAGCTGACAAGTTAATCCAGGATATTATTCATAGATTGAAGAAAGGGAATGAAGTGACTAAAAATTCTATAGATTCCTACAGTTGCTTACTCCTGTTCATGGTTAAAGTGGGTATACCCAACATGTTGACTAACTCAAGCTAGAAATAATCCTTCAATCAACTAAAATCCTTTGATCAAGATCAAAAAAGCCTATGGATAAGTATAGGAACTATGCTGACCTTAATAGAAACTGATTTCCAAAAGGCATCCATCCTGGGAATTAAGTATGGCTATCTGCAATGAAAATAACTACTGGCAGACCTTCCAAGATAGCTCTTTGAGCGTTGGTTGGGAAACTTTTCTTATTTTGGAAAAATTAGATACTCATGCTTCAAATCCAAAACCCTGATCAATTCATCCATCCATCCATCCATCAACCCACCCATTCAACCATCCTCAATCTCATCAACTACCCTCTGGGAAACAACATCCAACTTCATCACTTCTGGATTTCCCTGCTTCTCCATCAATTCATTTCCATCCATCATTCCAAACCCAACTCATCCTATAATCCTTTTTTCCCAATCCACTTTCCAATCAATCATCTCCTAAATCAAATCAAAACCAAAAGAACAGAAAATATAAATAATAAAGAAAGTATTTTCCTTCCTATCCTTCACCTTCCAAATAGTCTTTTCCATCCTAAATATCATATCAGAAAATACTTCCAAATCAAAATATCCTTCAGTCCACCTATCTATTCCTTTTCCATCCCTTATATTCCTTCTTCCTTCAAATAATCAATCCTTGAATCCATCAACATCAAATCACCATTATCCTCAATCATCCATCCCAAACATTTTTGGAAACCTTCCAACTTCACTTCTGGATATTCATCACCATCAGCACTTCAAACCAATCTTTAATACACCAGAACCCTCCAATAAGCTTTCATCTCAAATACTTCCAACCTCTTCAACCATCTTCCAGAACCTCCTCTTTTCATTCTCTCTTCTCTTCCTTTATGTTTTTCATTCTCTTCATTTTCATCCAATATCTCCAGGAGCACTCTCATCATCAAACCAGTCCAAGGAAGAATCCCCCTCAGTCCCTTTTAAATACCCTCCAATCCTCTCCAACCCCCTTCAAGTCAAACTTTGAAGTCAAACCAGTAAAACTTCAAAGTAAAACCAGTCAAACTTCAAAGTCAAACAAGTCAAACTTTGAAGTCAAACCAGTCAAACTTCAAAGTCAAACCAGTCAAACTTCAAAGTCAAACCAGTCAAACTTTGAAGTCAAAACAGTCAAACTTCAAAGTAAAACCAGTCAAACTTTGAAGTCAAACCAGTTGAACTTCAAAGTTGAATTTTGAACTTCAAGCCTCAAACCAGTCAAACTTGGGGAACGTGGAACTTCAAACTAGTCAACCTGCCTAACTTCTCAAACTTCTCAAACTTCAAATCTCCAAATTCAAACTTCAAACTTTCAAACTCCCGTTCTAAAATCAGACTTTGAGTCCCAGAAACTGTGCAATACTTCACATGCTTCAAGCTATTTAACCTTGCTTCCAAGCCTGCCAGCTTCCAACCAGCAAGTACAGCAGACCTCAATTCTCACCCCCAGCACATCCTTCTTTGGGCATCAGGAGCTGCCCCTTCCCTTTCAGAGGGGGTACTGTCATAACCGTACTTCTGACACTCCTTCAATTAAACCAATCCAACCTCTTCATCAAACTCACCCTCATATCAAACCCAACTTCACTACTCCTGTACCTTCCACTGGATAGTACTACCTCTGAATCTCTTGCAGTCTCCATCCTCTTCCGCCAGCTTCACCCTCTCCCTGTATGGCATAAGCTCTATGTCCATGTACACCTCACCTGTCATGTGATTCAGCAAACCTTCTCAGGACCTCTCCCTCTCTCAATGGATTGGTACAACCTTCATCACTCCTCAACCCAATTGGTATATGAGTTAGTACATACTACACTTAGTATATAAATAGTACATACTCTCCACTGTCTGTTCAGCCCATACTCCCAGGAATCCAGATCAGTACATGTCAAACCTTCCTGGATAGGCCCATCACCCAATTAGTCAACTGCAGCCTCCAGCCCAATCAGTCAACATGTAATACCATGGGAACTCCAACCTGCAACACCAGCCACTCATCCCTCAAGGCCTCCTTCTCAGCTCTCACATATACTGGCCTCCCCTTCCCTCCTGGACTGATTCCCCCCAAGGAATTAGTATACTACTTCTTACTGGTTAGTCTCTCTGCCAGTAGGTGTCATCTCAGCACAAGACAACCTTCACCCAGCCTGCTTAACTCATATCACCTTGCCCCTTCCTGGTGTTACTCTTATAGGATTCAACAACTCTCTCTTCAACAAACTCCTGGAGTGGTCTTCTCATCCTTCCTCTTCTCATCACTTGTAATCCTCCTTTCATCTCCTTCATTGAAATCCAATCAAACATCCTTGAGTTCTATGAGTAGTAGTGCCTGTGCCTTCAGCCCCTTGCACTCCAGGGGCAGTCGTGACAGGGGAGTACCACAGAGGAACCAAAACCTCCCAGACAAACAATTACCCCTTATGCACTACCCTTACAAGGAATGCACAGGAGTGATGCTTTCAGACATAGCCCTACTCCTGAAATGGAACAAGCCCTCAAGCCTTTACCAACCCTCTCCAAATTTCCCAAGTTCTCTGGTGAAGGAGAATACAACCATATTAACTTCATAGATTTTATTGACTAAACCATAAATTCTTATGATTTACCAGAGGCTATAGCTGTAGTCAGACTACATAGGCTCTTTGAAGGAGCAGCCCTAGATTGGTTCATCAGAAAGAGACAAGAGGTAGGATCCATACCATGTAATTCTTAGAAAATTCTAATCAAAGAAAAATTTGGTTCTAGGATGTGGAAAAGGAAAATGATGAAACATTTCAAAAATCACTTATTTGACCCCTCTAAGGATAAGCCTCACAAATGGTGTTTAGAACAGAAAAGGAGAGAAGAATGCTTCTATCCATATGCTGATGAAGAGGAAGTTAATGAAATAAATCTCAACCTGTGTCCTGGAAATCTTGACCATGGTGTGAGGCAAAGAATGAGTATGGATGCTGACTTATCAACTCTAATCAATGTGTTGGAATAAGTAATAGACATGAATGGGTTAGACAAGAAGGCTCCTTCTAGAAACAAAGAAAGCTTCAATACTAAAAAAATACGGGAAAAACCTCCTCAGATGAATATTCCTGATAATAAGAAACCTAATGAGAAAAAGGATAAGGAAAGAATACCTGGAAATTAATTGAAATGTAACAAAAATGGGCACATGAGACAAGACTGCCCATTTCCAAAGACAAAAATAGCAGTTATGGAAGGAGAAACTGAGAGTGAAGGGAACCAGAACTATGAAGAAACAGCTGATACTGAAGGATCTCTGTCTGAATGTGAATTGATCTTGAATAACCCTATCAATGTAATAGAAAGAGATATAGGCACTTATATAGAAATCAATAACATCCATGGTGACTCTAGTTTTCCCCAAAAATGGGAACCTTCCATAATTCCCAGAAAGGTCACTGAAGCTAAACCACAAACATGTCAGCTTGCTACTATATACAGAGCAAAACTGTCAAATAGTAACACAAAAATATGAAAAATAAGAACACCTCAATTGACAAAGTAAGGAGTAAGAAATACATAAATATTATTAAACGAATGGATTCCTCAGCCAAAACTAGGTTGGGTCACTCACTGACCCCACCCTTGAATTCCAAGTCCTTATATTTTTGAAATAATTAAAAGGAAAAGTACTAAAAATTACAACACTACACGCGGAAATGTGTTATTCCCGCGCGCAGCCCCGCCAGCAGCAGGATCCCCCGTACTAGAGACCCGCGCGCAGCGGATTTTGCCACGCACGCAGCGGATCCTACCCTGCGCATACACGCGGAAATGTGTTATGTCACAATTCCCGCGTGCAGCCCTGCCAGCAGCAGGATCCCGCATACTAGAGACACGCGCGCAGCTGATTTTGCCATGCATGCAGCGGATCCTACCCCGCGCGTACACGCGGGAATGTGTTATTTCACAATTCGTGTGTGCAGCCCCGCATCATTACATAACCCTACGTACTGGTAGCAGCAGGATCCCGCGTACTAGAGACCCGCGCGCAGCTGATTTTGCCACGCATGCAGCGGATCCTACCCCGCGCGCATCTGTACTACTGATCCCCTTGCCTGGATCAGTAGTGACTAATCTGACAACCAGGTACCGCTCAGAAGAGCTACAACCTAGTTAGGGTTGCCTAGTATATGTAACAACCGGACATATGCATCAATAATGATCTAAAAAGATCAAAACTTAAATAAAATTAATGAAAATTAAGTTTTAAACATTTTTTAATAATAAATCAAAGATCAAGGACTACCACGTAAACCACAGATCTTGATCTTTGAAGACCACAAAACACTACAAGAAGTGTTCATAAAAATTATTAAAAATGATCTAAATGATCAGAAGATGACGGAAAATAAGTAATTATCCACATCTGCACGCTTTGAAGCAATATCAATAGTACAAATAAAGGATGAGTACAGGATGATCAAATTTACGCCATAACTAATTAACAGATCCTGTGGCTAAAATAGTACAGAAATCCAGCAGATCTAAGGACAGCTGATTGACAGCACCAATTAGACGTGCTCATCGTGCCCTGACTAGCTTGCCAGCCTCAGCCCACAAGCAGAACCCTCTCTACGCGCCCTGAGAAGACCAAAATCACCCCAAAAAGGTATTTATACAGACCTCTTTGGATCCATTATTCAATCAGAGTTTACCAGGAATTTATTTATTATCAATCAGACACCCTGTCATTGTTAATCAAGTGCTTATATGAAGATAAGCAAGTGATTTATGACTTAGTCTGCCGTAGTATTATTTAACTATATTAACCAATCAACCATTGAAGTTTAGTCAAGCAATCTACCCCATCTGCTCTGAAACCATTCCAAATTATTCCAGGATTTTCGTGGTAAAGTGTTCAGAGTGAGTGTTACCCTTCCTGTCTAGGCCGCTTGAGCTGTTAAGCCCGGCCACTATTGGAATAATTCCTTTCTAAGACACCCATCTTTATTCCAAGGTTCTTAAACTGCCCAAGGAGGCCCCTTGAAGATAGGTTGCTAGTCTGTAAAGATCCCCAGTAGTATAATACTTTTGCCCCTCTTTTATATTATATTGAAGTCCATCTACCACCAAACCAATTAAACCTTGCAACTGCTTTAATTAAATCATTTATTTGAGCTTCTAAGCATTCATTATTGGAATCATAATTATTATTATCATTCCAGCATTTTTATCACTCTCTGTAGCTAAAGGACTGCAAGGTTCCTGGTATCAGAGAGCTGACAACTGGAGGTCTGGCTGGGAAATATCCTTGAATAATTTATTTTTAATTATTTATTACTTGGACCAGTCAATTAATTTTCATAAATAAGGTAACATACTTATAACACTTATTTTTGATCATTTGTTTCTCTAGTGGATCTTAAGACCAACGGAGAATTGATCAATTATTATTTGAACCTTCTTAAAAAGAAAAAAGAAGAAAAACTCCCTAAAGTTGTCCCTGTTATTATAACTCCTGAGCAACAACAGCAGAAATTTCTTTATTATAAGCAGCAGGTTATAAAAGACAAAGAACTTGAGCTTGAAAGAATTATTAATTTCACTTTTTTAGTAAGGAAACATAAGGAGTGGAAAATTTATAAAAGGAAGCTTTATATTTATAAACTAAATAACCCTGAAGATAAAGAAAAACCCAAAAATCATAAAAGTGATCATTTTTTTCTAAAAATCACCTTATCACGTAAAAATACAAAAATATATTAAACTTATATTTTTTTTATCCATCTCAGTGGACTTTTTTTTTGGTGATCTCATTGACCAGGACCTCCTAGAGGACGTCCCAGAAAGTGTACCATTGGATTTATCCCAGGATCTGATTGGGGCTCACTCAGACCCCGTTGGAATACCTTCCAAGGATAGTTGTGATCCAAACCAAGTGTTGGTACCGTTGAATTTAACTCTAAGTAAGTTAAAATATTTATAAAGAAATTATCAAAAATATAAAACACACAAAAAATATTATTTTTATAAATTCAAAGTCTTTTTTCAAAGTTTTGAAAAGAGACTTACATATTTTTTTTGGTATTATGTATCAAAATAGGCGCAACACCCGTGCAACTGACAGAGCCCCGTCATATGGATCTCTGCCTGGAGGAAACCGTACGCGCAAGGACTCCAGTTGCAAACGCGATGAGGGGACTCAAACCCGTGACCATAGCGTCACACGGGACAAAGACGGGGACAACCACGGCCCCCAACTCGACCAACAGACAGTTGGAGAGCCCTCTGTTGCCCACCAGGTTATCCCAGGAGGGTAAAGGTCCTCCTACGCCACCCCAGCTGGACTCAACCAAGGAGGTAAGAGGCAAGGTATTAGTGAAAGAGCAAGTGAGCTATTGGGAGCAATTCAAATTGTCTCAGACCCAGGAGGATTCTCCAGGTATGAGAAGAGCTATTTATCTGGCAAAGAAATCTTGGATCTCTCTGCAAAGGTTGATCTTAAAGAAAGAGGTAGAAGGCTACGTGCAGAACTGGAATCCTTGGGATCAGTTAGCTTCCTTAAAGGGAAAGGAACCAAAAAAGAGGAGATCCTCAGCCCATCAGAAGTTAAGGAACACAAAGAATTGGGACAACATAATATCCTTAGCCCATAAGTGAAAAAAGGTGTACCGCAATTAGATGTAGAAGCTCTTAATAGATTTTCTGTAAATGTGTCTCACAATTTTACCATTATTATCCAATCCCAAGAATTGACCACGCTCTACATAACCTGTCCAAGGCTAAGTACATAACCACCATGGATATGCTGAAAGTTTTTCACCAAATACCTATCAGCCCTGATAGCCGGAAATTCATGAGGATTATCTGTCATTTGGGAATCTATGAGTATCTTAGGATGCATTTTGGTATTAAAAATGCTCCTTCTCATTTTCAAAGGATGATGGACACAGTCCTAGGATTATTCATCAGACAGGGATGGATGATGGTATAAATCGATGATGTTATCATCTACTCTGATCATTGGGATACTCACATGGAGCAGTTGAGGCTAGTCCTCAAAACCATCTCTGCTGTAGGATTTAAAGTATCAATGAAAAAGTGTAACTTTGGCTACGGGGAACTCAAAGCCTTAGGTCACATTGTTTCTGGACTGACTTTAGCTGCTGACCAAAACAAAATAGCAGCAGTAATGAATAGGCCTATGCCGCAAAACAAAACTGAACTCTTATCCTTCATCAGCTTCTGCAGCTACTATAGGAAGTATTTACCAAAGTTTGCTCTTTTACCCAAATGTTTTTATGAGATCTGCAACAACACCACCGTGTTTGAAATTACTCATGATAGAGTCAAAAATTATGAGGAACTCAAAATGGCAATGACTTCAGCTCCAGTACTTATCCAGCCAGATTACTCTAAACCTTTCAAAGCTCTACATAGATGCCAGCATGGAAGGTCTAGGAGCTGCTTTACAACAGGAAGTCATAGAAGATGATAAACACGTGGAAAAACCTATACTATTCATGTCTAGACAAATTAAAGATACTGAGAAAAGGTACGGTGCAAGCCAAATGGAATGCCTGGCCTTAGTATGGGCCCTAAAGAAACTCCATCATTACTTAGAAGTTACCAACTTCACTTTTATTACTGACTGCAACGCTTTCAGAACCTTGATGAACATGAACACCCCTAGCAGGAATATGTTGAGATGGCAGATAGCTATACAACAGTACAGAGGACAGATGACCATAGTTCATCAAGCTGGAACTAAACATCAGAATGCTGATAGTTTAAGCAGGAATGCGCTACCCAGTGAACCAAGTAACCCTGCTTATGATCCAGAGGATAATGACATCTTCCCTATCCTTAATATTAACAGGTTAAACATTGAAGCTCCTATAATGGGTATCCACGTTTGTGAACTAAATGAATCATTGTTCAACTCTATCAAAGAAGCTTACATTTCTAGCAAAAAGACTCTGATCACTATTATGGAAAGTACTTCTCCACCTCCTGAATTGATCAATAGCTTACCTGAACCTCTTTTGAAACCATACAAAGCCGGAAGGTCACCATATGGGATGGTCTGGTATACTATAGACATCAACATTCAAGTGATATAGTCTTAACTAAGGATGACCATATCAAACATGTTCTGGCTGAGTGCCATGATAACTGCTCATCTGGTCATTTGTCTACTGATAGAACCTTAGATAAGGTTAAACAAACTGCTTGGAGGGTTAATTGGAGAGACTCCACTATACAGTACGTTACCAGTTGTGAAACTTGTCAGAAGTCCAACAGAACTACTGGGAAACGGTTTGGACTACTGCAAAGGATTGCTGAACCCAAGAAAAGATGGGAAATCATCAATATGATCTTTGTGACTGGACTACCACCAGGAGGAGCCTATTCCTACAACTCAGTCTTAGTAATTGTGGATAGCTTCTCCAAGAAAGCAAAGTTTCTACCTAATCACAAGGAAGACACTGCTATGGAAGTTGCCTTATTATTTTGGAACAGAATCATTGCTGATGTTGGAGTTCCCCAGATTATTATCAGTGACAGAGATCCTAAATTCACCTCTGAGGTCTGGAGGAATCTACATGATATGCTTGGAACCAACTTAGCTTTCTCTACTGCTTATCACCCTCAGACGGATGGATTAGCTGAGAGGATGATTCAGACCCTGGAAGACATGCTCAGGAGATTCTGTGGCTTTGGACTAGAATACAAGAATTCTGACGGTTATTGCCACAATTGGGTTAGCCTTTTACCTGCACTGGAGATGGCCTACAACAGTAGCAAACATTCTACCACTAAGGAAGCACCTTAAATACTGGAAAGAGGATGGATTCCTAGATTAACCAAGGATAACCTTAACCACCAGCTAACCAACATTCACCCTACATCACTTGATTTCAAGAAGATGATAGATGAAACCAACAAACATGCTGTGAAATGTGTCCAGGATGCTGTGGAGTATAACCAGCAAAGATGGGATAAAACCCATAAGGAACCTGATTTCAAGATTGGTTATCAAGTCTTTATCTCTACCACTAACTTTACCAACTTGAGTGGAAATAGGGAGCTTAGACCAGCTTCTGTTGGATGTTTCACCATTAAAAAATTTCATGGTAAAAATACGGTCAAAGTAATCCTCAGTGATGAGCTTTCTAGGAAACATCCAGTATTCCCAGTAAGCCTCAACAAACACTACCACCCAAGGAACAGAGAACCTACTCCTTCACCTTCAATACCTGTTACAGAAGAATCCAAAAAAGACAAAATTAGCAAGATCCTTAAGGATAAGAAAGATAGGATCAATGGAAAAGACGCCAGAATCTACCTGGTTAGATACAAGGGAGAATCAGCTGATAAAGATGAATGGTTGACTGAACATAATATCCCTGATGGAACTATCCACCTGAGGAACTACAGAGCTAACGAGAGGCATTAGTCCATTAGAACAAAATTTCTTTTCAGACATAGACATATCTTGGAGCAGGGGAATGTCAGCTTGCTACTATATACAGAGCAAAACTGTCAAATAGTAACACAAAAATATGAAAAATAAGAACACCTCAATTAACAAAGTAAGGAGTAAGAAATCCATAAATATTATTACACGAATGGATTCCTCACCCAAAAGTAGGTAGGGTCACTCACTGACCCCACCCTTGAATTCCAAGTTGTTATATTTTTAAAATAATTAAAAGGAAAAGTACTAAAAATTACAACACTACACGCGGAAATGTGTTATTCCCGCGCGCGGCCCCGCCAGCAGCAGGATCCCGCGTACTAGAGACCCGCGCGCACCAGATTTTAACACGCACGCAGCGGATCCTACCCCACCGTAAACACGGAAATGTGTTATGTCACAATTCCCACGCGCAGCCCCTCCAGCAGCAGGATCCCGCCTACTAGAGACCCGCACGCAGCTGATTTTGCCATGCACGCAGCGGATCCTACGCTGCGCATACATGCGGAAATGCTTTATGCCACAATTCCCAAGAGCAGCCCGGCATCATTAAATAACCCTACGTACTAGCAGCAGCAGGATTCCGCGTACTAGAGACCCGCGCGCAGATGATTTTGCCACGCATGCAGCAGATCCTACCCTGCGCGCATCTGCACTACTGATCACCACACCTGGATCAGTCGTGACTAATTTGACAACCAGGTACCGCTCAGAAGAGCTACAACCTAGTTAGGGTTGCCTAGTATATGTAACAAACAGAAATATGCATTAATAATGATCTAAAAAGATCAAAACTTAAATAAAATTAATGAAAATTAAGTTTTAAACATTTTTAATAATAAATCAAAGATCAAGGACTACCACGTAAACCACAGATCTTGATCTTTGAAGACCAGGAAACACTACAAGAAGTGTTCATAAAAATTATTAAAAATTATATAAATGATCAGCAGATGACAGACGATCAGTAAACATCCACATCTGCATGCTTCAAAGCAATATCAAAAGTACAAATAAAGGATGAGTACAGAATGATCAAATTTACGCCATAACAAATTAAAAGATCCTGTGGCTAAAATAGTACAGAAATCCAGCAGATCTAAGGAAAGCTGATTGACAGAACCAAGTAGACGTGCTCATTGTGCCCTGACTAACTTGCCAGCCTCAGCCCACGAGCAGAACCCTCTCTACGCGCCCTGAGAAGACCAAAATCACCCCAAAAAGGTATTTATACAGACCTCTTTGGATCCATTATTCAATCAGAGTCTACCAGGAATTTATTTATTATCAATCAGACACCGTGTCATTTTTAATCAAGTGCTTATATGAAGATAAGCAAGTGATTTATGACTTAGTCTGCCGTAGTATTATTTACCTATATTAACCAATCAACCATTGAAGTTTAGTCAAGCAACCTACCCCATCCGCTCTGAAACCCTTCCAAATTATTCCAGGATTTTTGTGGTAAAGTGCTCAGAGTGAGTGTTTCCCTTCCTGTCTAGGCCGCTTGAGCTGTTAAGCCCGGCCACTAGTGGAATAAGTCCTTTCTAAGGCACCCATCTTTATTCCAAGGTTCTTAAACTTCCCAAGGAGGCCCCTTGAAGAGAGGTTGCTAGTCTGTAAAGATCCCCAGTAGTATAATAATGTGGCCCCTATTTTATATTATATTTAAAACCATTTATTACCAAACCAATTAAACCTTGCAACTTCTCTTATTAAATCATTTATTTGAGCTTCTAAGCATTTATTATTGGAATCATAATTATTATTATCATTCCAGCATTTTTATCACTCTCTGTAGCTAAAGGACTGCAAGGTTCCTGGTATCAGAGAGCAGAAAAATCAGTTAGACCTATGAGTGGTAAGAGTTATACTACTGGTCAGACTTGTTACACAACAGGACTTTATAAAGACAAGACCATAAGGTTATTACTTGACAGTGGGGCTTTTCTTTCATGTGCCTGCACTGATTTCTTGAACAAATGGGATCCCAACTGGAAAGATCACCTGCTGCCCATCCCTAAAGATAATTTTAACTCTTAAAAATCCACTATGAATGCTATTGGAGTATGGACTGCTCCCATAATACTTCTGCATACTACAGGATCTTTGAGGATTCAAGTGGAATTTGTGGTATTGCTCAATGGATTATGTGACTACCTGATAATAGGAAATGATGATTTATTTATATATGGCATAGATGTGTTCCAAAGTAAAGGAAGTTATTTAATGGTAGGCGGTGTGGTGACCAATATGGAATACGTCATGGAAAATTGGAATTTTTGGAATTTTTTTCACATTCCCTTATCCATCAATACATCCTGAAAAAAATTTTATCTCCTGTGCCTCTATGGGTACTCACTCATTTCCAACTATCTCAACTCTTCCCTGTGCTAGCCTTCTAGGCAGGCCTTCCTTGGTCATCCAAGCCTTTTCTCCTCTGTTCAAATCACCCCCTTGCACGGGCCTTACACTGATTTTCTTTGGAAAAGCACATGCGGGCGGCCATTCCCTGACCCTCTACTCTTTTATCCAATCCAACTCAAACCCCTAATCTCAGGATCATCTTCCTAGAAATCATTGTCAGATTGAATGGAGCTTTCAGGAGAACCAACACAAGATTCAAGAACTCAAATCCTAGTGTGCCAAGCTCCTAAAAACATTTGATGAGATGGAGAAGAACTTGATAGCCAAGTATTGTACTCCACTTTGAGATTGCCCCACAGGACTGGTGTCCGCTTACTACTATGTACAGAGAAACCTATCAATAGCAACACAAAACTATGAAAAATAAGAATATATCAATTAACAAAAAAAAGTGAGAAATCCATAAATATTATTACAGAAATGGATCCCTCATAAAAAATTAGGTAGGGTCACTCACTGACCCCACCCTTGAATTCCAAGTCCTTACATTTTTAAAATAATGAAAAAAAGTACTAAAAATTAAAACACCAGTATAGCAACTTTTGGCCATTCTAAAATTTCACACGTATTGTCACGTATAGGGTTTACACCTAAAATTCACTCAGAATTGAGTTGTTGTTTATATCTGAGGAGTTACACGCAGAAATGTGCTATGTCACAATTCCCACACGCAGCCCCGCATCATTACATATCTCTACATACTCTTAGTAACAGATTCCCGCGTACAAGAGACCCGCGCGCAGCTGATTCTTCCATGCACGCAGCGGATCCTACCACGCGCACATTGGTACTAACTGATCCCCGCGTCTGGATCCGTCGTGACTAATCTGACAACCGGGTACCGCTCAGAAGAGCTACAACCTAGTTAAAGTTGCCTAGGGTATGTAACAAACTGACATATGCATTACTAATGATCTTAAAAGATCAAAACTTAAATAAAATTAATGAAAATTAAGTTTTAAACATTTTTAATAATAAATCAAAGATCAAGGATTACCACATAAATCACTGACCCTGATCTTTGAAGACCACAAAAAACTACAAGGAATGTTCATAAAAATTATTGAAAACTATCTGGATGATCAGCGGATAATGAAAAATCAGGAAACATTCACATCTGCCCGCTTTAAATCAATATCAATAGTACAAATGAAGGATGAGTACAGAATGATCAAATTTACGCCATTACAGATTAACAGATCCTGTGGCTAAAATAGTACAGGAATCCAGAAGATCTAAGGACAGCTGATTGAAAGCACCAAGTCGACGTGCCAAGTTTGCCCTGACTGGCTTGCCAGCCTCAGCCCACAAGCAGAACCCTCTCTACGTTCCCTGAGAAGATCAAAATGACCACAAAAGGGATTTATACAGACCTCTTTGGATCCAATCAGTGAATCAGTTACCAGGAACTATTTATTATCAATCAGACACCATTTCATTGTTGATCAAATGCTTATATGAAGATAAGCAAGTGATTTATGAATTAGTCTGTAGTAGTATTATTTATCCTTATTAACCAATCAACCATTGAAGTTTAGTCAAGCAATCTACCCCATCTGCTCTGAAACCCTTCCAATTATTCCAGGATTTTTGTGGTAAAGTGCTCAGAGTGAGTGTTACCCTTCCTGTCTTGGCCATTTGTGCTGTTAAGCCTGGCCATTAGTGGAATAAGTCCTTTCTAAGGCACCCATCTTTATTCAAAGGTTCTTAAACTGCCTAAGGAGGCCCCTTGAAGGGAGGTTGCTAGTCTGTAAAGATCCCCATTAGTATAATACTGTGGCCCCTCTTTTATACCATATTGAAAACCATTTATTACCAAACCAATTAAAACTTGCAAATGCTCTTACTATATCATTTATTTGAGCTTCTAGGTGTTTATTATTGGAATAATAATTATCATTATTATTCCAGCATTTTTATCACTCTCTGTAGCTAAAGGACTGCAAGGTTTGTGGTATCAGAGAGCTGACAACTGGGGGTCTGGACGGGAAATATCCTTGAATAATTAATTTTTAATTATTTATTACTTGGACCAGTCTATGTATTTCTTAAAAATAATTAAACATACTTATAACATATATTGTTGATCATTTGTATCTCTAGTGGATATTCAGACCAACGGAGAATTGATCAATTATTATTTGAACCTTCTTAAAAAGAAAAAAGAAGAAAAAATCTGTAACTTTGTCCCTGTTATTATAACTCCTGAGCAACAACAGGAGAAATTGCTTCATTATAAACAGCAGGTTATAAAGGACAAAGAACTTGAGCTTGAAAAAAATTATTGATTTGAATTCTTTATTAAGGCAAAATAAGGAGTGGAAGATTTATCAAAGGAAGCTTTATATTTATAAACTAAATAACCCTGAAGATAAAGAAAAATCCAAAATCAATAAAAGTGATTATTTTTTCTAAAAATATCATTTTAAAACGTAAAAATACAAAACAAATATTTAACTTAATATATTTTTTTTTGTTTTTATCCATCTCAGTGGATTTTATTTTTGGTGATCTCATTGACCAGGACCTCCTAGAGGACATTCCAGACAGTTTACCCTTAGAATTACCCTTGGATTTATCACAGGATCTGATTGGAACTCACTCAGACCCTGCTGGAATACCCCCCAAGGACAGTTGTGATCCCAACAAAGTGTTGATACCCTTCAATTTTAAGTTTCAGTAAGTTAAAATATATATAAAAACATTATCAAAAATATGAAACACACAAAAAATATCATTTTTATATTTTCAAAGTCTTTTTCAAAAGTTTTGACAAAAGACTTACTCATTTTTTTTGTTGCTATGTATCAAAATAGGAGCAACACCCGCGCAACAGGTAGAGCTCCATTGTATGGACCTCTGCCCGGAGGAACCTGTGCAAGCAAGGACTCCAGTTGCGAGCGCAATGAAGGGACTCAAACCTGTGACCATAGAATCACATGGGACAAGGACGGCAACAACCACGGCCGCCAAATCGACCAACAAACCGTTAGAGAACCACCCGTTGCCCACCACCTTATCCCAGGAGGGTACAGGTCCTCCTATGCCACCCCAGCTGAACTCAACCAAGGAGGAAAGAGTAAAAGTGTTAGTGAAAGAGCACGTGAGCTATTTGGAACAATTCAAGTTGGCTCAGACCCAGGAGGATCAACCAGGTATGAGAAAAGCTATTTCTCTGGAAAAGAAATCTCAGATTTCTCTGCAAAAGTTGATCCCAAATAAAGAAGTAGAAGGCTACGTGCGGAACTGGAATCCTTGGGATCAGTTAGCTTCCCTAAAGGGAAAGGACCCCTGTCACGCTTTGCACTTAAGGATTATTGTCTTCACCACTTTGACATATCCTCTCCTCAGTACCATCTACCTCAGTCTAAAAGCGTGACACAAATAAAAGCACATCATCAATGGTGCAATCCGCTATTTTGTCTGGCTCGCGCTGACCTTCCAATCTCGGCAACCTACTCAGTATATACTTGCGAACTTTGAAGTTAACCCCATACCGGTCAACAATCCATTATGAGATCCAATCTTCTTCCCTGGCCAATCAACAGCCTCGGACTTCCATCTTTGGTCATGCATTGTTTGTTAGTTTGCATCTATGTCTAACCAAGCCATCACTACTGTATAGTTCACAATTGGACTAGTCTCTACCCTGCATACACTATTACCTCTCATTTGCATTACCTTCAAAGTCACTTGCTCTTATGTCCATTTGTCATGCAATTGTACGCTCAGATTCTATTGTCTTGCACTTACGCTAAGACCTTGGATTAAGGTTGGCGGCGCAACATTTTTGGCGCGCCAAATGGCGTCGCCATGGCGCGCCAAAAATGCCTCAAAACCCCCCATGGCGCGCCAAACCTGTATGTACCTTGTGGGGGGGGGGTTTCAAGGAGGAGTAGGCCGGGAGGTTGGTTGAGATGTAGAAATGGGTATGGGGGCCTAGTGGGGTTGTGACCGAATTAGAATGGAGAAGTACAGGGCTTACCGACAACCCTGGTGTGATGCCCAGGTGGGGAAGCAACCCCGACCGTTGCAAGGGGTCGTGGATTGAGGGCTGGAGTTGGAGTTGCAGTGGGGAAAGGTTAGTAATGATTGGACTGGGAATGCAAGGAGTTGGACGCTTGCCTCCCAGCTCCGACAGTGCCTAGTTGCCCCAGCTTCGACAGTGCCGAGTTACCCCCAGTCTTGACAGCAAACTGCCCACCAGCTTCAACATTATGCCAGCCGATCGCACCTCTCAGGAAAGCACCAGGAAATGGTTCAAGCCCTCCAAAGGACATGGGGCTTGCTGGTCCACTTTTCTGATGTCTGAACCTCGAGCGGATGAATCAAGACGACGAGACGCCAAATGTCGGCACTGCTTGGTTGTTTTACCTCAAGCCAGGCCACACCTTCTTCAAGCTCATGTCCAAGAGGCCTGCAAGAAAATCCCCCTGGAAGAGAAATCCAAGTACTTGCTTTTGATATTGGCAAATGAAATGAGACGATCTGATTGTTCCCAAAAATCAAGTACTTCCACCCAAGCTGGAATCAGCACAAATGACCGAACAATGCAAATTTCTATCCCATCAAAAACAGAATCTGTCAAAAATTATTTCAAACCGATTTCAAATGAGCATACCCAATATCTCCATGAACTGATCCTCAAAGCTGTGATTAGCTGCAACTTACCATTCACAATCTTTGACAATCCTTACTTCCGACAATACCAGGAGGAGCTAGCAAGGTGTCCATACAAGTTACCTCGCCAAAACAGATAATGGACAACATCTTACCAGCTGTTTATGCAAGACATGAATTAGATTTGATCAATAAACTCAAAGATCTGAAGAACCTAACTATATCTCTTGATGGTTGGACAGACAATGCTGGCAACAGTGTATATGCTGTCCTGGCCTTACAAGGACCTTCAACAAAAGTTTTCATTGATGTTCTTGACCTTCACTGCCAGAGACACACCTCTGAAAATATCTTGAAAGCATTGAAAGAAACACTGAAATCCAAACAAATTTCTCTCAAGGCAATTTCTGCTGTTGTAACCGATTCTCCCTCAGTTATGGTCAAGTTTAGAGACAATTTAAATGCTGAACATCCACACATTCTCAAAATCCATTGTGCTCTACATGTTTTTAATTTGATAGCAAAGAAAGTCCTAAATTATCCTACCATGCAAGAAGTCATAAAAGGAAACAAGACTCTAGTCAACTACTTTACTACTTCTGGCTTTTGGCGTGAGCATCTCTTAGAGTGGAGGATTGAAAATGCAATCAGTCATGGTCTTCAAACCTTGTGTGAAACACGTTGGTACTCAATGGCTAAAGTATGCTTGGGGGTTCAAGAACATGAAGGTGGATTCAAGTTTTGCATGGAAATGATGGAGAAAACAATGGTGGATACTCCATCCATCAGTAAGAGTGTCTTGAACATCATTGGAAATCGTGATCACTTTACTGCAAATGCTGTTATGGTTCAAATTCTCAAGCCAGTAGTGACTGCAATAGGCCATTTAGAAAGACATGACACAACCTTGGCAGACATTTGGAAAGAGCTTCTTAATACTTACAAATCCATAAAAGCTGCTGAAGTATACTCAAGATTTGAGGCCTTCAAGAGCCATTCACTAGATGTCTTCTGCAAGTCTTCTTTGGTTTTTCAAGATGATATCTACATAATTGCTTTCTTTCTTCATCCATCAAATTGTCGGATTGCAGTATCTCAAAAACACTCACTAGCTGACATTGGTAAAATGATACTTCAACTTGCTAAAAATTGGGATTGCAAGAGATCTGAGGCATTATCACTTCAAAACTCAATCAATCATTATTACAATTCACATTTCCCATTAAATGTCTCTCTTGAAGATTCTGGCCTACCATCTTTTCCATTGAATTATTGGATGTCTGTTCCTATCTGCCCTGAATCAAGTGCTTTGAAAAAGATTGCAATACAAGTCTTTCAGATTGTCCCTCATGCAGCTGGTGTTGAGGGCCTTTTTTCAATCATGAATGCTATCAAAACTAAAACAAGAAACCGAATGAAGACTTCAACTTTGAAAATATTGAGCAAGGTGAAATTACACTTACTTCAAGGTGATTCAGCTTTGAATTCTCAACAATCCCGGGCAAGCAGTTCAAACAGTCAACCTTCTGAATATGAGAACATGCAAGCATATGATGCATTCATCACCCCAGATGACTTGGAGACTTTTGAAAATGGCATATTAAATGAAACCCCAAACCTTCCCATAATTTCAAGACAGAATGCCTTCATTGAAACAGTATTTGACTTTAATCAGTGGGAGAAGGACAACCAGCTCAACTCTGTTGCAATAATTGTTGAAGATGATCCAGAGGAGGATAATAACTGGGACCCTATGCAAGTTTGGGCTCCTGAAAGCTATGTTTGATTGATTTTCTTTTTTTCATTCTTTCTTCATCAAGCTCATTGCTTAGCTCATTAAATACAATGTCCTTGTTGTGTTTTCTTTTAACATGAATTGTTATTAAAAAATCATCAATCTATGAAATAAAGTACTTCAATTTGGCAGGCACAAGTCCTCCTTTCTTAAATTTTACGGGAGAAATTTTTCACTTGAAAAAAAAAAAAAATTGGCGCGCCACTGTTGCCACCTGCAAATGGCGCGCCAGGGCGGGGGGGAAATGGCGCCATTTGGCGTGCCATTTTCTCCAACCTGTCGCCGCCAACCTTACCTTGGATCCATACCACTGCTTCATTTCCTATTCTGTTCCTGTCATTCATTGCCTCACCGCTTCACCTGTAGTTAGCTCATCACCAGGTTGTATCTAGTCACTTTGGATTACCTTATAACGGCTATCCCCTTGCCTGATGATTGTCTCCTCAGTTAGTTAATTTCATACGTTCTTGCATTTTGCTGCAACCTAGTTATCACATCAGACTCAGGTCGAGTTTCCTTCTTTGGAACACTTTCCATTCATCTCACCATTTGTTGAGTGGCATAACCAAGTTTGCACTTTGCAACTGGGTCTTGCTATTTGCACTTGCCCTCGCACTTGGTATTCCTTTGTGCTCACGATCATCTAAGAATTGCCCTATAGTACGTGGGGTGGTCTTGTGACAACCCCAAAAAGAAGAGGTCCTCAGCCCATCAGAAGTTAAGGAAACCAAAGGATTGGGACAGCATAATATCCCTAGCCCAGAAGTGGAAAAAGGTGTACCAAAATTAGATATAGAAGCTCTTAGTAGCTTTTCTGTAAATGTGTCTCACAATTTTACTATTATTAGCCAATGCTTTGACAAAGTTTATCAACAATTGGACAAATTGAGTTCAAGTATTTTTAGAGTGATTGAAACTCAGTCTCAGATTATGAGAATTCATGAGTTGGAAATACAACATATCAAGGATAGTATAAAAGCTAGTAAGTTGGACCTGATGAAACATATTGATGATAACCAATCAATTCTTCAGGAAGATATTCTTGCAACCATAGATCAGCTTAAGGAAGAAGTTAAGAAAACTAGTACTACTTCTTCAGCTCATCTGATTAACAAAATTGAATTATTAAGCAATAAACTTGATTTGGAGTTAGGTATGATTAAAAATGATCTCAGAGAACTTAAAATCGATTCTACTAAATCTCTGGTCATTGAACTAGGAGAAAATAGGCCTGCCAGGTTCACCAGTACTCCTAGTGTTCCTCCCAGAACCAGGATAACTAGGAAGGACTCTTTCAGACCCAGTCCAACTACTGAAATAGAGCAGGCTTTGAAGTTAATTCCTCCCATCACTGAATGGACTCAATTCTCTGGAGAAGGAGAATACAACCATGTCAGTTTCATTAAATTTATTGACTATACTCTTTCTTCTTATGAGCTCCCTGATGCAATAGCTGTGGTAAGATTTCCCAGACTATTTGAAGGAGTAGCTCTTGATTAGATTATCAATAAAAGAGAAGAAGTTGGATCTTTATCCTTGAATTCTTGGAAAGAATTGATCAAAGTACAATTTGGTACCCAGATTTGGAAAAGAAAGATGATGAAAACTTTTGAAACTTCCCAGTTTGATCCATCCAAGGAAAAACCTCATAAGTGGTGCTTAGACCAGAAAAAGAGGTTAGACTGTTTCTACCCTGATGCTGATAAAGAAGAAGTCAATGAAAGACTATTCAAATTATTTCCTGGACAAATAAAACACAGTTTAAGGTGTAGGATGCCTATGGATTCAGATCTTTCCACTTTAATAGGTGTATTAGAAGAGACTATTGATATGAATGGTCTTGATAAGAGAGTCAATAGACTCCACAGGGAACAAAATACTAGGAACAGGGAAGAATATACTGCCAAAACTAAGGAATACCCTGCTACTAATTCATCTAACTTAAAAGTCAAGAAGACTCCAGAATCAAAGGAAAAAGTATGTTGGAACTGTAAATAAACAGGACATGTAAAACCTGATTGTCCTCTACCTAGGAAAAGGATTAATCTTACTGAAGGAGAAGATTATGACAATCCTGACCCTCACCTTGATGATATTGATTGATCACTCTCTGATTGTGATCTAATGATCAATAAACCCATCAATGTTATTGAAGTTAGTATTGAGTCTTCTCTGGACATAAATTCTGTCAATGAGGATTCTTACTTACCTCAAAAATGGAATACCAACATAAAGATTCACCCCATATCTGAGGCTAAGGCTTTGAATCTAAAACCTTCTGCCGTTAAAAGTGACACTTTAGGCAAAACATGCTATGCTACTGGTTTAATCCAAGGTCCCCTGTCAAGTTACTTCTAGAAAGTGGAGCCTTTTGCTCTTGTGTTGGTTCAACTTATCTGGAAAAACAAGACCCAAAATGGAAACTGAACTTACTACCAGTACCTCAGGCTAAGTTCAGCAGTTGTAATTCTGCTCTCAATGCTGTTGGAGTATGGTCTTCTGATATCATACTCCCTCACTCTAAAGGATCACTCAGACTGAAAATTGAATTCATAGTTCTCCAAAATGGAGTATGTGATTATTTTATCCTTGGAAATGATTCTCTTTGCTTATATGGTATAGGTGTATTCCAAAGCAAGGGTAGATACTTCACTATAGGTGGAGACTGGAATAAGAAGTTCCAAATATGCCATGTAAATTCTCAAACTTCTGATTCAACTTATGAAAAACACTTAGAGAGTTTCAATCAGGAATTCTTCTCTCAAGCTGCTTTTAATTCCCTTCTCAATGAAGAACAGAAACGGGATATCCTACAAGTATGCTTTGAGAATCAGAATGTTTCTGTACCAAGGATCACCCCATTGTTAACATCAAAGGACATGATATGATCCTAACTCTGACCATTAAGCCTCCTTACCCGCCTAACCTCAGGAGAACTGCTTACCCTTCTAGTCCAAAATCTAGAGCTGCTCTGGAAACCCATATTCAAGAGTTGGTTGACTTACAAATCTTAAGGAAAGTAGGACACAATGAAAAAGTGGATATCACTAACCCAGTAATTATAGCTTGGAACAATGATAAGTCAAGAATGGTTGCAGATTTCAGAATTCTGAACAACTACACCCAAGCTGATTTGTCAGCCTGCTACTTAGCACAGAGCAACCTGACAAAGCAGCAACAATAATAATATTAACAAAATAAAGATAAATGAATAAATAAAATCATTATAAAATGAAGGAGTAGGAAATCCATAAATATTATTGCAGAAATGGATTTCCTACCCAAAATAAGGTAGGGTCACTCACTGACCCCACCCTTGAATTCTTACTACTTATATTTTTTAATTAATTTAATACAAAATGGTAAATGACCACGGCACCAGTATGGCACCTTTTAGCCATTTTAATATTTCACATGATATGTCATGTATAGGTTTCACACCTAAATTTCAGTCGAAATCCAGGTGTTGTGTGTAGTTTAGGAGTTACACGGGAAATTGTGTTTTGTCACAATTCCCGCACGCAGCCCCGCGTCCCTAGCGCTGGTCTCCTGCGTACACAAACTCCCGCACGCAGCCCAGCGTTGGACTCCCGCGTACGCCAACTCCCGCACGCAGCCCCGCGTCCCTAGCGCTGGTCTCCTGCGTACACAAACTCCCGCACGCAGCCCGCGTTGGACTCCCGCGTACACCAACTCCCGCACGCATCCCCGCGCCTCCTATGACATCCAGGTACCGCTCAGAGAAGCTACAATACAGTAGGATTTACACTACATATGTAAAGCTACTACACGAGCATAGATTATGGTTCAAAAACCTTAAAAATCAATTAAAATTAGTTATTAACTAATTTCTAGTATTTTTTATTAATTAAATAAAGATCCAGACTCACCACGAAATAAGTTGATCAGAACCTTCAAAGACCACAAAACTACATAAGGAGTGGTCGTAAAAATTATTAAAAATTACATACAGGATCAGCAGAAGATGGAGAATCAATAAACACCCACGTCTGCTCACTTTGAACCAGTACTTACTGTACAAATTAAGGATCAGTGCAGGATCAGCAAAATGACTAATCTATTGATTAACAGATCCTGCAGCTAAAAAGGAGCTGTTCCTTGACAGATCTAAGGCCAGCAGGCTAACAGCACCTTGAGGACGTGCCAATTTTGCCCTGATTGCCCCCCTAGCCTCAGCCCATGGCTAGTACTCCTTCTAGAGGCCCTCAAAGCACCCAAAAGAATATTTAAACAGGCCCTTTTTGCCCTTCTGTTTCCAATAAGTTAATCAGTTATCAGGAATTATTTATTATCAATCAGACACAGTGTCATTGTTAATCAAGTGCTTATATGAAGATAAGCAAGTGATTTATGACTTAGTCTGTAGTAGTATTATTTACCTTTATTAACCAATCAACCATTGAAGTTTAGTCAAGCAATTAACCCCATCTGCTCTGAAAACCTTCCAATTATTCCAGGATTTTAGTGGTCAAGTGCTCAGAGTGAGTTTTTCCCTTCCTGTCTAGGCCGCTTGTGCTGTTAAGCCCGGCCATTAGTGGAATAAGTCCTTTCTAAGGCACCCATATTTATTCCAAGGTTCTTAAACTGCCTAAGGAGGCCCCTTGAAGAGAGGTTGCTAGTCTGTAAAGATCCCCAGTAGTATAATACTGTGGCCCCTCTTTATATTTTATATTTAAAATATTTATAACCAAACCAAATAAACCTTGCACTTGCTCTTACCATACCATTATTGGAGCTTTAAAGTGTTTATTCTTTGGAATATTATTGCTCCAAGTTCTTTTATCACTCTCTGTAGCTAAAGGACTGCAAGGTTCCTGGTATCAGAGAGCTGACATGATTATTATCCAATTCAAAAAATTGACCATTCTCTGCATAACCTGTCCAAAGCTAAGTATATCACTACCATGGAAATGCTGAAAGGTTTTCAAAAAATACATATAAGCCCTGATAGGCAGAAATTCATGAGAATTATCTGTCATTTGGGGATTTATGAGTATCTTAGGATGCCTTTTGGTATTGAAAATGCTCCTTCTCATTTTCAAAGGATGATGGATATTGTCTTAGGATTATTCATCAGAGAGGAATGGATGATGGTATACATTGATGATGTTATCATTTACTCTGATCATTGGGATACTCACATGGAGAAATTAAGGCTATTACTCAAAAAAATCTCTGCCATGGGATTAAAAGTATCAATGAAAAAGTGTAACTTTGGCTATGGGAACTCAAGGCCTTGGGACACATTGCCTCTGGACTAACCTTAGCTGCTGACCAAAACAAGATAGCAGCAGTAATGTATAGGCCTATGCCTCATGACAAAACTGAACTCCTATCCTTTATCAGCTTCTGCAGCTACTATAGGAAGTACTTACCAAAGTTTGCTCTTCTAACCAAATGTCTGTCTGACATCTGCAACAACACCACTGTGTTTGAAATGACTCATGACATACTTAACAACTATAAGGAACTCAAAATGGAAATGACTTCAGCTCCAGTACTGATCCAGCCAGATTTTCTAAACCTTTCAAACTCTACATAGATGCCAGCATGGAAGAACTAGGAGCTGCTTTACATCAAGAAGTCATAGACAATGAAAAACCAATGGAAAAACCTATACTCTTCATATCCAGACAAATTAAAGACACTGAGAAAAGGTACGGTGCAAGTCAAATGGAATGTCTTGCCTTTCTATGGGCTCTAGAGAAACTCCATTATTACTTAGAAGGCACCAATTTCACTGTGATTACTGCATGCAATGCTGTCAGGACATTGATGAAAATGAAGATCCCTAGTAGGCATATGTTAAGATGGCAGATATCCATACAACAATACAGAGGTCAGATGACCATAGTTCATCAAGCTGGGACTAAACACCACAATGCTGATAGTTTGAGCAGGAATGCCTTACCCAATGACCCAAGTAACCCTGCTGATGATCCAGAGGATAATCATATCTTCCCTATCCTCAACATTAACAGGTTGAAAATTGAAGCTCCTATAATGGGAATCCACATTTGTGAAGTGAATGAATCATTTTTCAACTCAATCAAAGAATCTTACAGTTCTGGCATGAAAAATCTGATCACTATTATGGAAAATATTTCTCCACCATCTGAATTGATCAATAGCCTACCTGAACTTCTTTTGAAACCATAAAAAGCAGGAAGACTCACCATATGGGATGGACTAGTATACCATAGGCATCAACATTCAAGTGTTATAGTCTTAGCTAAGGATGACCATATCAAACATTTTCTGGCTTAGTGCCACAATAACTGCTCATCTGGTCATTTATCTGCAGATAGAACCTTAGATAAGGTTAAACAAACTGCTTGGTGGATTAATTGGAGGGACTCCACTATACGGTATGTTACCAGTTGTGAAACTTGTCAGAAGTCCAACAGGACTACTGGGAAATGGTTTGGTTTACTGCAAATGATTGCTGAACCCAAGAAGAGATGGGAGATCATCAACATGGGCTTTGTAACTGGACTACCACCAGGAGGAGCCTATTCCTACAACTCATTCTTAGTGATTGTGGATAGATTCTCCAAGAAAGCAAAGTTTCTACCTAATCACAAGGAACACACTGCTATGGAAGTTTCCCTATTATTTTGGAACAGAATCATTGCTGATGTTGGAGTTCCTAAGATTATTATCAGTGACAGAGATCCTAAATTCACCTATGAGTTCTGGAGAAATCTTCATGATATGCTTGGAACCACCTTAGCTTTCTCTACAGCTTATCAACCTCAGACAGATGGCTTAGCTGAAAGAATGATTCAGACCCTGTAAGACATGCTCAGGAGATTCTGTGGCTTTGGACTAGGAACACAAGAATTCTGACGGTTATTGTCACCATTGGGTTAGCCTTTTACCTCCACTGGAGATGGCCCACAACAGTAGCAAGCACTCTACTACTAAGGAAGCGCCCTACATACTGGCAAGAGGATGGATTCCTAGATTACCCAAGGATAACCTTAACCACAGCTAACAAATATTCATCCTACATCACTTGATTTCAAAAATATGATAGATGTAGCTAACAAACATGCTGTTAACTGTGTCCAGGATGCTGTGGAGTATAACCAACAAAGATGGGATAAAACCCATAAGGAACCTGATTTCAAGATTTGTGATCAAGTCTTGATCTCTACCACCAACTTTACCAACTTGGCTGGAAATAGAAAGCTTAGACCAGCTTTTGTTTGACCTTTCACCATTAATAAAATTCATGGTAAAAATTCTGTGGAAGAAATCCTCAGTGATGAGCTTTCTAGAAAACATCCAGTCTTCCCAGTAAGTCTGATCAAACACTACCACCCAAGGAATGGAGAACATACTCCTTCACTTGCAATACCTGTTACAGAAGAACCTGAAAAAGACAAAGGAAAAATTAGCAAGATCCTTAAAGATAAAAAAGATAGGATCAATGGAAAAGACATCAGACTCTACCTAGTTAGATACAAGGGAGAATCAGCTGATAAAGATGAATGGTTGCCTGAACATAATATCCATAATATCCATGACGGACCTATACACCTGAGGAACTACAGAGCCAGCAGGAGGCATCAACCCAAAGTTTTTTCAGATATAGACATATCTTGGAGTGGGGGAATGTCAGATTGCTACTATTTACAGAGCAACCTATCAATAGCAACACAAAACTATGAAAAATAAGAATATCTTAATTAAAAAAATAAGGAGTGAGAAATCCATAAATATCATTAAAGAAATGGATTTCTCACCCATAATTAGGTAGGGTCACTCAATGACCCCACCCTTGAAATCCAAGTCCTTACATTTTTCAAATAATTAAAAAGAAAAGTGATAAAAATTACAACACCAGTATGGCACCTTTTGGCCATTGTAATATTTCACACGTATTTTCACGTATAGGGTTTAAACCTAAAATTCACTCAGAATTGAGTTGTTGATTATATTTTAGGAGTCACATGTGGAAATGTGTTATTTCACAACTCTGGCATGCAGCCCGCACCATACATATGCCTATGTACTTGTAGTAACAGATTCCCGCGTACTAGAGACCCGCGCACATCAAATTCTGCCACGCATGCAGCGGATCCTACCCCGCGCACATTGGTACTAACTGATCCCCGCGTCTGGATCCGTTGTGACTAATCTGACAACCAGGTACCTCTCAGAAGAGCTACAACCTAGTTAGAGTTGCCTAGTAGATGTAACAAACTGACATATGCATTACTAATGATCTAAAAAGATCAAAACTTGAAAAAAATTAATGAAAATTAAGTTTAAAACATTTTTTAATAATAAATCAAAGATCAAGGATTACCATGTAAATCACTGACCCTGATCTTTGAAGACCACAAAACACTACAAGGAGTGTTCATAAAAATTATTGAAAATTATCTACATGATTGAAATATGATAGTAAATCAGGAAAAATCCACATCTGCCCGCTTTAAAGCAATATCAATAGTACAAATGAAGGATGAGTGCAGAATGATCAAATTTACGCCATAACAGACTAACAGATCCTGTGGCTAAAATAGTACAGAAATCCAGCAGATCTAAGGACAGCTGATTGACAGCACCAAGTGGACGTGCCAATCCTGCCATGAATGGCTTGCAAGCCTCAGCCCATGAGCAGAACCCTCTCTACGTTCCCTGAGAAGATCAAAATCACCCAAAAAAGGGATTTATACAGACCTCTTTGGATCCAATCAGTGAATCAGTTACCAGGAATCATTTATTATCAATCAGAAACCGTGTCATTGTTGATAAAATGCTTATATGTAGATAAGCAAGTGATTAATGACTTAGTCTGTAGTAGTATTATTTATCCTTATTAACCAATCAACCATTGAAGTTTAGTCAAGCAATCTACTCCATCTGCCCTGAAACCCTTCCAATTATTCCAGGATTTTTGTGGTAAAGTGCTCAAAGTGAGTGTTACCCTTCCTTTCTTTGCCATCTGTTCTGTTAAGCCCGGCCATCAGTGGAATAAGTCCTTTCTAAGGCACCCATCTTTATTCCAATGTTCTTAAACTGCCCAAGGAGGCCCCTTGAAGAGAGGCTGCTAGTCTGTAAAGATCCCCAGTAGTATAATACTGTGGCCCCTCTTTTATATTATATTGAAAACAATTTATTACAAACTTGAACATTGCAACTGCTCTTACTATATCATTTATTTGAGCTTCTAAGTTTTCATTATTGGACTAATAATTATCATTATTATTCCAGCATTTTTATCACTCTCTGTAGCTAAAGGACTGCAAGGTTCCTGGTATCAGAGAGATGACAACCGGTGACCAAGTTGGAAGAGTTACATGATGTCAACCAACACCTCAACAGCCTCCAATCCCCTTTGATCTCACCGCCATCTTCATCAGGATGGTTGCTCCAAACAATTCCTCTTTCCCACCAGAATCACTGCCATCCAATCTTCCTCAATTGGTTGGTCAGTGCTCTCATCTCTCCTTGCCTGTAATTTCCCCTCAATCCACCTATCCAAATGATCCCCCTGATTCTCTGTGTGCAACCAATCACGCAGACAGTCCTCATCACCATCAACTATCCAACACTGAGCGGTCATCCATCACTGCTCCCATCCTTTGCACATCCGTCACCTGTCAACACCAATCAATCCTCAGTGATTGGCCATTTCTCATCCCCCCCTAGCTCACTAGTCCCTTGCGCAGCTTCTCTATTGCCCGCCTGGGTCTCAGCAGTTGCCCGGGCCCATCAGCCTGTCCGCGCGGACCCTCACCTGCTACGCTCCTGCCCTTGCCCATCATTGGCACGGGCTTGTGTCTTTCCATTCCGGTCCATCCATGATTTTTCATTATTTCAATTTTTTTTGAGTTTTTGTTTGTTTCTTTTTTTCTCATCAGTTTCTTTTTTTTTCTCATGATAAAATTAAAAAAAATTCTGCACTCATTTATAAGTATCTCTTGTAAATAGTCTACAGGCCTCTTCTCTATAAAAGGAGGGGCTCTCCCCTAACTTTTTCCAATCATCCATGGTAGTGTGTGTGTATGTCCCCCTAGTTATTATCAGTGATTACTCCTCATCATTATCTTGGGTACATCCTTTGATTTCCCCTTGATCCTCTGAGCCTCCATACTCAATATTTGATCCTTCCATCTGTGACACTGATTCTTATCACCAACCATAGCCTTGCTGGTTGAAGAGAATTCTGTCTTCTGGAATTTTTGAGTGTTTTATACCACTCTTGTTCCCTCTTTCTGACCATAATGGTCTTATCCTTCCCTGATCATCTTTCTGGATCCAGTCATGTTTGACTGAGAGGTTTCTTTAAGCTTGAAACCTGGAGTATTAGAACTCCCTTTATTCTTTAAAGTTGAATGCTGCCAGGATACTCTTGAGTTCCTTGAGAACTGTTGGGTTGTTCTTGTTCAAATATGTTATTTATTTGCTTCTAGAGCTCCATAAAGAAATTTATATTGTTTTGTTTGGCCACCCAAAGTTATCTGGTACCCTTCAAGTGCTTGATTGCGGAGATTTTGGCAGGTTCATTGAGAACTTGGAGTTTGGCTGGGATTGAGTTGATCTTTCCTAATCTTCTCCTGACAACCAGAGTTATTAGCTTGTGGGGTGCCAGCCTCCTACTTAGCACAGAGCAACCTGACAAAGCAACAACAAAAATAAAAAGAACAAAAAAATAAATCAATAAAATTATTATAAAATGAAGGAGTAGGAAATCCATGAATATTGAAGCAGAAATGGATTCCCCACCCAAAATAAGGTAGGGTCACTCTCTGACCCCACCCTTGAATTCTTACTCCTTATATTTTTTAATTAATCTAAAAGAAAATGGTAAATGACCACGGCACCAATATGGCACATTTTGGCCATTTTAATATTTCACATGATATTTCATGTAAAGTTTTCACACCTAAATTTCAGTCGAAATCCAGGTGTTGTGTGTAGTTTAGGAGTTACACAGGGAATTGTGTTTTGTCACAATTCCCGCACGCAGCCCCGCGTCCCTACAGCGCTGGACTCCTGCGCACCCAAACTCCCGCGCGCAGTTGATCCCTCCCGCGCGCAGGTAATCCCGTGACCTAGTCACGCGAGCAGCAGATCAGTCCCCACGCGCATCTGAATGGACTGATCCCTGCGCCTAGCCTGCCGTGATCAGTCTGACAGCCAGGTACCCCTCAGAGGAGCTACAACCTAGTAGGATCTACTCTACACATGTAAAGCTAGCACACAAGCGTAGATCATAGTTTAAAAACCTTAAAAGTCAATTAAAATTAGTTATTAACTAATTTATAGTATTTTTTATTAATTAAATAAAGATCCAGACTCACCACGTCATGAGCTGATCAGAACCTTCAAAGACCACAAAACTACACAAGGAGTGGTCGTAAAAATTATTGAAAATTACATACAGGTTCAGCAGATGATGGAGAATCAATAAACATCCACTTCTGCGCACTTTGAACCAGTACTTACCGTACAAATTAAGGATCAGTGCAGGATCAGCAAAATGATTAATCTGTTGATTAACAGATCCTGCAGCTAAAAAGGAGCTGTTCCTTGACAGATATAAGGCCAGCAGGCTAACAGCACCTTGAGGACGTGCCAATCTTTCCCTGACTGCCCCCCTAGCCTCAGCCCATGGCTAATACCCCTTCTAGAGGCCCTCAAGCACCCAAAAAGGAATATTTAAACAGGCTCTTTTTGCCCTTTTGTTCCGGGGAATCCATCAGTTATCAGAGATATTATTATTATCAATCAGAAATTGTGTCATTGTTAGTCAAGTGCTTATCAAGAAGAAAGCAAGTGATTTATGATCTAGTCTGAAGTATTATTATTATTATTTTCTAAATAACTATCAAGAACCAGAAGTTTGAACCAGCCACCAACCCCATCTTTTCTGAAGCTTCTTACCTGAATCTTTGCAGGATTTCTGTGGATTACTTCCCAAGTAAGTTGTTCCATTCCTGCTCTGGGTTTGTGTGCTGTTTTGCCCGCCCAAATTAGTAGATAAGGCCTTAGAAGGCACCCATCTTCATTCCAAGGTTATAAACTGCCTAAGGAGGCCCCTTGAGGAGAGGTTGCCAAGTCTGTAAAGACCCCCAGTAGTATATTACTGTGGCCCCTCTTTTTATATTATATTTAAAATATTTATAACCAAACCAATTAAACCTTGCACTTGCTCTTACCATATTATTATTGGAGCTGTAAAGTGTTTATTCTTTGGAATATTATTGCTCCAAATTCTTTTATCACTCTTTGTAGCTAAAGGACTGCAGGGTTCCTGGTATCAGAGAGCTGACATGGGGGTTTTTACTTACAACTGCCTTGTTCCATCAAACTATGAACTAACTTTGACTCATTTTGTTCAAGTATTTTCCTGCACCATCTTGTTGGAGATAGTGTTTTTTCTATTGCTACTGACTACTCTCAAACTCATCCCTTATATTTATTCCTTATTTAAAAGTTCCTGGATCTTTATCCCAGTTATATTTAAATATTTTTTGTAACTCTTAGGGGGGAAGCCTAAAAAGCAATTTTCCCCTACACAGAACTGCCTGCGGCTTAGCACCATTTGGAGTCTTACAGCGGTAACTGGGACAAGAAGTTTAAGATATGCACTATTTAAAATAATTTCCCCTCTTGAACTTATCAAAAGCAATTAGAAGAATTCAACCAAGAATGCATCTCTCAAGCAGCACTGAATGAGAAAATTTCTGAAGAACAGAAGAAAGATATATTGAAAGTCTATTTTGAGAACCACAATGCTTTCTGTACTTGAGATCATCCCATTGGTAAAATCAAAGGACATGAAATGGTATTGATCTTGACTATTAAGCCTTCTTATCATCCTAACCTAAGAAGACCAGCTTATCCCTCTAGTCCTAAATCTAAAGTAGCTCTTGAGGAATACATCCAAGAACTAATAAACCTACAAGTATTGAGGAAAGTTGTGATTAATGAAAAAGTTTATGTGACCACCCCTGTAATCATAGCTTGGCATAATGATAAGTCAAGGATGGTAGGAGACTTCAGAATTCTGAATAACTATACTTAAGCTGAATATTATCCTATCCCCCAGATTGATCAAGCTCTGCATAAATTTTCTAAAGCAAAATAAATCACTAATATTGATATGCATAAAGGGTTCCACCAAGAACCATTAATCCCAGAAAGTAGAAATTTTATCCAAATAATCTGCCATTTAGGAATATATGAGTAAATCAGAATGCCCTTTGACATAAAGAATGCCCCATCACACTTCCAGAGAACAATGAATACAGTTCTAGGGACTTACATCAGACAAAGCTGAATGATGGTTTATATAGATGATCTCATTATTTACTATGATGACTGGGAGACTCATATGAATCAGGTCAGATTAGTCCTAAAAACAATCTCCAAAGTAGGACTGAAAGTATCCATGAAGAAATGCAACTTTGGGTATGGAGAACTGAAAGCTCTGGGACATATAGTTTCTGGACTTACTCTAGCTGCTGAGCCAAATAAGATGGCTCCTTTCATGAATAGATCAATGCCTCAGAATAAAACAGACCTGCTATCATTTGTTAGTTTCTGTATAGATTACAGACAGTATATCTCAAATTTTGCATTTCTAACTAAAAGCTTGTATGAAATATACAACAACAATAATGTCTTTGAAATAACTCATGAGATTTGGAAAGACTACAAACAATCAGAACTAGCTATGAATTCTGCACCAGTAATAATACAACCAAAATACTCCAAACCATTTATACTAAAAATAGATGCTTGTAAGGATGGGTTGGGAGCAGCATTACACCAGGAAAAAATACAAGGTGAAAACCTGTAGAGAAACCTGTACTTTTCATATCCAGGAAGATCAAAGATAATGAGAAAAGATATGGAGAAAGTCAAATTGAATGCCTTGCTCTAGTAGGGGCTTTAGAAAAAACAAAATATTACTTGGAAGGTACAAAATTCCAAGTAATTACAGACGCAAATGCGGTAAGGACCCTTATGAATATGAAAACCCCTAGTAGGCATATGCTCAGATGGAAAATTTATATAAAACAGTACAGAGGTAAGATTACTATTTTTCATGAAGCTGGTGCTTTTAAGCCCTCTGATACCATGAAAATTGCATTCCTTTAGCTACGGAGAGTGATAAAAATACTGGAATAATAATAATAATAATATTCCAAAGCTAAAAAATTAAAAATTTCAAATAATAAATATGTTTAAGAGCTGGTGAAAGTTTTAATAGTAATTTTTTATAAAAATATCAGACACAGTATTATACTACTGGGGATCTTTATAGAAAGACAACCTCTTTTCAAGGTGCCTCCTTAGGAAGTTTAAGAACCTTGGAATGATAATGGGTGCCTTATAAGAACTTATCCACTGATATGGCCGGGCAAAGCAGCACAATGGCCAAGGAAGGAAGGGAAAAACTCACTCTGAGTCATTAATTGACAGAAAAGCCTGGAAAGATTCAGGTAAAGGGTTTCAGAGAAGTTGGGTTTGATTGCTTGACTATACCTTCATGAATCAGGTTGATTTTTTTCAGAAAAAATGATAATACTGCAGAATAAGTCATAAATAACTTGCTTATCTCTTCATAAGCACTTGATAAACAATGACACTGTTTCTGATTGATAATTATAAATTCCTGGTATAACTGATGGGGAATAATGGATCCAAAGAGGTCTGTATAAATCCCATTTGGGGTGATAATGAGATTCTCAGGGCAGAGAGAGAGGGTTCTACTCATGGGCTGAGGATTGTAGGCCAGTCAGAGCAGGTTCAGCACCTGCATTTGGTTCTGTCAATCAGCAGTCCTCAGATCTTCTGGATTTCTGTACTATATTAGCCACAGGATCTGTTAATCTGTTAAATGGCTTAATTCTAATCATTCTGCACTTATCCTTGATTTGAGCTATTAATATTGGTTCAAAGTAAAAAAATGTGAATATTCATTGATTTTTCTATCATGTGATGAGCACATAGGTAATTTTTAATAATTTTTACAGCCACTCCTTTTAGTGTTTTGTGGTCTCCAAATATTAGGATCTGTCTGTTTCTTAGTAACCTGCAACATTTGATTTATTATTTAAAATAATTTCAAATTAATTATATAATATTTTTTTAGGTTTTAAGGTTTTTAGATAATTTTTAATTCATATTTCCCATTATTCCGGGTAAATCCTACTAGGTTTTAGCTCCTGTGAGCGGTACCTCCTGTAATATGAGTAAGACTGATCCTGAAACAGGTATCAGTCCATTCACATGCGCATGGGGTAGGATCAACTGCGTGCCTGGAAAAATTGGCTGCGCATGGGATATTTGTGTGCAGGAAATAAGGTTATGAGCTGTGCATGCAAGCTCCTTCACTAATTCCAGAAAGTATTGCAGAAGTGCAGAAGTATGCATATGGTTGTGCTGGTATTCACAATCGTTTGAGAAGGAATTGGTGCGCTTCTGCGCAGGAATTTGTGTACTTCTGAGCAGGAGTTTGAACACTTATGTGCAGGAATTTGCGCGCCAGATTTGGGGGAATTTAAGCACGTTTCAGCCTGCTACTATGTACAGATCAACCTGTCAAATTAAAAATAAAAATAAAATAAATAAAATATTAAGAAGTTATGGGAAATCTATAGATTTATTGCAGAAATGGATTCACCACCAAAACAGGGTAGGGTAACTCACTGACCCCACCCTTGAAATATAACTCTTTCATATTTTAAATAATGAAAAAAAAATTGACCAAAAGGTCACAGAACCAATATGGCACCTTTTGCCAAATGTAATACTTCCAATGTATTGTCATGTATAGGTTTCAAACCTAAAATTCAGTCAGAATTGAGGTGTTGTGAATATTTTAGGAGTAACAAACAGAAATGTGTTATGTCACAATTCCCGCGCGTAGCCCCGCGTCCCTATACAACCCCTATGCATCACCTTCCTGCATACAGAGGTCCTGCCCGCAGAAAATCTTTCTATGCACGCAGCAGATCCTACCCCGCGCGCATCTGAATGGACTAATCCCCACATCAGTATCAGTCGTGCAAGATCTGACAAGCAGGTACCGCTCACAGGAGCTATAACCTAGTAGGGTTTACCTGGCATATGTAATAAGGTAAAATATGCCTTACAAATGATCTAAAAACCCTAGAACCAAAATAAAAATATTATATAATTAATTTAAAAATATTCTCAATCATAAATAAAATATTGAAGGTTAGCACAAAACAGACAGATCCTAATCTTTGAAGACCACAACACACTACAAGGAGTGGCCGTAAAAATTATTAAAAATTTCCTACTTGCTCATCAAATCATGGAAAATTAATGATTATCCAAATCTGTCTACTTTTGACCAATATTAACAGTAAAATTGAAGGATAAGAAAACAATGATCAGAATTACTCCATTAACAGATTAAGAGATCCTATGGCTAAAATAGTACAGAAATCAAGCAGACCTGAGGACAGCTGATTGAAAGAACCAAGTGGAAGTGATAAAATTTACTGACTGGCCTAAAATACTCAGCCCATGAGCAGAACCCTCACTATGTGCCCTGAGAAGCTCATTATCACCCCAAAAGGTATTTATACAGACCTCTTTGGATCCATTATAACACATAAATTTTACCAGAAATTTATTATTATGAATCAGAAACTTTGTCATTTTGATCAAGTGCTTATAAATAGATAATCAACTGATTCATGACTTAGTCTGTAGTACTATTATTATTTCTCAAAAACCAAAAACCTAATTAATTAAAGTATAGTAAAGCAATCAATCCCAACTTCTCTGAAACCCTTTACCTGAATATTTGCAGGATTTGTGAGGAATTATTTCTCAGAGTAAATTTTTCCCTTCCTGCCTTGCCCATTGTGCTGTTGTGTCTGGCCATATCAGTGGATAAGTCCTTATAAGGCACCCATTATTCATTCCAAGGTTCTTAAGCTTCCTAAGGAGGCCTCTTGAAGAGAGTTTGTCTTTCTGTAAAGATACCCAGTTGTATAAAACTGTGGCCCCCCATTTTATAACATATTGAAAAAAATTCTAACCAAACCAATTAAACCTTGCACCAGCTCTTGAATCTTTTATGATTTGAGATTTTTAGTGTTGATTTTTGAAATATTATTATTCAAGAATTTGTATCACTCTCTGTAGCTAAATAACTGCAAGTTTCCTGGTATCAGAGAGCTGAAAGGGCAGTATTTGCGCTAATTTGTGCAGGGCTTGGACAAAAGAGTCTATTTCTGTAATAATATTCATAGTTTCCTACTCATTCTAAGTTATATTGATATTTTTTTATTTTATGTATTTTGATATTTTGAAAATTTGATCTGCGTAATTAGCAAGCTGAAATTCCCCCAATCCAACATATGTCTATATGTGAACAAAAATTTAGGGTCTAATGTATCCTGCTGGCTGTGTAATTTCTCAGGTGTATAGGTCCACCTGGGATTTTGTGTGCAGGCAACCATTCATCCTTATCAGCTGAATCTACTTTTAAACTGACCAGGTAAATTCTGAAAACTTTTCCATGAATCCTCTGAGTATTTTTATGAACTTCCCTTTGTCTTTCTCAGGATGATTTGCAACAGGTATCTCTGGTTAAGGATTATTTCCCCCTTCTCTAGGATGTTAGTGTTTGATGAGGCTTTGTGGGAAGATGGGGTGTTTCCTGGAAAGTTCATCACTGGGAATTACTTCTACAGAATTCTTACCATGTAGCTTTTTGATGGTAAAGGGCCCAACAAAAGCAGGTCTAGGCTTCTTGTTTCCTGCTAGGTTAGTAATATTGGTAGTAGAAACTAAGACTTGATCACCAATTTGGAAATCAGGTTCTTTGTGAGTTTTATCTCACCTCTGTTGGTTGTATTCAACATTTTTGTTGAAAAAATATTTCATCGTCATGAAATCAATTGATTTTGGATGAATATTGGTTAGCTGATGGTTGAGGATATCCTTGGGTAACTTAGGAATATGTCCCTTTTCCACATATAGGGTCCTTCCTTATTAGTAGCTGCAAAAACTGACAAAGGATAGAGGTTAAGTTTTATTCTAGGGCATGGGCCTATTATTCACAGCTGCTATCTTTCTTTGGTCAGAAGTTAGAGTTATTCCAGAAACATTTTTCCTAAGGCTTTGAGTTCTCCATAACCAAAGTTACACTTTTTCATTTATACTTTGAATCCCACAGCAGAGATATTTTTGGGGACTAGTCTTACTTTGTCCTTGTGTTTATCCCAGTCATCAGAATAGATGATAACATCATCAATGTATACCATCATCCATCCTTTTCTGATGAATATTCCTAAAAATGTGTCCATCATCCTTTGGAAATGTGAAGGAGAATTTTTGCTACCAAAAGGCATCCCAAGATACTCATATATTCCCAAATGACATATAATTCTCATAAATTTCCAGCTTTCAGGACTGATAGGAATCTGGTGAAAAATTTCCCCATATTCATGGTAGTGATAAATTTAGCTTTTGAGAGGTCATGCAAAGAATGTTCAATCCTAGGGATAGGATAATCATTAGCTTGGGTATATTTGTTCAGAATCCTAAAATCTCCAACCATCAGGGTGCCAATCTATGATTACTGGATTAGTAATATCCACTTGTACATTTTTTCCTAATTTCCTTAAGACTTGTCAGTCAATTAACTCCTGGATGTGAGCTTCTAGAGCTGCTCTAGATTTCTGACTAGAAGGGTAAGCCGGTTTCCTGAGGTTAGGGGTTTGAGGAGGTTCAGTGGTGAAGTTTAGAATCATTTCATGACCTTTGATATTACCAATGGGGTGGTCTTTGGTGCCAATAGCATTCTGGCTTTCAAGGCAAACGTGGAAAATATCCCATTTCTAGTTTTCACTGAGTAGAGAATTAAAAGCTGCTTAGGAGAAGTATTCTTGGTTCAAGCTTTCCAAGTGTTTCTCATAGGTTAAATCAGAAGTTTGAGAATTGACATGGCGTATCTGTAACTTCTGTTAGAATCTGAATCTCATTCTTCTCTGTTTTATTTCAAAGATTTTCTCTCATTCAATCTCATTCATTATCTCTGGACTATCAGTTGTTGTGTGCAGATTGTTGGTGCTTTATTTGTTACACTGCCTGTTTCTCATTTCCTTATTATTCTGTTCCCTTACCACTCATATCTTATGGTGACTTATGTGGTTTTATCTTGTGGGTGAGAAATGTTTCAACCCATCTACTTCTAAAATGTCACCTACTCGCTTCAACGTCCTGTGCGGACACTTCAATCTCCAAACCTTGCCACCACTCTCTTGATTCACTTTTGTCAAATCAATCTTAATCAAGGACTGGAGAGACTCAACATCAACAAATCAAAAAATACTCAGATGAGACCAACAACTCAACTCAATACTTGCAACTCAACAAAAGACTCATCTCAACTCTCAACAAAGAATATATCCTATTGCGGCAGCCAGTTTGATCTCAGTAAGATTGAGTTCATCAAATCATCAATCAACGCAAACTCATCTATTTCCTATGTGGATCTCTCAAGGCGCTCAGCGGAAACCATTGTTGATTTTTGTTCTGGCTTGTCTTTTTATCTACTCCGGCTAATCTATTCTCCTTCAACTCAATTTCACTCCTTGAGTTCAGACAGTTTAGATCACTGTTTTTTGTTTTCTATCTTTAATCTTTGTCTTATTTCTGAGAAGCATTGCACTCATGCATGTCTGTTTGAAATTGAAACTAGTATGGTTTTGGTTACCAATTCAAATTTTCTCACGGTTAAAAGCCTTTCTGCTTGGAATGGATCGACCGGGGTCATCATCAACACCAGGACCAGGGGGGGAACCATTCATGAATTAAAAGTCTCTAGCCATCAAATTGCTAATGGAACCGACGCCTCTACTCACAGCCCACAACTATAGCATGTGGAGGAAGAAATTAAAGAAGCTGTTCAAACTACAAGGCGTGTTTACTATCATGGACAATGCTGACAAGTCAATACGCCTAGATGAAGAGATCAATCAGGAATTTGTGGCTCATTTAATGGCAAAATTGGACTCCATTGCCTACAACAAAGTAATCAACAATGTCAATGAAGAAAATGCCAAGCTTATCTGGATTTCAACCCAAAATCAATTTGCATCATCTCAATCCGCCAACAGGGCCAGGGTTTTCAATGGGTTTCTACACCTAAACATGGAAACCAATATAGCTGTTTTTTTTACTGCGGTGAAGGTTAATCTCAAGAAGATGACTGAAGTAGGTATCAAACTCCCTTCCAAAATTATTGCATATCTTGTTCTGTTCAAATTCCCTCCTGGGATGCAAAACATGAAGTCCCAAATTATGCATGCAACAAGCGAAATGAAGATTGAAATTGTACTCAATCATCTTATCCAGCACAACAATGAGGTGATTGCTCAAGAGGACCGCACTGAACCTGTCAACGTAGCTCTATATTGTGGTCCTAGATGCAAGAACAGTAAGCTTAACCCAGCAGTTACTTCTCATGCTGCAAGCTCATGTTGGTTTGAGTCTCCTGAACTCAAGCCATCAAACCACCACAATCAAGGGGAGAAATTGAAACAAAAACTATCAGAAGAGGCCCACTTTTACTCTTTCTTTTGCAGGATGAGTACCAATACCAAAATGCTCTCCAACCAATTCATCCTTGACTCGAGCTTCTTGGTTCACATGATCACCAACAAAGATCTATTCAAAAAAATTCAGTTTAGTGATTGGCTTGGAACAATACAGACTGGAAAGAAAGACACTTAAATAACCATACAAAGGACTGGAGAGGCTTTGCTTGCTACCAACGACTCTTTCATCACATTATCTGAAGCCATATGGGTTCCTGAGTCAAATTTCAACCTCATATCCCTAGGAGCTCTCATGATCAATGGCGCCTTGCTTGACTTCAGCTCTAGTGTCCTCCCAAGTACCTTCCAACTACACAAAAACGGTCAGACCCTCTTATCAGGAACCATCAGAAATAATCTCTTTGTTATAGACATGTTGTCTTAAGATAAGGCAACCTATTACTCTTCAGCCAATCTCATGAACATTCATTGCTCACTTGGGCATGCGAGTCTGGGAATAATGGAGAAGTTCCTTAAATACACCATTTCCTCTGCTGACAAAGACCCATTTGAGTGTCTTAGCTGTGACAAAGCCAAGATCACTCATAAGCCCTTCTCTCTTCAGCAAACAGCCGCTGTGAGATGCTTTGATAAAATCCATTTCAATTTGATAGGTCCAATCAATCCCACGTCAAAAGGTGGTTTAAAATAAATCCTCAATCTGATTGACTGCTACTCAGGATATCTTGCCAGTTTTCCTCTCAAAGCAAAGAGCAACTTGACCAAAAAAATAATCATTGTCATTGAAAACCAACATCAAAATACAAATTGCTACCCAAAGGAAGTCTGTTCCGACGGAGGTGGAAAATTTGTGAATTCCAAACTCCAAGCTTACTATTGAGCAAATCAGATCAATCAAATTGTCAGCAAGCCGTATCACTCACAACATAATGGCAGGGTGGAGCGAGCTAATCAAACAGTTATCAAGGCTGCTAGAGCTATAATCTCTGACTCTGGACTTCCAAAATCATGTTGGCACAAGGTTAGAAAGGGTTTCTGTCTTATGCTGAATCAAATACCTAAACAAAAATATGAAGACTCTCCTTGGATGAAAATGCACAAGAAGGAATTACCCAAAGATTACATCAAGCCCATAGGTTCCTCTCTCACTTATAAGCTCAATCAGACTGAAATACAGTCTAAATTAGATGAGAAAGGAGCGTCAGAAATTTTAATTGGTTTCAACCCTCAACTTCTATCTTTCAAGATAATCAACTGATCCGGAAGAATAATAGATACAAAGCACGTCATCTTCAATGATCAAAAACCCATCAAAATCTCCAACAAACACAATCCTTCAGAATCTTCCAAATTACCTTCAATCTCCTTGTCTTCAAACACAATCCAAACATCAGTGGCTCAAGATTTCCACAAAACCAAGGAGGAATTGCAAAGTGAATCCTCTGAGATTGAGAGTGACAACAGTCCCTTCAACAAATCATTGGTTGAATGCAATGTTTGAATCATTCTGAAAAATCAAGACAAACTTGCCAAGCTGGATTGATATGGGTTCTTTTCAGATAAGATACCCAACAACATAAAAGAAGCAATGCGGATTCCTCACTGGAAAAAATCCGCTTCTGAAGAATTTGCCACAATCAAAGATCAAGTTGTGTGGGAAGATGAAGAAGATGATGATGTCACTAACCCGCTTAACACAGTTCCCATCTTCAAGATCAAACTTAACTCTCATGGAAAACCCAAGACTTACAAAACCAGAATATGCGTTCAAGGATTTAGCCAAAGATACAGTCTTCATTACGTCAAAACTCACGCTCCTACAGGTAAAGCTGCTTTGCTACAAGCTGTTCTCACCTACGCTGCTTACAAAAGTCTTAAGCTCCTGCAACTCAATGTTAAAGGTGAATTTCTGCACTCTGAACTTGAAAAACAAGTTTTCATCAAAAATCCAATTGGTTTCAATCACAAGTCCAAGTATCTTTGAATCAAGAAGTCCCTGTATGGACTCAAGCAAGCTCCTCAAAACTGTTACTGTATGTTAAGTGACTAGATCAGATCTCAAGAATTTGCCAAATCTGAGTGTGATACATGCTTTTACATTGGGAAGGACGGTAATTCCGCTGTGTTCTTTCACGTGGATGACCTGTTGGTAGCGGGATACGTAGATTGCTTCAAAGAGGCTTTTCTCACCAAGTTCAAGAACACGTCAGCTCACAAACCCAATACCCTCCTAGGAATAAAGGTTGTTTGAAAATATGGGCTTATTCAATTATCTTCACCGCTTCATATTGAAAAAGGTTTGAGTGAAATGAATATGATCAACTTTTGACCTGTATCCACTCCTCTCACTCCCAGTTGTCACCTACCGCCGGCTAGCAACAACAACCATCAAAAATTCTTAGATTTGAATGTCAGTTATTGCTCTCCAATTGGTTTTCTGAATTTCATTGCTGGTCTTTCTTGTCCCAAAATCAGCTTTGCTGTGTCCAGCCTGGCAAGACACTGCGAGAAGCCTGGTTTGAGTCATTGGAACAAGGTCTTTCATGTGTGGAAGCATCGTGCCCGAACCAAAGACTTAAGTCTTACTCTTGGAAACCATTAAATCTCAGACCAACTCATCTGCTTCAGCGACACCACCTGGGGTGACAACCCTGTGTCAAGAATCTCTCAGAGCGGGTCTATCTGCTCCTTCAAAGGAAGTCCCTTATACTGGACTAGCCAAAGACAAAAAAATATTAACCACTCATCCACAGACTCAGAGTGCATGGCTCTATCCAGCTTTCACCTAGAAGCACGCTGGTTAAAGCAGCTCATCAAAGAAGTATATCAAACCAAATTCAAATTTCCACTCCATCTCATTGACAATGAAGGTTTGGATGATAAAATCAAAAAGTTTGGATCAATCTCTAAGGCAAAACACATTGACCTCAAAACCAAGAGTCTTCAGAATGACTTTGATAATGGCCTTATCAAACTCAAGCTGTTTTCTTCCCTTGCAATGACAGCTGATGCTTTGACTAAAGCGGCTAAAAAAACCTCTAAAAATCATCTTGTAAATGCTTTTAGCTCTTTATTCAATTGATTGATGAGTTGAGAAGGGCTTTTAGAATCTGAATCTCATTCTTCTGTGTTTTATCTCACAGATTTTCTCTAATTAAATCTCAGTCAGTATCTCTGGACTATCAGTTGTTGTGTGCACATTGTTGGTGCGTTATTTGTTTCACTTCCTGTTTCTGATTTCCTTCTGATTCTGTTCCCTTGCCACTCATATCTTATAGTGACTTACGTCGTTGTATCTTGTGGGTGAGAACTGTCTCAACCCAGCTACTTCTCACATGTCACATACTTGCTTCAACGTCCTGTGCAGACACTTCAATCTCCAAACCTTGCCACCGCTCTCTTGATTCACTTTTGTCAAATCAATCTTAATCAAGGACTGGAGATTCTCAACATCAAAAAATCAAAAAATACTCAGATGAGACCAACAACTCAACTCAATACTTGGCACTCAACAAAAGACTCATCTCAACTCTCAACAAAGACTATATCTTATTGTGGCAGCCAGTATGATCTCAGTAAGATTGACTTCATCAACTCATCAATCTATGCAACCTCATCTATTTCCTATGTAGATCACTCAAGGCGCTCTGCAGAAACAATTGTCAATTTTTGTTCTGGCTTGTCTTTTTACCTACTCTGGCTAATCTCTCCTCCTTCAACTCCATTTCAATCCTTGAGTTCAGCCAGTTTAGATCCCTGTTTGTTGTTTTCCATCTTTAATCTTTGTCTTATTTCTGAGAAGCCTCACACTCATGTATCTCTGTTTGACATTGAAACTAGTCTGGTCTTGGTGACCAATCCAACTTTTCTCAAATTCTCATTCCAGTTGCCTCCTATAGTAAAGTATCTACCTTTACTTTGGAATACATCTATACCATACAAGAAAAGAGAATAATATCCTAGAATGAATTAATCACATACTCCATTTTTAAGCTCTACACATTCAATTCTCAGTTTGAGTGATCCTTTAGAGTGAGGTGGTATGATATCAGAAGACCATACTCCAACAGCATTGAGGGAATATTTAAAAATTCTAAACTTAGCCTGAGTTACTGGCAATAAGTTCATTTTCCAATTTGGGCCTTTCTCTTCCAAATAAGTTGAACCAACACAAGAGAAAAAAGAACCTCCATAACAGTAAATTCACTGGGGAACCTTGGATTAAACCAGTAGCATAGGATGTTTTCCCAGAAGTGTAACTTTTACCAGCAGAGGGTTTTAGGGTCAAGGATTTAGCTCCAGAGACATGGCAAATCTTCATATTGGGATATCATTTTTGGGGTAAGTTGGAATCTTCATTGACAGAGTTTATGTCCAGGGAAAATTCTAGACTTCCTTCAAAAACATTGATGGGGTTAGTAATCATCAATTCAAAGTCATACAGTGATCCATTAGTGGTTTCAAGTTGGGGATCAGGATTAGTATCATAGTCTTCTCCTTCAATAGGATTAATCCTTGTTCTGGGTTTAGGAAAATCAGGTCTTACATGTCCTGTCTGGTTGGAATTCCAGCATACCTTTTTCTTTGTCTCTGGATTCTTCTTGAATTCCAAGCTGGTGGGATTAGGGGAAGGGGAATCTTTGGTCCTAAAAGCATATTCCTCCTTAATCCTGATATTTGGTTCCCTGGGTCTATTGAATTCCTTTTCAAAACCATTCATATCAATGATTTCTTCTAATACTCCTATCAAGGTAGACAGGTCAGAGTTCATGGGCATCCTGCAACTTACACTATTTTTGATTTGTCCCGGAAATGAGTTCAGAATTCTCTCATTAACCTATTTTTTATCAGAAATGGGGAAAAGAAATCCAACCTCCCTTTCTGATCAAGACACAATTTGTGAGGTTTGTCTTTGGATGGATCAAACTGGGAAGTTTTAAAAGTCTTCATCATCTTTTTTTTCCAAATCCTGGTACCAAATTGTTCTTTGATAAAATATTTCCATCAACTCCAGGAAAAAGATAAAAATTCTTCCCTCTTGTTAATGAACCAATCAAGAGCTACTCCTTCAAAAAATCTGGCTAATATTACCACAGCTATGTTATCAGGGAGTTCATAAGACTCAAAAGTGTAATCAATAAACCTAATGAAACTGACATGGTTATATTCTCCTTCTCCTGAGGATTTAGGCCATTCAGTGATGGTAGGAAGTACTTCTAAAGCTTGTTCTACTTCAGGTGTAGGACTTGCCCTGAAAGATTCATTACTAGCTTTTCTGGATCCGGGGGGAATACTATTAGTACTGGTGAATCTAGTAGGTCTACCTTCTTCCAAGTCATTAACTGGAGGTTTATTAAAATTGAATTTAAGATCTCTGAGGTCATTCTTGATTGTACCTAGGTCCAAGTAAAGTTTTTTACTTAATAAATCAATTTTATTCATTACATGAGTTGAAGGAGTATGACTTATTCTCCTAACTTCTTCCTTGATTTAATTCATTGAGACAAGAATTTCTTCTTGTTTAGTGGATTGGAAACAGCTGATATGTCTCATTAGAACCATTTCACTCAAACTTATGCTGTCCTCTATTTGTTTTACTTCTAGCTCATCAATTGTATTTAGGGTGGCTTGTGTATTTCTCACTTTATTGAGGTTCAATTCCACCTTATCCAATTGCTCATATACCTTATCAAAGGAATTTCTAATGATAGTAAAATTGTGAGACACATACAAAGAAAAGAGGCTAAAAGCTTCTAAATCTAATTTTGGTAAACTTTGTTCCACTTCTGAGCTAAAGATATTATATTTTCCCAATCCTTTGGGTTCCTTAAATTCTGATGGGCTGAGGATCTCTTATTTTTTGGATCCTTTCCCTTTAAGGAAGCCAACTGGTCCCAAGGATTTCAACTCTGCACATAAACTTCTACTTCACTCCTTGGGATCAGCTTTTGAAGAGAGATCTTGGACCTCTTTGCAAGAGATATGGCTTTTCTCATAACTTGCTGATCCTCCTGGGTATGAGCCAGTTTGAATTGTTCCCAGTAGTTCACCAGCTCTTTCACTAAAACTTTGAAACTTTCCTCCTAGTGTGAGTCCAGCTGGGGTGCAATAAGAGCACCAGTATCTGCCTGGGATAACATGTTGGGTGAGTGAGAACTCTCCAAAATTGAGTTGGTCAAGTTGGTGGCTGCAGTTGTTGCCATTTTTGTCTTTCATAATGCTATGGTCATGGGTTCGAGCCACCTCATTGCGTTTGTGACTGGAGTCCTCCTGTGCACATATCCATATGATGGTGCTCTACGAGTTGCGCGGGTGTTGCACTTATAGTTAAATTCACCGGTACCAACGCTGGGTTAGTGTCAACACTGTCCTTGGGGGGTATTGCAACTGGGTCTGAGTGGGTTCCAATCAGATCCTGGGATAAATCCAAGGGAAAATCAAATGGTACAACTTCTGGGACCTCCTCAAGAAGGTTCTGGTCAATGAGGTCACCAAGAAAAAAGTCCATCTTGTGATTTATGTTTTTCTTTTTAGGTTTCTTGTTAGTTCTTTTACAGATAGAAAATTTTCTTTGATAAATTTTCCTGTACTGGTGTTGCCTTAATAAAGAGTTCAACTTTATGACTCTTTCAAGCTCAAGTTCCTTGTTCTTTGCAGCTTTTTTTTAAAAATAAAGAAAACTTTCTTCTTGTTTATCAGAAGTTATATTAATAGGCACAAAGTTATGGAGTTTTTCTTCCCTTTTCTGTTTAAGAAGGTTCAAATAATAATTGATCAATTTCCCTTTGGTCTTAAGATCCACTGGAAGAATAAAAGAATCAAAAAATAGGTTATAAGTATTTTTAATTATTTTTTTAAAAAAATTATTTTTCCTGGTCCAAGGAAAAAAATCAATTATTTAGGCATTATTCCTGGTCAGACCCTCAGTTTTTAGCTCTCTGATACCAGGAAATTGTCAGTCCTTTAGCTACACAGACTGATAAAAATACTGGAATAATAATAATAATATTCCAAATATAAAAACTTAAAAAGCTCAAATAATTAATATGTTTAAAATCTGGTGCAAGGTTTAATGGGTTTTTTTACAAAGGGTTTTAAACTTTTCAGAAAAAGAGGGGCTATAGTATTAAACTACTGGGGATCTTTACAGAAAGACAAACTCTCTTAAAGGGGCCTCCTTAGGCATTTTAAGAACCTTGGAATGATAATGGATGCCTTATAAGGACTTCTCCACTGATATGCCCGGGAAAAACAGCACAATGGCCAAGGCAGGAAGGGAAAAACTCACTCTGAGTCAATAATCCACAGAAAAGCCTGGAAAGATTCAGGTAAAGGGTTTCAGGGCAGATGGGTTTGATTGCCAGACTAAATTTTAGTGAATCAGGTTGATTGATTTGGGAAATAATAATAATACTGCAGACTAGGTCAGAAATTTATTTCTTATCTCTTTATAAGCACATGAACAACAATGAAACGCTATCTGATTGATAATAATAAATTCCTGGTAAAACTGACGGGGAATAATGGATCCAAAGAGGTCCGTATAAATACCTTCTGGGGTGATAATGAGATTATTAGGGCACATAGAGTGGGTTCTGCTCATGGGCTGAGGATTGCAAACCAATCAGGGCAGTTTCAGTATTTCCACTTGGTGCTGTCAATCAGTTTTTCTCAGATATTCTGGATTTCTGTAATATTTTAGCCACAGGATCTGTTAATCTGTTAAATGGCATAATAATGACCATTCTGCACTGATCCTTCATGTGTACCATTATTATTGGTTTAAAGTAGACAGATGTGGATATTCATTGATTTTAAATCAGCTGATGAGCACGTAGGTAGTTTTTATTAATTTTTAAGGCAACTCCTTGTAGTGTGTTGTGGTCTCCAAAGATTAGGATCTGTCTGTTTTGTGGTAACATCCAATATTTGATTTAATATTAAAAACAATTTAAAATTAATTATATAATACTTTTATTTAGGTTTAAGGCTTTTAGATCATTTGTAATGAATATAACACATTATTCCAGGTAAATCCTACTAGGTGTTTGCTCATGTGAGCGGTACCTCTTGTCATATTTGTCAAAACTGATCCTGACGCAGGGATCAGTCCATTGATATGCATGCAGGGTAGGATTGGCCACGGGTGTGGCAAAATTTTCTGCACGCAGGACTTGTGTGTGTGGGATATAAGGTTCTGAGCTTTGCATGCGGGCTCCTTCACTACTGCCCAAAAGTATTGCAGAAGTGCAGAAGTGTGCATATGGTTGTGCTGGTATTCACGCGCTTTTGAGAAGGAATTTGTGCACTTCTGTGCAGGAATTTGTGCGCTTCTGAGCAGGAATTCGCGCGCTTATGAGCGGGAATTTGCGCAATTCTGAGGGTGAATTTGCCTGCTTATGTGCGGGAATTTTTGCGCGGTTTTGCCCTTCTGAGCAGGAATTTCTGCGCTTAAGTGCGGGAATTTGCGCGCTTAGGTGCAGCAATTTGCGCGCTTATGTGCAGAAGTTTGCGCGCTTATGTGCAGGAATTCGCGCGCCAGATTTGCAGGAATATGCGCGGGGCTTGTGCAGAAGAATCTATTTCTGTAATAATTTTTATAGTTTCCTACTCCTTCTAAGTTATATTGATATTTGTTTACTTTATTTTTTGTCTACTTTGACATTTTTCTCTGCGTAATTAGCAAGCTGAAAGTGCTAAACACCAGAATCAAGACATTTCATGTTGAAATTCTTTGCCTCATAATCCCAGCAACCCAGCTAATGATCCAGTGGATAATTATATCTTTCCCATCTTGAATGTAAATCTTCTTGCATTGGAAGCTTCAATCATGGGAATCCACATATGTGAATTAGATACTGCTTTCATTGACTCAGTAAGGAGAGACTACTCCACTGATCCTAGTTTATGGATCACCATTATTGAATGTGAGTCTCCAGAAGCATCTCTGATTAAAAGCCTACCTGCTTCACTCCTCAAACTATAAAAAGCTGGAAGATTGACTTTATGGGATGGTCTCCTATATTATAGGCATAAACACTCTAGTTTACCAACCAAAAGTACAAAAGATCACATACATCATATATTAAAAGAATGCCATGATAACTGCTGCTCAGGACATCTGTCTACTAATAGAAACCTAGAAAAGGTGAAACATAAGGCTTGGTGGATAGATTGGAGAGAAGGCACAATTGGGTTTTTTTCTAGTTGTGAGACTTGCCAGAAATCAGATGAGCTACTGGCAAGAGATTTGGAATTCTAAAGAAGATTGATGAACCCAAAACTAGATGGGAGATTATTAACATGGAAGTTTTAACAGGATTACCCCCAGGTGGGACACAATCCTATAACTCTGTCCTATTCATGATAGACAAGTATTCTAAGAAAGAAAATTTTTCACCTAACCACAAAGAAGATAATGCTATGGATGTGGCTTTGCTATTCTGGAGAAGTATTATATCTGAGACAGGTATACCAAAAGCTATAATCAGTTACAGAGACCCCAAATTCACTCCTGACTTCTGGAGGATTTTTTAAATGATGTATTGGGGACTATCCTAGGCTTTTATAATGCATACCATCCTCAGAATGATGGTTCTGCTGCAGGAATGATACAAAATCTAGAAGAAATGTTGAGAAGATTCTTCAGTTTTTGTCTAGAATAAAAGAATGTAGATGGATAATGCCATGACTGAGTAAGTTTACTCCCAGCCCTAGAAATGGCTTATAATATTAGTAAGCACTATACTACTAAGGAAGCCCCATACATATTGGAAAGAGGATGTTTTGTAAAAACTATGTCCTCAAGCTCCCACTTGAGACTGAAGCCTTCCATTCTGGCATCCTGGTACAGGCGTTTCATTCCTGGCTCAACTCCAGCAGACCCGCACGCACGGTTCTCTCTTCCTCTCAGCCAACCAACTGTGACCCTGACAAAGCCAACAGAATACTCATGATCATTCTCCAAATAATTTTCTACATCTCCTTCCCTTCCATTTACTCTTTGTTATCTCTCACACTCAAACCTACAAACCACTCTGCAACAAATCAATAAAGTCTGGAAGCGTCTCAAGTGGGTAAAGATTGATTCAAAGCATCTTGAGTAATCCACATCCATGCACTGATTAAGCTCAATCCACAGATCCTCCACCAAAACTCAGAAGACTTCAAGAAAAATTCCTTTCATCTGAAGACTTTACTTTCTAAATGTCCGTGCATTTCATCCAGGCCATGAAGACACTTGGAATGTGCTGATTCAACAACCATTCAGAATTGCTCCTGTTGGTCTGATCTTTTATCTTAATCTTATGTTTTCAATTGTTGTTGTTTATTTCATTTCTAAATTCCTTTTGTTGAAATCAATCCAGAGGTCCTGGTTTCAAACAATCTTCTTCTCAGGATGGATTCCAAAACTTCCTAGGAATACCTTAAACTAAAACTTAGCCACTATTCACCCTACATCTCTTGATTTCAAGAAAATGATAGACCTAGCAAATAATCATGCCCAGAAATGTGTGGAAGATGCAGTGGAATATAATAAACAGATATGGTATAAAACACATAAAGAACCTGATTTTAAAAATTTTGATGTCCACTGCCAAATTTAACAACCTAGCTGGGAATAGAAAACTGAAGCCAGCCTTTGTGGGAACTTTTCTTATCAACGGAATAAATGGCAAGAATCATGTAGGAGTATTTCTGAGTGCAGAACTATCAAGGAAGCAACAAGACAGAATCCAAGCAAATGATGTTAGATTATACATAGTAAGATACAAAGGAGAATCTGCAGACAATGATGAATGGTTGCCACAGAATAGCATACCTGAAAGGCAGATACATCTTACATAACTATAGAGCCAGTAAGAGACACTAAATTAAATATGGATTTTTGTTTTCTCTCTCCACCCCAGTTTGTTTTCAAATATGGACATATCTTGGAGTGGGGGAATGTCACATTGCGCCTATTACAGAGCAAGCTGCAAAAGTAACAGAAAATAACATAAACATAAATAAATAAATAAATAAGTATGGAAGAGGAAATTTAATTTAAAACATTATTTCAAATTCTGATTCTCCATCAAAATTAAGGTAGGTTAACTCACTGACACCTAAAACAAATTTAAAAATAAGGTACAAAATCATTATTATGATTTTGCTCCCATCAGCTAATAAATAATGAGAAATTAGCTTAAATTAGAGCAACCGTAGGAGGTTCTTCTAAGAAGAAATTCTAAAAATCTGGGAATATCTACCAGGAATAAATAAGTAAATAATGGTCATGTGAATAAATTAGGTGTCATTCAGATGCCAATCAATCAATGAAATAATAGAATAATTCCCTTACCCTGTAGAATTAGATTCTACCCGTGTTATAGCACCAAGTAAACATGATTTGCTACCATTGGTTACTCTGCTAGACTTAGAAACCGTCCCTTTGAGCCCCTATAGACCTCAGAAGTACAGAGTTGGGACCCAAAAAGGTATAAATAAAGAGTCCTTTTTGAGGTTATTGATACCCCAGACCCAGTTATATTTACATCCAAAAACCGTCAAAAGGTAATCAAATACTTATAGGAGATAATTAAATTATTGATGGCTTTATTCTGATAAATATTATCCTTCTCAAAACCCTTTTTATCAATTTGAACTTCTCAAAAACCTTATAACCCCCAATACAGGTTTAACCCATCAGTACACATCCCAAACAGGTACCGCAAGGATTAAATAAAATAAAAGTAAGTTAATTATCCTTTTTCTGCTGTGGCAACTTGTTTAAAAAGCCCTGGCACTGCCCCCTATATTTTTGCTAGGGAGTTCAATACCTACTTCGGTCATCTTTTTGAGATAAAATTTCACAGAGGTGACAAATGCGTCTATATTCAATTACATGGTTAGATGTAGGAATCCGCTGAAGACTCTAGCTCTATTTGCTGAATGAGAAGAAGCAAAGTGTTTTTGTGTGGATTTCCAGATAAGCTTAGCATTGTCTTTGTTGACGTTGTCAATTATGTTATTGTAGGCGTTTGAGTCGAGTTTGGCCATTATATTTGCCACAAACTCTTGATTGATCTCTTCATCAAGTCATATCAACTTATCAGCATCGTTCATGATGGTGAAAATACCTTGAAGTTTGAATAATTTCTCAAATTTCTTTCTCCACATGCTGTAGTTGTCCGCTGTGAGTAATGGAGTGGATTCAATTAATGATTTGATAGCTAACAATTTGTAATTTGTCGATTCCCCCCCTGGTCCTGGTGTTGTCAAAGACCCCGGTTGATCCATATCAAGCAAAAAAGGCTTTTAACCGTGAGGAAGATTGGGTTGTTCACCAAGACCAGACTGATTTGATTTCAAACAAGACAAGAATTATTGTGAGAAACAGAGATAGAAACAAAATTGAGATAATGAGGTGTAAGAAAGATAACCAACAGAGGACCAGTCTGGCTGAGATCTGAGAAGGTTGAAGTTGGACAGAGTTGTTGGAGATCAGCCAAAGTGGTTGAAAATCAGCTAGCTAGGAGTAATCGAGAGCTTTGAGGCGCCTTGAGAGATCTGGTCTGAATAGCAGATCAATGAGTTTGAATGGATTGATGAGTTGAACGATTTGACCTTACAGTGATCAATCTGGCTGCCTGAGTTCCACAATCAAGTTATGGCTTTCTGATCGGCTGGATTGTCAATTGAAGTAATACGATTGATTGGAGAGGGATTGAAGAGGATGGTTGTATTGAGATTGTCTTGAATTGTTGGTGTGAATGATTTTGGATGTTTGAGATCCGGAGTGAGATTGCGCAAAGTGATGATTGTGGAGTTCGCGCGTGACACTGCAAGGTTCATGACATATGTGAAGAAACCGGCAGAGAGAGAGAGCGCAAACAAGAGCGCTCACACTTTGAGTCATAAAGGAAATATGTGAGAGAAAAAGAAAAAACAAAGGAAGAGAGACAACACACCAATAGAGTGCACACAATAAAAACAAGAGTTCCAATGATGGCGGATTGACATTAAGTTGAAGACAAATTGCGTGAACAAGAGAAGGAAAAATGTGAGATATAATTCTAACAATTGTAGTTTGGAAGCTGTGTCTTGCAGGTAAGTGATTATAAAACTGAGTTGGGAAGACTGGGTTGAGAAGAGTGTCCTAATGTTTTCAGGTCTGTTATTGGAAAAGGTGCTCCCCCCCTGGTTAAAACTTGTCCCATGTTATAAAGCTCCAGGAACTTCCGCTTTTTTCCCAGGGCAGTAAGTGATTGTAAAGTTGAACTTGGAGAGATACTTGGACCATTGTGCCTTTCTGCATGATAGGACTTTTGAGCTCATGAAGTATTTCAGAGAATTTTGATCAGTTAAAACCTCAAAGGGTTCCATAATTAATGCTCAAAATGTATGAATTTCATGTATTCAATCAGTAAAAAATTGCAAAAAGTTCCTTTTCATGAATCTTGTAATTAATCTCTGCAGCAAGAAATTTGCAAGAATTGAAAGAAACAGGATGAAAGAAAAATGCAAGATTAATCCTGCAATTGCATAGTTGCTTGTGCCTTTTTCCACAATAGTGAAAGCTAGGTAATTGGAGTGAGCAAGTATCAAAGCATTGGTGAAGGATTTATTTAGAGCTTTGAAATCCAAAGCAGCTTGTTCTGTAACAAAAAAAATGGGTTTTTTTCTGAAGAAGGTTAGTAAGATTTACATTTTTTTGGCATAATGCTCAAGAAAAATCCTGTAAAAATTACTAAAACAAGGAAAGTTTGAAGCTATTCAACTGAAGAAGGTGCGGAACAGTCCAATATGCACTGAATCTTGGCTGGGTTCATTGATAGTCCTTTCTGAAAGGCTATGACACCTAAAAACTGAAGATAATGAGAATGAAACTTGCACTTAGAGGCTTTTGCAAACAGGTTTTTCTTTGAAAGTAGCCGCAGAACCTCTTGCACAGGTGTAATGTGATCCTTAAGAGTTCTCAAGTATAATAGTATATCATCAAGATAAACCAAAAATTATTTCTCTACAAGTTCAGGAAAAATGTCATTCACAAAATTTTGGAAAGTGGAGGGAGTATTGCAGAGGCTGAAGGGCATGATGGTATACTCATGAATACCAAATTGTGTTCTCATCACGGTCAAATACTCATGAACTTTTGCAATTAAAATTAGGTTTTAGGCGCCTCAAAGGTCTAACTTTGAGAAATAAGCAGCTCAATGGAAGAGAGTGAGGAGGTGAAACATAGGCAGTACTGGGTAGGCATTCATCCAAGTTACCTGGTTCAGTTTCCTTTAGTAAAAGCAAAGGAAAAAGATACTGTCTTTCTTTGGGAAAAATACAATGGGAAATCTTGCATTCAAATTTCTTGGTCAAAGAAACCCTTTTGATACATTTTCTGCAATGTATTCTTGAAGAACAACTGATTCTTGCTATGAGAGAGAGTAGGCTGGTCCGGGTTCTGAAGGTGGGCCAGTAATTTTGATCCTGTGATCATAAGAAAAAAATGGAGGAAGTTTATCTGCCTTGATAGCTGAGAAGACATCACCAAATTCATGGTAAACCAAAGGTAAAGACTCTTGAATGATTTCTAAATCTTAAATATTGTCATCTGTGAGCACCAATTTTGAAGTGCTTGCACAATGCAAGAGGATTAGGGAGTTCAAAAGACACCTTTTGGTTGGCACCTGTTTCTCTTTGAAGAAATAAGGAAAAGTTAAATCAAAAAAATAAGCAATAACTCCTAAATCTGAAGAGTTAAATTGGGAATGAAGGTCAGGATATTGAAAATATCCTGGCAAAAAATTGAAATCCAACTCAAGGAAAATTTCAGAAAGGCTGTCTAATTCCTGTTTGAAAGACATTTTAGCATCCTGGGGTTGGATGGTTTGAAGGTTGATTACTATTTCTTGCCAATTCACATCCAAATTCTGGTAAACTAGAAATTCAGGGCCTAGAATGGTATCCTCCATTATGGGGATATCCAAGAAAAATAAATCCCATTTGAAGCTGGGGAAATTGTAAAATGTGAAGTTCCATTTTGCCTTTTGAGAAACCAAATGAGATGGCTTTGTTTCACTACTTACTAAATAGATGGGAAACCTATCTTTCTTGGAACGCACAAGATTCTTTGAATTTGAAAAATATTCACTTATAAAAGAAACATTAGCTCCAGAATCAAGTAAAACATGATAAAGAATATGGTTGGAACAAAAGAGGAAAAGTCTTGAACTCAGAGAACCTAGTGACTTGCCAGTGAAAAGATTGACTTGCTTTAATTGAGATAATATGTAGTTTTACTTGCAAGTATTTCAAAAACTACATGCTAATTTTTCAACTGCTTAGTTGCTTCATGCGCTAGCAGCTTTTCACAACTATTGAAATCATGTTTTCCTCCACAATACTTAAATAAACCATTTTTTAACTGCTTAGCCATTCCTTGTTCCAGAGAATACCAATTTCCTTATTCAGTAATTTTGGAGTTTTTACAAAAGCCTTCCCTTTTGGGTTGGAGTTCAAGTTTGGATTTGGTTTGGATTGTTTTGGATTCTTTGAGTTTTGCTTTGAGGTGTTTTCTGCCTTCAGGGCCAAGGTTTACAATCCATGGGTGTTTTTCCCAGAGAAGTTCTTGTTGTCATAGCTATTATTAAGCTCAATCAACCAGTCAATTATGTTCTGAATGGAGGTTGTCTTATGTCCCCCAACTGTGATTTTCCCAATTAGGCGTGCCAGTAAACCTGTTCAAAAGTCAAATGAAAGAGCTTCCTTGTTCCATGATCAAGACTGGAAAGTTTGGAAGTTGGAGATATAAACAGAAACTCTACTATTTTCTTTCATGACTAAGTTATTAAACTTTTATTCTGCAGTTTTGAATTCATTAAGGCTTCCAAACAAGGTGAACAGTTTTTTCAGCTCTGTTACATACCAGGAACCTTGCAGTCCTTTAGCTACAGAGAGTGATAAAAATGCTGGAATGATAATAATAATTATTATTCCAATAATAAACCCTTAGAAGCTCAAATAAGAGCAGTTGCAAGGTTTAATTGGTTTGGTAGTAAATGGTTTTCAATATAATATAAAAGAGGGGCCACAGTATTATACTACTGGGGATCTTTACAGACTAGCAACCTCTCTTCAAGGGGCCTCCTTAGGCAGTTTTTAAGAACCTTGGAATAAATATGGGTGCCTCAGAAAGGACTTATTCCACTGATGGCTGGGCTTAACAGCACAAGCGGCCTAGACAAGAGTGGTAACAATCACTCTGAGCACTTTAACACAAAAATCCAGGAAAAATTGGAAGGGTTTCAGAGCAGATGGGGTCGATTCCTTGACTATACTTCAATGGTTGATTGGTTATAAAGGTAAAATAATACTACTGCAGACTAAGTCATAAATCACTTGCTTATCTTCATATAAGCACATGATTAACAATGACACGGTGTCTGATTGATAATAAATAATTACTGGTAAACTTATTTTCTGATTAGATCCAAAGAGGTCTGTATAAATACCTTTTTGGGGTGATTTTGTTCTTCTCAGGGCACGTAGAGAGGTTTCTGCTTGTGGGATGAGGCTGGCAAGCCAGTCAGGGCAGAATTAGCACGTCTACTTGGTTCTTTCAATCAGCTTTCCTTAGATCTGCTGGATTTCTGTACTATTTTAGCCACAGGATCTGTTAATTAGTTATGGCGTAAATTTGATCATTCTGTACTCATCCTGCATTTTTACTATTGATATTGTGTTAAAGCAAGCAGAAGTGGATGTTTACTAATTTTCCGTCATCTGCTGATCATTTAGATAATTTTTAATAATTTTTATGAACACTTCTTGTAGTGTTTTGTGGTCTTCAAAGATTATACCTTTGAATGATGATTGAAACAGCAAGCTAACATAAAAAAATAATGAAGATCAGGAACAAGTCATAACCACAATAGATAACAACATAAGAACGCAAATTTGAGATGGAGAAAACCAACACAGTGAGGAGTATTCCCCAGTAGCCAATAAATATAATAGAGAGTAAGGGAAATACATGGCGGGGCTGAATCACAATTATAGATTCTTATGAGTATCATTCCAAATGATCTTCATTTAGAGATTGTCTTACCGTTTGAAGAAGATGCGTCTTGATGGTTGAGCTTTGGATGGTTGAGAAATTTCCAATGATGAGCGTTGGGTTTATGTTTGTAGGTTGGATGACCGTAAGGATGGGGTTTGATTGAAGAATACCAATGCCTTTGATGAAGCAATAAAAATAGAAGACAAGAAATAAAACTAAAGAGAACTAAAACAAGATTGAAGAAAGATTGAAGAAAAATAAAGAAAATAGAAGGTTTAAGAAAAAAAATGATTAATCCTCAAAAGAGAACACAAGGATCCAAGTGAAAGAGTCAAGAGTCATGGCTCAGGTTGTGAACATGCGCGTGCGCGCGGTTGCTGGGTTTGAGACCGTGCAAGTACCCGCGGAAACATTGGACCTGTCACAGCCTAACCCAGTGTACGCAGTGTTACTGCCATCCATCCATGGAGCTCACGCACTCACACATCTATCTTTACACTCCCCTTAATTGGAGATCATCCTCATTTGAGTTGGAAGATTGGTCCAGTGAATTTCCCCAATTGTTTGAGGCTGACAGCCTTCATCAGAGGATCGGCCATCATCTTCTTGGTCTCAACTAGTTGTATGAGGAGGGACCCTTCTTTCAGTCCTTCTCTTAATCCTTTGGTCTTAAGATCCATATGACAAGTTTTGGCATTCAACCCGAATTTCTTTAGCTTGTCATCCACGCCTTTGTTGTCGATGTAGTGTGTTGAAGATGACAGACTCAATTGGAAAACTTAACCTAGCAGATGGAGGACCCACTTGCTCTCAAGATACAAGTCCAGCAATGAATTGAGCTTGGCCTCTGTGGACGAGTAGGTAATGTTTCTTTGTTTATAACTGCTCCACAAAATGAGGCTTCCAAAGGACATACCCAAGAAGCCTGATTGTGACTTGCAACTTGTAGGGTCCTCGGCCCAGGAGGCATCACTGTAGTACTCAATGTGACCTTTAGACTCATTGTATGAGAGTTTGAGTTTCCAATCCTTGGTGTAATTCAGGTAATGCCAGGTTTTTTTGAGTTCCTTCCAATGAGTGAGTCCAGGCTTATTCTGGAATCTTGCCAGGATGGAGACTGAGTAACTGATGTCAGGACGGGTCCAACTAGCAATGTAGTTCAAGAGTCCAATGGCGGATTTGTAGTTTATGTTGAGTTTCTTGAATGCTTTGAAGTCCTTGTCCAATGCTTTGCTCAACTGAAGATGGGGTGTTAAAGGGGTGAACAATGGTCTAGAGTCAAGCAGGCTGAGTTCTTCCAAGCCGTGTACAATGTGTTTGGGTTGACTAAGTAATATACTATCCAACGTTCATTCAAACTTCATGCCCAGAATTGTGTTGGGTTCATGAGCTTGAGAACCTTTGAATTTTGTTTGAAATTTGTTATTGAAATCATCACCGTCACCAACCAGGATCACGTCTTCCACGTGAAAGAAGAGAAAGGACTTGTTTTCACCCGATGAGTACATGCAGGGATTGCTATTGGACTCCTTGGACCCTACAGACTTGATCCATTCCATAAAGGTGTCATACCAGTTTTTGGAGACTGCTTGAGTCCATATAGGCTCTTCTTGAGTCTCAGGAATTGACAGGTACGCGGAAATCCTTGCCGTGTTATGATGATGACTTCTTCATCTATGGGTGCATGCAGAAAGGCTGCCTCAACATTGTGCTGCCTGATGCTCATTTGATTCTTCAGGGCGAATAACAGGGTTGTTTGTAAAGAGGCTATCTTGCCAGTAGGAGCAAAGGTTTTGTCAAAATCTAGACCGTGAACTTGATTAAATCCTTTAATGCAAATCCGGGCTTTGTGTATGATGGTTTCATTGTGAGCGTTGTCCTTGATTTTTAATATCCACATTGTGTCTAGTGGTTTCAGTGGAGTCTTGCCCTCATAGTCTTCCCAAACTTCAAGTAATTCACATTGATCCATCTATTTTTTTATTGCTCCATCCCATTTTGGGACGTCCAAACATTGCCTGGCTTGATCGAATGTTTTTGGTTTGAAATAATGGTGAAAACCATAATGTTGCGGGGGTCTGATGGAGGATCTGTCGCGAAGGACCCTACAAATTGATATGTCAACTATCTCTGAAGTTCTAGGTTCTTCATATGGTTCAATTGATTGATGAGGCTGACCATTTGATTCATCCTCTGAACTTGACTCTGACTCTGAGACGCTAGTCACACCTTTGTCAGAAGAATTCACTTTGGCTGGTGGATTGCGGTAGTTAATCCGGTCTGGAATTGTTTCAACAGTCTCCTCTTCAGTTATTGACGGACTTTCATCCATTGTTTCTTCGGAGGCGAAGTCAAGATCCATGGTTGAAGTGATTCCTAAATGATCCAACAACTGATTGAGGAACAAAACATGCTTAGATTGAAGAATCAGCCCATTGGGGATGAGGATCCTGTACAACAGAAATTCTGGGTTATATCCAACAAGTTTTCCCTCTCTTCCCTTTGGTTCAAACTTTGCCCCTTTTGTTCTTTTTTGATTCAGTACTATTGTGGTGACTCCAATCGGTTGAAGATAATTAGGACGTAATCTGTTTCCCTTGATGAGTTCCCAGGGAGACTTATCCCAACCATCCTTTGGTATTTGATTGAGACCAAGACAGCATGCTTTGAGCACTTCCAACCAGTATTTTTGGGGTAAGTGAGCTGAGCTTACCGATGATCTTACGCTCTCTATAATTTTCCAATTGGCCCTTTCAGCCCTGCCGTTGTGTTTGGGATGATATGGTTCAGTCACCAACTGATTGATGTATTTCTCCTTGAAATAACTTACTAACCTGGAGTTGACAAATTCCAATCCTCCATTTGAACACACTGTAGTGGGATATTACCCACATGCGTTCCTCTGTTTCTCTATGATTTCAATCAAAACCGGGGTTACTTTGTCCTTTCTGTGTAGAGGGATGCCTGAGATGTAACCCAAATAGTTATCCATGACCGTTAGTATGTACTTATTGTGTCGGAGTGATTCCGGCGTGATTGGTCCAATGACGTCAAGATGAATTTTTTCAAAAGGTTTGGAGGCTGATGTGAAGGTTGCCCTGAACGGACTCTTAGAAATCTTACAAAGTAAGCAGTCCTTACATTCAAACCTTTCCCACTCCGTGGAGTTGAATTGTATCTCCTTGATCTTTGCAAGGCGACCAAGCAAAGCATGACCATAGGACAGATGAAGATCCTTCAACGTCCTTGGTTTTGAGTCTTTGTGCTTGGTCAGGTAACACTCATTGTTGCCAATCCTGCGCGGTTGGTCTAGGACGAAGAGATTGTTGATGATTGAACCATGAAAAATCTTGTGATCATTCTTGTTCAACTCAAAATGACCCAATTTAGCTTTCAGAATACATCCTTGGTCTAGAAGCTTACCGGGGCTTATCAGGTTGACTAGAATGTTGGGTACATACAGACAGTTGGACAGTGTGATCGTTCAATCCTTCCAATCCAATCTGACCGTTCCCAGACCCAGGATGGGCAGATTTGCTCCAGCTTTACCGGTAGATATGTGTTATCCGGTGTAGTCCTCAAGCTTAGTGAAGAACCGTTTATTGTTGAAGATGTGAGATGTTGCACCACTATCAATCAATATGTTCTTTTCTGCCCCTATTTTGGAGTCAATCCACCTTGTGACAAATGCATGAAAGTGCGCTGAGTCCTGGTTCTTCTTTTGCTTCTCTTTCCACTTGTTTTGATTTTCCATCCACCACTCAGGGGCCTTTTCTGGATGGAGATGGAAGCATTCAGATTCAGAGTGATTTTTATCCTGTTTTGGGTTATGGTAGCCTTCAATGCATTGGCTAGATAGGGCGTTCTTTGTCTTGATTCTCATAGAGGACAGAGCAGTCTTGGACGTTTGAATGGTACCTTTATCAGTGCTTTTGGCCTTGACTTCATTATGATATTGGACGAGATGGTTGCATACGAATTTGACCAAGATCTGTTTGTTGGAGTGCATTAATTGACGCTTGAGATCTTGAAGACTTGACAGAAACTTGAACATAGTTAGATAGGCAAGAATGTTGTTTGGTAGGTCTATACCTATGTTGATCATCTTCTTGATTGATGTTTTGATGTTTGTAACAAAATTCAGTATTTGGTCTTCTTTAAACGCCAGATTTATAAAGTCATTGAATATCCTAGCTCGATTGGATGCCTGAGAGGATGAGAATTGCTCCTTGATTGCCTTCAAAATGTCCTTGGCAGAATTGATGTTGGCCGCGCTAATGACTTTGTTGTGTGTGATAGTGTCTACCTTGGAGATAAGTAAGAGCTTGATTTCATTGTTGTCTTGAGAATAGAGCGATTCTGAGGTTGATTAAAGGATGTCAAGTACTCCTCTGAGTTTGAGTAAGGCTTTCATTTTATCTTTCCAGATCCCGTAATTCTCTTCAGTCAGGAGGGGGGTAGTCTTGAGCGCCGTTTTGAGCATAGCCTGTTGGAAAGAATCCATCGAGAACCCCAATCCCATAGCCATTGTCCTATTTCTTGATGATTGAGGGGAGAGCTTTGGCTTTTAACCGTATAACTTTGAGTGATGATTGAAACAGCAAGCTAACATAAAAAAATAATGAAGATCAGGAACAAGTCATAACCACAATAGAAAACAACATAAGAACACAAATTTGAGATTGAGAAAACCAACACAGTGAGGAGTATTCCCAAGTAGCCAATGACTATAATAGAGAGTATGGGAAATACGTAGGGGGGCTGAATCACAATTATAGATTCTTGTGAGTATCATTTGGAATGATCTTCAGTTAGAGATTGTCTTATTGTTTGAAGAAGATGCGTCTTGATGGTTGAGCTTTGGATGGTTTAGAGATGTCCAATGATGAGCTTTGGGTTGATGTTTGTAGGTTGGGTGACCGTAAGGATGAGTTTTGATTGAAGAATACCCGGCGCCTTCGACAAAGCAATAAAAATAGAAGAAAAGAAATAAAACTAAAGAGAACTAAAAAAAGATTGAAGAAAGATTGAAGAAAAATAAAGAAAATAGAAGGTTTAAGAAAAAAAATGATTAATCCTCAAAAGAGAACACAAGGATCCAAGTGAAAGAGTCAAGATTCATGGCTCAGGTTGTGAACATGCGCGTGCGCGCGGTCCCTGGGTTTTAGACCGTGCAAGTACCTGCGGAAACATTGGACCTGTCACAGCCTAACCCAGTGTACGCAGTGTTACTGCCATCCATCCATGGAGCTCACGCACTCACGCATCTATCTTTACAAAGATCAAGATCCGTGGTTTACATGGTAGTCCTTGATCTTTGATTTATTATTAAAAAATGTTTAAAACTTAATTTTCATTAATTTTATTTAAGTTTTGATCTTTTTAGATCATTAGTAATGCATATGTCTGTTTGTTACATATACTAGGCAACCCTAACTAGGTTGTAGCTCTTCTGAGCGGTACCTGGGTGTCAGATTAGTCACAACTGATCCAGTCGCGGGGATCAGTAGTACAAATGCGCGCAGGGTAGGATCCGCTGCGTGCGTGGCAGAATCAGCTGCGCGCGGGTCTCTAGTACGCGGGATCCTGCTGCTGCTTGTACATAGGGTTATGTAATGATGCGGGGCTGCGGGCGGGAATTGTGACATAACACATTTCCGCGTGTAACTCCTAAAATATACACAACACCTCAATTCTGAGTGAATTTTAGGTGTAAACCCTATACGTGACAATACGTGTGAAATGTTAGAATGGGCAAAAAGTGCCATACAGGTGTCGTAATTTTTAGTACTTTTCCTTTTAATTATTTTAAAAATATAAGGACTTGAAATTCAAGGGTGGGGTCAGTGAGTGACACTACCTAATTTTGGGTGAGGAATCCATTCCTGTAATAATATTTATGGATTTCTCACTCCTTAACTTGTTATTTGAGGTTTTCTTATTTTTCATATTTGGTGTTACTATTTGACAGTTTTGCTTTGTATATAGTAGCAAGCTGACAAGTTTTTTCTCAAACATGTCCTAATTCTTGAGGATAGAAGTGGGACTTTTATTAGATAATATTTTCAGGTAGGGTTCAAACCACTGCAAGGCTCTTCCACCAAGGAAGGAAGATGCATTCATAAGTTTTTGCCTATCAGTAGGAAAATTATGAGGATTTTTTGAGAAGATGATTTTAAAAGACTTTAAATAGGATCTAACTTTATGGGAGTGTTCCCCCATAAAATGACCAGCCTGCTTCATGCACGGAGTATGGAAGCTAGGGCCAGTTGTACCAGATTGAAAGGTATATTGATTAAGAGCCTGGATCAAGTTCAAGAGCAATGTCAAGGCTTTGTTGTTGGGAGCATTAGTGAAAACCCTTGATCTACCACGAGTCATGATTTCATTGGAACAGTGTTAGGAATCTTTGATTTCTTTGAGAGGCTCCAACAGAGCTTCCTGTTGAGGAGAAAGGGGATCATTTAGAGGTTCAACCAAAGGGGATTTGGAAGAAGGGACAAGATTTGAAGGTTGTTGGGCCCAAGAAGCGCTGGATCTCCCTACCCAATTGATATGGGGTGAGGGAAATGTTGCCCATTGAGCAAGTATGTGACATTCTAAAAAAACAAATCTACTATAGGTTGGAAAACTATGGTAGAGGAGTTGAGTTAGTTAATATTCTGTCAAAAAACCAACCCATGTGCTATAGGGAAATCTTAGATGATCCATAGCCCAAAGGAAGAGACTGAGTTTGAGGGAAAGTGTGAGGTAGCAAGGCTAACTGCAAAGTGCAAACTTATGATTGAGTGACTCAAAAAACAGCAAGATGGGAGAGATTTTCCAGTGGAAAAGAAAACCAAAACAAAGTCCAACTTGATGACTGGATTTAGAAAGATGCAAGAATGAATGAAATTAACTAACTGAATAGACAATATTCAGGCAGGAGAAGCAGGATTTATAAGTTAATCCAAAGATGAATAGATAAAACCTGATAGATGGCTAGCTACAGCTAGGAGGCAATGAGGCAATGAATTACATGAAAAGAATGAGAAATGAAATAACAGTACAATGTTTTCCAAGGTTGTAGCATAGTTGCAATACAATAAAATCTGCGTTTAAATGCAGGTAATGGATGCAACAGTAAGGAATGACATGGGAGAAAATGACGGTGTGAAGGAGTAGTTTATGGAGGGTAAGGGAATAGTCCATTTTCAAACTATATAATTGGTGTGGCTATCTAGGCATGGGTGAAAACCAGTGTGAGTGCGTGACCAAGAATGGAAGTCCCAGGGTTTATGATACCCAGGTTGGAAGAGCAAATCTCAAATGGATGGTTGACCTGAGTAGAGTTAACTGAAAGATTTGAAATTATATAATGAGTCAGCCTGCAAGATTGAAAGGTTGATACGCAAGCCAGAGGGGTTAAGCAGAAGGCACCATTAGGCTTGAAGCATGAGAAAAGCTTGTTCTACTTCAGGTGTAGGGATATTCCTAAAAGATTCATTCCTAGCTGTTCTGGATCCAGGGGGAATACTAGTAGTACTGGTGAATCTAGTGGTTGAAGCTTCTTCAAAGTCAGTAACTGGAGGTTTAGTAAATTTTATTTTGAGATCTCTGAGACCATTCTTGATCATACCTAGTTCCAAGTCAAGTTTGCTACTCAAAAAATCAATTTTATTGATTAAATTAGTTGAAGGAGTATGAATTATTCCCTTAACTTGTTCCTTGATGTGATTCATTGAGACAAGAATTTCTTCTCGTATAGTTGATTGAAAACTGCTGATCTGTTTCATTAGATCCATTTAAATTAAGATTATACTGTCCTTTCTGTGTTTTACTTCTAGCTCATCAATCTTAGTCACAGTGTTTTGAGTCTATATCACTTTGTTAAGTTTCAGATTCAAATTATACAATTGCTTATATAATTTATCAAAGCACTTGCTAATAAAATTAAAATTGCGCTTCAGCCTCCTGGATTCCAGGATCCTTGCAATCCTTTAGCTACCAGAGGTGATAGAGTAAAAAATAAATATATTATTTAATGAATGGACCAAAAATCCGTAAAATATTTGGATTAAGCTTATTGCAAGTTGAACTGGTTTGGTTATTGTTTATTGTTTTAAATCAATATTAATAAATTGATTATTAAATATTTTTATAGAGGGGCAACAATTATATTGGGGATCTTTAACACCTCTCTTCAGGGATTTCAGCATGAAAACACGTAGTCCTGGTTACTTTGGGCTCTTTAGTTTAAAGAATATTTTACCCAAAGATAATATGTATATAAAATACACAATGGAGTGGTAGGGCCTTGTAGCCAAGCTACCACGACAGAGAAAGGATAATAAGACTTCATGGTATATTATTAAATACTTTGGGTATCTGTTTGAGACGTGTACTGATGGTTTAAACCTGTATACTGGGGTTATAAGGTTGTTCAGCAGTTTGAAGTGATAAAAAGAGGTTGAGGACAGATATTTACTGATCAGAAATTGCCATAAATCACTTACTTATCTCTTATAAGTACTTGATTACCTTGGCATGGTGTCTGGATATGAATATGAATGGGTCTCTGCCCATAAATATCCCCAAAAGAGCTTTTTATTTATAGCTTTTGGAGTCCCAATACTGTCCTTCTGAGGGTTTTAGGTGCTCAAAGAGACGGACACTAAGGCTAGCAGGGTATCCAGGGGTAGCCTGTCATGTTTTCTTGGTGCTATCGCATGGGTAGCATCTAGTTCCTCAGATTATGGGAATTATTCCACTTTATAACAGACATGAGGACGTGTCAATAACACTAATCTGTCCTATTTATGTATTATTTAATTAATTATCCTTAGTAAATGTTCCCAGTAATTTAATAATTATATAAATAGACATTCCTACGGAAATATTGATGTCAGATAAGTTCTCATTATGTATTATATAACCGGAGTAAAAGTCACAATATTGATTTTACTCCTTTTTTCAAATTTAAGTTGATTTACTAAAATAATTACTGAAAAATATAATTCATGTGAATTCATGTAATATTTTTACATCATTAGTTTCCTTAGTATGTCATAAAACCATTGATGTCTAGCAATTATCATAACATAATATCAAAGTATTTTAATATATTTTTAGAAGTTGTCATTGTTTTATTTTCGACATTCTTGGTACTTTGAATTATATTAAATAAAAAATACGTATAAGGGTTATTTATGTATTTTTATATGATATTATGTATTTTTGAACTGTCTACTATCCACGGGAACATTTATTTCATATGTAGAAAGTTCCTGTGTAGGTTTTAGCATGTTTACACGGTACCTGAGCCTCTCAGGCCGCCTGTCACTCATTCAACCCCTAGTCCCGCGGCTGCGTACTTGTCAGAGGCCCCGGGCTGCGTACACAACCTTGACAGAGTGACAAGGCTCTATCTCAGCCGCGCACGGGTGCATTGGCTGCTGCGGCTGCGTGCCGGAATTGTGACAAAACACATTTTGGCCCTTAACTCCTAGAATATACACAACACCTCAATTCTGACTGAATTTTAGGTGTGAAAACTAAATGTGACAATGTGTGTGAAATATTTGATTGGCCAAAAAGCTCAATAATGGAGCCGTAGTATTTTGGTCTTTCTTTCCTTCATTATTTAAAAATATAAGGAGTTGGATTTCAAGGGTGGGGTCAGTGAGTGACCCTACCTAATTTTGGGTGGGAAACCCATTTCTGTAATAAAATTTATGGTTTTCCTACTCCTTCTTAGTTGAATTGTATTTTTATTATTTTTATGTTATTTTTGTTACTTTTGCAGCTTGCTCTGCAAAAGTAGCAAGCTGACATTCCTCCACTCCAAGATATGGCCATATCTGAAAAAAATCTGGAGGAAGTTGGGAGAAAAAATTAACTTCATATGTGCTTTAGTTCCTCTTGCTGGTTCTGTAGTTTCTGAGATGCATTGGTCCATCAGGTTTATTATTTTCTGGTAACCATTTATCTTTGTCTGCAGATTCTCCTTTGTATCTTACTAAGTATAGTCTGATATCTTTTCCTTGTTGTCTGCCATGAGACATGTATTGGTGTCCTATAGGCTGCCCAACTCACAAGTCTTGGTAGTATAGTGGTTAAGGGATGTCTTAGTACCCTTTGGAGTACCTAGGTAGTGTGTTCAAGCCTCCATTAGTCCATTACATATCCATATTTTTGACATATAAAGTTTCATATAATCATATTTTTATAGTATGTCTTAATATTAGAAATCATCCCATCAAACCTTGAAGGTTTATATTATAATTTATGGGAGATCTTATAACTTTACTCTAGATTACAATCCTCTGGAAGCGTCCAATTGGATGTACAATTAATTTCCTTAAAGATTTCCCTCTGTGGAAACTATATTCTGTAATAATCCTTATCTACCATAACCCAGATTTTTAGGTGAATTGTAAATTATTTTCTAAGAACTCTCCTTCCAGCTTGTAGATAACTTTCAAGAAGTTAATCATGCTGGAAAAGCTTACACTCAGAAGCTAGGAAACTCCCCTGGTGCAGATAAACTCTGTGGGAATACTTACCCAGAGTATACATATCTATGTGGATTAAGAATATCTAATAATATGGTTGTAATTCTTTGAACACATGCTCTGATGGATCTACAGAGAGTTAGAGGGCAAGTAAATGGATCCTGAAGCCTTTAGAGCTTACTTTTGAAGGCAAATAAGTGACTGGGGTGATTCCCCCCATCACTTTAAACTTCTGAGTAAATAAATTACAACCTTACCTTGAAAATAGACCCCAATGAGTATGTAAATGTTATTATACATTGGGGATGATTGCTTGGGGCTCTGAGCCACTGAAGACGAAATCTAGGACAGTGGTGTACTCCCCTGATGATTCCCTGAGTCCCCCTGAGGACTCTTGCAATATAAAAGAGGAGGTTCTTGTCCCTATAAGACCTATTCCTCATTGTATTTCATAAACCAGATAGTGCATATTAACAAGCCCATCCAACTTAGTCCACCAAGAGGATTGACTGGGGCCTTTTTATTCAACATCTTATTATATTATCAATCAAACAATCAACTTCAATTTCGAGTCCAAGGTCCTATTGGAGTTATAGTCCTTTTTAGGCTATCATAAAGGGTGTGAGCTTCCTTGTGTATGCAAGTCTCCTTTGAGCTTTATTTATTAAAGCTAGGCCCCTTATCTCTTTAGAGGTTGAAGGTGTGGCTTTTTTACTCCTGATAACTTACTATCAGTTGAGGTTTTTATTGATATTATCAGTGTAATCATTAAAACTGATATTTGGCAATTATTTTTTTTTTGCAGGTATCAGCCACAGCTACTATAGCAATAGAGGCAATACTCTGACGATTGGGGGCCTCATCTCCTTTTGAACAAAATTTTCGACTTTTTGGCCTGTTAAAGTAAGAATCCCTGTTAATCAACTTGAAATTATATTTCAATTACATTAAAATTTATAAAAACACAAATATGTAAGAAATATATAAATAACATAAGTAAATTGACCAAAATTTTCGAAAATTGTTTTCTTGTTTTTAGAAAAACAAAATTTTTTGAAGCACAATAAAAACTAGGTTCTGGTTAAATTTTCTCGAATTAAGCATTATAGTGAGTGTGGTTGATTGCAGAATTATTTTTGATGAATAAGAAAGAAAAAAAAATAAACTTATAAAAAAAAAAAAATTTCGAAAATTGATTTTTTGTTTTTTATTATCTTTTGATCACAGAAAAACACTTGATACTTTTTAAAGTTTTCTCAGGTCAACTTTGGGATTGCTGAAGTACAGGCAATGCTTAGCTTGATTGGTTTTTGCTCAGATCACCATTAAAGGCAATTGTTGAAGACAGTAAGTTTTTTTTTTAAAAAAAAAAAATATTATTTAGTAGATTGTGTTAATCAAAATTGTTCCTTTTTTTTAGTCCTCCTAATACTGAAAGTACTTGTAGCTAAAGGTAAGCCTTTGCCCTCGCGTTTCTTAGTTAAAATTGCATTTGGTGTCTCAAGTCGCTGATCAAGGTTTTTTTTTTTCTTCAAAAAAAGAAGGAAAAGCAAAAGACGAGAGTAAGGAAATCAATTGCTAAAGTGAATAACAATCTGATTGCCAAACTTGCGTGTATTAAGATTACAAGGAATCTTTCCTACGTCAGAGAGTACATTGCCAAAAGTCTTTGCCCCTTTTATAGCTATAGTTACAGTTAATAGTGTCAGTCTGTCTTATTGCTTACATTTTGAAAAAAAAAGGTCAAGGTCGCGACACATACCTAGCCGAGTCTGGAAATTGACGCGGAAAGCTGCAAAGTTCTGAGTTTTTTTTCTTGCAACCTTCGCGCAGACTTACAAAAATACTCGACGAGTATTTCTGAACATGCCGTTGAAGCAGTTTTCCATTGACTCATTCCTCCCCTTGAACAAAGGAAGGGCCCGCAGCTTCGTGCAGGAGACTTCCAGCAGAGGAGAATCTGCGTCAGCCCCGTATCAGATTGTATCTGATCAGGTGTCAGTGAGATCTCAATCTATATTAAAAGTAGAAGTAACGCGCAGTGAGTTAACTTTTTTTATTCAAGGAATAAAAAAAATTAAAAAAAAATAAAATAAAATAAAATAAAATAAACAAAAATTAAAAAAATAAATAAATAAAAAATAAATAAATTAAATAAGAAAAATCAGTAATGTGTTTTGATAATTTCAAACACTGATTTTGTATTTAATTATGTTTACTAGGAGCAAGGGAGCTGACCTTGTGCCAGATGGAGAGTTCAGACGCCAGAAAAGACAGCCCTCCACCAGGAGTGGCAAATCTGCTGACCTGCCACACCCAGAACAAGATGAAATATCTGGAAGCAGTGGCAGCAGACAATGTACAGAATCAGGCAACTTACCTGACTCAGGCTCTGGAAAATTACAGAGCTTTGCTGAAGATAATAGGGAGGGAACAACTGATGAGGGAGACAGAAAACTGGGATCCAACAAAGATCAAGAAACCCATGATCCCCAAATCAAAGGTAAAAAGATTGAGTCCAGTGAACCCGTCAGCTCAAGCATCAACCTCCCAGGTTCCCTTGGAGATTCCATCCCACCCCCATCAAGAGAGAAATATGAGGATGAGAAAGAGAAGGGAACACAGGAACTCCATTTTTGGAGAAATGATGAGGATGGCCAGGTCTCTCCAAGGAAGTTATCAATTCTTGGAGGGGGAAAGGGCCAAGAGAATGAAGAAGTATTTTTCTCCTTAGATTCAGAAATAATGTTAGAGAAATTTCGAGATATTGTTTTGAATGAAACTCTACATATAAAAAAAGCAGTAGTACATGCCAACCAATTTTTTATAGATGTTTTTGCTTCCATGGGTCATAAATATGATAATATTATGACAACTAGTATGAATTTTAAATCTGTTTTGGCTGCATAAATAAAAGAATTAGAAGATGTGACCAACAAAACTATGGAGTTTGATTTAACTAAGGTGCATCATAAGGATTTGAACAAGTTGGAAACAATGATAGCAGATTTGAATGAAAATGTAAAAACCAATAAATTATCCACTGAGGACATGAAATAAAGCACTGATTCTTTGACATCAGCTGTTATACAGTTAAGCAATTCAATGTATCTATTGGAAAGTAAAGTAAATGATAAATTCACTTTACTTGAAAAAGAAATTTCCCTGCAGAGCTCTAACTCTAAAGAGTTATTCAATAAGTTTCGTAATAGTATAGCACAATTGAATGACAGACTGGATAAAAATATGCTCATGATCTCCAATAAATTGGAAAATACCAAACAGATAAGACATAGTGTACCAATTTTTCAGGATAGTAAGCAAGTTATGAGTAAAGATAGAGGTGAAGAAAACATTTTATCACCTCATGAACAAACAGGAAACAATAGTGAGATATTTAAGCATATTCTGCAAGGTCTGCCCAAGATTAGTGAGTGGCCTAATTTCACAGGTGAAGGAGCATATGATCACACAGAATTCATATCTTGGATTGATACCTTGCAAGAAGATACAGGTTTACCTGATACTTTAATCACTAGCAGATTGAGTATCCTGTTTTAAGGTATAGCTTCAGATTGGTACAGAGATAGAAGAAATGCTGTTGGAGTACAAAGTTGGAGCTTCTGGAAAAAGGAATTGCACAATAAATTTGGTACACCAAATTGGAAAAGGAAATGTATGACTTCATTTAATAATGATAAGTTTGTACCTGGTGTCACTAGTCCTGCTAGTTGGGTCACAAGGCAAAAGAAAAGGCCAAGAGCTTTTGACCCAATGCTAGATCAAGATATTATTAACTTTAAGCTGCTTTCACTAATGGACGGTGAAATTTCTTTTTCTGTCAAAACAAGTATGAAAGCTGATGGTGAATGTTCTAACTTGATTAATATATTAGAGGACATAGTGGAAGATAAATCTTTGGGGAGAAAGAAAAATTATCAAATCAGAGATAACAATTTAGTCAGAACAGAAAGGGAGAAAACTACTAATAAAAATCCTACTTCCAATACAGAGATATCTTGTTATACTTGTGGTAAAGTAGGACATACCTCAAGGGTTTGCCCGCAGAAAACAAAGAAAGTGAATAAAATCAGTAGTGAAAGTTCTAGTAGACAGGATAATTGTATTGAGGAGACTGAGTCAGATAGTCCCTTGGAAGATGATGATGAACCTATCATAGGTTGCATAAATTCCATCCGAACATATAATGAATTAGTCACTATGAAATTTTGTGATAAGCCTTGTAAAGTCCGACTGGACAGTGGAGCATACAAATACGTGGTAAGCAGAAACTATTTGGATAGCTTCTGCCCAGATTGAAAAAAATCAGTTATAAATGCTCCTGCTATTAAATTACATAGTTTCTCTGGACAATTGATTTCTTTAGGGACAGTAAAAGCCAAATTATTATTTGCTTCATTTGTGTTCATAATTAAATTTGTAGTAGTTGATAATTCTCCCATGAATTATTTCATAATAGGAAATGAATATATGAAAGAATATTCTTTCAATTTGTTTCACAGTAAAAAGTCTTCATATTTTACTGTGTGTGTTAAATTCTATTTTGATCAAAAACAACTTGATTCTGTCAATCACCTTGGTAAAGATAATTTTTGTAATGAAATTATCAATGAATCTAAAATCAATTCCTCACTAAGTGACCAAGAAAAAAGTAGTCTGCTGAACAATTTATTTGACCATAAGGAAGCATTTGCTACTGTTGATGAACCGTTTGGATCCATTGTAGGTCATGATGTTAAAATAACTTTGACTATTGATAGGCCTTATCCGCCTGCCTTAAGGAAAAATCCATTTCCTGCTAGCCCTAGGAGCAGAGAGGCGCTTAAATAACGTATAAATACTTTGCTGAAATTAGGGGTCATCAGAAAAGTAGGGGCTAATGAAGATTTTGACATTACCACCCCAGTGATAATTGCTTGGCACAACGGTAAATCTAGAATGGTTGGTGATTTTAGAGCATTAAACTCTTACACAACACCAGATAGGTATCCAATGCCCAAGATTGTTGAATCATTGAGTAAATTACACCAAGCAAAATATATCACTTGTATGGATGTCTTTAAAGCGTTTCACCAAAATGTTGTACATGAAGAAAGCAGAAAATATTTGAGAATAGTTTGTCACTTGGGCGTTTTTGAATATCTAAGAATGCCATTGGGCATCGAAAATGCACCATCTCATTTCCAAAGAATGATGGACACTGAATTTCATGAAGAATTGATGCAGAATTGGTTAATCATAAATATAGATGACATTATTATATTTTCTGAGACATGGGAAGGGCATATGTCAAGGTTGTCAATTGTTTTGAAGAAAGTGATTAAAATGAACATGAAAATTTCTTTAAATAAGTGTTCATTTGGTTTCAATGAGTTAAAAGCCTTGGGGCACATTGTAAATGGATTGTCCTTAGGAATAGATCAGAAAAGAGTGGCAGCAGTTTTGTTAAATCCTACTCCCAATAGTGTTAAAGAAATGCAAAGCTTTTTAGGCTTTGCAGGGTATTACAGTTTACATATTAAGGATTTTGGTATCATAGCCTCTAGTCTTTATAAAATCTGCAGTCTCTTTTTTTTTCTTTTGAAATGACCACAGAAAGAATGGAGGCCTATGAGTTGCTGAAAAAGTGTTTAACAAGTGCACCTTTACTTTTCCACCCAGACCCTAAGAAACTATTTAAATTGTATGTAGATTCATGTATGGAAGGTTTAGTAATAAGTTGTAGATAAATTTCTTGAGAACTATAACCAGCTTGGGCTGAGAGATCAGGAATGGACAGGAAGAAATATATTATACAGAATCTTAAGAGAGAGATAGAAAGCGTGAAGAAGGAAATGAAGAGTCCTACAGCGTAGATCAGAGAATGTATTCAAGGTGACAGCTTCGAGTTTAGAGGAGATCTGTAGGCAATGAGACAATTGAGAAGGGAAGAAGAAATAGAAACAAGGAATCCAAGGTGCTGGAGAAGAACTGTTTGGATTATCGAGTTAGATTGACTTCAATAGAGTTTGTCATGGAAGTTGTCATCTTACCGGTCAGAGATTGGCGAATTCGGTCTGAGGCATTTACTTGGTGGAGGGAGGATGATTGTCGAGAGGATTGGAAGATAGAGAAGAATGAGAATAGAAATAGAAGGGAAAGATAGGCGGGAGAGACATAGAAAGGTGAGATCAAAGAAGAAAGAGGAGGATTTCAGAGACTTGAGAAGATCCGGAGACTCGCTCCGTCCGAGATGTACAAGAAAGTCTCATCGGGGTGTCCGTCGTAGGTTCAGTGCGCATCCGCGCCCAGGGGCGCGGTTGCGCGGTCAGAAATAATGGTAGTGAGGAACTCTGCGCGGAGGCGCAATAAGAGAGGATAGGTGGAATACACTTGAGGAATATTCAACATTTAGGAGCAGCATTGCACCAAGTGCAAATTGTTAATGATAAACCAGTCAAAGGACCTATATGCTTTATATCTAGGCAACTTAAAGATAGTGAAAAGAGATATGGTGCGTCACAACTAGAATGCTTGTGCTCGGTTTGGGCCTTAGAGAAATTGTATTATTATTTGGATGGGTGTCAGTTTGAGGTCAGTACTAATTGTACAGCTCTGAAATCACTTTTGAATCTAAAGAAACCTATTAGGCACATGTTGAGGTGGCAGATAGCTATCCAGCAATGGAGAGGGTGCATGACTATAGTGCATAGAGAAGGAGTAATACATAAAAATGCAGATGGGCTGTCTAGGTGGGCTTTACCCAATAACATTGATAATCCAGCCTATGACCCAGAGGATAATGTAGATAAATTATCAATTATGGGCATTTCAATGAAAAATCTTGATGAAAGCTTCTGGAACTCTGTAATTGATTCATATACCAATAATAAGAATACTTCTTTGCTCCTTGAGATATTGAAATCAAAGTCAAGTGCAAAAGATCTGATTGAGGGATTAGATGCAGATTGAAAAAAGGTTATATGGAAGGAAGGTTTGTACTTTTAGATGGTTTGATATATCATAAATCTTCTCATTGTTGCTCAATAGTTTTAGTACATGATGATCATATACAAATTATTTTGAGTGAATTTCATGATAATGTTTTTTCTGGACATCTTTCAAAAGATAGAACTATTGAAAGAGTAAAGATCCTAGCATGGTGGCCAAACTGGAGACAAATTTTTGGATCATTTTGTGAATCCTGTGAAAGATTTCAAAAAGCAAATAGGTCTAAAGGTAAAAGATATGGTCTGTTACAGACCATAGAAGAACCAAAAGAAAGGTGGCACACTATTAACATGGATTTTGTATCCGGATTACCTCCTGGAGGTAAGGATAATTTAAACTGTGTGTTAGTAGTGGTGGAAAGATTCTCAAAGAGAGTTAGATTCTTACCATGATACAAAGATAGCTATGCAATGGACATTGCTATGTTATTTTGGGATAGTATTGTCAGTGATGTAGGATGTCCAAGAAATATTATCAGTGATAGAGATCCAAAATTCACATCTGAATTTTGGAAAAGTCTTTTTCATTTGTTTGGAACAAAGCTGTCTCTCTCAACAACTTATCAGCCTCAAACTGATGTTCTAGCAGAAAGGATGATACAAAAATTGGAAGACATGATCAGGAGATACTGTGCTTATGGCATTTAATTTAAGGACAGTGATGGATATACTTACAATTGGGTATCTCTGTTTCCAGCTTTAGAATTTGCCTACAATTCCAGTAAGCATTCTACTACTAATATTTCACCTTTTGAATTGGAAAGAGGGTGGATACCTCATATGCCTAGAGACATTTTTCTAAGCAAGACTATAATGTTACACCCTTCTGGGACTGTTTTAGAGATATGATGAATGAATCTGAGACACATGCTAGTAAGTGTGTTAATGATGCAGTAGAGTATAATAAAAGTTGATGGGACAAGAGCCATAAAGATCATGATTTCAAAGTAGGTGATATGGTCCTAATCTCTACTGTTAATTTTAGTAATATTTCAGGACATAGAAAATTGAGAGATTCTTTTGTTGGTACATTTTCTGTAAAAGCACTTCATGGTAAGAATGCAGTGGAAGTTATTTTAACCAAAGAATTTGAAAGAAAGCATCCTACTTTCCCAATTAGTTTGGTTAAAATTTTTATTGATCCACTTAAGTCCTTTCCTAGTAGAAAAGTTCCTAAGGTTTTCATACCACCAATGGAACATACTGATGAAAATATTCCTCATAAAATACTACAACATAAGATAATTAGAAAAGATGGAAAAGATGTGAGGTTATATTGAGTTAGGTTCACAAATAAGTTAGCAGATAGTGATCTTTGGCTAGAAGCTAAAGATATTAAAAATGCTGACGTTATTTTAAGAAAGTATAGGGCTTTAAATAGATCTAAAAATTCCTCATAGAGTAATTTCCTTTTGGAGGGGGGGAGTGTCAGCGATGAGACATGTATTGGTGTCCTATAGGCTGCCCAACTCACAAGTCTTGGTAGTATAGTGGTTAAGGGATGTCTTAGTACCCTTTGGAGTACCTAGATAGTGTGTTCAAGCCTCCATTACTCCATTACATATCCATATTTTTGACATATAAAGTTTCATATAATCATATTTTTATAGTATGTCTTAATATTAGAAATCATCCCATCAAACCTTGAAGGTTTATATTATAATTTATGGGAGATCTTATAACTTTACTCTAGATTACAATCCTCTGGAAGCGTCCAATTGGATGTACAATTAATGTCCTTAAAGATTTCCCTCTGTGGAAACTATATTCTGTAATAATCCTTATCTACCATAACCCAGATTTTTAGGTGAATTGTAAATTATTTTCTAAGAACTCTCCTTCCATCTTGTAGATAACTTTCAAGAAGTTAATCATGCTGGAAAAGCGTACACTCAGAAGCTAGGAAACTCCCCTGGTGCAGATAAACTCTGTGGGAATACTTACCCAGAGTATACATATCTATGTGGATTAAGAATATCTAATAATATGGTTGTAATTCTTTGAACACATGCTCTGATGGATATACAGAGAGTTAGAGGGTAAGTAAATGGATCCTGAAGCCTTGAGAGCTTACTTTTGAAGGCAAATAAGTGACTGGGGTGATTCCCCCCATCACTTTAAACTTCTGAGTAAATAAATTACAACCTTACCTTGAAAATAGACCCCAATGAGTATGTAAATGTTATTATACATTGGGGATGATTGCTTGGGGCTCTGAGCCACTGGAGACGAAATCTAGGAAAGTGGTGTACTCCCCTGATGATTCCCTGAGTCCCCCTGAGGACTCTTGCAATATAAAAGAGGAGGGTCTTGTCCCTACAAGACCTATTCCTCATTGTATTTCATAAACCAGATAGTGCATATTAAAAAGCCCATCCAACTTAGTCCACCAAGAGGATTGACTGGGGCCTTTTTATTCAAAATCTTATTATATTATCAATCAAACAATCAACTTCAATTTCGAGTCCAAGGTCCTATTGGAGTTATAGTCCTTTTTAGGCTATCATAAAGGGTGTGAGCTTCCTTGTTTAAGAAAGTCTCCTTTGAGCTTTATTTATTAAAGCTAGGCCCGTTATCTCTTTAGAGGTTCAAGTTGTGGCTTTTTTCCTCCTGATAACTTACTATCAGTTAAGTTTTTTATTGATATTATCAGTGTAATAATTAAAACTGATATTTGGCAATTATTATTATTTTTTTGCAGGTATCTGCCACAGCTAATATAGCAATAGAGGCAATACTCTGACACTTGTAATCTCTCTTTCTTATCTCTCAATATCCTGCTGACTTTCCCTTTTTCTTTTACAGGGTCAGGTTCTATTGGAATTATTTCTGGAGGGATGTTTCTGCCTTCTCTTTGTTTAAAGTGTTTGACTAGGCTAACAGGAAATACTGGATGTTTCCTTGATAATTCTTCACTCAAAATCACTTCCACATCATTTTTGCCATGCATCTTCTTGATAAAAAATGGTCCAAAAAAGGCTGGTTTCAGTTTTCTTTTGCCTGATAGGTTATTGAAATTTGTTGTAGATATCAAAATCTGATCTCCTATTTTAAAGTCAGGTTCTTTATGACATTTGTCCCATCTTTGTTTGTTGTATTCTACTGCTTCTTCTACACATTTCTGAGCATTATTATTTGTCAAATTTACCATCTTCTTAAAGTAAAGAGATGTTGGATGAATAGTGGCTAAGTTATAGTTCAATTCATTCCTAGGGAGTTTTGGAATCCATCCTCTTTCTAGTATTTAAGGAGCTCCTTTGGTAGTAGAATGTTTACTGCTGTTATAAGCCATTTCTATGGCTGGGAGTAGGCTTACCCAATCATGGCAATAACCCTCTGAGTTTTTGTATTCTAGACCAAAGCTACAGAACCTCGTTAGCATATCTTCTTGGGTCTGTATCATCCTTTCAGCTAATCCGTCAGTTTGGGGATGGTATGCTGTAGAAAATGCTAGAGTAGTTCCTAGTATATCATGTAAATTCCTCCAAAACTCAGAGGTGAATTTGGGGTCTCTGTCACTGATTATAATCTTGGGTATACCCACATCAGCTATGATCCTATTCCAGAATAGTAAAGCTCCATCCATAGCACTATCTTCTTGGTGGTTAGGTAAGAATTTTGCTTTTTTGGAATATCTGTCAACTATAACTAGGACAGAGTTATATGAATGAGTACCTCCAGGGGGGAGGCTGGTGACAAAATCCATATTTATGATTTCCCATCTGGTTGTAGGTTCAGATATCTTCTGTAAGAGTCCAAACCTTTTTCCAGTAGTTTTATTAGATTTCTGGCAGTTTTTACAGCTAGTAAAATATTCAGTAGTGACTTCTTCCCAGTCTATCCACCAGGCAGTTTGTTCTACTCTTTCTAAGGTTCTTTCTGTGGATAGATGTCCTGATGAACAGTTATTGTGGCATTCCTGGAGAATATGTTGTATATGTTCTATCTTGCTTAGTACTAGTATGCTGGAATGTTGGTGTCTATAGTAAAGGAGGCCATCCCAAAAGGTAAACCGTCCTGCTTTATAGGGTTTAAATAGTGAAGCAGGCAGGCTATTTTTCAAAGCTGCTTCTGGGGATTCAAATTTCATAATGGTAATCAGCAGCTTGATTTCAGGAGAGTAGCTATCCCTTACTAGGTTGAAGAAAGCACTATCTAATTCACATAAGTGGATCCCCATTATTGGAGCACTCAATGAAAAAAGATTGATGTTCAGGATAGGAATGATATCTTGATCTTCAGGGTCATATGCTGGATTGTTAGAGTCATTAGGAAAAGCATTCCTACTAAGACTATCAGCATTCTGATGTTTAGCTCCAGCTTTATGCACTATAGTCATCTGTCCTCTATACTTTTGTATAGCAATTTGCCACCTGAGCGTATGTCTTCTGGGAGTTTTCATGTTCATAAGAGTTCTTACAGCATTGCAGTCTGTGATTACTTGAAAAGTGGTGCCTTCTAAGTAATAGTGTAGCTTCTCTAAAGCCCATACTAGTGCCAAAAATTTGAACTGACTGGCCCCATATCTCTTCTCTGTATCTTTGATCTGTCTAGATATGAAGGAGCAGAGGTCATAGCTATTTTTAATTCCTCATAGTTTTTTAGTATTTCATGAGTCATTTCTAATAGGGTGTTGTTGTTGCATACTTCATACACACTTTTAGTTAGCATAGAAAACTTTGGTATGTATTGTCTGTAATAACTTCAAAAACTAATGAAAGACATTAATTCTGTCTTGTTTTGAGACATAGGTCTATTCATGACAGCAGCTATCTTATTTTGATCAGCAGCTAGAGTTAGACCAGAGACTATATGTCCTAAGGCTTTCAATTCTCCGTAGCCAAAGTTGCATTTCTTCATGGACACCTTGAATCCTGCTTTGGAGATTGTCTGGAGTACTAATCTTACTTGGTTAATATGAGTATCCCAGTCATCAGAGTGTATGATAATATTAAGAGGAATACTGTCCGACGAACAAGTGGGATCATGGCGCGACCCGCGGGACTCCCGTGTAGATACTCTAAATCTCCTCTAAATCATGCAGTGCCTCCCAGATGGGACCGGCTCTCTCTTCTCTTGGAACTCTTCTCTTTCTTTGTCTTTTTCTTGGGGTCTTTTCCTGAATACATGTCTCTACTCTCTCCTCTTCTGGCTATTCACTCCCTTCTGTCATCTCACCTCTGTCTCCCAATCAATCTCATTCTCCTTCCATCACCTCATTCCCTATCCGTCGTCCGTCTCCTCTCCAGCTGCAAATAACACCTCAAGTCCATTACCTGGTAAGATCTGGAGTTCTATGGGCCAACCTTCACTCTACGGATCTAATCTTCTATCCCTTGATTTCCAGTCTTCTGTCTCTGTCTTCCTATTTCCAACTGTCTCCCGTCTTACCTCTCTTCTCCACCAGTCTCTGGACATCAACTGTTGGTCTCTGTTGCTCTCTTTCATCCTCTTTTCCTTTTCCTTATCCTTACCTCAACATGTTCTGATTCTTCTTCCTACAGTCTGCTGGTTTAAGTCCATGAAATAAATCTTATTCTTATCACGGTTAAAAGCCAAAACGCTCCGCCAAATTCAATATGAACAAACCAGCAGGAGCAGATAATTACTTTCATCAAGTTTTTCTCAAAGCCTCGGTTGATGCAATACCTCCTCTCAATGAAGAAAATTTTTTGATTTGGAAGGATAAAATGCTCAAGATATTTGATCTCAAGGACATCAAGGATGCCATAACAAGGAACAAGGGTCCTCTATCAACAAAGCAAGATAGGGAAATTAAAGCAATTATCCTCTCCAAACTAGAAAGTACCACACATGCAAATTTTGTCAACGCGACAAACATCTTGTTGTCCAAGCTACTCTGGGCGGAAATTATTCGCCGGTTTGCTTCATCCAAGACGGCTAATCGTGCAAGAGTTTTCAACCAATTTCTCCATTCTCCCTTCAACAAACAAGCCATCGATGGATTCATTACTGAAATGTGCAAGGCTATCAATCGAATGGCTGACGTTGGAATCAAATTACCTAAAGATATCTTGGCTTACCTTATCATATTCAAATTTCCACCGCCACTGGAAAACTTGACGCAAAAAATCATGCATGTCAAGAGGCTTGTGACTGTGGACGTGGTATTCAACCACCTCATTCAATACAACAACGAACGGAAGGCTCAATTAAAGGTTGGAAAACCAACTCCTGAAGTATCACTAGTGACTACCAAGACAAAAACAGACAGAGAAAATAAGAAGACGCAGCTTAGATGCAAGGAAGGATATCACGATCCCAACGCCCCTCATCCAGAATCATCCTGCTTTCACTTACATCCCAAGGTTGCTCCCAAATGGTGGCTCAAAAAACAAAAAGAGTGGAAAAACAAACTCAAGAAAGCCCCTACAATCAACTACCACGCTTTACTCACCCTCTGGATCAATTCAAATGATCAACCAAATATTCTTCTAGATTTGGGCGCCAATATGAACATATTCAATGACCTCAAATTCTTTGATTCTATCAAACTGGAAGATGATCCTGAAGAAATCAAGACTGGAAAGTTAAACGCGACTCTCAAAATACAAGGAACTGGAACAGTTAAGCTTGAATGGAAGGACTCCATTATCTCTCTTGAAAACTGCGCCTATGTACCCAACATTGTTGTCAACCTCATAAGCCTAGGGCTCCTGGCTAAAAAGGGATGTGAACTTTCTCAGAATAACAACCAATTTTCAGTCTAACAAAACGGTCAAACTGTACTGAAGGGGCTGATTTGCGACAACCTGTTCGTCATTGAGAAGCCTCAAACAACGGGTGAGAATCATTCGGTCAAAATGACCCGACAAGGCAAGGCCCAATCACTGTCAGACACGCATAAAATGTATGGTCATGCTTCTCTCTCTACTCTCAGACCAATCATAAATTGTCGCTTCACCAAAGAAGAAATTGATAATTTTCAATGCAACAGTTGCGCGAAGAGCAAAATCACAAGATCTCCTTTCTCTGCTGTTTCTACCCCCTCATTTAAACCTCTGGAAAGAATCCACCTTGATCTGATTGGAAAAATAACACCTCAATCAAAGGAAGGTCATCACTACATCTTAAATCTTGTGGACAACTTCTCTGGTTACCTGGCGGCATTCCCCTTAACGTCCAAAGATGAAACTTCCAGTACCATTATTAGCATTCTGGAAACCAAATACAAAAGGTTGAAGTACTATCCCAACAAGATCTTTTCTGACAAAGGGACAGAATTCACTAACTCCACCTTAAGGGATTTTGCAAGGACAAAACACATCAAACTCATGACTTCAGAACCTTATCACTCTCAACATAACGGTTGAGCAGAGAGAGCCAACAGGACCATTGTTGAATCTGCAAGAGCCACCTTCTCTTCATCCAGGCTCGCCAAAAACTACTGGCAAGTGGTGACAAGAAGCTGTTGTTTTATGCTGAATCAAATTCCCAGGGAAGGTAATCACCTGTCCCCTTGGGAGCTCAATTTTAACAAGAAGCTTCCCGCTAACTACTTGAAACCTGTAGGGTCTCCTGTGGTCTATCTATCGAGCCAAATTCAGAAAAGTCAAAAATTTGACAAGAAGGGATTGGAAGGAATTCTATTTGGTTTTAATCCTCCTTTTCACTCCTACTTGATACTCAGCTCATCTGGCTCTATCATTGAAACAAAAGATGTTCAGTTTCTCAAGACCCACTCCAATAATTTTCCCTTTCTTGAACCTCGCAGTGTAGAGACTCCTGAGGGATTATGTAAATAACTTAGCAAATAGCTTGCTGGCAGTCCTTGAAGGGGAATTTAGTATTACTTCTACTCCTTTAGAGTATTAGTAACACTAAGAGTGATTTTGAATTGCCTGCCCTTCTAGTACTATAGTAAGTCTGCACAATAATTTTTTTAAATTAATGGCTGGTTTCTTTGAGACTTAGGATAGGTCTCAGATGAGATTTTTATTGGTTATTAATTGTTATTGGTAGGGTTGTTGAAGAATGGACCAGATGTATTGGCTTATTGGTTAGTGGTTGATCAGATATTTGTGATCTTTAACCAATATCCCAATATTAAAGGGTTCAAGGGTTGTATCAAAGGGGTGGTTCAGGAGAGGACCCAAGGATGGGTTTACCCACAGGGGGCTGGGTAGAGGAAAAAAAGGGTTGGAAGTCCCTTTTTGTTGTGCTCTCTTTCCTTGTAAGGGTAATTATTGAGTGATGGGTTGTTTCCTTTAATTTGGTGCTGAATAGTTCAGGTCACAGAAGAACCCTTATTCAAAGCACCTAATGGGCTGGTTTCAATGGTTGATGAGGTTATAGAATTGGTCTTTGATTTCCTTTTTTTATTGTTACACTGACAATCTCCTTTTTTTATATCTGGGTAGGACCACAGATGATTGGGTGGTAATTGGATGATGAGTAGTTGATGAGTGGGTGGAGCTCCTGGATGGTGGATGATGATGGTGATGGTATGATGATACAACCTGGATAGGGCAGAGAGGCCCTCCTTAAATAGAAAATCTGGTCCTCAGGGGATGCTCAGGGCTGCCCCTGAGGGTGCCCTGGGGCTTCCCTGTTACAGTGGGATACAGGTACATGAGACATTTTAGCTGGTTGGGAAAATATAATACAGTTACATGAGGCATTTCTGCTGGTTGGGAAAACCTAATACAGTTACATGAGGCATTTCTGCTGGTTGGAAAGAGGTTGTACTGGGGTTACATGCAGGCACTTGCCTACATTAATTGCTGTGTAGTGCTGGGTTGAATTTGTGCTGTGGTGAACTGGTACTGGTGGGTTGTTTGGATCTACATGGTCCTAGCTGCCTGTATATATTGCTGGGTAGTCCTGTGGTATTTTCACTGGTGGTTGTTTGGTTACCCATGGCCCAGACTGCCTGCATACATTGCTGGGTAGTCCTGTGGTGCCTGTACTGGTGGTTGTTTGGACCTACATGGCCCTAGCTGCCTGCATATACTGCTGGGTAGTCCTGTGGTATTTGTACTGGTGGTTGTTTGGTTACACATGGCCCCAGACTGCCTGCATACATTGCTGGGTAGTCCTGTGGTGCCTGTACTGGTAGTTGTTTGGATCTACATGGCCCAGACTGCCTGCATACATTTCTGGGTAGTCCTGTGGTGCCTTGTACTGCTGGGTGTTTGGTTACACATGCTACTGGCTGCATAAATTGCTGTGTGGTGCTGAGGGTTGTTGGTACTTGTAGTTTATTTGGTATCACATGCTACTGGCTGTATGTACTGGTGTTTGTTTGGTTACACATGGCCCAGACTGCCTGCATACATTTCTGGGTAGTCCTGTGGTGCCTTGTACTGCTGGTTGTTTTGGTTACACATGGCCTTGCTTATGGTTCTGAGTATACAGGTGAGGTGATTGGTTGTATGTTTGGTTGAGGTGTTATGTTGGGATGTTACTGGTATGTCTTTAGGGATTCCAAGTATACCCACATGGCCTTTCACTAGTTTGTGATACCTGGGTGTGATATGAGCTGTCCACAATTTATTTTGGCTGTATCTTCTAAACCATGAGAGATATAGGGGTAGTTTGGCTGGGTGACTATGGGTTATTTTTGTTTTAGAATCCATTTCTGAGGTTAAATTTAAGATTGGGATTATATTTATACTAGAAAATTGAGTCTGATGGCTATAGATTAGGTTTGGTCTACCACACCTGTCTTGACATCTTCTCTCAAACCAGTAGCGAATTAACCAAATTGGACTTCTCCTCACAAGATAAGCAATACACAATAAGAGACACAAGTTGCAAACAGTATGATTCCAACTCTACGCAAGAAGAAGCTGAAGAAGTCAAATCTCCTATTTCCTCTTCCTCTGAATATCCTTGCTCTCCCTCTCCCCCTCCTCAAGCTCCTGAATTGAATCAAAGGCCAAAGCGGGAAACCAGAAAACCACAACGGTACTGTTTCCATCATTATTACAAACCTCAATCTTATAAAGCCGTGCAAAAATGCTCCGAGTGGCCTAAATGGAAAAAGGCTTCCAAGGATGAACTGGAATCTATCAATTCTCAAGGGGTGTGGGAAGAATACTACGGCTCACCGGACAACATCCTGAATACCACTTGGGTCTTCAAAGTCAAGGAGAATTGCCACGGCAAACCGGCAAAATATAAGGCACGGTTTTGTGTCCAAGGTTTAGACCAGGTACTCGCGGTTGATTATAATGAAACTTGGGCTCCAACTGGAAAACTTGGATCTCTTCGAATAGCGCTGGTATATGGTCTAAAAAACAAAATGAACTTTACTCAGTTTGACGTGAAGGGAGCTTTCCTTCACGCCCCACTCCAAGAAACCGTCATCATAAGAACTCCAGAGGGATCTAACTGCAAGTCTCCTTTCTTGAAGCTCAATAAATCCGTGTATGGACTCAAACAATCTCCGAAAAACTGGTACAAGACGTTAACACAATGCATTATATCTCAAGGCTATCACAAGTCGACTAGCGATCCGTGTTTATACATCAACGGCACAACAAAGGAAATTATCTACTTTCATGTAGACGATCTAATTCACGTAGGGAACACCAACGACTTCAAAACTCATTTCCTAAACCGGTTCAAAAAATCATCATGTCACTCCCCCAACACAATTCTTGGAATGTTGATGGAGTTCCAGGATGGCAAAATCCTTCTGAGTCAGCCAAACCACATAGAACGTGGTCTGTCCACTTGTAAGGATACCAAAGCTCCTCTGACTCAAAATCTTCAGCTCAAACCAGAATTGGATTCAGATCACGCTGAATTCTAACAACTCAACATTAACTATTGATCTGCCGTTGGACTTCTCAATCATCTTTCTCAATACACCCAACCCGACATTGCCTTTGCCGTCTCCAGCCTGGCTAGGTTCAATACCAAACCCGGCATGATGCATTGGAGGGAATTTTGCAAGGTCTGGAAGTACCTCAAGACTACCAAAGGCTCAAAGCTGATCATCTCATGTGACTTGGACCAGGAAGTCATCTCAAGTTTTAGTGATGCCACGCGGGGTGAAAATCCAACAACTCGTAAGTCCCAGACGGGATATATCATTTTCCACTACAACTGTCCTATTGTATGGAATTCTTCTAGGAAAAGAAATATCACCTACTCTTCCACTGAGTCAGAGATCAACGCACTTCTTGACAGCTACTTAGAACTCAAATGGATCACGCAACTAATTACTGAAGTACACGGTCTCCCCAACATCAAACCCACTCTGTATATCAACAATAAACAACTTGATGACAAGATGAAACAATTCGGATCTCATTCTAAATCCAGGCACATCAATATCAAGACTAAGGGTTTGCGTGAAGACTTCAACAATTCTCTATTTAATCTCTTGCTTATCCAAACCAATATTATGATTGCCGATTCTCTAACCAAAGCCTCAAGTGTTGCCTCCCTGGAATTACTATGTGCCAAGGTATTTGATTTCTCTACCAACTCTGACCCTCCGGACAACAAGATCTCCAGTCACCCGGGGTGTTAAGAGGAATACTGTCCAACGAACAAGTGGGATCATGGCTTAACCCGCGGGACTCCCTTGTAGATACTCTAAATCTCCTCTAAATCTTGCGGTGCCTCCCAGATGGGACCCGCTCTCTCTTCTCTTGGAACTATTCTCTTTCTTTGTCTTTTTCTTGGGGTCTTTTCCTGAATTCATGTCTCTACTCTGTCCTCTTCTGGCTATTCACTCCCTTCTGTCATCTCACCTCTGTCTCCCAATCAATCTCATTCTCCTTCAATCACCTCATTCTCTATCCATTGTCCGTCTCCTCTCCAGCTGCGAATAACACCTCAAGTCCATTTCCTGGTAAGATCTGGAGTTCTCCGGGCCCACCTTCACTCTACGGATCTAATCTTCTATCCCTTGATTTCCAGTCTTCTGTCTCTGTCTTCCTATTTCCAACTGTCTCCCGTCTTACCTCTCTTCTCCACCAGTCTCTGGACATCAACTTTTGGTCTCTGTTGCTCTCTTTCATCCTCTTTTCCTTTTCCTTATCCTTACCTCAACATTTTCTGATTCTTCTTCCTGCAGTCTGCTGTTTTTAGTCCATGGTATAAATCTTATTCTTATCAGATAACATCATCTATATATACCATCATCCATCCTTTTCTGATGTAAGTACCTAGAGCTGTATCCATAGTTCTTTGGAAGTTTGATGGAGCATTCTTTATACCAAAGGGCATCCTAAGATATTCATATATTCCCAAATGACACATTATTCTCATAAACTTCCTGCTTTCTGCGCTTATTGGTATCTGGTGGAAGCCTTTAAGAATACCCATAGTAGTGATGTACTTGGCCTTGGACAAGTTATGCAGAGCATGATCAATCCAGGGTATAGGATAATAATCTTCTTGAGTGTAATTGTTGATCATTCTGAAGTCTCCTACCATTCTTGAATTGTCATTATTCCCAGCTATGATTACAGGTGTGGTCACATCTACCTGTTCATTATGCCCTACTTTCCATAATACTTGCAAGTCTATCAGTTCTTGGATATGTTCCTCAAGAGCTTTTCTAGACTTAGGACTAGAAGGATAAGCTGGCCTTCTTAAGTTAGGAGGATAAGGAGGCTTAATGGTCAATTTCAATACCATATCATGTCCTTTAATATGACCAATGGGATGATATTTAGTACAGAAAGCATTCTGGTTCTCAAAGCAGACTTTCAATATATCTTTCTTCTGTTCCTCAGAAATTTTCATGTTCAGATCTTTTGAGAGAAGTATTCTTTGTCAAAGTCTTCTAAATGATTTTGATAAGTAGAGGAGGCAAAGGTAGACTGGATGGTGCATATCTTGAACTTCTTATCCCAATTACCTCCTACTGTGGAGTATCTTCCTCTATTCTGGAACACGTCTATATCATATAAACATAAGGCATCATTACCCAGTATCATGTAGGCACATAGTCCGTTGAGCAATACTACAAATTCTACTTGTATTCTCAAAGATCCTTTAGTGTGAGGTAGTTTTATAGGAGCAGTCCATACTCCAATAGCATTCATGGTAGAGTTTCAAGAGCTGAAACTGGCTTTTGGGACGGGCAAAATGTGTTCTTTCCAATTTGGGTTCCATTTTTTTAAGAATCAAGCACAGACACATGAGCAGAAGGCTACAGTATCCAGTAATAACCTTATAGGTCTGTTTCTATACAATCCTGTTGCAAAGCAAGTTTGACCAGTGGTATAACTTTTCCCACTCATAGGTTTAACTGTTAATGGTTTGACATCCATAATATGCCTAGGAATCATGGTAGGATCCCATTGTTGGGGCAAGCTAGAATCCCCATGGATGTTATTGATTTCTGCAGAAGTGCCTATATCTCCTTCTTTAAAATTAACAGGGTTGGTCAGGATCAATTCCCATTCAGAAAGACATCCTTCAGTATCAGCTATATCTTCATAGTTCTGATTCTCTTCAACCTCCTGTTCTCCTTCCAAGACTGCTATCTTCCTTTTTGGTAATGGGAAGTCTTGTCTCATGTGCCCAGTCTTGTTACAATTCCAACAAGTTGCCGGGATCCTTTCTTTGTCCCTATTCTCATTAGGTTTCTTATTATCAGAGGCATTTATCAGAGGAGGTTGTTCTCTTGTTTTGTTTATTTTATAGTTCTCTTTGTGTATGAAAGGGGAATTCTTGCCCAACCCATTCATGTCTATTACTTCTTCTAGCACATTGATTAGAGTGGGCAAGTCCGCATCCATACTCATCATACATCTTACACTATGGTTAAGATTGCCAGGACACAGGTTGAGGATTCTTTCATATACTTCCTCTTTATCAGAATCTGGATAGAAGCAATCTAACCTTTCTTCTGTTCCAAGCAACATTTGTGAGGTTTATCCTTGGAGGGTTCAAATGAGGAATTTTAGAAATGTTTCATCATTTTCCTTTTCCATATTCTAGAACCAAATTGTTCTTTGATCAGAAGTTTCCAAGAATTCCATGATAAGGATCCTACTTCTTCTCTCTTACTGATAAACCAGTCCAATTCTACTCCTCCTACTAGCCTGGGTAGCCTGACTACAGCTTTAGCTTCTGGTAGGTCATAAGAGTTAATGGTGTAGTCAATAAATTTAATAAAATTTATATGATTGTATTCTCCTTCACCGGAGAACTTGGGCCATTCAGAAATAGGGGGTAACAGTTTAATTGCTTGCTCCATCTCAGGAGTGGGACTAGGCCTAAAGGTATCACTCCTATGCATTACTAATAGGGGCGGTGCTTAAGGAGTAGTGGTTTGTCTGGGAGGCTTTGGCTCCTCTGTAGTACTCCCCAAGGGTTTGGTCAGACAGACTTTCAAGTCTCTAAGATCATTTTTGATCAGATTAAGTTGAAGGTCTACTTTGTTCTTAAGCACATCCAATTTTTCCCTAAGGGATAGAATAGAGCTGTTAGTGGTGGTTGCCGATTCTTTTTTTAAGGGGTGGAAAGACATAATAAAATCTTGTTGGATTCCTGATAACATATTCTCAATTTTTTGAGTCTGTTTGATCTTACCTTGATTAATTGTCTCCAATAACTGTTCTGTGTGTTCTTTAATTTCTTCCATTCCTACCGTCTTTGTTTGGTTATTAATCAATTTGGCTACCACTGAGGTTAATTTATCCATTTGGGTATAAACACCGTCCAAAATTTCACAAACAATTTTGAAATTATGACGCATATAATAAGAAAAGGAAGTAATTACATCAGAGGTTTGTTTGGGCTCAGAATTATAGGTTAATTGTTGTAAACCTTTTTCCACTTTTGAGCTAGGGATATTATCTGATCCCAGTTTTTCTTTCCCTTTGGCTTGGAATGGGAAGAGGATCTCTTCTTTCCTGATCCTTTGCCTTTCAGTTAGGCTAATTGATCCCAAGGATTCCACTTTTCTACGTAGGATTCTACCTCTTTCCTTGGAATCATTTTCTGAAGAGCTATTTGGGTGGCTTTTGCCTGGGAGATTATCTTTTTCATAGATACCATGTCCTCCTTGGCTTGGGCTTCTTTGAATTATTCCCAATATTTCACATTCTCTTTGACTAAGTCTTTGATCCTGGCTTCCTTGGCCAGATTCTGCTGGGGTGGCTGCAGGGAATCTTTTTGTAAAGGAGGGTGGCTTGATTCTACTACCTTCTCCTGCTCTAGGTTTGGAGAGGGCAGAAGTGATTGGTGCTGCTCCTTGTCCATCAACATTTGATTCACGGGCTCTAGTCCCTTCATGGTTGTCCTTATTGGCGGTGTCATGGTTACTGAGAGCTGTTGGCAAAGATCCATAGGAGGGAATTCTTCCTGAGGCTCTTGTGTTACGTCTATTCATTTTCAGAATAATATGTTTGTAAGTGTTTTACGGAAAGAATCTGTAAAAATAAGTTTTATTCAAAACTCACTGCAATTGATGTTTGAAGGTACCACAACCTTATTGGGGTTAAATTGATCCTTAGTAGTTAATTGTATGGGATCTTGGTGTGTTCCAATGAGGTCTTAACCTGCCCAATCAATGTTTTCAGGGCTTCCAGAGATGTCTGGGAATTCCTGATCCAATAGATAAACTTCAGTGGCGGTGGTTTTTGGTACAGGAGGGTTCACTGATAAAAAGTGTATTTTATTGGTTAATAAAATATATCAATATCATTTTCTTCAAAAATAATATGGTAATGCAAGTTGAATACTTGCTTTTATATTTCAAAAAGTAATTTATACGGTATTTTTTCCAAGATTTATGTTTCCTTAATAGAGCCTGAAAGTTGATACGCCTTTCAAGATCTTCTTGTTCAAGGAGTTTATCTAAGTGTTTACATGCAGAAGAGATATTAAGTTGCTCAGCTTGAGTTAAAGCTTTCCAAAAAGTGGGTTTATAATTATAATATATTCTTCTTTCATTATCTTGAAAAGATTTAAATAATAGATTATTAATTCTGCATTTGTTTTTAAATCCACTGAAAAAGAATTTAATGATAAATCACAGTTATAAATTCAGATAAATTTGTCTTTGATTGTATTTTTTCATGAAATGTCTGGTCCAAGGTATTAAATATAATAAAATGGAATATTTCCCGGCCAGACCCCCAATTTTCAGCCTCCTGGATGCCAAGACCCTTGCTATCCTTTAGCTACCAGAGGTGATAGAGTAAATAATAAATATATTATTTAATGAATTCAGCAAAAAATCGGTAAAATATTTGGATTAAGCTTATTGCAAGGTTAAGTGGTTTGGTGATTGTTTATTGTTTTAAATCAATATGAATCAATTGATTATTAAATATTTCTATAGAGGGGCCACAATTATATTGGGATCTTTAACACCTCTCTTCAGGGATTTCAGTATGAAAACGAATATTCCTTGTTACTTTGGGCTCTTTAGTTTGAAGAATATTTTTCCCAAAGATAATATGTATATAAAATACACAATGGAGTGGTAGGGCCTTGTAGCCAACCTACCACGACAGAGAAAGGATAATAAGACTTACTGGTATATTATTAAATAATTTGGGTATCTGTTTGAGACGTGTACTGATGGGTTAAACCTGTATACTGGGGTTATAAGGTTGTTCAGAAGTTTGAATTGATAAAAAGAGGTTGAGGACAGATATTTACTGATCAGAAATTGCCATAAATCACTTACTTATCTCTTCTCAGTACTTTATTACCTTGGCAAGGTGTCTGGATATGTAGATAGCTGGGTCTCTGCCAATCAATATCATCAAAAGAGCTCTTTATTTATAGCTTTTGGAGTCCCAATATTGTCTTTCTGAGGACTGTAGGTGCTCAAAGGGACGGAAACTAAGGCTAGCAGGGTAACCAGGGGTAGCCCTTTATGTTTTCTTGTTGCTATAGAACGGGTTTCATCTAATTCCACAGAGTATGGGAATTATTCCACTTTATAATAGACATCAGGACATTTGAATAACACTAATCTGTCCTATTTATGTATTATTTAATTAATTATCCTTAATAAATGTTCCCAGTAATTTAATAATTATATCAATAGACATTTCTACGGACGTCATGATGTCAGGTAAGTTCTCATTATGTATTATATAACTGGAGTAAAAGTCATAATATTGATTTTACTCCTTATTTTCGAGTTCCAGTTGATTTACTAAGATAATTACTTAAAAATATAAGTCATGTTAATTCATGTAATATTTTTAAATCATTAGTTTCCATAGTATGTCACAAAAATATTGATGTCTAGCAATTATCATAAAAGTATATCAAAGTATTTTAATATATTTCTAGAAGTTGTCATTGTCTTATTTTCGACACTCTTGGTACTTTGAATTATACTAAATAAAAAATATGTATAAGGATTAATTAAGTATTTTCATATAATATTATTTATTTTTAGACTGTCTACTATCCACGGGAACATTTCTTACATATGTAGAATGTTCCCGTGTAGGTTGTAGCATGTTTACGCGGTACCTGAGCCTCTCAGGCCGCCTGTCACTCTGTCAACCCGTAGTCCCGTGGCTGCGTACTTGTCAGAGGCCTGGGGCTGCGTAAACAAACTTGACGGAGTGACAAGGCTTTATCTCAGCCGCGCGCGGGTGCATTGGCTGCCGCGGCTGCGTGCGGGAATTGTGACAAAACACATTTCCGCCCGTAACTCCTAAAATATACACAACACCTCAATTCTGACTGAATTTTAGGTGTGAAACCTATATGTGACAATGTGTGTGAAATATTTAATTGGCCAAAAAGATCAATAATGGAGCCGTAGTATTTTGGTCTTTCTTTCCTTAATTATTTAAAGATATAAGGAGTTGGATTTCAAGGGTGGGGTCAGTGAGTGACCCTACCTAATTTTGGGTGGAGAACCCATTGCTGTAATAATATTTATGGTTTTCCCACTCATTCCTACGTTAAATGTATTTTTATTATGTTTATTTTATTTTTGTTACTTTTGCAGCTTGCTCTGCAATAGTAGCAAGCTGACATTGTGAGACACATTCATATAAAATGGATAAAAATACCTCTACCAGTTGCATGGGTGTTGCCCCTGTTTTGGTACTTAGCACCAAAACATGTACCATTCTGTTGAAAATTTTTGAAAAAAATAAAAAAAAATATATAAATAATTTTTTTCAGTATTTTTTTCATTTTGTAATCATTTTTAACTTACTTATAGTTAGATTTAATGGTACCAAAACTTGGTTGGGGTTGATAAAAGCCTTGAGGGTTAATCAATTGGGTCTGAGTGGGTTGCAATCAGATCCTGGGATAAATTCAAGGTCAAATCCAAGGAAGTCCACTAAAGTTGATAAAACAATCAAAAATATAAGTTTCATATTTTTTTTTATTTTTTTTGTAATTTTATACTATTTTTAAATAAAATGATTTTAATTCTCACTCTTTTGATTTTTATTTTTATTTTTAAATTCCTTGTTATTTTTTTTATAGATAGAAAACTTTCTTTTATAAATTTTCCACTCCTTGTTTTGCCTTAACAAAGAGTTTAAATTGATGTCTCTTTCAAGCTCAATTTCTTTTTTTTCCATAACTGGTTGTTTACAATGAAGCAACTTCTCCTTTTTTTTCTCAGGATTTATGATAACAGGCACGTAGGTACAGAGTTTTCCTTGTTTTTTCTGTTTAAGAAGATTCAAATAATAATTGATCAATTCCTCATTGGTCTTAGGATCCACTGGAAGAATAACAGAATCAAAAAATAGTTTATAAGTAGGTTTACTTCTTTTTTAAAAAATAAATTGCCTGTTCCAAGGAATAAATAATTAAAAATTAATTATTGAGTGTTATTTCCTGGAAAGAAACCCCTTTGTCAGCTCTCTGATACCAGAAACCTTGAAGTCCTTTAGCTACAGAGAGTGATAAAAGTGCTTGAATAATATTAATAATATTCAAAAGATAAATACTTGAAGAGCTCAAATAATAAATATTTTCAAGAGCTGGTGCAATTTTTAATTGGTTTTATTCAAAAGGGTTTTTGAATTTTTCATAAAAAGAGGGGCCACATTATTGTACTACTGGGGATCTTAAAAGACAGACAACTTCTCTTCAAGGGGACTCCTTAGGAAGCTTAAGAACCTTGGAATGAATAATGGGTTCCTCATAAGGACTTATCCACTGATATGGCAGGGGAAAAAAGCAAAATGGCCCAGGCAGGAAGTAAAAAACTCACTTTCAGTCAATAATCCACAGAAAAGCCTGCAAAGATTCATTTAAAGGGTTTCAGGGCAGATGGGGTTGATTGAAAGACTAAACTTCAATGAATCAGGTTGGTTAGTTTTGGGGAGCAATAATAACACTGCAGATTTTTTCATAAATCAATTTCTTATCTCCTTATAAGCACTTGAATCACAGTGAGATGGGTTATTATTGATAATAAGAAATTCCTGGTAAAGCAAATGGGGAATAATGGATCCAAAGAGGTCTTTATAAATACCTTTTGGGGTGATAATGAGCTTCTCAGGGCACATAGAGAGGGTTCTTCTCAATTTCTGAGACTGGAAATCCATTCAGGGAAGTTTCAGCACGTCTTCTTGGTTCTTTCAATCATTATTCCTCAGATCCTCTGGATTTCCTCTGGATTTCTGTACTATTTTAGCCACAGTATCTGTTAATGTGTAATTATGATCATCCATCACTTATCCTTCATTAGTGATATTAATATTCCTTTAAAGAAGACAGATGTGGATAATTATTGATTTTCAATCATCTGCAGATAACCTAGCTAATTTTCAATAATTTTTAAGGCTGCTTCCTGTACTGTTTTGTGGTCTCCAAAGATTAGGATCTTCTTGCTTTGTGTTGACCTTCAATATTGGATTTATTATTTAAAATAATTTAAAATTAATTATATGATATTTTTATTTTTTTAAGGTTTTCAGATCATTTTTAATGCATATGTCACATTATTAAATATGCAAGGTAAACCCTACTAGGTTGTAGCTCCTGCAAGCAGTACCTGTTGTGAGATTTTTCAGAACTGATCCTGACGCAGGAATCAGTCCATTCAGATGCGCCTGGGGTAGGATCCACTGGGTGCGTGTCAAGATTGGCTGCGCGTGTGACCTCTTTACGCGGGAATGTGATTCTACAGGTAATTAGGGGCTGTGTAGGGATGTGGGACTGCGCAGGGGAATTGTTACATAACACATTTCCGTGTATAAATCCTAAACTACACACAATACCTTGATTCTGACTGAATTTCAGGTTTGGAACCTATATGTGACAACATGTGTGACTTATGAAATTTGCCAAAAGGTGCCTTATTGGTGCTGTGACCTTTTTTTCAATTCCTATTTAATTATTTAAAATAGGGTAACCTTTAAAATATGAATCAGTAATATTTCAAGGGTGGGGTCAGTAAGTGACCCTAATTCATTTTGGGTGGGGAACTCTTTTCTGCAATAATATTCATGAATCTCCCACTCCTTCTTAATATTTTTATTTATTTGTTTTTATTTTGTATTTTTTGTTACTTTGACAGGTTTCTCTGTACATAGTAGGAAGCTGAAAAGTGAAATTAGATAAAAAATGAAAAAAGGCAGTTCTATAATCAAGTAAAACCACCATGAGCTTTTAATAAGATTCTATTGGATTTCTTGAGAACTAAAACAAGCTGAGGCTATGAGAATAAACAAGACAAATCAAAGGAGAACTTTAGAGAGAAGAGAAGAAATGGAAAGATGAGTAGAGAAGAAATGGAAAGATAAAAAAAGTAGAGCCCTACAGCGTAGATTCATCAGGATAGACAAAAAGACAGTTTCAAGTAGTAAGAGTTTAAGAACATGAGGACAGGTTGACAAGACAAGAGTGATGTTAGAACGTGAGGACAGGTTGACGAGACAAGAGTGATGTTATTTGGGCAAATACAGAAATAGCCGCTAGATGTGATGAATGGTCAGACCGGGTTTGATAGCTTTATTGGAGAATTGGGCATCTTACCAGTCAGAGATTTGAGAGGCGACTGGATTGGTTTGGTACGTGGTTGATAGTTGAGCGGATGGAATCAAAAGAAATGAAAGAAGAAGAGAAAATGAAATAAGAAAGAAAAATAAAATAGAAAAGGTAGACTGTAGACAAGTAAGACGGTTGAGGACAGATATGATTAGAAATATATGGAGCTAGAGATTCATTGGAGAAGATAGACACCGTGTCATGAGAGTCATGAATAGAGCTATGTTGTTGGAGTCCCCGTTGTGGACTCAGAGAGCAACCGCGCACTGAGGCGCAGAGGGTGGTGAACGGGGAAGGGATACTCAACAGCTTTAAATACTGCTTTCATTTGTTCAGGCATGCTTTCAATGAGATGGATGAGTTTCTTCTTTGGAAAATCATCCCAGGCACTCTTGAGGGCCTTCTCTGTCTCATCCAGGGACTTTGGTTGGTATAATTTCTGTATATTTACCTTCATGGTATGCACAAAATTCTTGATGGGGCTATTGTCTGGTGATTAAGCTGGCTTTTCTAGTTTTTTTGAGACCTTTCTACTGTTGCCACTTCTCTAATCTTGGCCTTGTGAACCGCAGAACATTCCTCAATCAGGATGAGATCTTGATGGTCAATAGTTCAAAGCCATGGCGCTAAAGCCCCATTGCAAACAATTTCAATGAAATCTTTGGCCAAAATTCTTTTTGGAGGAATGAAAAGCATTGGAGAGGTGCTTTAACCAATGAAAGCACCCCATATCATTATTGTTGTTTGAAAAATCTTGAATGTGGGTGAAAGGCATGTTTATTTATACTTCTCATGGGGAAGTCTCCATAAATTGACTTGCTGGGTATTCTTATCAACTTCATAGGATGATTAATTGGTCCAGACAACCTTCATCCAATTTTCAATTGTCCAATGGAGAGTTTCCCAAGAAAAAGCCAATTCCCAAGTCTTGTGGGAGGCATTCAATAATGGTTTTCTTGCAGCAACTTGGCATTAATAGCCCATTTGATGGGCATATTGGCGGATCATCCTGTTTGAGAGTTTGGCAAAAATCAAATTGGCCGGTGTCAGCTTAGTGATACCAGGAAGTTTTCTGTCCTTTAGCTACAGCAAGTGATATTTGTTTTGGAACAATAATATTTCCAAGAAAATTACATAAAATGCTCAAATAGTTGATTTAGAGGTAAGTGCAAATTTTGAGTGGTTTGGTTTGTTTAAATTGATTTAAATATATTTTTCAAGAGGGGCCACACTTTATGCAAACAGGGGATCTTTATTGGATAACAACCTCTCTTAAAGGGGCTCTTTTGAACCGTATAAACAACTTGGGACAATGAGGTCCTAAGTGATTGCTCAAAAGGGGTTACTCAAGGGTATTGGGTGGACTGGCTGACTCGCAGCACTCATTCCTGGAGGCAAGGAGGAATTAACTTACTTGTTTAAGAGGAAATTCCAAGAAACTTGCAGAAATTCATGGTTGAAAGGGTCTCAGGACAATTTTTGGGGATATTTCTGATATTTTTCAATGTAATTAACAATGGGTTTAGAATTAATATTATACTATCAGACTGGGGAAATAAATCACTTGTTTATCTTGAATAAAAACTTGATCATGGATGGCAAGGGTTCTGGATTGATTAATTAAAAATTAGTGGGTTTTAAACAATCTAAAAGGGTTGGTTTATATACTTTTCTGGGGTAATAAGATCTTCTCAAGGCATGTAGAGAGGGTTGTGCTTGTGTACTGAGGCTGGCAGGATAGCCAGGGCTAGTTTGGCACGTTTTTTGGTGCTTTCAACTGGCTAGCCTTGCCTGTTTCATATTTCTATGTGTAATAATTTTCAGAAGGTATTTAAATATTAATTTTTTATTTTTATTGTTCAGACATAATTCCTTGTTTTTTATTACTTTTGTTGAGTAGCATGGGGAAAAGTGGGTATTTGTAGATTCTACACCATCTTCTGCACATGTTGGTAATTTTTTCATAATTTTTTGGTAGACTTCTTGGTGTGTTTTGTTGTTCATAAAGGTTTGGCAATCCTATTTAGGTGACAACCTTTATTATTGTTTCTCACAATTTCTTTTCTTTATTGTTTTGACTTTTTTTTTAATTCAATTTTCTTAGGTTTCAAAAATCTCCCCATCCATCAGTCAACTTTTTAAATATGCATGATATATGCATGCCAGTTGTAGCATGTTCCTGCAGTACCTGGCTGTTGGAATCAGCATAACTGATGTTGATGCGCGCAGGCCTGACAGCTGTGTGCGGGGATCCTTAATCAGTCATTTTTCATGCGGGTTTCTTGACATTTGCCTACATATTGAGTGTCAGGCGTGTGTACCCTTGCTTTATGAATTCGGGGCTGCGTGCGGGAATTGTGACATAACCCAAATCAGCCTGTAACTCCTAAAATATACACAACACCTCAATTCTGACTGAATTTTAGGTGTGTGAACCTATACATGGAATTATGTGTGAAATATTAGAATGTTCAAAAGGTGCCATAGTGGTGTCATGGTTTATTGGTCTTTTTCTTCTGAAATTATTTAAAAATATAAGGAGTTGGAATTCAAGGGTAGGGTCAGTGAGTGACCCTACCTATTTTTTGGTGGGGAATCATTTCCTACTCCTTCTAATTCCATGATTTATTTTCTGTTTTTGATCTGCTTTGACAGGTTTCTCTTGTCAAATAGCAAGCTGACATTCCCCCACTCCAAGATATGTCTATATCTGAAAAAAGAATTCTGGGGTTCAGTTTCTTTTTTTAGCCATGTAATTCCTCAAATGGATAGGTCCATCAGTGATGTTGTTTTCAGTTAACCATTCATCTTTTTCAGAAGATTCTTCTTTGTATCTGACTAGGTAGAGTCTGAAATCTTTTCTATTTATCCTTTCCTTCTTGTCTTTGAGAATATTGCCAATTTTTCCTATGTCTTTCTCATTTTCTTCTAAAACAGGTATTTCTGGTGACAGATTTTTTTCTCCTTCCCTGGGACGGTAGTGTTTCAAAAGACTGACTGGAAAAACTGGGTGTTTTCTGGAAAGTTCATCACCAAGAATCACTTCTACTGCATTATTCCCATGGATTTTCTTGATAGTAAATGGTCCAACAAATACAGATCTGAGTTTCCTGTTCCCAGCTAACTTATTAAAGTTGGTAGGAGAGACTAAGACTTGGTAGCAATCTTGAAATCAGGTTCCTTGTGGCTTTTATCCTTTGTTTTCTGGTTATATTCAACTGCTTTTTGAACAAATTTGTCAGCATTTTTGTTGGCTATATCTATTATTTTTTTAAATTCAATTGATGTGGCGTGAATATTGGTTAAATGCTGGTTCAGGTTATCCTTGGGTAGTTTAGGATTCCATCCTCTTTGTAGTACATAGGGTGCTTCTTTAGTTGTAGAATGCTTGCTGCTGTTTTAGGCCATTTCTAGGGCAGGTAAAAGGCTAACCTAATAATGGCAATACCAATCAGTACTCTTGTATTCTAGACCAAAGCAGCAGAACCTCCTGAGCATGTCTTATAAGGTCCGAATCATTCTTTCAGCTAGTCCATCTGTCTGGGCGTGATAAGCTGTAGAGAAGGCTAAGGTAGTGCCTAACATGTCATGGAGATTCCTACATAATTCAGAAGTGAACTTGGGATCCCTATCACTGATGATGATCTTTTGGACTCCTACATCAGCTATGAGTCTATTTGAAAAAAGGTATGCTACTTACATAGCAGTGTCCTCCTTATGGTTGGGCAGGAACTCAGCTTTGTTGGAAAACCTGTCCACTATGACCAGGAGTGAGTTGTTGGACTAGGCTCCTCCTGGGGTTATTTCAGTTACAAATTCCATGTTGATGATTTCCCATCTTTTCTTAGGTTCAGTAGTTTTCTGTAGTAGACCAAACCTTTTTCCAGTGGTCCTATTGGACTTCTGAAAAGTTTCACAACTGGTGACATACTTGAATGTGGAATATTTCCAATTGCTCCACCAAGAAGTTTTTTTGACTTTGTCTAGGGTTCTATCAGTTAATAATTGACCAGCTGAACAGTTATTGTGGCACTCAGCTAGGATATGTTTGATATGGTCTTCTATGGTTAAGACTAAAACACTGGAGTGTTGGTGTCTTTAGTATAATAGACCATCCAATACGTTGAACCATCCTGCTTTGTAAGATTTCAGGAGAGTTTTAGATAGACTGGGGATCAGTTCAGATGGTGGAGAGGTGCTTCCCATAATGGTGATTAGGGTCTTCATACTAGGGCAGTAAGCTTCCTTGATGTAGTTTAACAGTGATTCATCCAGTTCACAGATGTGGATTCCTAGAATGGGTGCCTCAATATTCATCATGCTAATTTTAAGTATAGGAAATGTATCATTATCTTCTGGATAATAAGCAGGGTTACTTGGATCATTGGGTAGAGCATTATTACTCAAACTGTCAGCATTCTGGTTTTTGGCACCAGCTGGATGTACTATGATCATCTGACCTCTGTACTGTTGAATGGCTGTCTGCCACCTTAACATATGTCTACTAGGGGTTTTCATGTTCATTAAAGTCCTGAAAGTATTGTAGTCAGTAATTAATGTGAGCTTGGTACCTTGTAAGTAGTGATGGAGTTTTTCCAGAGCCCCAACTAAGGCAAGGAATTCCATTTCGCTAGCACCATACATTTTCTCAGTATCTTTTACTTGTCTGGATAGGAAGAGTATAGGTTTTTCCACTGGTTTATCATGTTCTATGACTTTGTGGTGTAAATCAGCTCCCAGCCCTTCCCTGCTAGCATCTATATAGAGTTTGAAAGGTTTAGGATATTCAGGTTGAATCAATACTGGAGCTGAGGTCATAGCCTGCTTGAGTTCTTTATAGTTCTTGACCCTTTCATGAGTCGTTTCAAACACAGTGGTGTTGTTGCAGATCTCATACAAAAATTTGGTGAGAAGGGCAAACTTAGGTAGATAGTTCCTGTAGTAGCTGCAAAAGCTGATAAAGGGCAGGAGTTCAGTTTTTTTCTGAGGCATTGGCCTATTCATCACAGCTGCTATTTTGCTCTGGTCAGCATTTAAGGTTAGTCCTGAAACAATATTTCCTAAGGCTTTCAGTTCTCTATAACCAAATTTAGATTCCTTCATTGATACTTTTAATCCCACAGCAGGGATGATTTTAAGGACTAGCCTTACTTTGTCAATGTGGGCATTCCAATCATCAGAATAAATTATAACATCATCAATGTATACCATCATCCATCTTTGCCTGATGAATGATCCTGAAAATGTATCCATAATCCTTTGGAAGGGAAAACAAGCATTTTTGATACCAAAAGGCATCCTAAGGTACTCATAAATGCCCAAGTGGCATATAATTCTCATAAATTTACGGCTATCAGGACTCATAGGTATCTGGTGAAACACTTTCAGCATATCCATAGTAGTGATGAACTTAGCCTTAGAGAGGTTATGTAGAGCATGTTCAATCCATGGAATAGGGTAATAATAAGCTTGGGTATAGTTGTTCAACATCCCGAAGTCTCCAACCATCCTAGACTTATCATTGTGCCAAGGTATAATTAATGGAGTGGTAATGTTTACTTTTTCATTGTGTCCTACCTTCCTGAAGACTTGTAAGTCAATCAATTCTTGAATATGTTTTTCAAGAGATGTCCTAGATTTTGGAATAGAAGTGTAAGCAGGTCTCCTGAGGTTGGGAGATTAAGGAGGTTTAATGGTTAAAGTTGGGATCATGTCATGTCCTTTGATGTTACCAATTGGGTGATCATTGCTGCAGAAGGCATTCTGATTTTCAAAGAAGACTTGGAGAATGTCCTGTTTTTGGTGTTTACTTATCAGGGGGTTCAGGTCTGCTTTAGAGAAGTACTCCTGGTTGAATCTGTCCAGGTTTTTTTCATAAGTTTAATAAGAAGTTTGAGCATTGACATGGCATATTTGGAACTTCTTGTTTGAGTCTCCTCCCATTGTGAAGTACCTTCCCTTACTTTGGAATCATCAATACCATATAAGCAAATAGAATCATTCTCTAGAATGAAATAACCACACACTCCATTCTGGAGCACTACAAATTCAATGTTCAGTTTGAGTTATCCTTTTGATTGTGGGAGGATAATATCAGAGGAACAAACTCTAATGGCATTAAAGGAAGAGTTACAACTGCTGAAATTAGCCTGAGGTACTAGCAATAAGTTTGCCTTCTAATTTGGGTCTTGTTGTTCAAAATAAGTTAAACTAACACAGGACCAAAAGGCTCCACTTTCTAAAGGTAACTTAACTGGAGATCCTTGAATTAATCCAGTAGCATAGCAGGTTTTAGCAGAAGTATAAATCTTACCGGCAGAAGTTTTGAGAGTCAGAGTTTTGGCTTCAGATACATGGTGAATTTTCATGATGGGATTCCATTGTTGAGGTATGTTGGAATCTTTATTAACAGAATTAATGTCTTAGGAAGATGCTATACTTACCTCAATTACATTGATAGGGTTAGTGATCATTAATTCACACTCAGATACAGATGCATCAGTGTCATCAAGTTGGGGTTCAGGGTCATTTTAATTCTCCTCCCCTTCAATGAGATTGATCTTTTTCCTGGGCTGGGGGCAGTCAGGTCTCACATGCCCAGTTTAGTTGCAATTCCAGCATACCTTTTCCTTAGCATCAGAAGTCTTCTTTACTTCTAGTTGGGGAGTGGTAGAGTCTTTGGTTTTGGGATTGTATTCTTCTTGAGTCTTGGGAGTGGGTTCCTTGCTTCTATTGATAATTTTTTGAAGACCATTCATATCAATAGTTTCTTCTAGAAAACAAATGAGGGTTGAGGGGTAAGCATTGATGGCCTGCTACTGTCCACAGAGCAACCTTTCATAGCAACACAAAACTATACAAATAAGAATATCTAAATTAACAAAAGAAGTAGTGAGAAATCCAGAAATATTATGAAAGAAATGGATTCCTCACCCAAAATTAGGTAGTCTCACTCACTGACCCCACCCTTGAAATCCAAGTCCTTACATTTTTAAAATAATTAAAAAGAAAATTACTAAAAATTACAACATCAGTATGGCACCTTTCTGCCATTCTAACATTTCACATGTGTTGTCACGCATAGGGTTTACACCTAAAATTCACTCAGAATTGATTTGTTGTGTATATTTTAGGAGTTACACGCGGAAATGTGTTATGTAACGATTCCCGCGCGCAGCCCCACATCATTACATACCCCTACATACTCATAGTAGCAGTTTCCCGCGTACTAGAGACCCGCGCGAAGCTAATTCTTCCACGCACGCAGCAGATCCCACCCTGCGCACATCTGAACTGATTGATCCCCTCATCTGGATCCGTTGTGACTAATCTGACAAACAGGTACTACTCAAAAAAGCTGAAACCTTGTCAGCTCTCTGATACCAGGAACCTTGCAGTCCTTTAGCTACAGAGAGTGATAAAAATGCTGGAATGTTAATAATAATTATTATTCCAATAATAAACACTTAGAAGCTCAAATAAATGATATAATAAGAGCAGTTGCAAGGTTTGATTGTTTTGGTAATAAATTTTTTTCAATATAATATAAAAGAGGGGCCACAGTATTATACTACTGGGGATCTTTACAGACTAGAAACCTCTCTTCAAGGGGCCTCCTTAGGCAGTTTAAGAACCTAGGAATAAAGATGGGTGCCTTAGAAAGGAATTATGCCACTAATGGCCAGGCGTAACAGCACAAATGGCCAAGAAAGGAAGGTTAACACCCACTCTGAGCGCTTTATCACGAGAATCCTGGAATAATTGGAAGGGTTTCAGAGCAGATGGGGTAGATTGCTGGACTAAACTTCAAGGGTTGATTGGTTAATAAGGACAAATAATACTACTAAAGACTAAGTCATAAATCACTTGCTTATCTTCATATAAGAACTTGATCAACAATCACACAGTTTCAGATTGATAATAAATAATTCCTGGTAACTGATGATGGAATAATGGATCCAAAGAGGTCTGTATACATACCTTTTTGGGTGATTTTGAGCTTCTCAGGGCACCTAGAGAGGGTTCTGCTCGTGGGCTGAGGCTGGCAAGCCATTCAGGGAATGATTGGCACATACACTTGGTGCTGTCAATCAGCTGTCCTTAGATCTTCTGGATTTCTGTACTATTTTAGCCACAGGATATGTTAATCTGTTATGGCTTAAATTTGATCATCCTGTACTCATCCTTCATTTGGACTATTGATAATGCTTTGAAGTGGGCAGATGTGGATGTTTACTGATTTTCCATCATCTGCTTATCATGTAGATAATTTTTAATAATTTTTATGAACACTCCTTGTAGTGTTTCTTGGTCTTCAAAGATCACAGTCAGTGATTTACGTGATAATCCTTGATCTTTGATTTATCATTAAAAAAGGTTCCAAACTTAATTTTTATTAATTTTATTTAAGTTTTGATCTTTTTAGACTATTACTAATGCATCTGTCAACTTGTTACATATGCTAGGCTACTCTAACTAGGTTGTAGCTCTTCTGAGCGGTACCTGGTTGTCAGATTAGTCATGAGGGATCCAGACGCGGGGATCAGTTAGTACAGATGCGCGCGGGGTAGGATCCGCTGCGCGTGTGGCAGAATCAGCTGCGCGGGGGTCTCTAGTACAGGGAAATCTGTTAATACGAGAACGTAGGGATATGTAATGATGCGGGGCTGCTCGCGGGAATTGTGACATAACACATTTCCGTGTGTAACTCCTAAAATATACACAACACCTCAATTCTGAGTGAATTTTAGGTGTAAGCCCTAAATGTGACAACACGTGTGAAATATTAGAATGGCCAAAAAGTTCCATACTAGTGTTGTAATTTTTAGTACTTTTCTTCTGAATTATTTTAAAAATGTAAGGACTTGGAATTCAGGGGTGGGGTCTTTGAGTGAACCTACCTAATTTTGGGTGGGAAATCCATTTTTGTATTAATATTTATGTATTTCTCACTCCTTATTCTTTTAATTGAGATATTCTTATTTTTCATGGTTTTGTGTTGCTATTGACAGGTTGCTCTATACATAGTAGCAAGCTGACATTCCCCCACTCGAAGATATGTCTATATCTTAAAAAAGAATTTGGGTTAATGCCTCCTGCCGGCTCTGAAGTTCCTAAGGTGTATAGCTCCATCAGGGATATTATGTTCAGGCAACCATTCATCTTTATCAGCTTATTCTACCTTGTATCTAACTAGGTAGAGTCTGGCGTCTTTTCCATTGATCCTATCTTTTTTATCTTTAAGGATTTTACTAATTGTTCCTTTTTCTTTTTCAGGTTCTTCTGTAACATGTATTGCAAGTGAAGGAGTATTTTCCCCATTCCTTGGCTGGTAGTGTTTGATGAGACATACTGGGAAGACTGGATTTTTTATAGACAGCTCATAAACAAGTATTAATTCAACAGCATTTTTACCATGAAGTTTATTCATGGTGAAAGATCCAACAAAAGCTGGTCTAAGCTTTCTATTTCCAGCTATGTTGGTAACGTTGGTGGTAGAGGTCAAGACTTGATCACCAATCTTGAAATCAGGTTCCTTATGGGTTTTATCCCACCTTTGCTGGTTATGTTCCACAGCATCCTGGACACACTTAACACTATGTTTGTTGGCTACATCTATCATATTTTTGAAATCAAGTGATGTAGGGTGAATATTTGTTAGTTGGTGGTTAAGGTATCCTTGGGTAATCTAGGAATCCATCCTCTTTCCAGTAAATAAGGTGCTTCCTAAGTAGTAGAGTGCTTGCTACTGTTGTAGGCCATCTCCAGTGCAGGTAAAAGGCTGACCCAATTGTGGCAATAACTGTCAGAATTCTTGTATTCTAGTCCAAAGCCACAGAATCTCCTGAGCATGTCTTCCAGGGTCTGAATCATTCCTTCAGCTAAGCCATCCGTCTGAGGATGATAAGTTTTAGAGAAAGATAAGGTGGTTCCAAGCATATCATGAAGATTTCTCCAGAACTCAGAGGTGAATTTAGGATCTCTGTCACTTATAATAATCTTGGGCACCCCAACATCAGCAATGAGTCTGTTCCAAAATAATAGGGCAAATTCCATAGCAGTGTCTTCCTTGTGATTTGGTCAAAATTTTTACTTTGACCAATGAATATTGAATTTAAACAGCAAGACTGAAACAGAGTAGTTTATGAATGAGAATCAACAACCAAATAAAATAAAGGAAAACTTCAGACCATTGGAGGAGAATACCAACACTATGGTGAGGATAATTTAGCAGAATTCTCTATGGCACTGAGAGAAGCCTAGGAGAGAACATGTGAGAGCGGAACAAAGAGTGAAAATAAAGATCTTAGGGTTGGTTCATATTCAGACAATCTTGGATGAAAATTCATCTCACCAGTTAGAGAGGAGAGAGTTGATGAGTCAATTATTGATCCAATTGAGTGAGATCTTTGACAGTGTTGAGTCACATATTGTGTTTGAATGTTTTGTTCTGAGAGTTAGGGATTGAGAACAAGACTTTGAACTTTTAAAAGAAAAATTAAAATAAATAAAAAAATGATGAAAATTTTAAAAAGGAAATTGAGAACAAATGAAAAAAAAATGAGCATCCTCCAAGGATGTGACCACCAGAACAACCGTGACCTCCATTTGGAGAATTCACAAAGGTGCGGGTGTGAGCAGGAAGTTTGAATGATGAGATCTGTCACACATTTCACCGTGTCTTATATTCTATACAGAAACTTTGCTTTCTTGGAGAACCTATCCACAATGAATAAGACTGAGTTGTAGGAATAGGCAACTCCTGGTGGTAGTCCAGTTACACAGTCCATGTTGATGATCTCCCATCTTTTCTTGGGTTCAGCAATCTTTTGCAGTAAACCCAACCGTTTCCCAGTAGTCCTGTTGGGCTTCTGACAAGTTTCACAACTGGTAACATACTGTATAGTGGAGTCTCTCCAATTAATCCACCAAGCAGTTTGTTTAACCTTATCTAAGGTTCTATCAGCAGATAAATGACCAGATAAGCAGTTGTCATGGCACTCAGCCAGAACATGTTTGATATGGTCATCCTTAGTTAAGACTATAACACTGGAATGTTGATCCTATAGTATACTAGATCATCCCACATGGTGAGCCTTCTAGCTTTGTATGGTTTCAAAAGAGGTTCAGGTAGGCTATTGATCAATTCAGATGGTGAAGAAGTACTTTCCATAATGGTGATCAGAGTTTTAATGCCAGAACTGTAAGATTCTTTAACTGAGTTGAACAATGATTCATTCAATTCACACATGTGGATTCCCATTATAGGAGTTTCAATGTTCAACCTGTGAATGTTAAGGATAGAGAAAATATCATTATCCTCTAAGCAGGGTTACTTGGGTCATTGGGTAAAGCATTCCTGCTCAAACTATCAGCATTCTGGTGTTTAGTCCCAGCTTGATGAACTATGGTCATCTGACCTCTGTACTGTTGTTGCCTATCTGCCATCTTAACATGTGCCTACTAGGGGTTTTCATGTTCATCAATGTCCTGACAGCATTGCAGTCAGTAATCACAGTGAAATCGGTGCCTTCTAAGTAATAATGGAGTTTCTCTATAGCCCATACTAAGGCAATACATTCAATTTGACTTGCACCGTACCTTTTCTCAGTTTCTGTAATTTTTCTGGATATGAAGAGTATAGGTTTTTCCACTGGTTTGTGATCCTCTATGACTTCTTGGTGTAAAGCAGCTCCTAGCCCTTCAATTATGGCATCTATGTAGAGTTTGAAAGTTTTAGAATAATCTGGCTGGATCAGTACTGGAGCTGAAGTCATTGCGATTTTGAGTTCCTCATAGTTCTTGACTCTTTCATGAGTCATTTCAAACACAGTGGTGTTGTTGCAGATGTCATAAAGACATTTGGTTAGAAGAGCAAACTTTGTTAAGTACTTCCTATAGTAGCTGCAGAAGCTGATAAAGGATAGGAGTTCAGTTTTATTCTGAGGCATAGGCCTATTCATTACTGCCGCTATCTTGTTTTGGTCAGCAGCTCAGGTTAGTCCAGAGACAATTTGTCCTACGGCCTTGAGTTTCCCATAGCCAAAGTTACACTTTTTCATTGATACTTTTAATCTCATGGCAGAGATGGTTTTGAGGGCTAGCCTTAATTTCTCCATGTGAGTATCCCAATGGTCAGAGTAAATGATAACATCATCAATGTATACCATCATCCATCCCTGTCTGATGAATAATCCTAAGACAATATCCATCATCCTTTGAAAATGAATAGGAGCATTTTTTATACCAAAACGCATCCTAAGATACTCATAAATCCCAAATGACGGATAATTCTCACAAATTTCTGGCTATCAGGGCTGATGGGTATTTGGTGAAAACCTTTCAGCATGTTCATGGTAGTGATGTACTTAGCTTTGGAATGGTTATGCAGAGCATGTTCAATCCTTGGAATTGGATAATAATCAGCTTGGGGTGTAGTTGTTCAGCCTTCTGAAATCTCCAACCATTCTTGACTTATCATTGTGCCAAGCTATAATTAATGGGGTAGTGACATCCACTTGTTCATTGTGTCCTACTGTCTTTAAGACTTGTAAGTCAACCAACTCTTGAATATTGGTTTCCAGAGCAGCGCTAGATTTTGGACTAGAAGGGTAAGGAGGTCTCCTGGGGTTAGGTGGGTAAGGAGGCTTAATGGTCAGGGTTAGGATCATGTCATGTCCTTTGATGTTACCAATGGGGTGATCCTTGGTACCGTAAGCATTCTGATTTTCAAAGCATACTTCTAGGATATCCCGTTTTTTTCTTCATTGAGCAGGGAATTCAAAGCAGCTTGAGATAAGTATTCCTGATTGAAGCTTTCTAAGTGTTTTTCATAAGTTGAATCAGAAGTTTGAGCATTGACATGCATATTTGGAATTTCTTATTCCAGTATCCACCTATATTGAAGTATCTACCCTTGCTTTGGAATAAATCTATACCTTATAAGCAAAGAGAATCATTTCCAAAGATAAATTAATCCCATACTCTGTTTTGGAGCACTACAAATTCAATGTACAGTTTGAGTGATCCTTTAAAGTGAGGGAGTATGATATCAGAGGACCAAAATCCAACAGCATTGAGACAAGAATTAAAACTGCTGAACTTAGCCTGAGGTACTGGTAGTAAGTTCAGTTTCCAGTTTGGGTCTTGTTTCTCCAGATATGTAACCAACACAACAGCAAAAGACTCCACTGTCTCAAAGTAACTTAACAGGGGAACCTTGGATTTAACCAATAGCATAGCATATTTTGCCTGAAGTGTGACTTTTACCGGCAGAAGGTTTTAGAGTCAAGGACTTAGCCTCAGAGATGTGGTGAATATTTATGTTGGGATTCCATTTTTGAGGTAAGTTAGAATCCTCATTGACGGAATTTATGTCCATACAAGACTCAATACTACCTTCAATAACATTGATGGGGTTAGTGATCATTAAATCACAATCAGAGAATGATCCATCAGTATCATCAAGGTGAGGCTCAGGATTGTCATACTCTTCTCCTTCAATAAGATTAATCCTTTTCCTAGGTAGAGGACAATCAGTTTTTACATTTCCTGTTTGTTTACAGTTCCAACATACTTTTTCCTTTGATTCTGGAGTCTTCTTGACTTCCAAGGTAGATGGATTAGTAGCAGGGGATTCTTTAGTTTTGGAAGTATATTCTTCCCTGTTCCTAGTATTTTGTTCCCTGGGAGGTCTATTGACCCTTTTATCAAGACCATTCATATCAATAGTCTTATCCAATACGCCTATTAAGGTGGAAAGATCTGAATCCATAGGCATTCTGCACCTTACACTGTGGTTGATTTGTCCGGGACATAAGTTGAGGAGTCTTTCATTGACTTCTTCTTTATCAGCATGAGGATAAAAACAGTCTAACCTCTTTTTCTGGTCTAAGCACCACTTGTTAGTTTTGTCCTTGGATGGATCAAACTGGGAGGTTTCAGAAGTGTTCATCATCTTTCTTTTCCAAATCCTGGTACAAAATTGTACTTTGATCAATTCTTTCCAAGAACTCCAGGATAAAGATTCAACTTCTTTTCTCTTATTGATAAACCAATCAAAAGCTAATCCTTTGAATATTCTGGGAAATCTTACCACACCTATTGCAACAGAAAGCTCATAAGAAGAAAGATTATAGTCAATAAATTTAATGATACTCTCATGGTTGTATTCTCCTTTTCCAGAGAATTTAGGGCATTCAGTAATGGGAGGAAGTAACTTCAAAGCCTGTTCCATTTCAGGAGTAGGACTGGTTCTGAAAGACTCATTCCTATGTATCCTGGCTCTGGGAGGAACACTAGGAGTACTGGTGAACCTGGCAGGTCTAGTCTATTCTAGATCAATGACTGGAGAGTTAGTAAAATTGACCTTAAGATCTCTGAGATCATTCTTAATCATACCTAACTCCAAATCAAGTTTATTGCTTAATAAGTCAATTTTATTAATCAGATGAGCTGAAAGAGTGCGACTATTTGTCTTAACTTCCTCCTTGAGCTGGCATATGGTTGCAAGAATATCTTCTTGAAGAATGGATTGGTTATCATCAATATGTTTCATCAGTTCCAACTTGCTAGCTTTTATACTATCCTTGATTTGTTGTATTTCCAACTCTTCAATTCTCATAATATGAGACTGGGTGTCAATCACTCTGAAAATACTTGAACTCAATTTTTCCAATTGTTGATAAACTTTGTCAAAGCATTGGATAATAATAGTAAAATTGTGAGACACATTTACAGAAAAGCTATTAAGAGCTTCTACATCTAATTGTGGTAAAACTTTTTCCACTTCTGTGCTAGGGATATTATACTGTCCCAATCCATTGGGTTCCTTAAATTCTGATGGGCTGAGGACCTCTTCTTTTTGGGGTATTTTCCCTTTAAGGAAGCTAACTGATCCCAAGGATTCCAGTTCCGCACGTAGCCTTCTACTTCTTTCTTTGGGATCAACTTTTGCAGAGAAATCTGAGATTTCTTTGCCAGAGAAATAGCTTTTCTCATACCTGGTTGATTCTCCTGGGTCTGAGCCAACTTGAATTGTTCCCAATAGCTCAGGTGCTCCTCCAATAACACTTTGACTCTTTCCTCCTTGGTTGAGTCCAGCTGGGGTGACGTAGGAGGACCTGTACCCTCCTGGGATAAGTTGTTGGAACAATTTGGCGGCCGCGGTTGTTGCTGTTGTTGTCCCGCGTGAAGCTATGTTCACGGGTTCCAGTCCGCTCATCGCGCTCGCAAATGGAGTCCTTGGGCGCACAGGTTCCTCTGGGCAGAGATCCATACAACAGGGCTCTACCTGTTGTGCTGGTGTTGCGCCTATTTTGGTACATAGCACCAAAAAAAATGAGTAAGTTTTTTGTCAAAAAAAAATCATATTTTTTGTGTGTTTTATATTTTTAATAATTTTTTTTTATATATATTCTAAACTACATAAAGTTAGGGGGTCTGAGTGAGTTCCAATCAGATCCTGGGATAAATCCAAGGGTAATTCCAATGGTACACTGTCTGGGACGTCCCCTAGGAGGTCCTGGTCAATGAGATTACCAAAAACAAAATCCACTGAGATGAATAAAAACAAAAAAAATATAACTTTAATATTTTTTTGTATTTTTACCTGTTAAATTGATTTTTAGGAAAAAAAATCACTTTTATTATTTTTGGATTTATCTATATCTGCAGGGTTATTTAGTTTATAAATATAAATCTTCCTTTGACAAATCTTCCACTCCTTATGTTGCCTTAATACAGAATTGAAATTAATAATTCTTTCAAGCTCAAGTTCTTTTCCCTTTAAAACCTGCTGTTTATAATAAAGCAATTTCTCCTGTTGTTGCTCAGGAGTTATAATAACAGTAACAAAGTTTCATACTGACACCAAACTAAGTCTAACCTCAGTCTTAACCTCAGGCCTAATCTAATTTCTTAGGAACTTCAACCTAAGGGCTCAGGAGACTTACATCAATATGTCTCCAGTAACTATATACCTCAGGATCTTCATGCAGTACATATCTACATATAGTCTAACCTCATACTATACATAGATAGACTCCATAGGCTTGCACATACTCAATCTCCCATGCTCTACTCTACCTCTCTGTCTAACCCATACCTCTTTGGGTTACCTCTCTGTCTAACCCATACCTCTTTGGGTTATCTCTCTGTCTAACCCATACCTCCTCTGTGTGGTTTATCCTTTGGGAATCTTTATGTACATCCTCCTGCAGATTGTATTACATACTCTCTCTACTTAGTACATATTGTCATGACTCCCATGTACACTGTACATCCTTCAACTGTACTCTCCCAACTTAGACAGCTCAGACCTGGAACCTTGTCCCAATGTAGAAGCAGCCTAACCAAATGTAGTAGCATCCCTGATCAGCCCTCTCTGTTACTTAGACTGTTCCCATGACATCATGTGTGTAGTCTGAGCCCCAATCACTTGTACCTCTGTTGTAGTTCCAACCTCTTGTCTATTTAATAAGCCTCCTCTTTCCTCTTCCTGATGATTCCCCCAAGAAATCAGTTTACTACTTCTTACTAGGAGATCTTTCCCAGCAAGTGTCATTCAGCACCATTCAACCCAATCCTCCTCTGCTCCTGTTAGCCTCCTTCAGTAACCTTGCCCCCAAGCCTACTGTGGGTAGAGACCCCTCTGTGCCAAGCCCTGCTTGCATGTCAGCAGCCCTTGTGAAATTAAACTAATTTCTTCCCCAATGACCCCTTCTTCACCAACCACACTCCCTATCCTTTTAGACAGCATCAAACTTTGCTATTGAGTTGTGGCAATTTTTGTTTGCTTTATTTCTGTCCCAACCTTGAACTTGGCTATTTGATTTGTGGCCATTTTCATTGCTTCCCTTACCTTACTGTCAAACATACTCAGATCTCCAGCTCTCCATCCTCTAAGTATCACTTTGACACTTTGACGCTTTGACACTTTGACGCTTTGACACTTTGACACTTCGACGCTTCAAAGCTTCAACGCTTCGACACTTTGACGCTTTGACACTTCAACACTTTGACACTTAGACAAGTTATAGTAACCAGTATTTGACTGTCCCATAAAGTTAATCAGAGGAAGAAAAAAATTCCTTTTTTTAATCATTTTATTCTTGCTCCAAGGTGAAGAACAACTTTTGGGTAACTAATTCTTCTTAGAAGTAAGAATGCCCCCACGACGTGCTCTTTTTTCTCACATTTCTAGCCCAGCAGTCACCCGCAGATCTAGGGGGAGAGGTACCACTGAACCTACTGACCATTCTACCCCTAGATCTTGTGGAACAGGTAGGACCTTTTCTAACCTGGTTGCACCAGTGGCTACCACTTCCACTCCTATGGATACAGGTTTATTGGAACCTATTCCCCAAGTATCCCTTTCAACTATTCCTTCTTCTGACAATGCTAGCCTCCACAGGATCACAGGTCAGTTTCCAAGCCCAGGTTACCATGGTTTGGACTCTCCTGCCTATGATGCAAGCATGGTCCCAATCCCAGGAGAAGGTGAGGAAGATGAAGAGGATGAAGACTCAGGATTCAATTCCAGAATCTTGAGTGGCCTGGGTTCATCATCCTCAGAGGGTAATCCTAGTCAAACTTCTAATGCAACAGCACTCCCCTCACATTCCCCACACACCAACCTTCCTTCCACCACTCAGGCTCCTTCAACTGACCCTGCCCTGCTGGCCATTCTTCAGCAAATGACAACTGCAATGACTCATCTTTCTAAACCTGATGATCATGGACCCTCTGCTAACTTTAAATCTGCATCTATCAATGCCCCAGATAAATTTGATGGAACTAACCCAACCAAGCTTAGGCCTTTCCTTCAAGCTTGTGAACTCATTTTTACAAATGATGAGAGAGTTTTTGCTAATGACAGAAAGAAAGTATTTTTTACAGTCTCTTACCTTTCAGGAAATGCCAGTCAATGGATCCAACCCTATCTTGCTCACATTGGTAATCATGAGCCAGATTTCATACTTAACTCCTGGCTTCTATTCACTCAACAGCTTCATGCCCTTTTTGGTGATCGTCTAGAAATCCAGCGTGCTGAGAAGGAGTTAACCCTCCTTAAGATGAAAGACAGTGGTTATGCTACTAACTATATCACTGAATTCAGGACACTTATGACCAAGGTCTCTGGGTGGGGTGATAAAGCCTTTTTCTTTCATTTTAGACAGGGTCTCCCAGCTAGATTACTGGACCAACTAGCTGGTTATGATGGACCTCAAGAAACCTTTCAAGAACTAATGGATATTGTTTTTAAGTATGACACTTCTTACCATGAAAGGATAGGGGAGAAGTCCTTCACTCTCCCTCAGACCTCAAGACCTGGACCCAGTCTTCCAAATCCTCAGAAATCTCAACAGACCAGCCAACCAGGTAGGTTTAAGGGGAAGACCAAGTCAACCCCTACTAATTCTACTCCAACCTATGTCCCCAATCCCAACGTAGGAGAGGATGGACACCTCAAGGCTGAAGAAAAAGCTAGGCAAGAAAGAGAGGGTTCGTGTAACTACTGTGGAGGAACTCACAAAATTAGCCTCTGCAGGAAACGTCCAGATTTTAAGCCTGGTCAGAAAACCAATCCTATGAAGCCAAAACAGGGAAAAGACTAGGTGATGGGAATGTGGTACTCCTTGACCATCACCCTCCTAATATTTGAGTACAAACTTTGGAAAGAAAAGACGCTAACCCTCCTTCCAAAGACTTATGTTTTGTTTGCTTGACCAATAACCAGGCTTACAGTGTACTTGTTGACTCTGGAGCAACTCAATCTGTTTTTTCAAAATCTATGGTTTTAAAGTTTTCTCTATCACTCAAACCCCTGACCACTCCTATTTTCCTATTTACCTTCAGTCCTTCTGACTTGTCTTCCCAGGAAATCACCCATAAGGTTTCCTTCAATTTCTCTTTGCCCTCTTTTCCCAACTTAGAATGGGATTTCTTGGTTGTTGATACTCCCCCCAAAGAAGACATTATTCTAGGTATTGACTTCCTCCATTTCTGGAACCCAGAGGTAAATTGGCAACTGAGATTGATCACCCCAAGACACCAACCAACTTTGGATCATTCCTCTTCCGTTGAACTCTCCTAGGCCACTACTTCCTTTCTGCCAGTGAACCTGCAGGTCACTGCTCCTGTTCCCTTTTCAGAATCAATGCACTCACAACACATCCCTTTGAGTTCAACAACTACTTCTGTGAACAGGATATTCTTTGGACATTCTCTGAAATTCTTGGAGGATATGGAGAATGATCTATCTATTCAAGTTTTGTGTATGATTATTTCCACTTCTGACTCTGACCCAAAGCAGGCTACTGCAGAAGGTTTGGATGAAGACGAGGAAACTGATGAAATTGAAACTGTGATGGAGAGAGTTCCTGATGCTTACCACACCTTTTTAGATGTTTTTTCCAAGGTCAAAGCTGATAAACTCCCTCCTCATTGCGCTTACGACCATCATATCAAACTGGAAGGCCCTATGCCTCCATTTGGGCCTATCTACTCCCTTAGTCACCATGGGAAGGAGGCCCTACAAGCCTATATAGTGGAAAATATAGAGAAAGGTTTCATTTGCCCCAGCATTTCCAGCACTGGAGCACCTGTCCTCTTTTTAAGAAAGAAGGATGGTGGTTTGCAATTGTGTGTTGACTATTGCAAACTCAACGGTGTGACTTGAAAGAACCGGTATCCCATTCCTCCCATGACTCACTTATTAACAGTTTTTCTGGTTCTACCATTTTTTCCAAAATTGACCTCAGGGGTGCTTATAATCTCCTTCAAATTAAGGAAGGGGATGATTATCTTACAGCATTCAGAACTCAGTTTGGGAGTTTTGAATATTTGGTAATGCCTTTTGGACTCACCAATGCTCCTGCCTCTTTCCAATGCCTTGTTAATGAAATTTTTGCAGACCTTCTGACCATCTGTGTGGTGGTATACCTCGATGACATTCTTATTTTTTCCAAAAACTTAACAGAACATACCGCTCATGTGTGTGAAGTCTTGAACAGACTTTGGAAGAAAAACTTATATGCAAAAGCTTCTAAGTGTGAATTTAATGCCCCCTCAGTGGACTATCTAGGATATGTCATTTCCAGAAGTGGCATTGAAATGGACAACTCCAAGGTCCAGAAGATCTTGGACTGGCCACCACCAACAAACAAAAAGGCCTTGCAACAGTTTTTGGGTTTTTCTAATTTTTACCGCAGGTTTATCGTTAACTATTCCAGAAAGGTGCACCTCCTCACTGCTCTAACTGGAGCAGACCCCATCTTTCCTTTATCCCCAGGGGCTCTGCAGCAGTTTGAGGACCTCAAGGTAGCCTTTACCAAAGCTTATGTACTCAGAAATTTTGATTTTTCCTTACAAACCTTTTTGGAGACTGATGCCAGTGACTATGCCCTAGGGGCTGTCCTCACCCAAGTCTCTCTTGATGGATCCAAACACCCAATTGCTTTTGACAGCAGGAAATTGGGTAGTGCTGAACTGAACTATGAAATCCACGATATAGAGCTCCTGGCCATTGTATGGGCCATCAACATCTGGAGAGCTTACCTCCTCAGTCTCTCTTTTCCCTTTGACGTTCTCACTGATCACTTATCTATTAAATATTTCATGACCTCCAAAGTCTTGACTGGTCGCCAAGCCTGTTGGGCTGAGTTTCTGTCTGAATTTGACTTCACTATAGTCTATAGACCTGGAAACCAATCGATAGTGCCTGATGTCTTGTCACGTTGAGACGACATTTATCCCAAAGGGGGGATGCCCTATGCAGAAAAGAATCCAGCAAATGTCAATCAACTCTTGAAACAGACTGACTTTGAACCTTCTAGAATATTCTTTATCTCTGCAAAACAGGTTGACAAACAATTGGAAACCTTAATTCAGTCCCAGATCTCCAACAAATCAACCCAGAATATTATTCAGAAACTACATAAAAAGGAACAAGTAAAGAGTTACCTTATAGACCCAGACACTGGACTCCTTATTTTCCAAAACAGAATAGCAATCCCCAAGGAGGATGAACAACTCCAACTTGAAATACTTTGACAAAGACATGACTCTCCCCTCTCTGGCCACCCTGGACAAGACAAAACAGCTGACCTAGTCAAAAGAGATTTCTATTTGGAAAATATGACTTCCTTTATCAAAGATTATGTTTCTTCTTGTTACCTTTGCAGCAGAAACAAAGCCAGTCATCACAAACGTTTGGACTCCTCCAACCCTTACCAATTCCATATTCTCCCTGGACTTCACTCTCTATGGACTTCATCTCACAACTGCCCTACTTTACTTCAAGACTCCCATACACTCTACCCTACAAAACCAAAGTCATCCTTAAAATAAAAACAATACAAACCTTACTCTCTTTTTCAATATATATATATATATATATATATATATCAATAACATGATAAAAAAAATAAACATTCTTTCTACTTTTTCCCTTTCTTCAACCTTAAAAAAAAAAGAAAAAGAAAAAGAAAAGAAAAGATCAATTACTCCCCTCTAAGAAAATATAAATAAAAACAAAAAATAAAATAATAATAAAATAAAACAAATTTTATATAAACAACTTTTTAGATAGCTTCACACATTAATTCTTCCAACTCTTTTACTCTAGACATCCAAGTATTTACTAATTTTAACTTGGCAACTTGATAAGAATTTGGTCCCCTTATAGTAGTCCCTACTTCAAAAGTATGCCCAGCTAAAGCCAAAATATCAGCTAGTCTTTTCTTTATCTCTAAAACTTTTTTCTTTCTAGCTTCTAAAAACCCATACCCCTCTTTTCTTATCTCACTACCCCAACCCTTCTTTAAAGCTTCCTGAAAATTTGAATTTAAAGTCCTAGAATTCCTACTATAAATCTCCAAAGAATGATTAACTTGATCTTCATTTAAAACAGAATCTTCTCTGAATCTTCTTCCTTCCATCATCTCCAATAACCTTTCCCCACTTTCCAACTCCTCCAACCAGACCTCATTTTCACCTCTTCTTTCAATTCCTTTCCTTCTATTCCTTCTGTCTTCCACCACCTTCATCTTCACCTCCAAATCCTTCATCTTGTTTCTCAGATCTTCTAACTCCAAAGAGTCATCTGATCTGTCCCCTTCTTCAATGATGATCTCTCTTCCTTTTCCTTTAACAATCTCTTTGGTGGTTCCTCTATCTTCATCCATTTCACTTAATTCCATCTCCAAACTCCCTTTGGCGTCTTCATCATCATCCCCGCTTTGACAATCCGCTTTTATGCTTCAACGCTTCGACCGTTTGTTTTGACACTTCAACGACTTGCTTTGACAGTTTGACAAATCCCTTCGGAGCTTTGACAAATCCCTTCAACACTTTGACCAACCCCTTTGACGCTTTGACAACTTCCTTCAAAGGGTTCAACAGATTCCAAAATACCTTTGTTTCGTACCCTTTTTGGGGGGACCTTGACCACCTCCTTGTCCAAATCTACATGAGGGGTTCCCCATTGTATAAATGCCTCACCACACTTCTCCTGCGGACGCCTCGACGTACCATCTATGGCCAAATTACCGGTTTGACGCAGTGCCTCCCTCTTTTCTTGCGTTTTCATCAATCTATCCTGCATCAAACGGACTATTGCAAACCTTTATCAGCACTCCAGCACCTCCAATACTAAATCCAGAAGCACTTACCTGAAGATTCATCAAGTCTGGATGAGTAACCCAAGGTCATGGCATCATCATCTGGAGCCTCTTTTACTTCAAAAGGTTGACTCTTCTCCAGGACCCATAAGGTTGGCCCCAAGGCCTTTCTGCCTTGCTTATCCATATCACACATTCTTCCATACTGCCTACAACTTTCATATTTGGCAGAATTGTGCTTGATACTGGTGGTGCAGATTCTTCCAAGCTTGACGCACATATCACAACTTGGGTAGCATTGCTGGACTGGATGATAATTGTTGGTCTTCTCCATTGGACAGGCTGGTGTAGGTGATCTGGTGTGAGGAGATAAAGGTGGTAATGGGGTAGATGGTGGTGATGGTTGTGGGTAAGGGGAAGGAAAACTCAAGTTAGACATGGCTGAAGGACAACCTGGATGGCCTCTTAAACCTCTCCTTTTATGGTCATCAGGAGATGCCCTCTTCTTCACCAGGGGGTACTGTCATACTGACACCAAATTCAGTCTAACCTCAGTCTTACCCTCAGGCCTAATCTACTTTCTTAGGAACTTCAACCTCAGGGCTCAGGAGACTTACATCAATATGTCTCCAGTAACTATATACCTCAGGATCTTCATGCAGTATCTAACCTCATACTATACACAGATAGACTCCATAGGCTTGCACATACTCAATCTCCCAGGCTCTACTCTACCTCTCTGTCTAACCCATACCTCTTTGGGTTACCTCTCTAACCCATACCTCTTTGGGTTATCTCTCTGTCTAACCCATACCTCCTCTGTGTGGTTTATCCTTTGGGAATCTTTATGTACATCCTCCTGCAGATTGTATTACATACTCTCTCTACTTAGTACATAGTGTCATGAATCCCATGTACACTGTACATCCTTCAACTGTACTCTCCCAACTTAGACAGCTCAGACCTGGAACCTTGTCCCAATGTAGAAGCAGCCTAACCTAATGTAGTAGCATCCCTGATCAGCCCTCTCTATTACTTAGACTGTTCCCATGACATCATGTGTGTAGTCTGAGCCCCAATCACTTGTACCTCTGTTGTAGTTCCAACCTCTTGTCTATTTAATAAGCCTCCTCTTTCCTCTTCCTGATGATTCCCCCAAGAAATCAGTTTACTACTTCTTACTAGGAGATCTTTCCCAGCAAGTGTCATTCAGCACCATTCAACCCAATCCTCCTCTGCTCCTGTTAGCCTCCTTCAGTAACCTTGCCCCCAAGCCTACTGTGGGTAGAGACCCCTCTGTGCCAAGCCCTGCTTGCATGTCAGCAGCCCTTGTGACACAAAGTTACCAAGTTTTTCTTCTTTTTTATTTTTAAGAAGGTTGGTATAATAATTTATCGATTCTCCCTTGGTCTTAAGATCCACTAGAGAAACAAATGATCAAAAATAAATGTTATAAGTATGTTAAATTATTTCTTGAAAAAGAAATAGACTGTTACAAGGAATAAATAATTAAACAATTAATTATTTTAGGATATTTCCTGGCCAGACCCCCAGTTTTCAGCTCTCTGATACCAGGAACCTTGAAGTCCTTTAGCTACAGAGAATGATAAAAATGCTGGAATGATAATAATAATTATTATTCCAATAATAAAAACTTAGAAGATCAAATAAATAAAATAATAAAAGCAGTTGCAAGGTTTAATTGTTTTGGTAATAAATGATTTTCAATATAATTGAAAGAGGGGCCACAGTATTATACTACTGAGTATCTTTACAGACTAGCAACATCTCTTGAAGGGGCCTCCTTAGGAAGTTTAACAACCTTGGAATAAAGGTGGGTTTCTTAGAAAGAACTTATTCCACTAATGGCTGGGGGTAAAAGCACAAATGGCCAAGACAGGAAGGGTAACACTCACTCTGAGAACTTTTGTCAGCTTGCTACTATCTACAGAGGAAAACTGTCAAATAGTAACACAAAACTATGAAAAATAAGAATATCTCAATTAACAAATTAAGGAGTCAGAAATCCATAAATATTATTTAAGGAATGGATTCCTCACTCAAAATTGGGTAGGGTCACTCACTGACCCCACCCTTGAATTCCAAGTCCTTATATTTTTAAAATAATTAAAAAGAAAAGCACTAACAATTAAAACACCAGTATGGCACTTTTTGGCCATTCTAATAATTCAAACCTATTGTCACATAAAGGGTTTGCACCTAAAATTCACTCAGAATTGAGGTTTTGTGTATATCTTAGGAGTTACACGTGGAAATGTGTTATGTCACAATTCCGGCGCGCCACCCCGCATCATTACATATCCCTACATACTAGTAGAAGCAGAATCCTGCGTACTAGAGACCCGCACGCTGCTGATTCTGCCACGCACGCAGCGGATCCTACCCCGTTCATATCTGTACTAACTGATCCCCAGGTCTGGATCAGTCGTGACTAATCTGACAACTAGGTATCGCTCAGAAGAGCCACAACCTAGTTAGGGTTGCCTAGTATATTTAATAAACAAACATATGCATTACTAATGATCTAAAAAGATCAAAACTTAAATAAGATTAATGAAAATTAAGTTTTAAACATTTTTTAATAATAAATCAAAGATCAAGGATTATCATGTAAATCATTGATCCTGATCTTTGAAGACCACAAAAAACCCCAAGGAGTGTTCATACAAATTATTAAAAATTATCTACATGATCAGCAAATGATGGAAACTCAGTCAACTTCCACATCAGCACGCTTTAAAGCAATATCAATAGTACAAATGAAGGATGAGTACAGAATGATCAAATTTACGCCATAACAGATTAACAGATCCTGGGGCTAAAATATTACAGAAATCTAGCAGATCTAAGGACAGCTAATCGACAGCATCAAGTGGACATGCTAATCATTCCCTGACTCGCTTGCAAGCCTCAGCCCACAACCAGAACCCTCTCTATGTGCCCTGAGAAGACCAAAAGCACCCCAAAAATGTATTTATACAGACCTCTGTGGCTCCATTATTCCATCATCAGTTTTCCAGGAATTATTTATTATCAATCAGACACCATGTCATTGTTAATCAATTGCTTATTTGAAGATAAGCAAGTGATTTATGACTTAGTCTATAGTAGTATTATTTACCTATATTAACCAATCAACCATTGAAGTTTGGTCAAGCAATCTACCCCATCTGCTCTGAAACCCTTCCAATTATTCCAGGATTTTTGTGTTAAAGTGCTCAGAGTGAGTGTTACCCTTCCTGTCTAGGCCATTTTGTGCTGTTAAGCCCTGCCATCAGGGGATTAAGTCCTTTTTAAGGCACCCATATTTATTCCAAGGTTCTTAAATTGCCTAAGGAGGCCCCTTGAAGAGAGGTTGCTAGTCTTTAAAGATCCCCAGTAGTATAATAATGTGGCCCCTCTTTTATATTATATTGAAAACCATTTACTACCAAACCATTTAAACCTTGCAACTGCTCTTATTAAATCATTCATTTGAGCTTCTAAGTGTTTATTAATGGAATAATAATTATTATTATTATTGCAGCATTTTTATCACTCTCTGTAGCTAAAGGACTGTAAGTTTCCTTGTATCAGAGAGCCAAGAACTGGGGGTCTGGCCGGGAATATCCTTAAAGAATTAATTTTTGATTATTTATTTGTTGGACCAGTCCATTTATTTTTAAAAATAAGTTAACATACTCATAACATATATTTTTGATCATTTGGTTCTCTAGTGGATCTTAAGACCAAAGGAGGATTGATCAATTATTATTTGAACCTTCTTAAGAAGAGAAGAAGAAAAACTCTGTAACTTTTTCCCTGTTATTATAACTCCTGAGCAACAACAGGAGCAATTTCTTTATTATAAACAGCAGGTTATAAAAGGCAAAGAACTTGAGCTTGAAAGATTTATCAATTTCAATTCTTTATTAAGGCAACATAAGGAGTGGAAGATTTATCAAAAGAAGATTTATATTTATAAACTAAATAACCCTGAAGATATAGATAAATCCAAAAATAATAAATGTGATTTTTTTTCCTAAAAGTCATTTTAACACGTAAAAATACAAAAAAATATTAAAATTATATTTTTTTTTGTTTTTATTAATCTCAGTGGATTTTGTTTTTGGTGATCTCATTGACCAGGACCACCTAGGGGATTTCCCAGACAGTGTACCATTGGACTTACACTTGGATTCATCCCAGGATCTGATTGGAACTCACTCAGACCCCCTTGAAATACCCTCCAAGGATAGTTGTGACCCCAATCAAGTGTTGGTACCCCTGAATTTAAATCTAAGTAAGTTAACATATTTATAAAAAATTATTGAAAATATAAAACACACAAAAAATATTATTTTTAAAATTTTAAAGTATTTTTTTCAAAACTTTCAACAAAAGACTTACACTTTTTTTTGGTGCTATGTATCAAAATGGGCGCAACACCCTTGCAACCGGTAGAGCCCCATCATATGGATCTCTTCCCAGAAGAACCTGTGCGCGCAAGGACTCCAGTTGCAAGCACAATGAGGGGACTCAAACCTGGGACCATAGCGTCACGCAGGACAACGACGGCAAGGACTGCGGCAGCCAACTCGACCAACAGACCGTTGGAGAGCCATCTGTCGCCCACGATGTAATCCCAGGAGGGTACAGGTCCTCCTACGCCACCCCAGCTGGACTCATTCAAGGAGAAAGAGTCAAAGTATTAGTGAAAGAGCACGTGAGTTATTGGGAACAATTCAGGTTGGCTCAGTCCCAGGAGGATCAACCAGGTATGAGAAAAGCCATTTCTCAGGCAAAGAAATCTCAGATATCCCTGAAAAGGTTGATCCCAAAGGAAGAAGTAGAAGGCGATGTGCAGAACTGGAATCCTTGGGATCAGTTAGGTTCCTTAAAGTGAAAGGACCCCCAAAAGAAGAGGTCCTCAGCCCATTAGAAGTTAAGGAACCCCCAGGATTGGGACAGCATAATATCCTTAGCCCAGAAGTGGAAAAAGGTGTACCACAATTAGATGTAGAAGCTCTTAATAGCTTTTCTGTAAATGTTTCTCACAATTTTACTATTATTAGCCAATGCTTTGAAAAAGTTTATCAACAATTGGACAAATTAAGTTCAAGTATTTTCAGAGTGATTGACACTCAGTCTCAGATGATGAGAATTGATGAGTTGGAAATACAACAAATCAAGGATGGTATAAGAGCTAGTAAGTTGGACCTGATGAAACATATTGATGACAACGAATCAATTCTTCAGGAAGATATTCTTGCAAAAATAGACCAGCTTAAGGAAGAAGTTAAAAAAACTAGTCCTACTATTTCAGCTCATCTGACTAACAAAATTGATTTATTAAGCAACAAACTTGATTTATAGTTAGATATGATTAAGACTGATCTCAGAGATCTTAAGATAAACTCTACTTACTCTCCAGTAATTGACCTCAAAGAAACTAGACCTTCCAGGATCACCAGTACTCCTATTGTTATTCCCAGAACCAGGATAACTAGGAATTAGTATTTCAGACCCAGCCCTACTCCTGAAATGGAGCAGGCTTTGAACCTACTTCCTTTATCACTGAATGGCCTAAATTATCTGGATAAGGAGAATACAACCATGTCAGTTTCATTAAATTTATTCACTATACTCTTTCTTCTTATGAGCTCCCTGATGCAATAGCTGTGGTAAGATTGCCCATATTATTTTAAGGAGTAGCTCTTGATTGGTTTATCAATGAAAGAGAAGAAGTTTGATCTTTATCCTAAATTATTGGAAAGAATTGATCAAAGTACAGTTTGGTACCAGGATTTGGAAAAGAAAGATGATGAAAACTTTTGAAACTTTGCAGTTTGATCCATCCAAGTACAACCTCATAAGTGGTGCTTAGACCAGAAAAAGAGGTTATACTTTATTTATCCTCATGCTGATGAAGAAGAAGTAAATGAAAGACTCCTCAACTTATGTCCCGGACAAATCAACCACAGTGTAAGGTGCAGAATGCCTATGGATTCAGATCTTCCCACCTTAATAGGCGTATTGGATAAGACTATTGATATCAATGGTCTTGATAAAAGGGTCAATAGACCTCCCAGGGAACAAAATACTGGGAACAGGGAAGAATATAATGCCAAAAATAAAGAATCCCCTGCTACCAATCCATCTACCTTGGAAGTCAAGAAGACTCCAGAATCAAAAGAGAAAGTTTTTTGGAACTGTAGCCAAACAGGACATGTAAAACCTGATTGTCCTCTACCTAGGAAAAGGATTAATCTTATTGAAGGAGAAGAGTACAACAATCCTGACCCTCACCTTGATGATACTGGGGGATCACTCTCTCATTGTGATCTAATAATCACTAACCCTATCAATGTTATTGAAGGTAGTATTGAGTCTTCTCTGGACATAAATTCCGTCAATGAGGATTCTAACTTACCTCAAAAATGGAATCTCAATATGAAGTTCCCTGCTAATTCACTTCTGGACAGTGGAGCCCTTTGCTCTTTTGTTGGTTCAACTTATCTGGAGAAACAAGATCCAAACTGGAAACTGAACTTACTACCAGTACCTCAGGCTAAGTTCAGCAGTTGTAATTCTGCTCTCAATGCTTTTGGAGTATGGTCTTCTGATATCATACTCCCTCACTCTAACGGATCACTCAAACTGAATATTGAATTTTTAGTGCTCCAAAACGGAGGGTGTGATTATTTTATCCTTTGGAATGATTCTCTTTTCCTATATGGTATAGATGTATTCCAAAGCAAAGGTAGATACTTCACTGTAGGTGGAGACTGGAATAAGAAGTTCCAAATATGCCATGTCAATGCTCAAACTTCTGATTCAACTTATGAGAAACACTAAGAGAGTTTCAATCAGGAATTATTCTCTCAAGCAGCTTTGAATCCCCTCCTCAATGAAGAACAAATACAGGACATCCTACAAGTAAGCTTTGAAAATCAGAATGCTTTCTGTACCAAGGATCACCCCATTTTTAACATCAAAGGACATGATATGATTCTGACTCTAAAAATTAAGCCTCCTTACCCACTAAACCTCAGGAGACCTGCTTACCCTTCTAGTCCAAAATCTAGGGCTGCTCTGGAAACTCACATCCAAGAGTTGGTTGAACTACAAGTCTTAAGGAAAGTAGGACACAATGAACAAGTAGATATCACTACTCCAGTAATTATTGCTTGGCATAATGATAAGTCAAGGATGGTTGGAGATTTCAGAATTCTGAACAATACACCCAAGCGTATTATTATCCAATTCCAAGGATTGACCATGCCCTGCATAACCTATAAAAAGCTAAGTAAATCACTACCATGGACATGCTGAAAGGTTTTCACCAAATACCTTTCAGCCCTGATAGCTGGAAATTCATGAGAATTATCTGTCATTTGGGAAGTTATGAGTATCTAAGGATGCCTTCTGGTATAAAAAATACTCCTTCTCACTTTCAAAGGATGATGGACACAGTTCTAGGATTGTTAATCAGAAAAGGATTGATGATGGTTTCCATTGATGATGTTATCATTTACTCTGATGATTGGGATACCCACCTGGATAAAGTAAGATTAGTCCTCAAAACCATCACTGCCGTGGGATTAAAGGTATCAATGAAAAAGTGTAACTGTGGCTATGGAGAACTCAAAGCCTTAGGACACATTGTCTCTGGACTAACCTTAGCTGCTGACCAAAACAAGATAGCAGCAGTAATGAATAGGCCTATGCCTCAGAATAAAACTGAACTCCTATCCTTCATCAGCTTCTGCAGCTACTATAGAAAGGACTTAACAAAGTTTGCTCTTCTAACCAAGTGTCTGTATGAAATCTGCAACAACACCTCCTTGTTTGAAATGACTCATTAAAGAGTTAAGAATTACAAGGGACTCAAGATGGCCATGGCTGCAGCTCCAGTACTGATTCAGCCAGACTATTCTAAACCCTTCAAGCTCTATATCAATGCTAGTATGGAAGTTCTAGGAGCTTCATTACACCAGGAAGTCATAGAGGATGACAAACCAGTGGAAAAACCTATACTCTTCATATCCAGACAAGTTAAGGATACCAAGAAAAGATGATAAAAATGCTGTGGAAGTAATCCTCATTGATGAGCTTTCTAGGAAACATCCAGTCTTCCCAGTAGGCCTCATCAAACACTACAACCCAAGGAATGGAGAAAATACTCCTTCACCCGCAATACCTGTTACAGAAGAGCCTGAAAAGGACAAAGGAAAAATTAGCAAGATCCTTAAGGATAAAAAAGATAGGATCAATGGAAAAGACATCAGAATCTACCTGGTTAGATACAAGGGAGAATCAGCTGATTAAGATGAATGGTTGCCTGAACATAATATCCCTGACGGACCTATAAACCTGAGGAACTACCAAGCCAACAGGAGGCATGAAACCAAATTTTTTTCAGATATAGACATATCTTGGAGTGGGGGAATGTCAGCTTGCTACTATGTACAGAGCAAAACTGTCAAATAGTAACACAAAACTATGAAAAATAGGAATATCTCAATTAACAAAAAAAGGAGTACAAAATACATGAATATTATTACAGGAATGGGTTCCTCACCCCAAATTAGGTTGGGTCACTCACTGACCCCACCCGTGAATTCCGAGTCTTATATTTTTAAAATAATTAAAAAGAAAAGTAATAAAAATTACAAGACCAGTATGGCACTTTTTGGCCATTCTAATATTTCACACGTATTGTGACACATAGGGTTTACACCTAAAATTCACTCAGAATTGAGTTGTTGTGTATATTTTAGGAGTTACACAGGGAAATGTGTTATGTCACAATTCCCGCGCGCAGCCCTGCATCGTTACTTATCCCTACATACTAGTAGCAGCAGATTCCTTTGTACTAGAGACCCGTGCGCAGCTGATTCTGCCACCCACGCAGCAGATCCTACCCCGCGCGCATCTGTACTAACTGATCCGCGGGTCTGGATCAGTCATGACTAATCTGACAACCAGGTACATCTCAGAAGATCTACAACCTAATTAGGGTTGCCTGGTATATGTAACAAGTTTACATATGCATTCTTAATAATCCAAAAAGATCAAAACTTAATTAAAATTAACAAAAATTAAGTTTAGAAAATTTTTTAATAATAAATTGAAGATGAAGGATTCCCAAATAAATCATTGACTCTGATCTTTGAAGACCACAAAACACTACAAGGAGTGTTCATAAAAATTATGAAAAATTATCTACGTCATCAGCAGTTAATGGAAATTTAGTAAAGGCCCACATCAGATCATTTCAAAGCAATACTAATAGTACAAATGTAGGATGAGTCCAAAATGATCAAATTTAGGCCATAATAGATTGACAGATCCTGTGGCTAAAATAGTACAGAAATCCAGCAGATCTAAGGTCAGCTGATTAACAGCACCCAGTGGACGTGCTAATCTTGCTCTGAATGGCTTGCTAGTCTCAGCCTATGAGCAGGAATCTCTCTACCCGCCCTGAGAAGCTCAAAATCACCCCAAAAAGGTATCTATACAGACCTCTTTGGATCCATTATTCCATCATCAGTTTACCAGGAATTATTATTATCAATCAGACACGGTTTCATTGTTATTCAAGTGCTTATGAAGAGTCTAAGGAGGTGATTTATGACCAATTCTGTAGTATTATTATTCATTTCTTAAAATCAATCAACCCTTGACGTTTAGTCAGGCACTCCACCCCATATGCTCTGAAAGCCTTCTTATTATTGCAGGATTTTCGTGATAAAGTGCTCAGAGTGAGTGTTTCTCTTCCTTTTAAGGCCAGGGTACTGTTATGCCCGGCCATTAGTTGAATAAGACCTTGCTAAGGCACCCATCTTCATTCCAAGGTTCTTAAACTGCCTAAGGAGGCCCCTTGAAGAGAGGTTGCTTTATCTGTAAAGACCCCCAGTAGTATAATACTGTGGCCCATCTTTTATATACATGTTGAAAAAATTTTATTACAAAACCAATTAAACCTTGCAGCTGCTCTTATTGTATTATTTATTTGAGCCTCTAAGAATTGATTTTTGGAATTATTGTTATTATTATTATTCCAGTATTTTTATCACTTGCTGTAGCTAAAGGACTGCATGATTCCTGGTATCAGAGAGCTGACAACTGGGGGTCTTGCCGGAAAATATCCTTAAATAATTAATATTTGATTATTTATTCCTTGGACCAGTCTATTTTTTTAAAAAAAGTTAAAATACTTATAACATATGTTTTTGATCCTTTGTTTCTCTAGTGGATCTTAAGACCAACAGAGAATTGATCAATTATTATTTGAACCTTCTTAAAAAGACAAAAGATGAAAAACTCCATAACTTTTTCCCTATTATTATAACTCCTGAGAAACAACAAGAAAATTTCTTTATTATAAACAGAAGTTTATAAAGGAAAAAGAACTTGAGCTTGAAAGAATTATCAATTTCAATTCTTTGTTAAGGAAAAATGAAGAGTGGAAAATTTATCAAAGGAAGCTTTATATTTATAAATTAAATAATCCTGAAGATAAATAAAAATCCAGAACTAATTAAAGTGATTATTTTCCTAAATACATCATCTTGCCACTTAAAAACACAAACAATATTAAACTTATGTTTTTTTGCCTTTATCCTTCTCAGTGGATTTGGTTTTTGGTGATCTCATTGACCAGGACCTCCTAGAGGACATCCTAGACAGTGTACCCTTGAACTTACCCTAGGATTTATCCCAGCATCTGATTGGAACTCACTCAGACCCTGTTGGAATACCCCCCAAGGACAGTTGTGATCCCAACCAAGTTTTGGTACCCTTGAATTTAATTTTAAGTGAGTTGAAATATATATAAAAATTTATTAAAAATATAAATAAACAAAAAATATTATTTTTTATATTTTCAAGTCTTTTCTCAAAAGTTTTGAAAAAAGACTTACTCATTCATTTTGGTGCTATGTACTAAAACAGGCGCAACACCCGTGCAACAATTAGAGCTCCATTCTATGGATATCTGCCTGGAGGAATCCATACGCGCGAGGACTCCCATTGCGGGCACAATGAGGGGGCTTGAACCAGCGACCATAGCATCACACGGGACAATGATGGAAACAACCGGGGCCACCAACTTGACCAACAGAGCGTTGGAGAACCATCCATTGCCCAAAAAGCTATCCCAGGAGGATACCGGTCCTCCTATGCCACCCCATCTGGACTCTATCAAGGAGGAAAGAGTCAAGGCATTAGTGAAAGAGCACGTGAGCTATTGGGAACAATCCAAATTGGCTCAGACCCAGGAGGATCAGCCAGGTATTAGAAGAGTTATTTCTCTTGCAAAAAAATCTCAGATTTCTCTGCAAAATTTGATCCCAAAGAAAGAAGTAGAAGGCTATGTGCAGAACTGGAATCCTTGGGATCAGTTAGCTTCCTTAAAGGGAAAGGACCCCAAAAAGAAGAGGTCCTCAGCCCATCAGAAGTTAAGGAACCCAAAGGATTGGGAAAGCAAAATATCCCCAGCACAGAGTGGAAAAAGGGGTAACAAAATTAGATGTAGAAGCTCTTAATAGCGTTTCTGTTGATGTGTCTCACAATTTTATGGTTATCAGCCAATATTTTGACCAAGTTTATCAACAATTGGAAAAATTGAGTCTGAGTATTTTCAAAGTGATTGAAACCCAAGCTCAGACAATGAGAATTGATGAGTTAGAAATACAAAAAATCAAGGATATTATAAAGTCTAGTAAGTTGGACCTGATGAAACATATTGATGATCACCAATTAATTCTTCAGGAAGATATTCTTTCAACCATTAACCCTCTTAAGGAAGAAGTTAAGAAAACTGGTCCTACTCCTTCAGCTCACTGGATTAATAAAACTGATTTACTAAATAACAGAGTTGATTTGGAGTTAGGTATGATTAAGACTGATCTTAGATATCTTAAATTCAATTCTACTAACTCCCCATTCATTGACTTGGAAGAAACTAGACCTGCTAGGTTCACTGGTACTCCTAGTGTTCCGGCCAGAACTAGGACAACTAGGGTTGAAACTTTCAGGCCCAGTCCTACTCCTGACTTAGAAAAAGCTTTGAAGTTACTTCCTGCCATTACTGAATGGCCTAAATTCTCTGGAGAAGGAGAATAAAACCATGAAATTTTCATCAAATTTATTGATTATACCCTTGCTTCTTACAAAATTCCTGCTACTATAGTTGTGGTAAAATTTCCCAGACTATTGAAGGAGTGGCTCTTGATTATTTTATCAATAAAAGGGAAGAAGTTGGATCTTTATCCTGGAATTCTTGGAAATAATTGATCAAAGTAAAATTTGGTACTAGGATTTGGAAAAGAAAGATGATGAAAACTTTTGAAACCTCCCAGTTTGATCCATCCGAGGACAAACCTCATAAGTGATGCTTAGAGCAGAAAAGGAGGTTAGACTGTTTTTACCCAGATTCTGATAAAGAATAAGTCAATGAAAGAATTCTCAACTTATGTCCCGGACAAATCAACCACAGTGTAAGGTGCAGGATGCCTATGGATTCTGATATTCCTACCTTGATAGGTGTGTTGGAAGAGACTATTGATATAAATGGTCTTGATAAGAGAGTCAACAGACTCCCCAGGGAAAAAAATACAAGGAACAGGGAAGAGTATCCTTCCAAAACTAAGGAGTCCCCTGCCACTAATCCAAATAACTTGGAGGTCAAGAGCACTCCAGAGTCAAAGGATAAAGTATGTTGGAACTGTAACCAAACAGGACATGTAAGACCTGATTGTCCTCTACCTAGGAAAAAGATTAATCCTATTGAAGGAGAAGAATACAATGATCCTGACCCTCACTGTGATGATACTCATGGATCACTTTCTGAGCATGATTTGATAATCACTAACCCCATCAATGTTATTGAAGGAAGTATTGAGTCTTCTCTGGACATAAATTCTGTTAATGAGGATTCTAAATCACCTCAAAAATGGAATCCCAACATGAAATTCACCACATCTCTGAGGCTAAGGCCTTGATTCTAAAACCTTCTGCCACTGAACGTTACTCTTCAGGCAAAACATGCTATGCTACTGGTATAATTCAAGATTCCCCAGTTAAGTTACTTCTAGACAGTGGAGCCTTTTGCTCTCGTGTTGGTTCAACTTATTTGGAGAAACAAGACCCAAACTGAAAACTCATCTTATTACCAGTAACTCAGGCTAAATTGAGCAGTTGTAATGCTTCTATCAATGCTGTTGGAGTATGGTCCTCTGATATCATACTCCCTCACTCTAAAGGATCACTCAAACTGAAAATTGAATTTGTAGTGTTCCAAAACAGAGTATGTCATTACTTTATCCTTGGTGATGATTCTCTTTGCTGTTATGGTATAGATGTATTCCAAAGCAAGGCTGGATACTTCACCATAGGAGGAGAATGGAACAAGAAGTTTCAAATATGCCATGTCAATTCTCAAACTTCTGATTCAACTTATGAAAAACACTTAGAGAGTTTCAATCAGGAATTATTCTCTCAAGCAGCTTTGAATCCCCCGCTCAATGAAGAACAAATACAGGACATCCTACAAGTATTCTTTGAAAATCAGAATGCTTTCTGTACCAAGGATCACCCCATTGGTAACATCAAAGGACATGATATGATTCTGACTCTAACAATTAAGCCTCCTTACCCACTAAACCTCAGGAGACCTGCTTACCCTTCTAGTCCAAAATCTAGGGCTGCTCTGGAAACTCACATCCAAGAGTTGGTTGAACTACAAGTCTTAAGGAAAGTAGGACACAATGAACAAGTAGATATCACTACTCCAGTAATTATTGCTTGGCATAATGATAAGTCAAGGATGGTTGGAGATTTCAGAATTCTGAACAATACACCCAAGCGTATTATTATCCAATTCCAAGGATTGACCATGCCCTGCATAACCTATAAAATGCTAAGTACATCACTAACATGGACATGCTGAAAGGTTTTCACCAAATACCTATCAGCCCTGATAGCCAGAAATTTGTGAGAATTATCTGTCATTTGGGAAGTTATGAGTATCTAAGGATGCCTTTTGGTATAAAAAATGCTCCTTCTCACTTTCAAAGGATGATGAACACAGTTCTAGGATTGTTAATCAGAAAAGGATGGATGATGGTTTACTTGATGATGTTATCATTTACTCTGATGATTGGGATTACAACCTGGATAAAGTAAGATTAGTCCTCAAACCCATCTCTGCCGTGGGATTAAAGGTATCAATGAAAAAGTGTAACTTTGGCTATGGAGAACTCAAAGCCCTAGGACACATTGTCTCTGGACTAACCTTAGCTGCTGACCAAAACAAGATAGCAGCAGTAATGAATAGGCCTATGCCTCAGAATAAAACTGAACTCCTATCCTTCATCAGCTTCTGCAGCTACTATAGAAAGGACTTAACAAAGTTTGCTCTTCTAACCAAGTGTCTGTATGAAATCTGCAACAACACCTCCTTGTTTGAAATGACTCATTAAAGAGTTAAGAATTACAAGGGACTCAAGATGGCCATGGATTCAGCTCCAGTACTGATTCAGCCAGACTATTCTAAAACCTTGAAGCTCTATATCAATGCCAGTATGGACGATCTAGGAGCTTCATTACACCAGGAAGTCATAGAGGTTGACAAACCAGTGGAAAAACCTATACTCTTCATATCCAGACAAGTTAAGGATACCAAGAAAAGGTATGGGGCAAGCCAAATGGAATGCCTTGCTTTATTATGGGCTCTGGAAAAACTTCATTAATACTTGGAAAGCACCATGTTCAAAGTGATTACTGACTGCAATTCCTTCAGAACTTTGATGAACATGAAAACACCTAGTAGGCACATTTTAAGATGGCAGATAGCCATACAACAGTACAGACGTCAGATGACCATAGTTCACAAAGCTGGTGCTAAACACAAGAATGCTGATAGTTTGATCAGGAATGCTTTACCCAATGACCCAAGTAACCTTGCTTTTGACCCAGAGGATAATGATATCTTCCCTATCCTTAACATTAACATTTTGAATATAATGGGAATCCACATTTGTGAATTGGATAAATCCTTGTTCAACTCAATCAAAGAATCTTAAAATTCTGGCATGAAAACTCTGATCACCATTATGGAAAGTACTTCTCCACCATCTGAACTGATCAATAGCCTACATGAACCCCTCTTGAAACCATACAAAGCCAGAAGGTTCACCATATGGGATGGTCTAGTATACTACAGGCATCAACATTCAATTGTTATAGTCTTAACTAAGGATGACCATATCAAACACGTCCTGGATGAATTACATGACAACTGCTCATCTGGTCATTTATCTGCTGATAGAACCTTAGATAGGGTTAAACAAACTGCTTGGTAGATCAATTGGAGAGACTCTACTATCCAGTATGTTACTAGTTGTGAAACTTTTCAGAAGTCCAACAGGACCGCTTCAAAAAGGTTTGGTCTACTGCAAAAGATTGCTGAACCCAAGAAAAGATGGGAGATCATCAACGGGACCTTGTAACTGGACTATCACCAGGAGGACCCTATTCCCACAACTCAGTCCTAGTCATTGTGGATAGGTTCTCCAAGCAAGCAAAGTTTCTACCTAATCAAAAGGCAGACACTGCTATGGAAGTTGCCCTATCATTTTGAAACAGACTCATTGCTGATGTTGGAGTTCCCAAGAGCATTATCAGTGACAGAGATCCTAAATTCACCTCTGAGTTCTGGGGAAATCTTCATGATATTCTGGGGACCACCTTAGCTTTCTCTACAGCTATGACCCTCAGACGGATGGCTTACCTGAAAGAATGATTCAGACCCTGGAAGACATGCTCAGGAGATTCTGTGGTTTTGGTCTAGAATTCAAGAATTCTGATGGTTATGGCCACAATTGGGTTAGACTTTTACCTGCAATAGAGATGGCCTACAACAGTATCAAGCACTCTACCACTAAGGAAGCACCCTACATACTGGAAAGAGGATGGATTCCTAAATTACCCAAGGATAACCTTAATCACCAGCTAACAAATATCCACCCAACAACACTTGATTTCCAAAAAATGATAGATGAAGCAAATAAAGATGCGGTTAAGTGTGTCCAGGATGCTGTGGAGTAAAACCAACAAAGGTGAAATAAAACCCATAAGGAGCCTGATTTCAGCTTCGGTGATGAAGTCTTGATCTCTACCACCAAACTCACCAACTTAGCTAGGATCAGAAAGCTTAGACCAGCTTTTGTTTAACCTTTCACCATTAATAAAATTTGTGGAAAAAAAGCTGTGGAAGTAATCCTTAGTGATGAGCTTTCTAGAAAACACCCAGTCTTCCCAGTAAGTCTCATCAAACACTACCACCCATGGAATGGAGAATGTATTCCTTCACCTAAAATACCTGTTGCAGAAGAACCAGAAAAAGAAAGAGAAAAAATTAGCAAGATCCTTGAAGATAAAAAAGAATGGATCAATGGAAAAGATGTCAGACTCTACCTAGTCAGATACAAGGGAGAATCAGCTGATAAGGATGAATGGTTACCTAAACATAATATCCCTGATGGACCCATACACCTAAGTAAATACAGAGGCAGAAGGCATTAACCCAGTATGTTTTTTCAGATATAGACCTATCTTGGAGTGGGGGAATGTAAGCTTGCTACTATCTACAGAGCAACCCTTCATAGCAACACAAAACTATAAAAATAATAATATCTAAATTAACAAAAGAAGGAGTGAGAAATCCATAAATATTCTTGAAGAAATAGATTTCTCACCCAAAATTAGGTAGGGTCACTCACTGAACACACCCTTGAAATCCAAGTCCTTACATTTTTAAAATAATTAAAAATAAAAGTACTAAAAATTAAAACATCAGTATGGCACCTTTTTGCCATTTTAACATTTCACACGTGTTTTCACGCATAGGTTTTACACCTAAAATTCACTCAGAATTGAGGTGTTGGGTATATTTTAGGAGTTACACAAGGAAATGTGTTATGTCACAGTTACCGCGCGCAGCCCCACATCATTACATACCCCTACGTACTCATAGTTTCAGTTTCCTGCATAATAGAGACCCGCTCACAGCTAATTCTGCCACACACGCAGGGGAACCCACCCCGCGCGCATCTGAACTGACTGATCCCCTTGTCTGGATCCATTGTGACTAATCTGAAAACCAGGTACCCCTCAAAAGAGCTACAACCTAATTAGGGTTGCTTGAAATATGTAACAAGTTTACATATGCATTATTAATCATCTAAAAATATCAAAACATAATTAAAATTAATAAAAATTAGGTTTAGAACATTTTTTAATAATAAATTAAAGATAAAGGATTACCATGTAAATCATTTACTTTGATCTTTGAAGACCACAAAACACTACGAGGAGTGTTCATAAAAATTATAAACAGTTATCTACTTGATGAACAGGTGATGGAAAATCAGTAAAGGTCCACATTTGATCACTTCAAAGCAATACTAATAGTACAAATGAAGGATGAGTGCAGAATGATCAAATTTAGGCCATAATAGATTAACAGATCCTGTGGCTAAAATAGTACAGAAATCCAGAAGATCCAAGGTAAGCTGATTAAAAGCACCAAGTCAAGGTTCTAATTTTGCTCTGAATCGATTGCCAGTCTCAGCCCATGAGCAGAACTCTCTTCACGCGCCCTGAGAAGCTCAAAATAACCCCAAAAAGTTATTTATACAGACCTCTTTGGATCCATTATTCCATCATCAGTTTACCAGGAATTATTATTATCAATCACACACCGTGTCATTTTTATTCAAGTGCGTATGAAGATTCTAAGAAAGTGATTTATTACCAAGTCTGTAGTATTATTATTCATTTCTTAAAACCAATCAAACCTTGAAGTTTAGTCAGGCAATCCACCCCATCTGCTCTGAAACCCTTCTTATTATTGCAGGATTTTCATGATAAAGTGCTCAGAGTGAGTGTTTCGCTTCCTTTATGGGCCAGTGTTTTTTATGCCTGGCCATTAGTGGATTAAGCCCTTTCTAAGGCACCCATCTTCATTCCAAGTTTTTTAAAATGCCTAAGGAGGCCCCTTGAAGAGAGGTTGCTTTGCCTGTAAATACCCCCAGTAGTATAATACTGTGGCCCCTCTTTTATATACATATTGAAAACCTTTTATTACCAAACCAATTAAACCTTGCAACTGCTCTTATTATATTATATATTTGAGCCTCTAGCATTTATTCTAGGAATAATAATAATTATCATTATTCCAGTATTTTTATCACTCTCTGTAGCTAAAGGACTGCAAGGTTCCTGGTATCAGGGAGCTTAAAAGCATCCAGGGGCATTCTAAACCTCAATCTGTGATTGAGGTTTCCAGGACACTGATTGAGTGTCAGCTTGCTACTATTGCAGAGCAAACTGCAAAAGTAACAGAAATAACATAAAAATAATAATAATATAATTAACCTGTGAAGGAGTAGGAAAACCATAAATATTATTACAGAAATTGATTCTCCACCCAAAATTAGGTAGGTTCACTCACTGACCCCACCCTTGAAATCCAATTCCTTATATTATCAAATAATTAAGGAAAGAAAGACCCAAATTCCACAGCACCACTATTGAACTTTTGGCCAATTGAATGTTTCACATGTATTGTCACGCATAGTTTTCACACCTAAAATTCATTCAGAATTCAGGTGTTGTGTATATTTTAGGAGTTACAGACAGAAATGTGTTCTGTCACAATTCCCGCAAGCAGACGCGGCAGCCAATGCACCTGCGTGCAGCTGAGATACAGCCCTCTCATTCTTCCAAGGTTGTGTACGCAGCCCTGGGCCTCTGACAAGTACGCAGCCATGGGACTACAGGTTAACAAAGTGACAGGCGGCCTGAGAAACTTAGGTACTGTGTAAACATGCTACAACCCACACAGGAACATTTTGCGTATGTAATAAAAGTTCCTGTGGATGGTAGATAATCTAAAAGTACATAAAGTTATATAAAAATACTTAAATAACCCTTATATGTATTTTTTATTAAATATAACTCAAAGTACCAAGAATGTCGAAAATAAGACTATTAGAACTTCTAAAAATATATTAAAATACTTAAATATGCTATTATGAGAATTTCTAGACATTGATATTTTTGTGACATACTAACAAAACTAATGATGTAAAAAAATTACATGAATTCCCCTGAATTATATTTTTCAGTAATTATCTTAGTAAATCAACTGAAATTTGAAAAAAATGAGTAAAATCAATATCATGACTTTACTCCAATTATTTAATACATAATGAGAACTCACCTGAAATCAGAATGTCCATAGGAATGTCTTTTAAAATAATTATTAACTTACTGGGAACATTTACTAAGGAGAATTGATTAAATAATACATAAACAGGACAAATTAGTGTTATTCACACGTCAAAATATCAATTAGAAAAGTAGAATAAATCCCATACCCTGTGTAATTAGATGCCAGCCGTTCTACCGCACCAAGAACACTTGACAAGCTACCATTGGTTACCCTGCTAGCCTCAGTTTCTGTCCCTTGGTGCCCTTGTACCCCTCAGAAGGACAATATTGGGACTCCAAAAGCTATAAATAAAGAGCTATTTTGAGGATATTGATGGGCAGAGACCCAGTTATATTTATATCCAGACCCCTTGCCAAGGTAATCAAGTACTTATTATATATAAGTAAGTGATTTATGGCTTATTCTGAGTGAAAATATCTGTCCTCAACCTCTTTTTATCAATTTGAACTGCTGAACAACCTTATAACGCCAGTTTACAGGTTTAACCCATCAGTGAACGTCCCAAACAGACACCCTATGGATTTAATAATATACCAGTGAGTTTTATTATCCTTTCTTGGTCGTGGAAGCTTGGTTACAAAGCCCTGCCACTACACTGTGTATTTTATATACATATTATTTTTGGGCAAAATATCCTTTAAACTAAAGAGCCCAAAGTAACCAGGACTATTTTCTTTCATACTGAAATCCCTGAAGAGAGGTGTCAAAGATCCCAAATATAATTGTGGCACCTCTATAAAAATGTAGAATATTCATTTTTATATATTGATTTATAACAATAAACCATAACCAAACCAATTAACCTTGCAATAAGCTTTATCCAAGTATTCTATGGATTTTGCTGCATTTATTAAATAATATATTTATTATTTATAATATCACCTCTGGTAGCTAAAGGATAGCCAGGGTCTTGGCATCCAGGAGGCTAACATTGAGGAGCCTTTCATTGATTTCCTCTTTATCAGCTTCAGGATAGAATCAACCTAGCCTTTTTTTTGTTCCAAAAACAATTTGTGGGGTTTGTCCTTAAAAGGGTCAAAAAGTGAGTTCTCAAAGGTTTTCATCATCTTTCTTTTCCCAATTTCCATGCCAAAATGTTCTTTGATGATGCACTTTCAAGATTAAAAAGTTTGAGATCCTACTTCTCCTCTTTTGTTGATAAACCAATCCAGTGCTACTTCTTCAAACAGCCTGGTTAGTCTTAATACAGCTATAGTATCTGATAGTTCATAAGAGGCAAGTGTATAGTCAATGAATTTAATGAATATGATATGGTTTTATTCTCCATCTCCTGAAAATTTAGGCCATTCAGTTTAAGGAGGAAAGAGTTTCAATGATTTTTCAACTTCAGGTGTTGGACTAAGCCAGTAAGACTCATTCCTATTCATTCCAGAATTAAGAAAGATGTTAGGATTGATATTTGTCCTGGTGGTTTTTGATTCTTATACTTTGACTAAAGGAGCGGCAGTTGATTCAATTTCCAGGTCTCCCAAATCATTCTTAATCATACCTAGTTCTAAATGCGTTTTTTTTCTTAATAAGTCAATTTTATTAACAAGATGAACAGAAGAGGTATCAGTTTTGTTTCTTATTTCTCCTTTGATTTTCTCAAGGAGAAGGAGTATCTCTTCCTTTATTGAAGAAAAAGTGGTACCAATATGATTGATTAAAGATGCTTTTTTTAAATCAATGGTTTTCCTTAACAATTTAATTTCAGACTCATTGGCTCTCAGATCGTCACTTCGATTTTGGATTGTTTGGATTGCTTTTTCAAGTTGTTTGTGAATGTTGTCTAGATTTTTACTCAAGATTTTAAAATTATGCAAGACATTTCCAGAAAACTTTTTAAACAATGGTGTTATATCATCAGAATCCAATTTTGATACACTTTCTTCCATTTCTGAGTTAGAGATATTATATTGTTGCAATATTTTGGGTTCTTCATCCTTTGATAATTTGAGGGCTTCAAATTTTTGGGTTCCTTCGCCTTCAATTTGGCTAGTTGATTGCAAGGGTTCCATTTTTCTACCCATTTCTCTATTTCTGCTTTGGGAATTAATTTCTGCAGGGCTATTTGAGAGTACTTGGCCTGTGAAATAGTCTTTCTCATGGCTGCTGAGTCCTCTTGCACTTGGGCTAGCTTGCATGCCTCCCAATGGCTCACATGATCCTTCACCAGATACTTGATCTTGAACTCCTTGGCCAAGTCCCAACTGGGAGGCGTAGGAGGAGGATCAGCCTCACGGGACAACTTTCTGGGCAAAGTACTCACTTCCAACAGTTTGTTGCCCTACTTGGAGGGCGCAAGTGCTGGCAGATTTTGTGGCACTCAAGTTGTGGGTTCAAGCCCCCTCATTGCGCTTGCTATGGGCACTTGTACAGGCACGCGTTCCTCCGGGCAGAGGTCCATAGGACGGGGCTTTTTTGATTGCGCGGGTTTGGGCCTGTTTTGCAACGTTGTGCAAAAAAATGAGTATATCTTTTTGTCAAAACTTAAAGTAATTCAAAATAAAAATAAAAATAAACTAATTTAAAATAAAAATAAAAACATTTTGTATTTTTTTTTTTTTTACTGAGCTCACTCGGACTTAAATTCAAAGGCACTAAGGCTTTCTTAGGGTTGAAGGAGTCCTTAGTGGGTAATCCAGGGGGGTCTTCCTGGGTACCAATGAGGTCTTGGCTTAAATCCAAAGATCAATGGTCAGAACTGTTTTATAACAGGTTTTGCTCAATAAAATCCGCAATCAAAAAGGTTCTTTCCACTGAAAATAAGGTAAAAATTTAAATTTTAATAATTTTTTTGTTTTATTATACTTTTATTAAATTTTTAAGAATTTTTCATTGATTTTTGATTTTTTTTTTGAAATTTTCTGAAAAAAAAAAAAATTGAGCTTAGTTTCTAATTTATTTATCTTTGTTGAAGGAATAAATTTATCTCTGATATTTCTTCCAGGCCATGTTTTGCCTGAGTAAATAATTAAAATTAATAAGACTTACAAGTTCTAATTCTTTATCTTTTAAAGCTTGTGGCTTATAATGGTTTAATCTTCCTTGTTGTTGCTCAGGAGTTATGATAACAGGTAAAAAATTAAAGATTCTTTCTTCTTTTATTTGTGTAAGAAGGTTAAAATAATAATTGATTGATTTTCCGTTGGTCTTAAGGTCCACCGGAAGAATAAAAATAAAACAATTAACAAGTATTTTTACTTTTATTTACGTAGATTATCTGTTCCAAAGAAATTAATTAATTAAAAATTAATTATGCAGGGATATTTCCCAGCCAGACCCCCAGCTGTCAGCATACTGATACCAGGAACATTTCCATCCTTTAGCTACAGCAAGTGATATTGGTGTTGGAACACCAACAATTCCAAGAAAATTACGTAAAATGCTCAAATGGTTGATTTAGAGGCAAGTGCAAATTTTAAGTGGTTTGTTTTGTTTAAATTGATTTAAATATCCTTTTCAAAATAGGCCGCAATTTATGCAAACAGGGGATCTATATTGGATAAAAACCTCTCTTCAAGGGGCTCTTTTGAACCATGTAAAGACCTTGGGACAATGAAGTCCCAAGTGATTTCTGAAAAGGGGTCACTCAAGGGGATTGGGTGGACTGGATGACTCAAAGCACTTACGCCTGGAGGCAAGGAGGAGATAACTTACTAATTTAAGCAGACACTTCAAGAAACTTGCAGAAATTCACGTTTGAAAGGGTCACAGGACAATTGTTGGGGATATTGCTGATATTCTTCAATGGAATTAAAAATGGGTTTAGAATTGATAATTATACTATCAGAATGGGGCCATAAATCACTTTTTTATCTTGAATAAACACTTGATCACGGATGGCAAGGGGTCTGGATTGATTACTTAAAAATTACTGGGGTTGAAACCATCTAAAATGGTTTGTTTATATACTTTTCTGGGGTAATAATATCTTCTCAGGGCATGTAGAGAGGGTTGTGCTTGTGTACTGAGGCTTGCAGGCTAACCAGAGCTAGTTTGACACGTAGGTTTGGTGCTGTCAACTGGCTAGCCTTGCCTGTGTCATTTTTTTATGTGAAATAATACTCAGAAGGTATTTAAATGTTAATTTGTTATTTTTATGGTTCAGACATATTTTGTTGTTTTGTATTAATTTTTTTGATTTGCATGGGTAGAAGTGGGTTTTTGTAGAATTTAAGCTATCTTCTGCACATGTTGGTTATTTTTAACAATTTTTTGGTAGACCTCTTGTTGTATTTTGTGGTTCATAAAGATTTGGAAATCCTATTTACGTGACAACCTTTATTATTGTTTCTTACAATTTATTTCCTTTATTGTTTTGATTTTTGTATTTTAATTCAATTTTCTTAGGTTTAAAACATCTCCCTATCCGTCAGTAAACTTTTTACATATGCATGATGTATGCATGCATGTTGTAGCATGTTCCTGCGGTACCTGGCTGTTGGAATTAGCACAACTGATGCTTACGCGCGCAGGATTGACAGCTGCGTGCAGGGATCCTTCATCAGTAATTTTGAATGGGTTTTTCTTGAAACGCGCATATATATTGAGTTTCAGGCGTGTGTAACCTTGCTATATGAATGCGGGGCCGCGCGTGGGAATTGTTCCATAACACAAATCTGCCTGTAACTCCTAAAATATACACAACAAGTCAATTCTGATTGAATTTTAGGTGTGAAAACTCTACATGGCTTTGTGTGTTTAATCTTAGAATTCTCAAAAGTTTCCATAGTGGTGTTGTGGTTTATTGGTCTTTTTCATCTGAAATTATTTGAAAAAAATAAAAGGAGTTGGAATTAAAGGGTGGGGTCAGACAGTGACCCTACCTATTTTTGGGTGGGGAATCCATTTCTGCAATAATGTATATTAATTTCCACCTCCTTCTAATTTTATTATTTATTTTCTTTTTTTGATCTGCTTTGACAGGTTTATCCTGTCTACTAGAAAGCTGACAACCAGTTTGTTCAGGCTGGAACCTTTTTTTCCTCTCAAGACACAACCAATCTGCAAAAAATCCTGATTCATGAGTTTTTATGGCCAACCCAATTGCTTTTGGTTTTCAACGGTTCCTTTTACATTATATTTTTTTAGAATGCTTTGGATTGTTTATTGGTTGAGTCCTCTCAGCTCTCTGATACCAGGAACCTTGCAGTCCTTTAGCTACAGAGAGTGATAAAAATGCTGGAATGATAATAATAATTATTATTCCAATAGTAAACACTTAGAAGCTCAAATAAATGATATAATAAAAGCAGTTGCAAGGTTTAATTGGTTTGGTAATAGATGGTGTTGAATATAGTATAAAAGAGGGGCCACAGTATTATATTACTGGGGATCTTTACAGACTAGCAACCTCTCTTCAAGGGGCCTCCTTAGGCAGTTTAAGAACCTTGGAATAAAGATGGGTGCCTTAGAAAGGACTTATTCCACTAATGGCCGGGCTTAACAGCACAAATGGCCTACACAGGAAGGTAACACTCACTCTGAGCACTTCACCACAAAAATCCTGGAATAATTGGAAGGGTTTCAGAGCAGATGGGGTAGACTGCTTGAATAAACTTCAATGGTTGATTGGTTAATATAGGTAAATAATACTACTGCAGACTAATTCATAAATCACTTGCTTATCTTCATATAAGCACTTGATGAACAATGACACGGTGTCTGATTGATAATAAATAATTCCTGATAACTGATTAACTTTTTTGGATCCAAAGAGGTCTGTATAAATACCTTTTTGGGGTGATTTTGGTCTTCTCAGGGCACGTAGAGAGGGTTCTGCTCGTGGGCTGAGGCTGGAAAGTCAGTCAGGGCAAAATTAGCACGTCCGTTTTGTGCTGACAATCAGCTGTCCTTAGATCTGCTGGATTTCTGTACTATTTTAGCCACAGGATCTGTTAATCTGTTATGGCATAAATTTGATCATTCTGTACTCATCCTTCATTTTTACTATTGATATTGTTTTGAAGCTTACAGTTGTGGGTGTTTACTGATTTTGCATCATCTGCTGATCATTTAGATAATTTTTAATAATTTTTATGAACACTTCTTGTAGTGTTTTGTGGTCTTCAAAGATCAGGATCAGTGATTTACGTGGTAATTCTTGATCTTTGATTTATTATTAAAAAATGTTTTAAACTTAATTTTCATTTATTTTATTTAATTTTTGACCTTTTTAGATCATTAGTAATGCATATGTCTATTTATTACATATACTAGGCAACCCTAACTAGGTTATAGCTCTTCTGAGCGGTACCTGGTTGTCAGATTAGTCACGACTGATCCAGACGCGGGGATTTGTTAGTACGGATGCGCGCGGGGTAGGATCCGCTGCTTGCGTGCCAGAATCAGCTGCGCGCGGTTCTCTAGTACGCGGGAAACTGCTGCTACTAGTACATAGGGTTATTTCATGATGCGGGGCTGCGCGCAGGAATTGTGACATAACACATTTCCGCGTGTAACTCCTAAAATATACACAACACCTCAATTCTGAGTGAATTTTAGGTGTAAATCCTATACGTGAAAATAAATGTGAAATATTAGAATGGCCAAAAAGTGCCATACTGGTGTTGTAATTTTTAGTACTTTTCTTTTTAATTATTTTAGAAATATCAGGACTTGGAATTCAAGGGTGGGGTCAGTGAAGGACCCTACCTAATTTTGGGTGGGAATCCATTCCTGTAATAATATTTATGGATTTCTCACTCCTTATTTTGTTGATTGAGGTATTCTTATTTTTCATAGTTTGTGTTACTATTTGACAGTTTTGCTCTGTACATAGTAGCAAGCTGACAGCTAGCCAGGGCTAGTTTGGCACGTATTCTTGGTTCTGTCAGCTAGTTAGCCTTTCCTGTGTCATATTTCTATGTGAAATAATTTTCAGAAGGTATTTAAATATTAATTTGTTATTTTTATGGTTCAGACATATTTCCTCAGTTTGTATTACTTCATTTAGAGTGGCATGGGTAGAAGTGGGTATTTTTAGATTCTACACCATCTTCTGCACATGTTTGTAATTTTTAATAATCCTTTGGTAGACTTCTTGAAATTTTTTGTGGTTAATAAAGATTCAGCAATCTCATTTACATGAAAACCTTCATTATTATTTCTCACAATTCATTTGTTTTAATGATTTTGATTTTCATATTTTTTCAATTTTCTTAGTTTTCAAAAATCTCTTTATAAGTCAGTCAACTTGTTACATATGCATGATGTATGCATGCAAGTTGTAAAATATTCCTGTGGTACCTGGATTTTGAAATTAGTACAGCTGATTTTGATATTGGAACTCACTGAGGACACGCAGATTGGGAGTCAGAAAGAAGGATAATATTACTTATGAGAGATGAATTGAGAATGAACAAAAAGAGGAAATATGAGATGAGAATTAAAGGAGACAGAAGAATCAGAAAGAATAGTTACTCACCTGAGGACACGCAGATTGGGAGTCAGAAAGAAGGATGAGGAAAGAGACCTTCAGACTGGCTCAACAATCTGTCCTCAGGTGATGGGCATGCAAACAAGGCTTGTGACATGTAGGTGTGCGCGCCTGTGATATGTGAGAAGACAATGAGTAGGCGGGCGGAAGTGACAGTTGAAATGTGATAGAGACACTGGATGAGGCATGAGGAGAACATGTGATGGAAGAATGATAAAAATAAGGGTAGAAGTAAATGAGACATGACTAGATGAAAAAAAGGAATGCTGAAGAGATGGAAAAGATGTGGTACAGTATTCCAACAGTTGAAGCGTGCAGGCTTGACAGCTGCGTGCAGGAGCCCATTGTCAGTCATTTTGGATGTGGGGTTCTTGACATGCGCCTACATACTGAGTGTCAGGCGTGTGTACTCTTGCTTCATGAATGCAGGGCTGCGCGTGGGAATTGTGACAAAACACAAATCTGCCTGTAACTTCTAAAATTCACACAACACCTCAATTATGACTGAATTTTAGGTGTGAAACCTATACATGGCCTCATGTGTGAAATATTAGAATGGCCCAAAAAAGTGCCATAGTGGTGCCGTGGTTTATTGGTTTTTTCTTCTGAAATTATTTAAAAATGTAAGGAGTTGGAATTCAAGGGTGGGGTCAGTGAGTGACCCTATGTATTTTTGGGTAAGAAATCCATTTCTTCAATAATATATATGGATTTTAAATTCCTTCTAATTTTATTATTTGTTTTCTGTTTTTAATCTGCTTTGACAGGTTTCTCTTGTCATTTAGCAAGCTGACATTTAATCAATTTTTTTGCGCATTGTACATGTTTTCTTGGAATTATTGTTGTTCCAACACCAATATCACTTGCTGTAGCTAAAGGAATGAAACATTCCTGGTATCAGTAAGCTGAAAACTGGGGGTCTGTCCAGGAAATTTCTCTGAATAATTCTTATTCAATTGATTAATGTCTTTGGAACAGATTTTCTATGTAAAAATAAATGAAAATACTTATTATCATTCTTTTTTTAATTCTTTTTCCAGTGGCTCTTAAGGCCAATGGAGAAATAATTAATCATTATTTAAATCTTCTTCAACCAAAGAAAGAAGCAAATCTACGTAAATCTGTGCCTAATCACTGGGACTCTTTAACTCCTGACCAACAGAAACAAATCCTTTTGAACCATCACCAAGAAGAAATTAAAGAGAAAGAACTTGAACTTGAGAGACTTATAAACTCCAATTCTTTACTCAGGCAAAACAAGGCCTGGAACAAATATTAAAGATTAATTTATTTATATAATAAAGAAGAAAGTAAGCTTAAAATATTTTTTTATTTTTTCTAAAAAAAAATAAAAATAAATAAAAAAAATTTCAAAAAAATTATTAGTAAAATTTAATAAAATTAAAAAACTTAAAACTTAGTGATTTTTTTATTCTCAGTTGAAAGAACTTTTTCCCTTGCTGATTTCATTGAGCAAGACATGTTGGAAAGCCACTCAAATAACAGATCTTTGGACTTAAGCCAAGATCACATTGGCACCCACAAAGACCCCCCTGGATTACCAACTAAGGATGGTTTTAAACCCAAAAAGGCCTTATTACTTTTGAGTTTAAGTCTAATTATGCTTAATTTCCTATAAAAATAAAACATTTTTTTTTTGCAAAAAATTTGAAGTAATACTTACATTCTTTGAAACATGCATCAAAACAGCCCCAACACCTGTGAGACTGGAAAATCCCTGTCCTATGGATCTTTGCCTTGAGAGGAACGCGTGCCTGTAGCAAGCACCATTAGGGAAATCAAACCTGACACAATAGTATTGCAAGACCTTCCATTCCCCGTGCCTTCCAAACTGACCAATAAATTCTAGGATAAATCTACCTCCCCCAGAGATTTATTTCTGGCAGCTTTGTCTCTGCCCAAGCCACCTAAGCCGGACCTAGTCAAGGAGTCCAAAATAAAGGTCCTACTGTTGGAACATGTGAGTTATTGGGAGGCCTAAAAATTGGCCCAAGCCCAAGAAGACACTATGGCTATGAGGAAGGCAATATCACAGGCCAAGTCCTCACAGATAGCCCTGCAGAAATTAATCCCCAGAAAGGAAGTAGAGAAATAAATAGGGACTTGGAATACCTGGGATAAAATATAAAGTTTAAAGGGAAAGTATTGCAAAACTTTGAGGTCCTCCAATCATCAATGGATGCGGAACCCCAAATACTGGGACAATATAATATCTCTAGGCCAGAAGTGGAAGCAAATTTTTCACAATTATATGCAGATGTTACAAATATCTTCAATTGGTTTTCTGATTATTTGTTCCAAAACTTTAACATCCTGAATAGCATTCTGGATAAAATTCATAGCAAATTGGACAAAAAAATTCAAAGTCTGACCAAATTCATCCAGAATCAAGCTTCCCACCTGTGAACTAGTGAGTTAGTGATCAAACAACTGAGAGAAATTATCAACATGGAAAAGGTATCTATGATAAAACATAGAAAAATACTTAATCTTCAGGTAAAGAAGAGATTCTCCTCTCCATTGAAGAACTCAAAGGAGAAATAAGGAAAAAAGCTGATACCCCTTCTGCTCACTTAATAAAAGAGCCTTATTAAGAACTAAGATTGATCTAGAATTAGGTATGATTAAGAATGATCTGAGAGATCTTACAACCAAATCAAATAGTCCTCCCCTGGTCAAAATAGAGGAAGCAAATCCCACCAGAATTGGTATCACTCCTACAATCCCTTATAGTTCTGGAGCAGTAAGGAATGAGTCTTACCAGCCCAGTCTGACTCCTGAGGTAAAAAAAGACCTTAAGCTTTTACCCTATGTAACTGAATGGCCTAAATTCTCAGTAGAAGGAGAGTATAACCATATCAGATTTGTTAAATTTATTGAATAAACTCTTGGTTCATATGAGCTCCCTGTTACTATAGAAGTAGTAAGGTTGCCCAGACTATTTGAAGGAGTAGCCCTAGATGGGTTCATTAACAACAGGGAGGAAGTAGGATACCAATCCTGGAATTCTTGGAAAGGACTGATCAAATACTAGTTTGGAACCAGGATTTGGAAAAGGAAGATGATTAAGACCCGTGAAAATTCATTGTTTCATCACTCAAAGGATAAAAATCATAAAAAGTGTCTAGAACAAAGGATGATTTTGGATTCATTCTACCCTAATGCTGACAAAGAGGATATTTATGAAATACACCTTAACTCATGTCCTGGTCACCTTAACCACAGTCCAGGATAAAGGATGCCTATGGATTTTGAACTCTCTACTCTCATTGGTATATTGGAGGAAAGTTTTGATATGAATGGCTTTGATAAAAGAACTAACAAATCAAATGATCTCAGCACCAAGACTAAAGAAGAATAAAACACCAAAAACAAGCATTTCTGTACACCTAACTTAGAAGTCAAGAGGACTTCAGAAAATAAGGAAAAAGTATACGGGAACTGTAACCAGACCGGGCATGTAAGACCTGATTGCCCTCAACCTAGGAGAAGGATTAATCCATTGAAGGAGAAGAGTATGAAAATGCTGCTGAATCTCAGTTTGATGACACTGATGGATCACTATCTCAATGTGAACTAATTTTTGAGGTTAAACCTTTTGACATGATGTATCACCATGTTTGTCAGATTGCTACTATTGCAGAGCAAGCTGAAAAAGTAAAAAAATAAAATAAAGAAATAAATATCTTATGAAAGGAAAACAAATATTAAAAAAATTATGTCAAATTATGATTTGACATAGAATTCAAGGTAGGGTCACTCATTGACACCTACCTCAAATTCCCACTGCTTATATTTTTAAATAAGTTATGAAATTATAGGAAGAGAAACATACTTGGGATTTTGGCCATTTTAATATTTTGCATGAAACCCCACATGTAGGTTTCACAGGGAATTTCGTGTCAGAATCCAGGAATTCTGTGATTTAGAGTAGTTACGGGAGGAAATGTGATTTGTCACAATTTCCGCACACAGCTGTGGCAAAAAACACATCAGCGCACGGCTGAGCAGCAGCACTGCCACCCTTCCCGCGTACCCTGACAAGCTGTGTATTCAGCCCTGGGCATCTGACAGGTATGCAGCCGCAGGACTACAGACTGACAGATTGACAGACAGATTGAGAAGCCAAGGTACCATGTAAAAGTCCTACAACTAAGACGGGGACATACCGCATATCTAATGAATGTCCCTGTGAATAATAGATAGTCTAGATATACATCAAATTATATAAAAATAATTGATTAAACTTTCTACATATTTTTTATAAAATTTAATCAAAAATATCAAATATTTTGAAAATAAGATAACTACAGTTTGAAAAATATCTTAAAATACTTTAAAAATACAATTGTGAGAACTTCAAAACATCAGTATGTCTGTGGAATTATAAAAAGAATGATTATGTCAAGGAATGATATATATTCCCATAGCATATATTTTTAATTAATTATTTCAAGTAAATCAACAGAATTTCAAAAATAAGGATCATAATCAATATTTTGATTTTACTCCCATCAGCTAATACATAATGAGAACCCATCTGAAATCAGATTACCCATAGTAATTGCTACTAAGAGGACTTATTAAAATTTTTGGAGAATTTACTAAGGATAATTAATGAAATGATGATCAGGTGGATAGATTAGTGTCAAAACATCAATCAAAAAGTACAATAATTCCCATACCCTGTGGAAGTAGATGTTACCCGTGCTACAGCACCAAGAGCACATTAAGTGCTACCACTGGTTATCCTGCTAGCGTTAGAAACCGTAACTTTGAGTTCCTAAATACCTCAGAAGGACAGAATTGGGACCCAATAAGCTATAAATGTAGAGCTCTTTTGAGGTTATTGATACCCAGAGACCCAGCTATATTTAAATCCATACACCATGCCAAGGTAATCAAATACTTGAAAGATAGAAGTAAGTGATTTATGGCTTTATTATGATTAATAATATACGTCCCAAAACTCTTTTTATCAATTTAAACTTCTGAACAACCTTTTAAACCCTAGTAACAGGTTTAACCCATCAGTACACGTCCCAGACAGGTACCTAAAGGATCCAATAAAATACCAATGATTTTTATTATCCTTTTTATGTTTTGAAAGCTTGGTTAAAAGTCCCTCCCACTCTATCATATATTATATATATATATTATCTTTGGGCAATATCTGCTTTAAGAATATGAATTTAAGGTTCCAAAGTAACCAGGTCTACCTGTTTTCAAAGTGAATTCCCTGAAGAGAGGTGTTAAAGATCCCCAATAAAATTGTGGCCCCTCTATTGATTTATTTCATAATCAATCTATTAATATTGATTAATAATATTCAATCATAACCAAACCAATCAAACTTGCAATAGCTTTATCCAAATATTTTATGGATTTTTGCTGCATTTATTGAATAATATATTTATTATTTATTCCATCAACTCTTTTAGCTAAAGGATAGCAAGGGTCTTGGAATCCAGGAGGCTTAAAAAAGTACAGAGGCTGTGCAGGTGAAACTAGACAGTAATAAAAAACAACCCTGGCAGCCACGAGCGTCTGTAGCCTAGTTGGTAAAGGCAGCACTTTATTTTGTGTCTCAGTCTATATGAGATCATGGGTTTGACTTCCAACCAACAAATCTTCCTTTTCACAGTCTCACCAGGTTATGAGCCCAGATCCTACCTGAATGTATCCTTGCTTTTGTAAAAGACTTGAATAAGATGTGAGTGAATTCTTTCTGTGAGACCATCATCCCCTGTAACCCTACCCTAAAATTGTTCAATCCCCACACCAATCACACTTTCACCTGGGTATTGCCGTACCTATTTCTACATCACATAGCAAGGGTGGCTGTTGAGTTGAAACCTGCTAACATGATGTATCACCACAGTACAGAGGCTGTGCAGTTCAACCTAGACCAGTAATACCAAACAACCCCGGAAGCCAAAAGCACCTGTAGCCTATTTGGTAAAGGAAGCACTCTAGTATGTGTCTCAGTCTCTCTGAGATTGTGGGTTTGACTCCCACAATGAACATCTTCATTTTCACAGCCTCAAAACTAATGAATAAAAAGCCTATCAATTTCATTGAAGGAAAAATATAATCCTCCCTAGAAATTAACTCTGTCAGCAAGGATTCTAAACCACAAGAAAAACGGACTACCAACATTAAAATTAATTTTTACCTCAAGAATTTGTCAAGCTTTCAAGAAATTTACATTCAAAATCCACCCCAATGAGTACTAGTACCCTATTTCTCATTGGGTATGATGTAATTGGGACCTGATTCCTTGAAGACAAAACCAGGGAGAGCCTTGAAATCCCCTGATAATCCCTTCAGTCCCCTCAGGGCGCCTTTTACCTTAAAATAGGAGGGCCTTTAACCTATAGCCCCTTCATTAGTGATACATTAATATTTATTTGAAAAAGAATATTGAAGGAGTTAAAAAACCCATTAAACTTGATCTGAAGAAGAGATTAACTGGGGCTATAAACTTAATTAAATTTAAAATCAAATTATAATATTATTGGCAACTCCCATTTCCGGTGGAAGGACTCAATTGGAGCAGTAAACCTTGTGTTTTACTACCAGTAAGGGCGTCTGCTTATCTATAAGCAAACATTCTTTGAGATTTATTCATTTCAATCCATGGCTCTTGCCTTTTATCAATTTTTAAGGTGTGGATATTTACTCATAATAACTTGTTATTATTCAAGCGTGTCTGCTTTTAGCTGTTGTTTTGGTTATTTGTGTAAATAACTGGTTTAAGTATTGTTTTTTTCTTATCTTTTGCATTTTAAACCATTTCCAGGTTTTGAACAAGAGGTTAAATCCCTGAAATCAATTCTCATAAAAAATACTTTCAAATTATTATGAAATACTATCAAAATTTATTTTACAAATTTAAAATACCCTCTAATTTTTTATTCTTGAATCAATGCTGGGTTGAAACAGGGTCTTTGGTCTTAGATAATGGATGGTGATCCCATAACTTAGCCACTGTACTTATAAGACATATGGGTTGTTCAGACATTTTAAAAACTATAATTGTCTGATGGCTGACACTTAGTCTTTAACTTGGTTCCCAATTTTTGTTTTCATCCAAAATTTCCTATACATTCCTTATGCACTTTCATAAGCTAAACTAAGGGCAAAATTCATCATTTTGTGTCTCATCCATACACTAGCCTGTAGATTAATTTTAAAGCACATAGGTTTTACATCATATTTTTCCTTGGTTAGCTAATTGAATAAATTCTTGCATTTTCTGAGTGACCAGTATTGCATTAAGGATCTAACTGTTTTCTATCATCAAAGCATTTACTCATCCCTTGCAACTTACTTCAAAAAATCACTTTTGAACTTTGAAGGCAAAATTGAACTTTCATATTTGTTCTAGCATTGGTCTCTTCCCTTTTCACCATGTTTAACTAATTCCTTTCCCCCTTTTTATTATGCAGGTTGGGCATTTAAAATGCACTTGGTTTATTCTAAACTACTTTGAAATATCTTACACATGTGTCAATGTCACTGGTCATGGTCCCTAGTTCTCTCTAGACGGCTGTATTGAATTTTTTTTCCTTTATTCCTCAGCCTTTTCCAATTAAGGACTCCTCTATCTGATCACATTTTTTTCTCACCTTCCTATTTACTTCCAAAATATTATTAGGAGTTTTTCCTCAACACATATCACAATCTATTTTCAATTAATCAAAATTTTTGAAATATTTTTCATGTCCATTCCTTGATTTCCCCAAAATCTCTGTTTGATTTGATAGGTTAAAAAAAATTTCCCTATTGATATGTCTTAGTCATTGTTTTTAAAATGAAATTTGCCTTCAACAGATCATAGATTCCTGTAAGGCCCACAATATTCCCAGGAAAATTTTACAGAGCAGCAGTTATCCATCAGGGCAAAAGAAATCCTCAGAAAACAAATTATTCTTCAGAATCTGGCAGTGGTTCTACTTGTTGTTATAGACTCTCTTTCATTTTTTTTATTTGATTTTCATGTCTATAAGATCCCCTCTTGATTTGTACCAAGTCCCCAAAAATGCAATGGTTCAATTTTTTTCAAAATTTTATCAATCCATGTCAAGAAAAGTACAATTTTTGGCTTTTGGAGGTCTTTTCCTTGTTTTTTTCATAAAAATAAAAATTATTTTGGTTTGCAAATCATAAATCAATTTCAATGCCAATAAATATATGAGTTCATCTAATTACCTAATTTTTTATTTTTTCTTCTCTCTCCTTTTTTCTGTTTCAAAAGATCAGAACCAAAAGCCATACAAAAAAAATTACTTTTTTATTTTAATTAATGGGACCACTTTTATCCCCCTGCTACATACTATCTTCTCCATGCTCACAATCAAATTGATCCTACCCTGTCCTGAGAGAGCCGTTGGCGTGGGACCCAGGTGGGAGTGCCCTGTAGGCTCTGGTTGGGGGCATGCTCCCAATGCAGGGGGACCAATCTGTTGATTTGAATGTCCCTCCAATTATCCCAGGGGTATAGACTCTCTCTTCCAGTGTCAAGACTTCAAATGAAGAAGACTCCTCAACTCTTACTGGATCAATTATACATCCTTTTCAAACAATCTCTCTGAATCCTTCATTCCTTCTCCTTCCTTTCTCCACCCTTCTCCATCATCTCTCTCCTTGCTTCAATCATTCTCCACCATCTCTCTTCTCACTTCCACCCTTCTCCACCACCTCTCTCATCACGCTTCTACTGATCTTCTCTTCTCTCAAGTCTTACCCACCCCTTTCTGTTTATCTCTTCCTCTCACCTCATCTCTGTTTCTAATCCTCCATCATTTTGTCATTGCCCTTCCTCAACAATTTCAACATTATCAACTCCAACCCTTCCATTCCCTGACAACTGTCCATTCCATGTGTGTTATTCAGTTGTGAGGCGCTCAACTAATTTCATCTCCCGTTGGCCTCTATTCTAAACTTCCCTCTCAGTTCCTCATCCATTCCTTGTTGTCAAATCATCAACCCAATTGGTTGCTCATTACTTGAGTCTGTCCTCCTGACTTTCTGTCTCATCCTCCTATCCTATTTCCCTCAATGATAATATCTATTCCAATTTCATCTCAAACCCCTCAAGCTTGTTTCAAATTATATCTAAGCTTCCTGTGTCTCATTACCTCAAGTTGGCTGGTATAGTCTCCTTGAAATTTGAGAAATACCTTTTCACAGTTTAAAGCCAAACCTCAACCTAGCTGATCAACCTAGCTGAACCATGGACTCAACTGGACCAGCCAACACAAACGCCGCCCTTCTCAGGACATTGAAGGACTCCATGCCTAATCTTCACAAGTCAAACTTCTCCTTGTGGAGTTTGAAATTAACCACTATGTTCTTTCTGAAAGGAATCGCTCACTAGCTCAACAAAAATAGGAACAAGGAATTCCCTCTGGAAGTTAATTTGGAAATTTCTGGCTACATTCTTACAAAATTGGAAAATCAAACATATATAAATTGCATCAGTGACACTGATTTGCTGAACAGTATTGCTCTTTGGAAATAAAGAAACAAATTCTATGCCTCCTCCCATACTGCAAATGAATCTCAAATTTTCTTCAACTTCCTAGATCTTACATTTGACCCCAAGAATGTTGAGAACTTTCTCACCAACGTGCAATTTTGCCTGCTTCAGATTTGGAGATAGGAATTAAAATGGAAGAAGACATAGTGGCCTAGCTAATTCTTTACAAATTTCTCCCACAGTTGGAACATTTGAAAACAACTATAAATCACTCACTCAGAGAGGCCAAGATCAAAGGAAATCTGGTCCTTAGGCCTCTGAATCAAATTAACAACAAAGTAGCTGCCAGAACCTAGGCCTTGTTTCTTCTCACCAATCAATAGTTACTGCTGTGTAAGCCCAATTGGTACAACCCTCAAGCCTTCCATCCAAAAAAAAACAGCTTTTCCCTGTATCCTCATCTCAGACCCAACCACCACATCTCCAACAACAACACCTCATCCAAGAATCAGCTGCAGACAACCTCCAACTCCAAAGCCTCTGCAAACTTAGCATACCTCTTTGCCATTGCCCGATTTCATCACATTGATTGTGGCTCCCTTCTTATCCATTCTGGCGCCTCAAAAAACATGTTCATAAATCCCAACTACTTCAACTGGCTCAAAGAAAATCACACTGAGGTCAAAAGGGGAAAGCCCAATGCTTTCATCATGTCCCAAGGAGTTGGAAATGCAACCATTCACACAGAGACAGCCTCACTCACCCTGGCCAATTTGCTTCTAGTGCCTGATCTAGCCGTCAACCTCATATCTCTTGGTCAAATTATCCAAAAGGGTTGGTTGGTCTCTTGTCTTGACCCTAAAAGGTTTGGTGTGTTTTTTGAAGGTAAACTGATTATCACTGGTAGTATTCACAAAAGTCTGCTTTAAATTGAAGAATCAAACCCCAATCCAGACAACTGTCATTCTTTTCTCTCCATATCCACTATACACAAATTTTTTGGCCACATCCATTGTGAGCAAGACAAACTCCTTTCAACGTCCTTTCCAAATGTGAAGTGGGATGACAAGTCTGAATTTCCTGTGAAAAAGGGAAAATCCATCAACTACCATTTAAGAATCACGTCAAATTCAAGCTCTTTTCCTTTTGATTTTATCCATGCCAATGTTTGTGGACCAATACCTCCCATCTCTACCTCCAGAAATCAATATTTCCTTCTTTTGACCAAAAAATTCTCCAAATTCAAGACTTGCATCCCCATCAAAATCAAATCAAATGTATCAGAAGATATTATCAAATTCATTAATTTGCAATCTAACCTCCACAAAAAGATGCTCAGAATCTTTCATTCCAACAACTGCAGAAAATTTGTCAATACAAGCCTATCCTCCTTCCTAAAAGAAAATGTCATTCTCCACACCAAATTGGAAAAATACACACCTCAACATAACCCCATCGCTGACCAAGCAAATATAACAATTTTCAAGGCCACCAGAACTGCAATGCTTGACATATCAATTCCACTGGATTTGTGGGACAAGATTGTAGTAAGCATGTGTGAGATCCTAAACTAAATACCCTCAGTAAACTCCAAATTTTCACCTGTTGAACTTTGGCATGAAAAAAATTCACAGCTGAAAATTCTCCAAAAACTTGGCTTCAAAAACATAGTTCTTAGCAAGAACCTAAATTGCTCCAAGTTTGTTTTCCACACTCCAAGCTTAAGGATTATTGTCTTCTTCACTTTGACATATCCTTTCCTCAGTACCATCTACCTCAGTCCATATTTATAACAAAAATAGAATTAAAACATCAATGATGCCTTCCACTTATCAACTCTGGCTTGAAAAACAACCTTCCATTCTTGGAAACTGACTCAGCACCTACTTGCAAACCTTGCAGTTAACTCTACTCCAGTAAACCATCAATTCAAGATCCGCTCTTCCACACTGGGTATCAATAGCCCTCAGGTTCCCACTCCCCTTCATGAACTCTCTTTATCTTGAACCCAAGCTTGTTAGCCACACTGTCAGCTCTCTGATAGCAGGAACCTTGCAGTCCTTTGGCTACATAGAGTGATAAAAATTCTGGAATAATAATTATTATTATTATTCCAATGATAAACACTTAGAAGCTCAAATATATGATATAATAAGATCAGTTGCAAGGTTTAATTGGTTTGGTAATAAATAGTTTTCAATAAAATATTAAAGAGGGGCCACAGTATTATACTACTGGGGATCTTTACAGACTAGCAACCACTTTTCAAGGGGCCTCCTTAAGCAGTTTAAGAGCCTTGGAATAAAGATGGGTGCCTTAGAAAGGAATTATTCCACTAATGGCCGGGCTTAACAGCACAAATGGCCAAGGCAGGAGGGTAACACTCACTCTGAGTACTTTAACACAAGAATCCTGGAATAATTGGAAGTGTTTCAGAGCAGATGGGGTAGATTGCTTGACTAAACTTCAATGGTTGATTGGATAATAAGGGTAAATAATACTACTACAGACTAATTCATAAATCACTTGCTTATCTTCATATAATCACATGATCAACAATGACACAGTTTCTGATTGATAATAAATGATTACTGGTAACTGATGATGGAATAATGGATCCAAAGAGGTCTGTATAAATACCTTTTTGGGGTGATTTTGGTCTTCTCAGGGAACGTAGAGAGGGTTCTGCTGGTGGGCTGAGGCTGGCAAGCCATTCAGGGCAAGATTAGCACGTCCACTTGGTGCTGTTAATCAGCTGTCATTAGTTCTGCTGTATTTCTGTACTATTTTAGCCACACAATCTGTTAATCTGTTATGGCCTAAATTTTATCATTCTGTACTCATCCTTCATTTTTACTATTGATATTGTTTTAAAGCGTACAGATGTGAATTTTTACTGATCTTCCATCATCTACTGAACATTTATATAATTTTTAATAATTTTTATGAACACTTCTTTTTGTGTTTCGTGGTCTTCAAAGATCAAGATCAGTTATTTACGTGGTAGTTCTTGATCTTTTATTTATTATTAGAAAATGTTTAAAACTTAATTTTCATTAATTTTATTCAAGTTTTGATCTTCATATATCATTAGTAATGCATATGTCCGTTTGTTACATATAGTAGGCAACCCTAACTAGGTTGTAGCTCTTCTGAGAGGTACCTGGTTGTCAGATTAGTCACGACTGATCCCGGCATGGGGATCAGTTAGTAAAGATGCGCGCGGGGTAGGATCCACTGCGTGCGTGGCAGAATCAGCTGCGCGTGGGTCTCTAGTATGCGGAATCCTGCTGCTACTAGTACATAGGTTAAGGTAATGGGACAGGGCTGCGCGCGGAAATTGTGACATAACACATTTCCGCGTGTAACTCCTAAAATATACACAACACCTCAATTGTGAGTGAATTTTAGGTTTAAACCCTATACGTGACAATGTGTGTGAAATATTAGAATGGCTACAAAGTGCCATACAGGTGTTGTAATTTTTAGTACTTTTCTTTTTAATTATTTTAGAAATATAAGGACTTGGAATTCAAGGGTGGGGTCAGTGAGTGACCCTACCTAATTTTGGGTGAGGCATCCATTCCTTTAATAATATTTATGGATTTCTCACTCCTTACTTTTTTAATTGAGGTATTCTTATTTTTCATAGTTTGTCTTACTATTTGACAGTTTTGCTCTGTACATAGTAGCAAGCGGACATTCCCCCGCCCCAAGATATGTCTATATCTGAAAAAAAAATTTGGGCTAATGCCTCCTGTTGGCTCTGTAGTTCCTCAGGTGTATAGGTCCATCAGGGATATTATTTTCAGGCAACCATTCATATTTATCAGCTGATTCTCCCTTGTATCTAACCAGGTAGAGTCTGACGTCTTTTCCATTGATTCTATCTTTCTTATCCTTAAGGATCTTGCTAATTTTAAGTTTGTCCTTTTCAGGTTCTTCTGTAACAGGTATTGTAGGTGAAGGAGTATGTTCTCCATTCCTTGGGTGGTAGTGTTTGATGAGGCTTACTTGGAATACTGGATGTTTCCTAGAAAGCTCATCACTGAGGATTACTTCCACAGCATTTTTACCATGAAGTTTATTAATGGTGTAAGGTCCAACAAAAGATTGTCTAAGGTTTTTATTTCCACCCAAGTTGGTAAAGTTAGTAGTAGAGATCAAGACTTGATCACCAATTTTGAAATCAGGTTCCTTATGGGTTTTATCCCACCTTTGCTGGTTATACTCTATAGCATCCTGGACAAATTTAACAGCACTTTTGTTTGCTAAATCTATCATGTTTTTAAAATCAAGTGATTTAGGGTGAATATTGGTCAGCTGGTGGTTAAGGTTATCCTTGGGTAGTCTAGGAATCCATCCTCTTTCCATTATGCAAGGTGCTTCCTTAGTGGTAGAGTGCTTGCTACTGTTGTAGGCCATCTCCAGTGCAGGTAAAAGGCTAACCCAATTGTGGCAATGAACGTCAGAATTCTTTTATTCTAGTCTAAAGCCACAGAATCTCCTTAGATTGTCTTTGAGGGTCTGAATCATCCTCTCAGCTAATCTATCCGTCTGAGGGTGATAAGCGGTAGAGAAAGCTAAGGTGGTTCCAAGCATATCATGTAGGTTCCTCCAGAACTCAGAGGTGAATTAAGGATCTCTGTCACTGATAATAATCTTGGGAACTCCAACATCAGCAATAGGGCGTACCAAAGTTTAAACTTTCAAAAAATTAAATGGCTGATCTCAGGCTTTTCTTTTTTTTTTAAAAAAAATTTTTTTTGTGAGCTAAACCTATTGTTTCATTGTTTTTTTTTGATAAAAAAATATTTTTTGAAAAATTGATATTTTTCATGAAATAAACAATTTAAATTTTTCAAAATTCTAACTTTGATACGCCCTAATGAGTCTGTTCCAAAATAATAGTGCAACTTCCATAGCAGTGTCTTCCTTGGGATTAGGTAGGAACTTTGCTTTCTTGGAGAACCTATCCACAATGACCAAGACAGAGTTTTAGGAATAGGCTCCTACTGGTGGTAGTCCATTTACAAAGTCCATATTGATGATCCCCCATCTCTTCTTGGGTTCAGCAATCTTTTGTAGTAGTCCAAACCGTTTCCCAGTAGTCCTTTTGGACTTCTGACAAGTTTCACAACTGGTAACGTACTGTATAGTGGAGTCTCTCCAATTTACCCACCAAGCAGTTTGTTTAACCTTATACAAGTTTCTATCAGCAGAAATATGAACATATGAGCAGTGATCATGGCACTCAGCCAGAACATGTTTGATATTGTCATCCTTAGTTAAGACTATGACACTTGAATGTTGATGCCTATAGTATACCAGACCATCCCATATGGTGACCTTCCGGCTTTGTATGGTTTCAAAAGAGGTTCAGGTAGGCTATTGATAAATTTAGGAGGTTGAGAAGTACTTTCCATAATATTGATAAGAGTCTTTATGCTAGAACTGTAAGCTTCTTTGATAGAGTTGAACAATGATTCATTTAGTTCACAAACGTGGATGCCCATTATAGGAGCTTAAATGTTTAACCTGTCAATATCAATTGTTAGAATTATGGGCAGCAATTAGCTTAGGCAAATGAGCAGTATTTAAAGCAAAATAAATGCTGGAAACTGGGTGTCAATATTGTCTAATGGGGCTCTCACAATGGGGCAATATCTTGGATGAATTTGATTGGAATGATGAATGAATGGATGGAAAACAGCAGGGAGAAGGGCTCCTTAAGTACAAAAGATTGGCCTCTTGTGAGCCCATGATACAACAAGCCAAAAGGCAAATTTTCCGCCCCAAAAGAGCTCTACAGGCTCTACTGGCCTTGTTACTTGGTTTGGAGTACATCAGCCCACATGGCATCAGTCCCTGTACCCTTACAACCAGCCTATTCCGGCTATTTCTGGTGTTTCCACCTCAATGGGGCTGAACCAGCCCCTTTGGCCGGTAGTCCTTGACAACCAGCCATGATGACCTTTATTGTCTTGTTTACGGGCTGGTTGTGTCAGCTTGCTACTATTGCAGAGCAAGCTGCAAAAGTAACTAAAATAACATAAAAATAATAATAATACAACTCACCTAAGAAGGAGTAGGAAAACCATGAATATTATTACAGAAATGGATTCTCCATCCAAAATTTGGTAGGGTCACTCACTGACCCCACCTTTGAAATCCAACTCCTTATATTTTTAAATAATTAAAGAAAAAACAACCAAAATACTATGGCTCCAGTATTGAACTTTTTGGCCAATTAAATATTTCACACACATTGTCACATATAGATTTCACACCTAAAATTCAGTCAGAATTGAGGTTTTGTGTATATTTTAGGAGTTACGGGAAGAAATGTGTTTTGTCACAATTCCCCCACACAGCCGCGGCAGCCACAGCACCCGCGCGCAGCTGAGATACAGCCGTGTCAACCCTTCAGGGTCGTGTACGCAGCCCCAGGCCTCTGACAAGTACACAGCCAGGGGTCTACGGGCTGACATAGTGACAGGTGGCCCGGGTACCACGTAAACAGGCTACAACACACACGGGAACTTGTTACATATGTAATAAAGGTTCCCGTGGATAGCAGACTGTCTAAACATACATAATATTATATAAAAACAAATAAATAATATTTACAAGTATTTTTTAATTAATATAATGCAAAGTACCAAGAATGTTGAAAAAAAGACTGACAGCTTCAAAAATATATTAAAATACTTTAATATAATTTTATGAGAATTACTATACATTAACATCTTCGTGACATCCTAAGGAAGATAATCATGTAATAATATTACATGAATTCTCATGAATTATATTTTTAAGTAATTATCTTAACAAATCAACTGGAACTCGTAGATAAAGAGTAAAAACAATATTATGACCTTTTACTCCAGTTATATGATACATAATGAGAAGTTACCTGACATCAAAATGTCCGTAGAGATGTCTAATAATATAATTATCATATTACAGGGAACATATACTAAAGATAATTAATTGAATAATACATAAATAGGACAGATTAATTTTATTCACACGTCCTAATGTCCATTATAAGGTAGAATGCTTCCCATCCCCTAAGGAATTAGATGCTAACCGGGATATAGCACCAAGGGCACATGTCAGGCTACCCCTGGTTACCCTGCTAGCCTTAGTATCCGTCCCTTTGAGCACCTACAACCCTCAGAAGGACCATATTGGGACCCCAAAAACTATAAATACAGAGCTCTTTTGAGGATGTTGTTGGGCAGAGAACCAGTAATATTCATATCCAGACGCGGTGCAAAGGTAATAAAATACTTCTAAGAGATAAGTAAGTGATTTATGGCAATTTCTGATCAGTAATATCCGTCCTCAAACCTCTTTTTATCAATTAAAACTGCTGAACAACCTTATAACCCCAGTATACAGGTTTAACCCATCAGTACACGTCCCAAACAGATACCCAAAGGATTTAATAATATACCAGTGAGTCTTATTATCCTTTCTCTGTCAAGGTAGCTTGGCTACAAGGCCCTACCACTCCATTGTGTATTTTATATACATATTATCTTTGGGTATAATAATCTTTAGACTAAAGAACCCAAAGTAACCAGGACTACGTGTTTTCATACTGAAATCCCTGAAGAGAGGTGTTAAAGATCCCCAATATAATTGTGGCCCCTCTATAAATATTTCATAATCAATTTTGATTCAAAACAATAAACAATAACCAAACCATTTAACCTTGCAATAAGCTTAATCGAAGTATTCTACGGATTTTTGCTGCATTTATTAAATAATATATTTATTATTTACAATATCACCTCTGGTAGCTAAAGGATAGCAAGGGTCTTGGCATCCAGGAGGCTGACAGGTTGCCTCATGCAGCCAGCCCATGGCCCCTCAAATGGGTCAGGTGGGACCCAGGGCAGACCTGGGTCCGGTCTCAGACTCACATGGCGGGCGTGTGACCAGCAAAAATGCTGTCCCCCCCCTCTTTCTCTCAAATCCCTGGTGGGGGCGGTCAAATCCCCTCACCAGGGGCCCTGGGGGTTGATACCCCCAGGGCGTCATCAAGTAAGTTGGCCTTGGAGGTGATCAAGTCCCCCCAGGCCCATTGCTCCTCCCCCTTGGTAAAGGGGGGGGGGAGAGCGCCCCTGCCCTGCTTGGTTGCCTCAAACAATAAATGGTGGGGGGGTGATGAATTCCCCCCCACCTTCCGGTTGCTACCCTTGTTGCCGGCGCCGTCACCTCCTTGGGCAAGGGGGTGGTCAGGTCCCCCCTGCCCTGACCAACCGCGCTGTCGCAGTTGGTCGCAGGCTGGTTCAACCCAGCCAGCTCGCCCCCATCCTCCTTGCAACCACAAGCGAGGGGAGGGGGAGCAAGCCAGGCCCGCAAGCCCCGGCTCCATGGCGCTGGTTGCCTAGCGCGACCAGCCAGGCCTGCGCGGGATCCCTCGGCCGCGCAACAGCCCCGCTCGGGCCTTTGGGCCCCGCGTGGGCCGTACCGAGAAACACAGGAAGCCCCAAATGGGCCGCAACGCGGGCAGCGGCCCTGAGCAGGCTGCAACACGGGCGGCAGCCCCTTGCGGGCCGCGACAGGGGAGGCGGCCACAATGGGCCGCCCCAAGCCTGAACCATGAGAATTACATACTTTGGAGGGCCAGCCCGTCTGGCCAAGTATGTCCATAATAAAGCTTGTGCCCTTTCATGCCCAAATAAGCCCATCTGTCTTGGATGGCCCATCCACCCTGGCGGGCCCATGAGGGCCCGTGTCCCAAAAGACCATAAAAACATGTTTTGGCGCACCAATTCCCAAAACCAATAACACCCACATAGGCCCACGTGGCCCACGTGATGTCCAATGGGCCTTGGAGGCCCATTATTGCATCCCAGCTGGATTAAACACTCCTATGCACATTACCTGAGTGCATCTGTATTTTAAAATTAAGGATAGGGAAGATGTCATTATCCTCTGGATCATTGGCAGGGTTACTTGGGTCATTGGGTAACACATTCCTGCTTAAACTATCATCATTTGGATGTTTAGTCCCAGATTTATGAACTATGGTCATCTTTCCTCTGTACTGTTGTATAGCTATCTGCCATCTCAACATATGCCTGCTAGGGGTCTTCATGTTCATCAATGTTCTGAAAGCGTTGCAGTCAGTAATAACAGTGAAGTTGGTGCCTTCTAAGTAATAATGGAGTTTCTCTAGGGCCCATACTAAGGCCAGGCATTCCATTTGGCTTGCACCGTACCTTTTCTCAGTATCTTTAATTTGTCTAGATATGAAGAGTATAGGTTTTTCCACTGGTTTATCATCTTCTATGAATTCCTGGTGCAAAGCATCTCCTAGCCCTTCCATGCTTGCATCTATGTAGAGCTTAAAAGGTTTAGAGTAATCTGGCTGGATCAGTACTTGAGCTGAAGTCATTGCAATTTGGAGTTCCTCATAGTTCTTGACTCTATCATGAGTCATTTCAAACCCGGTGGTTTTGGTGCAGATCTCATACAGACATTTGCTTAGAAGAGCAAACTTTGGAAAATACTTCCTATAGTAGCTGCAGAAGCTGATGAAGGATAGGAGTTCAGTTTTATTCTGAGGCATAGGCCTATTCATTACTGCTGCTATCTTGTTTTGGTCAGCAGCTAAGGTTAGTACAGAGACAATGTGTCCTAAGGCTTTGAGTTCCCCATAGCCAAAGTTACACTTTTTCATTGATACTTTCAATCCTACGGCGGAGATGGTTTTGAGGACTAGCCTTAATTTCTCCATGTGAGTATCCCAATGATCAGAGTAAATGATAACATCATCAATGTATACCATCATCCATCCCTTTCTGATGAATAATCCTAGGACTATGTCCATCATCCTTTGAAAATGAGAAGGAGCATTTTTAATACCAAAAGGCATCCTAAGATACTCATAAATTCCCAAATGACAAATAATTCTCATGAATTTCCCGCTATCAGGGCTGATAGGTATTTGGTGAAAACCTTTCAGCATATCCATTGTGGTTATGTACTTAGCCTTGGAAAGGTTATGTAGAGCATGGTAAATTCTTGGAATTGGATAATAATCAGCTTGGGTGTAGTTGTTACGCATTCTAAAATCTCCAACCATTCTTGACTTATCATTGTGCCAAGCTATAATTACTGGGGTAGTAATATCCACTTGTTCATTGTGGCCTAATTTCCTTAAGACTTGTGCATCAACCAACTCTTGAATATTGGTTTCCAGAGCAGCTCTGGATTTTGGACTAGAAGGGTAAGCAGTTCTCCTGAGGTTAGGTGGGTAAGTAGGCTTAATAGTTAGAGTTAGGATCATATCATGTCCTTTGATGTTACCAATGGGGTGATCTTTGGTACAGAAAGCATTCTGATTTTCAAAGCATTCTTGTAGGATATCCCGTTTCTGTACTTCATCAAGAAGGTAATTCAAAGAAGCTTGAGAGAAGTATTCCTGATTGAACTTCTGTAAGTGTTTTTCATAAGTTGAATCAGAAGTTTGAGTATTGACATGAAATATTTGGAACTTCTCATTCCAGTCTCCTCCTACAGTGAAGTATCTACCTTTGCTTTGGAATACATCTATACCATATAGGCAAAGAGAATCATTCCCAAGGATAAAATAATCACATACTCCGTTTTGGAGCACTACAAATTCAATGTTCAGTTTGAGTGATCCTTTAGAGTGAGGGAGTATGATATCAGAAGACCATACTCCAACAGCATTGAGAGCAGAATTACAACTGCTGAACTTAGCCTGAGGTACTGGTAGTAAGTTCGGTTTCCAGTTTGGTTCTTGTTTTTCCAGATCAGTTGAACCAACACAAGAGCAAAAGGCTCAACTGTCTAGAAGTAACTTAACAGGGGAACCTTGGATTAAACCAGTGGCATAGCATGTTTTGCCTGAAGTGTAACTTTTACCAGCAGGAGGTTTTAAAGTCAAACCCTTAGCCTCAGATATGTGGTGAATCTTCATGTTGGGATTCCATTTTTGAGGTAAGTTAGAATCCTCATTGACGGAATTTATGTCCAGAGAAGACTCAATACTACCTTCAATAACATTGATAGGGTTAGTGATTATTAGATCACAATCAGAGAGTGATCCATCAGTATCATCAAGGTGAGGGTCAGGATTGTCATACTCTTCTCTTTCAATAAGATTAATCCTTTTCCTAGGTAGAGGAAAAGCAGGTTTTACCTGTCCTGTTTGGCTACAGTTCCAACATACTTTATCTTTTGATTTTGGAGTCTTCTTGACTTCCAAGGTAGATGGATTAGTAGCAGGGGATTCTTTATTTTTGGCAGTATATTCTTCACTGTTCCTAGTATTTTGTTCCCTGGGAGGACTATTGACCCTTTTATCAAGACCATTCATATCAATAGTTTCTTCCAATACAACTATTAAGGTAGAAAGATCTGAATCCATAGGCATTCTGCACCTTAAACTTTGGTTGATTTGGCCGGGACATAAGTTGAGGAGTCTTTCATTGACTTCTTCTTTATCAGCATCAGGATAAAAAAAGTCCAACCTCTTTTTCTGGTCTAAGCACCACTTATGAGGTTTGTCCTTGGATGGATCAAACCAGGAAGTTTCAAAAGTTTTCATCACCTTTCTTTTCCAAATCCTGGTACCAAACTGTACTTTGATCAATTCTTTCCGAGAATTCAAGGATAAAGATCCAAATTCTTCTCTTTTATTGATAAACCAATAAAGAGCTACTCATGCAAATAATCTGGGAAATCTTACCACAGCTATTGCATCAGGGAGCTCATAGGAAGAAAGAGTATAGTCAATAAACTTAATGAAACTGACATGGTTGTGTTCTCCTTCTCAAAGTAACTTCAAAGCCTGCTCCATTTCAGGAGTAGGACTGGGTCTGAAAAACTCATACCTAGTCATCCTGGCTCTGGGAGGAGCACTAGGAGTACTGGTGAACCTGGCAGGTCTAGTTTCTTCTAGGTCAATGACTGGAGAGTTAGTAGAGTTTATCTTAAGATCTATGAGATCATTCTTAATCATACCTAACTCTAAATCAAGTTTTTTGCTTAATAAGTCAATTTTGTTAGTCAGATGAGCTGAAGGAGTAGGACTAGTTTTTTTAACTTCTTCCTTAAGCTGGTATATTTTTGCAAGAATATTTTCCTGAAGAATTGATTGGTTGTCATCAATATGTTTCATCAGGTCCAACTTACTAGCTCTTATACTATCCTTGATTTTTTGTATTTCCAACTCATCAATTCTCATCATCTGAGACTGAGTGTCAATCACTCTAAAAATACTTTACCTTAATTTGTCCAATTGGTGATAAACTTTTTCAAAGCTTTGGCTAATAATAGCAAAATTGTGAGACACATTTAAAGAAAAGCAATTAAGAGCTTCTACATATAATTGTGGTACACCTTTTTCCACTTCTGGGCTAAGGATATTATTTTGTCCCAATCCTTTTGGTTCCTTAACTTCTGATGGGCTGAGGACCTCTTCTTTTTGGGGTCCTTTCCCTTTAAGGAAGCTAACTGATCCCAAGGATTCCAGTTCTGCATGTAGCCTTCTACTTCTTTCCTTGGGATCAACCTTTGCAGAGAAATCTGAGATTTCTTTTCGTGAGAAATGGCTTTTCTCATACCTGGTTGATCCTCCTGGGTCTGAGCCAACCTTAATTGTTCCCAATAGCTCATGTGCTCTTTCACTAACACTTTGACTCTTTCCTCCTTGGTTGAGTCCAGCTGGGCTGGCGTAGGAGGACCTGTACCCTTCTGGGATAACGTGGTGGGCGACGGATGGTTCTCCAATGTTCTGTTGGTTGATTTGGCAGCCGCAGTTGTCGCCGTTGTCTTCTTGCAAGACGCTATGTTCACGGGTTCTAGTCCCCTCATTGCGCTGGCGACTGGAGTCCTTGCGCGCACAGGTTCCTCTGGGAAGAGATCCATATGACGGGGCTCTACCGGTTGCACAGGTGTTGTGCCTATTTTGATACATAGCACCAAAAAAAATGTGTTAGTCTTTTGTCAAAATTTTTGAAAAAAGACTTTAAAATTATAAAAATAATATTTTTCGTGTGTTTTATATTTTTAATAATTTTTTTAAATATTTTAACTTACTTAGAGTTGAATTCAAGGGTACCAACACTTGATTGGGGTCACAAATATCCTTGGAGGGTATTCCAACGGGGTCTGAGTGAGTTCCAATCAGATCCTGGCATAAATCCAAGGGTAAATCCAATGGTACACTTTCTGGGACATCCTCTAGGAGGTCCTGGTCAATGACATCTTAAAAAAAAATCCACTGAGATGGATAAAAACAAAAAATATAAGTTTAATATTTTTTTGTATTTTTACATTTTAAAGTCATTTTTAGAAAAAAATAATCACTTTTATTATTTTTGGATTTTTCTTTATCTTCAGGGTTATTTAGTTTATAAATATAAAGCTTCATTTCATAAATCTTCCACTCCTTATGTTTCCTTAATAAATAATTGAAATTGATGATTCTTTCAAGCTCAAGTTCTTTGTCTTTTATATCCTGCTGTTTATAATAAAGAAATTTCTCCTATTTTTGCTCAGGAGTTATGATAACAGGGAAAAAGTTACTGAGTTTTTTCTTCTTTTTTCTTTTTAAGAAGGTTCAAATAATAATTGATCAATCCTCCGTTGGTCTTAAGATCCACTAGAGAAACAAATGATCAAAAATATATTTTATAAGTATGTTAACTCATTCTTAAAAAAATAAATAGACTGGTCTAAGGAATAAATAATTAAGGATTAATTATTTAAGGATATTTCCCAGCCAGACCCCCAGTTTTCAGCTCTCTGATACCAGGAACCTTGCAGTCCTTTAGCTACAGAGAGTGATGAAAATTCTGGAAGAATAATAATATTTATCATTCCAATGATAAAAACTTAGAAGCTCAAATAAATTATATAATAAGAGCCATTTCAAGGTTTAATTGTTTTGGTAATAAATTTTTTTCAATATAATATTAAAGAGGGGCCACAGTGTTATACTACTGGGGATCTTTACAGACTAGCAACCTCTCTTCAAGGGGCCTCCTTAGGCAGTTTAAGAACCTTGGAATAAAGATGGGTGCCTTATAAAGGACTTATTCCACTAATGGCCGGGCTTAACAGAACAAATTGCCAAGAAAGGAAGGGTAACAATCACTCTGAGCACTTTACCACGAGAATCCTAGAATAATTGGAAGGGTTTCAGAGCAGATGGGGTAGATTGATTGACTAAACTTCAATGGTTGATTGGTTAATAAGGGTAAATAATACTACTACAGACTAATTCATAAATCACTTGCTTATCTTCATATCAGCACTTGATCAACAATGACACAGTGTCTGATTGATAATAAATAATTCCTGGTAACTGATGATGGAATAGTGGATCCAAAGAGGTCTGTATAAATAACGTTTTGGGGTGATTTTGGTCTTCTCAGGGCACGTAGAGAGGGTTCTGCTCGTGGGCTGAGGCTGGAAAGCCAGTCAGGGCAGGATCAGCACGTCCACTTGGTTCTGTCAATCAGCTGTCCTTAGATCTGCTGGATTTCTGTACTATTTTAGCAACAGGATCTGTTAATCTGTTATGGAGTAAATTTGATCATTCTGTACTCATCCTTCATTTGTACTATTGATATTTTTTCAAAGCGTAAAGATGTGGATGTTTACTGATTGTACATTATCTTCTGATCATGTAAATAATTTTTAATAAATTTTATGAACACTTCTTGTAGTGTTTTAGGGTCTTCAAAGATCAAGATCAGTGATTTACTTGGTAGTACTTGATCTTTGATTTATTATTAGATGATGTTTAAAACTTAATTATCATTAATTTTATTTAAGTTTTGATCTTTTCAGATCATTAGTAATGCATATGTCCATTTTTTACATATACTAGGCAACCCTAACTAGGTTGTAGCTCTTCTGAGCGGTACCTGGTTGTCAGATTAGTCACAACTGATCCAGGCGCAGGGATCAGTTAGTACAGATGCGCGCGGGGTAGGATCCGCTACGTGCGTGGCGGAATCAGCTGCGCGCGGTTCTCTAGTACGCGGGAACCTGCTGCTACTAGTACATAGGGTTATGTAATGATGCGGGGCTGCGCGCGGGAATTGTGACATAACACATTTCCGCGTGTAACTCCTAAAATATACACAACACCTCAATTCTGAGTGAATTTTAGATGTAAACCCTATACGTGACAATGTGTGTGAAATATTAGAATGGCTACAAAGTGCCATACAGGTGTAGTAATTTTTAGTACTTTTCTCTTTAATTATTTTAAAAATATAAGGACTTGGAATTCAAGGGTGGGGTCAGTGACTGACCCTACCTAATTTTGGGTGAGGAATCCACTCCTGTTATAATATTTATGGATTTCTCACTCCTTACTTTTTTAATTGAGTTATTCTTATTTTTCATAGTTTGTGTTACTATTTGACAGTTTTGCTATGTACATAGTAGCAAGCTGACACACACCAACTGTATATTTTGCAATTGAACTGGTCCCTTACCCTGAATAATCTACATCCCCATATTTACATTGTCTCTCATATCACTCCTTTCTATCTCATATGTTATGCCCTTGTATTCTCAGACTCTATTTAACTTACATCTACTTTATGAACTTGGAAACTTCTATACTGTTATTTCATTTCGCAATCCCTTCATTTCATTCATTGCCTCATTGCCCCTTAACTTTAGTTGGCTGTCCATCATGTTGTATCTAGTCACTTTGGATTACATTATAAAGGCTATTCAGCTTGCCTGAAGATTGTCTCCTCAGTCAGTTAATTTCATTCATTCTCTCATTTTGCTAAATCCAGTCATCAAATTGGACTAGGATTTAGTTTCCTTTCCATTGGAAAAATTCATTGTCATGTTACCCAACCGCAAATTTGCACTTTGCTACCTTGCACTTGCTCTTGCATTCAGTCTCTTCCTTTGCGCCCATGATCATCTAAGATTGCCCAATAGTACGTGGGGTGGTTCTGTGACATTAAATTAACTAAATCAACTCATCTATTGTAGTTTTCCAACCTATCATAGATTTATTTTACAATTTCAAGTACTTTCTCAACCAGGAAAGCTTCCCTCACCCCTTATAATGATGATATACATTGGACAGGGAATTGCAGCGTTTCTTGGGCCAGAAAACCTTTAGACCCTTTTCCTTCTTCTAAACCCCCTTTGTTTGAACCAATTGATGATACCCTTGCTCCTCCACAGGAAGCAGTGGAATGCCTCAAAGAAATAAAAGAATCCAACCATTCTTCCAATGAAGCCTTGACTCTTAGTGGATCAAGGTTTTTGCACTAATGCTCCCAAACCCAAAATTTGGACCTTTCTCTCAACCCTGATCCAGGCTCTTAACCAGCTGCTTTGCAATCTGGTCCAAGTGGCCCTAGCTTTTGTATTATGGGCATGAAGCAGCCTGATCATATTACTTGAGAACACCCCCATAAACTTAGAGCCTACTTACAGTCCTTTAAAATCATCTTCTCAAGCAATTCTCATAATTTTCATACTGATAAACACAGAGTTATTTATGTTTCTTCCTTCCTTGGTGTAAAAGCCTGGCAGTGGTTCAAAACTTACCTCAAACTATTAGATAACACTAGCCCCACTTGTATCCTCAACAACTGGGAAAAGTTTGAGCAGAAATTGTTCACCCTGTTTGGCAACCCTAATGAAGTCCAAAACTGAGAGAATAGTAGAGTTTCTGTTTATATCTCCAATTTCCAAACTTTTCAGTCTTGAATCCAATGGAATGAGGCAGCTCTTCTATTTCATTTTTAAAAAGGTTTACTGGCACGCCTCGTTGAAGATCTTGCAGTTGGTGGACATAAGAAAACCTCCCTTCAGCAGTTATTTGACCGGGTGATTGAACTTGATAATGGCTATCATGACAAGAACCGCCCTAGGCAAAAAAACCATGGACCTTCAATCTTGGCTCCACAGGCAGAAAACTCCATGAAACAATCTTTGAAGAATCCAAAAAAATCCAAACTAAATCCAACCTTGCACTCCAACCTGAAAGGGAAGGCTGTTTCCAAAACTCCAATGTTCCTGGACAAAGAGACTGGGATGCTCCAGAACAAGGAATGGCTAAGGAGGGAAAAGAATGGGCTATGTATTTTTTGTGGAGGAAAAAATGATGTTGATAGTTGTGCAAAGCAGCTAGTGTGTTAAGAGGCTAGACAGTCAAAAAATTAGCTTGTAGTTTTTCTAATAATCACAAGGAGAACTACAAATTATCTAAATTATAGAAAGTCAATCTTTGCACTTGCAAGTCACTAGGTGCTCCAAGTTTGAGATTTGTCCTTTTTCATTCCAACAACTCCCCTTACCAAGTTTTCCTTGATTCTGGCACTAATGTTTCTTTTATAAGTGAATCTTTTGTGGCTTCCAAAAATCTTACACATAGATATTTTCCCTATCTATTTAGTAAGTAGTGCAAACAAGCCATATCATTGGTTTTCCCAAAAGGCAAAATGGACCTTTGCATTGTCAAATTTCCCCAGCTTATAATGGGACTTATTGATATTGGATATTCCTGGAATGGATGATACCATTCTAGGCCATGGGTTCCTAGTTCACTGGAATCTGGATGTGAATTTGAAAGAAGGTGTAATTAACCTTTGAAACTTTCAACCCCAGGACACTAACCTTTCTGTAAAACAGGAATTAAACAACCTACCTGAAACTGTCATTGAGTTGGATGACACTTTTCCAAGAGGAGATTTGCAATATCCTGACCTCCATACCCAAGTTCCCTCTTCAGATTTAGTAGTTATTGCTTATTTTCTGACTTAACCTTTCCTTGTTTCTTCAAAGAGAAACAGGCACCAACCAAACGGTGTATTTTGAGCTCCTTAATCCTGTTGCATCATGCAAGCACTTCAAACCCTGTGCTCAAAGATGGCAAGATTGAAGATCTAGAAATCATTGGAGAGTCTTAACCTCCAGTTTATCATAACTTCCCTGATTTCCTTTCAGCTTTAAAAGCAGATAAACTTCCCCCATCTGGTTTTTATGATCACAGGATCAAACTTACTGGCGCACCTCCAGCACCCGTACCAGTCTACTCTCTCTTGAAGAAAGAACCAACTGTGCTTCAAGAATACATTGCAGAAGATGTATCAAAAGGATTTATTCTACCAAGAAAATCAAATACCAGTTCACCTTTCCTATTTGTTCCAAAGAAAGATGGTGGAATTTGCCTGTGTCTTGACTACAGGAAATTGAACCAGGTAACCCGGAAGAATGCCTATCCAGTACTGCCTATGTTGAAACTCCTCATTCTCTTCCATGGAGCTGCTTATTTCTCAAATTTAGAACTTTGAGGCGCCTATAACCTAGTTTGAATTTCAAAAAGGTCATGAATATTTGACTGCAATTAGAAAAACGTTTGGCATTTATGAGTATACCATCCTGCTTTTTGGCCTCTGCAATGCTCCTTCCACTTTTCAATACTTTTTCAACAAAGTTTTTCTGACCTTGTAGAGAAATACCTCATGGTGTATCTTGAAGATATACTAGTCTACTCAAAAACTGTTGAGTATCACATTGCACATGTGAAAGAGGTGGTTCAGAAACTTTTCAATAATGACCTGTTTGCAAAAGCCTCTAAGTGTGAATTCCATACTCCTTATCTTCAGTTTCTAGGTTTCATAGTCTTTCAGCAATGAATATCAATGGATCCAGCCAAGAGCCAACGCATATTGAACTGGCCACCACCTTCTTCTATCAAATCCCTTCAATTCTTCCTTGGTTTAAGTAATTTTAACAGGAGGGTTATTGATAATTATGCCAAGAAAACCCTAAACTTTCTAACCTTCTTCAAAAAGACACTCATTTTTTTTTATAGAACAAGCTTCTTTGGAGTTTGAAGCTCAAAATAAAGCATTCACTACTGTTCCAATACTTTCTCACTTTAACAATCTAGCTTGCATTATTGTAGAAACAAATGCAAGCAACTATGTGTTTGCATAAATAATATTTCAGTTTTCCTCCTCTTCTTCCCTCTGCCATCCCATAGATTTTGAGTCTTGCAAATTGCGCACTGCAGAGCTTACTTACAAGATCCATGAAAAGGAACTTCTTGCAATTGTTTTTTGCTTGAAAAAATGGTGTTCATACCTTTTGAGTCTTATGGAACCCTTTGAGGTCCTAACTGATCACAATTCTTTAAAATATTTCATGAGGTCAAAATTCCTTACACACAGACAGGCTCAATGGGCCAAATACCTCTCCAAGTTCAAATTTACAATCTCATAAAATCCTGGGAAACAAGGGGTATTCCCTGATGCTTTATCATGTTGGGACAACGCTTGACCAAGGGGGGGAGAACCTTTGCCAACAACAACCCTGAAAACTTTAGGACACTTTCCTCAACCCAATCTTCCAAACTCATTTTTATCATCACTCACCTTTGAGATACAGCTTCCAAACTACAACAAGCTCAACTCAATGATCCCAAGTGTACCAAACTTTGCATGATTGTGAATATATTAGATAGTGTTTACAGTATTGAAAAAAATGGTTATTTAGTTTATAAGGACCATATAGAAGTACAAGATAATCATTGCATTAAGTTAGATATCTTTTGATTCAAGGCATGATTCCCCGCTGGCTGTTCATCATGGGCAGGATAAAACCTACCAATTGATTGCACAAGACTTCTACTGGCCTGGTATTCCCAAGAGAGTAAAAGACTATGTTAATGCGTGCTATGATTGTAATCATAACAAGCCCTCAAAACACTGGAAGTATGGGCTGCTCCAGCCACTTCCAATTCTGGCTATTCCTTGGCAATTTCTGTCTGTGGATTTCATTTTGCAATTACCTATTTCTAGTGTTTATGATGCTATCTTAGTAGTAGTAGATTTCTTATCAAAGATGGCTTTATTCCTTTGTAGTAATGTGATGGCCTCCTCAGAAGACATAGCTAATTTATTCATAGAACATGTATTATCAAAACATGTTCTCCCTGAAAACATAATTAGTGATTGTTGATCTTTGTTTTTCTTTAGCTTCTGGACCTTTCTTTGCCAACATTTGAAGATCACTCGCAATTTATCAACGGCTTAACATCTGGAAACTGATGGGCAAACCAAGCAAGTCAATCATATTCTCAAACAGTATATTCAAATGTAAATTTCCTACCAACACAACAACTGGTTGCAATGGCTCCCATTCATTGAGTTTGCCTACACCAACTTCACTCATTCCTCCACCAAACAGTTGCCCTTCCAGACTCTTTATGGTAGAAATCCAAATTTATCTTCTATTCACCTAGCACCTTCTCAACCTGCTACCAATTAACTTAACCATATTCATTCTCTTCAAATGCAACTTTGAACCAACCTTGAAGTGGAAAAACAGTGCTACAAGGAAAAAGTAGATTGACTTTGCACTTTGGCCCCAACCTTTGCAGTAGGAGATCAGGTATGGCTCAATGCTTGCAATATTTGCAGTACTTTCCCAAACCAAAAACTCTTGGAAAGAAAACTTGGCACCTTCAAAGTCAAATCAGTCATTTCCCCTAACGCTTTTAAACTCACCTTACCTGAAAAATGGAAAGGTATCCACCTGGTCTTTCATTGACTCTCCTAGAGTCAGCTTGAGTCTTATACCCGGGCAAGACTCATCCCCCTCCTGAACTGGTCAACTTCCAAGATCAGTTAGAGGAGGAAGTAATTTTTATTCTGGATTCCAGTTTATGCAAAGGAAAAATTCAATAACTCTTCAAATGGACTGGCTTCCAGTCCAACAAAGATTTCCCCTTGTGGGAACCAGCCCATCACCTTTTCAAATCTCCCAATTTTTTTTCAGACTTTCATGCAAGTTACCCTTGCAAACCTTGCCAATCACCACTCCAATCCCATTCAACAATTCCATCTCATTCCATCCCATCAATCTCATCCCATTTCCTCACTTTATTTCCTTTTCAATTCCTAAAATATATCCATTTTCTTTTCCCAATATTTTATTCTTTCACTTTTGTTTATTTCAAAAATGATATATATATATATAGTAATAACAATAAAATAACATATATATCATAATAAAATAACATATATATTATAATAAAATAACATATTTATTATAATAAAATAACATATATATTATAATAAAATAACATATATATTATAATAAAACAAAATATATATTATAATAAAATAAAATATATATTATAATAAAATAACATATATATTATAATAAAATAACATATATATTATAATAAAATAACATATATATTATAATAAAATAACATATATTATAATAAAATAACATATTTATTATAATAAAATAACATATATATTATAATTAAAAAACATATATATTATAATAAAAATCATATATATTATAATAAAATAACATATATATTATAATAAAATAACACATATATTATAATAAAATAACATATATATTATAATAAAATAAGATTACAAATGAAATAAAAATAAAAATCATATATATTATAATAAAATAACATATATATTATAATAAAATAACATATATATTATAATAAAATAACATATATATTATAATAAAATAAGATTACAAATGAAATAAATTTTACAACTTTTCCTCTACTTCTCTTTTGGCTTCCTCCCAATTCGCAGTCAACTCCTCTACCACCAACCTAAATTCATTCAAATCCTTGTTGTTTATCAAAGAAGAAATCCTTTGAAACACCATTACTTGCGTCACCAGGTGCCTTCCAAATATTTTCTTTCACCTTGCAGTCCAAGCTCTCTTTGGCTGGTGTGGAAGCAAGAGGGGGTGATACCCCCAAACTTATCCTAAAGTTACAGAAGTTATTGGCCTAAGAGTCTGTAAGGAGATTGGATGCAATGAGTTTAAGAGTAGAGAGAGTGATGATAAGATAAATTCCTCCTTTCCAAGCCTTCCCCTACCATTCCCTGGTGGTCCAGTGATGATGATCTATGATGATGATCCCTCTGTACGGTAATCAGATCTGTGTGGTGTGATGATCCAATAATGAGATGATCCAACCCAGAGTTGAGAGCAAGGTGTTTTTAAGTCCTCCCTCTCAACCCTAGCCTAGGTACAACCACAAGAAACAAGATAGATGAAATATGACCCCAAGTACAAAACCCTAGCTCCACCCTAACCCTACCCTGTACCGCCCACCCCGTCCAAAACCCTCCCCTTTGATATCACGTAAGTCCGGTTTTTCCTTCTCATGGCGCGGCCCTCCGCCGCACCCAACTTGGAGCCCCCCGGGTTTATCCATCCGCGCGCGTCCGCAGATCCCGCAATCTGTGAGTTAGCCTGTGCTTATGCCCGCGCAAACCTTGGATCCCGCGATCCATGAGTTGGCCCGCCCAAACCTCCCCAGAGTGTATAACCCCTGATTTCCCCGCCCTTGCTTTCCGGAATAGCTACCCGCAAGCTTGGTTGGGCCGGCTCCATCACTTGGTCCGTTTTCCGTGGGCGGGTTGAAGCCCGCGATGCAGCTCCCAATCCAATGTCATAAATACAACACCACTTCCCCCCCATAATGAGTTCTGTCCCCAGAGGTCCTTCCATCACTACCTCAACCCTACCGCGCTACCAGACCACCCCCCCTACTCCCAGTCCACCCCAGCTACTAGCCCAATCCACAACTCTGCTTCACCGCTACACCACGCCTGCGTCCTGGTGAGAATCAGAGTGAGATTGAGATATGTGCCCGCATCCTGAGCCAACAAAGTTCCATGGAAGTACCTGGACCACCCCAGCCAAACTGCCACACAGTTCCCGTAGAAGACAACTGATAAAGAAAACACAGAGAAGAGAACCAAACCCAAAAAAAAAGAAAAACTTTTTTTTTTTTTGATAACACCAGGCCTCCCCTCCTTGTCCCGCATTACCCAACTGCGGAGCTCATCCTTGGGTTTACGGACCTGGCTTGCGCCGCGCCTGCATTACATCCTGCGCTAGCTTCCCCCCCAACTTGGCTGCTGTCCTCAGCTGAAAGTCTCAACCAATCCCACAAAGGTTGCGTCCACCGGCCAATTCTCCAAACTTCTTTCCCAACATGCCTTCTACCGCTACCCCTTTCTGCACCTTAAGCCCTGCCACAAGTGTCCGTTGCACCAACCCCAAAACCTCCACTAGCCATGATGGCAACGGGCCCGTCCTCTGTCAATCCGTCCCGCACTCCCTGCACCCTTCATCCTTCCATTCCGCGTCCATCCGCCTCACTTCTACCATGTCCTTCCTTCCTGCACGCATTCTCCCCGCTGTTGAAGAGGTCCAACCCCAGTTAAAATCCTCCAACCCTTGGCCCGTTCCCACTGCCGCCAATCCTTCCCTCTCCGCAAGACCCATCCGCCGTTCATTGGTTCCCAAACAGCATGGACTATCCCCTCCCCATTCCTTTGACCTCAATCACTTCTTATAAACCAGTTCCACCAAGACCTGCTTCCCCAACAGGCATGGAGTATCCGCTTTCCATTCCTTTGTCCTTGCTCACTTCCTATAAGCAGGCTGAACCAGTTCTGCCAAGACCCACTTCCCCAACACGCACCCTGACTCTGCCGAGTAAACCATTCCCGTGTTTCAATCCGTTGTCTGACCCTCGCGTCTCAGCCGCCAACAATCATTGTTGTCCCCATACGTGTGCACCTGGGGGGCAGATGCCCTAGGATGCTGAATACTCTCCAGATAGGCCTCAAGGCCCCTTACCAACTCTGCAAGTTTGTTGGCCCAAGGGATAGCTGCCGGTGATGGGGCCGGAACGCACACTTCCCTGTAATACAGCTCTGCGTAATCCAATTCTGCTTGTAACCAGACCCCGCCGCGCACACCTGCTTTGTAGTCCAATTCCGCGGATGGCTTGAAATTACCTTCCCAAAAACATGAGTTGTGCCTCCCCCATCTTTCCAACTTTTGCCCCTTCAGTGTTGGCCAATCCAGGTTCCGGTATCCTCTCATCTCTTCTACGTCCCAATGCTCTTCCGCATCCTTGATGAATGGGATGACATGGAAAGCCTTCTCAAAATCCAATGCGCCTTCAGAGTCTGCAATTGTTTCATACCGTGAGATGAATCACTCCACATCCGTGGTGTTGAATTGAATATGAGTGTGATCCTTTGGGCTGGTGTGGAGGGGGTGGAAGAAGGAGGAAGAAAGAGGGGCAACTGCTGCTATCATCTTTAAGTACCTTCAAGAGACTTTGACAAAAGATTTTTCCCGGCCAAACCCCAAGATTTGGAAACAAGAGCCGTGATAGCCCCCAAAGTTATCCTCAAGTTCCGGAAGTTATTGGTCTAAGCATCTGTAAAGAGATTGGATGCAAAGAGTTTAAGAGTAGAGAGAGTGATGATAAGATAAATTCCTCCTTTCCAATCCTTCCCCTACCATTCCCTGGTGGTCCAGTGATGATGATCTATGATGATGATCCCTCTGTACGGTAATCTGATCTGTATGGTGTGATGATCCAATAATGAGATAATCCAACCCAGAGTTGAGAGAAAGGTGTTTTTAAGTCCTCCCTTTCAACCCTAGCCTAGGTACAACCACAAGCAACAAGAGAGATGAAATATGACCCCAAGTACAGAACCCTAGCTCCACCCTAACCCCACCCTGTACTGCCCACCCTGTCCAAAACCCTCCCCTTTGATATCACGTACATCCGGTTTGTCCTTCTCATGGCACAGCCCTCCGCCCCGCCCTACTTGGAGCCCCCCTGGTTTTATCCTTCCGGGCGCGTCCGCCAATCCCCCAATCCGTGAGTCAGCCCGCGCTTATGCCCACCCAAACCTTGGATCCCGCAATCTGTGAGTCGGCCTGCGCTTATGCCCATGCGAACCTCCCTGGCGCGTATAACCCCTGATTGCCCCGCCCTCGCTTTCCGGACTAGCCACCTACAAGCTTGGTTGGGCCGGCTCCATCACTTGGTCCGCATTCCCTGGGCAGGTTGCAGCCCGTGACGCAGCACCCGATCCAAGGTTATAAACACAACACCACACCGGGCATTCCATCCACCTTCCTCCAAGAGCTCCTCATATCCTCTCTTCCTTTGGCCACTTGATGAACCTTCTCCAAAATTGCCAGTTAATTGCCTTGCATCAGTTTTCAAGATTGCTTCAACTTGCACCTGGTTCCCTCCGTCTGGGCCTTCCATTCCACCCTGTTCCTCTATCTCTTTTTCCGTTCCATCCCTTCCTGCTGTCCCATTTCCTTCTTCTTCATTCCCTTCCCTCCATTCTGTATCACCCTCTCCTTTGGCCATTCTCCCTTCCTCCCTTGCTTCTTCAACTACTGCCTATTCCTCAACTTGCACTTTGCCTTGCACCTTGGGATTCATCTGTTTTGCTTCTAATTTGGACAAAAATGCAATATATGGTGGCAGCGGTGGAGTCATATTAGTAGTTTACCTTTGGGATTGTGGTAGTACTATCAAGGACACAAATTATATTACTTCCATTCCTTTTTATTTTATTTTTAGTCCCTAAGTCTTAAATTTACCAGTGTTTTGGATGCCTAAAAATTAAATCTCCAGCACTGGCGGTATAGGGTAGTTCACTCAAGGCGCAGACCTTTGGCTTCACACATGACTCCAAAAGGCTATGGGGATATCCACTATAGGTTTGCTATTTATAGGAAAAGTACAAGCAACCTTGCGCAGACAACATTGCTTGAATTTGCTGCAGAGACCTTTTGCAGCAGTACTAGGAACACATTGTTCATTTCAACAAATACAGTTTTCACAAAAAAAAGATGAAAATGAAGACATATTTAATTATACATTTATTTGAGAGACAAAGAAGTAGGATAATAAATAGGGGTATACAGTACTCAGACAAATTTTGGAATCAATGGGAAAATAATCTGAAAGCTTCCAGGAGCTTGCAGCTTCATACCTGGGCAACTTTCATGATTCAAGCTGAAGTATTATTGTCTTCCTCACTTTGAAATATCCTTACCTCAGTAACATCTACCTCAGTCCATATTTGTGACAAAAATAGAAGCACAAAATCAATGATTCCTTCCACTTATCAACTCTGGATTGCATAAAAACCTTCCATTCTTGGAAACTGACTCAGCACCTACTTGCAAACCTTGCAGTTAACTCTACTCCAGTCAACCATCCATTTGAGCTCTGCTCTTCCACCCTGGGTATAAATAGCCCTCAGGTTCCCAGTCCCGTTCATGCACTCTCTCTAGCTTGCACTCATGCTATTTAGCTACACCAACTGTATAGTTTGCAATTGGACTAGTCCCCTAACCTGCATAAGCTACATCCCCATATTTAAATTTTCTCTCATGTCACTCCTTCCTATCTCATATGTTATGCCCTTGTACGCTCAGACTCTATTTACCTTGCCTCTATGTTATGAACTTGGAAAAGTCCATACTTTTATTTCATTTCCCAATCCATTCATGTCATTCATTGCCTCATTGCCCCTTAACTGTAGTTGGATGTCCATCAGGTTGTATCTAGTCACTTTGGATTACATTATAAAGGCTATGCTGCTTGCCTGAATATTGTCTCCTCAGTTAGTTAATGTCAGCCTCCTGGATGCCAAGACCCTTGCTATACTTCAGCTACCAGAGGTGATAGAGTAAATAATATATATATTATTTAATAAATTCAGCAAAAATCTGTAGAATACTTGGATTAAGCTTATTGCAAGGTTAAACGGTTTGGTTATTGTTTATTGTTTCAAATCAAAATTGATTATTAAATATTTATAGAGGGGCCACAATTAAATTGGGGATCTTTAAAACCTCTCTTCAGGGATTTCAGTATGAAAACACGTAGTCCTGGTTACTTTGGGTTCTTTAGTCTAAAGATTATTATACCCAAAGATAATATGTATATAAAATACACAATGGAGTGGTAGGGCCTTGTAGCCAAGATACCACGACGGAGAAAGGATAAAAGACTCACTGGTATATTATTAAATCCTTTGGGTATCTTTTTGGGACGTGTACTGATGGGTTAAACCTGAATACTGGGGTTATAAGGTTGTTCAGCAGTTTTATTTGATATAAAGAGGTTTGAAGACTGATATTACTGATCAGAAATTGCAATAAATCACTTACTTATCTCTTAAAATTATTTGATTACCTTGGCACAGCGTCTGGATATGAATATTACTAGGTCTCTGCCCATCAACATCCTCAAAAGAGCTCTATATTTATAGCTTTTGGAGTCCCAATATGGTCCTTCTGAGGGTTGTAGGTGCTCAAAGGGACGGACACTAATGCTAGCAGGGTAACCGCGGGTAGCCTGTCATTTGTTCTTGGTGCTATAGCCCGGGTAGCATCTAATTTCTTAGGGGATGGGAATCATTCTACCTTATAATGGACATTAGGACGTGTGAATAACACTAATCTGTCCTATTTATGTATTATTTAATTAATTATCCTTAGTATATATTCCCAGTAATCTAATAATTATATTATTAGACATTTCTCGGGACATCTTGATGTCAGGTAAGTTCTCATTATGTATTATATAACTGGAGTAAAAGTCATAATATTGATTTTATTCTTTATTTTCGAGTTCCAGTTGATTTGTTAAGATAATTACTTAAAAATATAACTCATGAGAATTCATGTCATATTATTACACCATGATCTTCCTCAGTATGTCACAAAGATATTGATGTATGGCAATTCCCATGAAAGTATATTGAAGTATTTTAATATATTTTTAGAATTTTTCATTTTCTTGTTTTTGACATTCTTGGTACTTTGCATTATATTAAATAAAAAATAAGTGCAAGAATTATTTATGCATTTTTATATAATATTATGTATGTTTAGAAAGTCTACTATCCAAGGGAACCTTTATTACATATGTAGAAAGTTCCCGTGTATGTTGTAGCATGTTTACATGGTACCTGAGCCGCCTGTCACTCTGTCAGCCCGTAGTCCCGCGGCTGCGTACTTGCCAGAGGCCCGGGGCTGTGTACACGACCTTGATGGGTTGACACGGCTGTATGTCAGCTGCGCGCAGGTGCTTTGGCTGCCACGGCTGCGTGCGGGAATTGTGACAAAACACATCTCCATCCGTAACTCCTAAAATATACACAACACCTCAATTCTGACTTAATTTTAGGTGTGAAACCAATACGTGACAATGTGTGTGAAATGTTTAATTGGCCAAAAAGCTCAATCCTGGAGCTGTAGTATTTTGGTTCTTTTTTCCTTAATCATTTAAAAATATATGGAGTTGGATTTCAAGGGTGGGGTCAGTGAGTGACCCTACCTAATTTTGGGTAGAAAATCCATTCCTGTAATAATATTTATGATTTTCCTACTCCTTCTTATTTTAATTGTATTATTATTATTTTTATGTTATTTTTGTTACTTTTGCAGCTTGCTCTGCAATAGTAGCAAGCTGACATTCCCCCGCTCCAAGATATGGCCATATCTGAATAAATCTGGAGGACTTTGGGATCAAAAATTAACTGCATATGTGCTTCAGTTCCTTTTTCTGGCTCTGTAGTTTCTGGGATGTATTGGTCCATCAGGTATATTATTTTCTGGTAACCATTCATCTTTGTCTGCAGATTCTCCTTTTTATCTTACTAAGTATAGTCTGATGTCTTTTCCTTGTAACCTCTCTTTCTTATCTCTCAATATCCTGCCGACTTTCCCTTTTTCTTTTAAAGGGTCAGGTTATATTGGGATTATTGCTTGAGGGAAGTTGCTGCCTTCTCTTGGTTTGAAGTGTTTTACTAGGCTAACAGGAAATACCAGATGTTTTCTTGATAATTCTTCACTCAAGATTACTTCCACAGCATTTTTGCCATGCATCCTCTTGATAAAAAATGGACCAACAAATTCTGGTTTCAGTTTCCTGTTGCCCGCCAGATTTTAGAAATTAGTTGTGGATATCAAGATCTGGTCTCCTATCTTAAAGTCAGGTTCTTTATGGGATTTTTCCCATCTTTGTTTGTTGTATTCAACAGCTTCTTCCACACATTTCTGAGAATGGTTATTTGCAACCTCTATCATCTTCTTAAAGTCAAGAGATGTTGGATGAATAGTGGCTAAGTTATAGTTCACGTTATTCCTAGGGAGTTTTGGAATCCATCCTCTTTCTAGTATATAAGGAGCTTCTTTGGTAGTAGAATGTTTAATGCTGTTATAAGCCATTTCTAGGGCTGGGAGTAGGCTTACCCAATCATGGCAATAACCATCAGATTTTTTGTATTCTAGGCCAAAGCTACAGAATCTTCTTAGCATATCTTCTAGGGTCTGTATCAATTGTTCAGCTAATCCGTCAGTTTGGGGATGGTATGCTGTAGAAAATGCTAGAGTAGTACCCAGTATATCATGTAGATTCCTCCAAAATTCAGATGTGAATTTGGGGTCTCTGTCACCGATTATAATGTTGGGTATACCCACATCAGCTATAATCCTATTCCAGAATAGTAAGACTACATCCATAGCACTATCTTCCTTGTGGTTAGGTAAGAATTATGCCTTTTTGGAATATCTGTCAACTATAACTAGGACAGAGTTATAAGAATGAGTACCTCCAGGGGTGAGGCCAGTGACAAAATCCATATTGATAATTTCCCACCTTTTGGAGGTTCAGATATCTTCTGTAAAAGTCCAAACCTTTTTCCAGTAGTTTTATTAGATTTCTGGCAGGTTTCACAGCTAGTAACATATTCTGTAGTGACTTCTTTCCAGTCTATCCACCAGGCAGTTTGTTTCACTTTCTCTAAGGTTCTTTCTGTGGATAAATGTCCTGATGAATAGTTGTCATGGCATTCCTGGAGTATATGTTGTATATGCTCTTTGTTGCTCAGTACTAATATGCTGGAATGTTGGTGTCTATAGTAAAGGAGACCATCCCAAAAGGTAAACCTTCCTGCTTTATAGGGTTTGAGTAGTGAAGCAGGCAGGCTATTCATCAAAGCTGCTTCTGGGGATTCACATTCCATAATGGTAATCAGCATCTTGATCTCAGGAGAGAAGCTATCCCTTACTAGGATGAAGAAAGCAGTTTCTAATTCACATAAGTGGATTCCCATTATTGGAGCACTCAATGCATAAAGATTGATATTCAAGATAGGAAAGATATCTTGATCTTCAGGTTCATATGCTGGATTGTTAGATTCATTAGGAAACACATTCTTCCTTAGACTATCCACATTCTGATGTTTAGATCCAGCTTTATGCACTATAGTCATCTGTCCTCTATATTGTTGTATAGCAATTTGCCACTTGATCATATGTCAGCTGGGGGTTTTCATGTTCATAAGAGTTCTTACAGCATTGCAGTCCGTGATTACTTGAAAAGTGGTGCCTTCTAAGTAATAGTGCAGCTTCTCTAAAGCCCATACTAGTGCCAAACATTCCAACCTCCTGGCCCCATATCTCTTCTTAGTATCTTTGATCTGTCTAGATATGAAGAGTACGGTTTTTTCTACTGGTTTGTCTTCTTCTATGCTTTCCTTATTTAAAGAAGCTCCTAGCCCTTCCATGCAAGCATCAATGTATAGTTTGAAAGGCTTAGATTAATCTGGTTGGATAAGTGGAGGAGTAGAGGTAATAGCTATTTTTAATTCCTCATAGTTCTTTAGTCTCTCATGAGTCATTTCAAATAGTGTATTTTTGTTGCATACTTCATATAGACTTTTAGTTAGCATAGCAAACTTTGGTATATATTTTCTTTGATAACTGCAGAAACTGATGAAAGACAGTAATTCTGTCTTGTTTTGAGGCATAGGTCTATTCATAACAGCAGCTATCTTATTTTGATCAGCAGCTAGAGTTAGACCAGAGAATATATGTCCTAAGGCTTTCAATTCTCCGTAGCCAAAGTTGCATTTCTTCATGGAAACCTTCAGTCCTGCTTTGGAGATAGTCTGGAGTACTAATCTTACTTGGTTAATATGAGTATCCCAGTTATCAGAGTATATGATAACATCATCTATGTATACCATCATCCATCCTTGTCTGATGTAAGTACCTAGAACTGTATCCATTGTTCTCTGGAAGTGTGATGGAGCATTCTTTATACCAAAAGGCATCCTAAGATATTCATATATTCCCAAATGACAGATTATTCTCATAAACTTCTGGCTTTCAGGACTTATTGGTATCTGGTGAAAACCTTTAAGCATATCCATAGTAGTGATGTACTTAGCCTTGGACAAGTTATGCAGAGCATGATCAATCCGGGGTATAGGATAATAATCTGCTTGAGTGTAATTGTTGAGCATTCTGAAGTCTCCTACCATTCTTGACTTGTCATTATGCCAAGCTATGATTACAGGTGTGGTGACATCTACCTGTTCATTATGTCCTACTTTCCTTAATACTTGTAAGTCTATCAGTTCTTGGATATGTTCCTCAAGAGCTTTTCTAGACTTAGGACTAGACGGATAGGCTGGCCTTCTCAATTTAGGAGGATAAGGAGGTTTAATGGTCAATGTTAATACCATATCATGTCCTTTAATATCACCAATAGGATGATCTTTAGTACAAAAAGCATTCTGGTTCTCAAAGCAGACTTTTAATATATCATTCTTCTGTTCCTCAGAAAGTTTTGTATTCAGAGCTGCTTGAGAGAAATATTCTTGGTCAAAGTCTTTCAAATGCTTCTGGTAAGTAGAGGAGGGGAAGTTAGACTGAATGGTGCATATCTTAAAATTCTTATCCCAATTACCTCCTAGTGTGAAGTATCTTCCTCTACTCTGGAACACGTCTATACCATATAGACATAAGGCATCATTACCCAGTATCAGGTAGTCGCATATTCCGTTGAGCAATACTACAAACTCCACTTGTATTCTCAAAGATCCTTTAGTGTGAGGTAGTATTATAGGAGCAGTCCATACTCCAATAGCATTCATAGTAGAGTTGCAAGAACTGAACTTGGCTTTTGGGACTTGTAAAAGGTGTTCTCTTCAATTGGGGTCCCATTTGTTTAATAATTCAGCACAGACACATGAGCAAAAGGCTCCACTATCCAGTAATAATCTTATAGGTCTGTTTTTATACAACCCAGTTGCATAGCACGTTTGACCAGTGGTATAACTTTTCCCACTCATAGGTTTAACTGTTAATGATTTGACATCCATAATGTGTCTAGTAATTATAGTAGGATCCCATTGTTGGGGTAGGCTAGAATCCCCATGAATGTTATTGATCTCTGCAGAAGTACCTATATTTCCTTCTATAACATTAACCGGGTTGGCCAAGATCAATTCACATTCAGAAAGAGATCCTTCAGTATCAGCTATGTCTTCATATTTCTGATTCTCTTCAACTTCCTGTTCTCCTTCCAAGACTGCTATCTTCCTTCTTGGTAATGGAAAGTCTTGTCTCATATTCCCAGTCTTGTTACAATTCCAACAAGTTGCAGGCGTCCTCTCTTTCTCCCTATTCTCATTAGGTTTCTTATTGTCAGAGGCATTTATCAGAGGAGGTTGTTCTCTAGTTTTGTTGATGGTATAGTTCTCTTTTGGTCTGGAAGGGGCTTTCTTGTCCAACCCATTCATGTCTATTACTTCTTCTAACACATTGATTAGAGTAGGCAAGTCCCCATCCATACTCATCCTACATCTTACCCTATGATTAAGATTTCCAGGAAACAGGTTGAGAAATCTTTCATTTACTTCCTCTTTATCAGCATCTGGATAGAAGCAATCCAATATTTTCTTCTGTTCCAAGCACCATCTGTGAGTTTTGTCCTTGGAGGGGTCAAAGAGGAATTTTCAAAATTTTTCATCATTTTCCTTTTCCACAATCCAGAACCAAATTGTTCTTTGATCAGAAGTTTCCATGAACTCCATGTTAAGGATCCTACTTCTTCTCTCTTACTGATAAACCAGTCCAATGCTACTCCTTCTAATAGTCTGGGTAACCAGACTACAGCTATAGCTTCTGGTAGGTCATAAGAGTTAATGGTGTAATCAATAAATTTAATAAAATTTATATGATTGTATTCTCCTTCTCCGGAGAACTTTGGCCATTCAGAAATAAGGGGTAACAGTTTGAGAGCTTGCTCCATCTCAGGAGTAGGACTAGGCCTAAAGGTGTCACTCCTATGCATTCCTAATAAGGGTGGTGCATAAGGAGTAGTAGTTTGTCTGGGAGGCTTTGTTTCCTCTATAGTACTCCCCAAGGGGTTGGTCAGACAGACTTTTAAGTCTCTAAGATCATTTTTGATCAGATTAAGTTTCAGGTCCACTTTGTTTTTGAGCACATCCAATTTTTCACTAAGGGATAGAATAGAACTGTTAGTGGTGGTTGCCAATTCTTCTTTTAAGGGGTGGAAAGACATAATAAAATCTTCTTGTATTCCACATAACATATTCTCAATTTTTTGAGTCTTTTTGATCCTACCTTGATCAATTGTCTCCACTAACTTCTCTGTGTGTTCTTTAATCTCTTCCATTCCTACCGTCTTTGTTTGGTTATTAATCAATTTGGCTACTACTGAGGTTAATGTATCCATTTGGGTTTAAACCCTGTTCAAATTTTCACAAACAATTTTGAAATTATGAAGCATATCATTAGAAAAGGAAGTAATTACATCAGAGGTTTGTTTGGGCTCAGAATTAGAGGTTAATTGTTGTAAATATTTTTCCACTTTTGAGCCAGTGATATTATCTGGTTCCAGTCTTTCTTTTTCTTTGGCTTGGTATGGGAAGAGGATCTCTTCTTTCCGGATCCTTTGCCTTTCAGTTGGGCTTATTGATCCCACGGATTCCACTTTTCTACGTAGGATTCTACCTCTTTCCTTGGAATCATTTTCTGAAGAGCTATCTGGGTGGCTTTTGCCTGGGAGATTATCTTTTTCATGGATACCATGTCCTCCTTGGCTTGGGCTTCTTTGAATTCTTCCCAATATTTCACGTGCTCTTTGATTAGGTCTTTGATCCTGGCTTCCTTGGCCAGATTCTGCTTGGTTGGCTGCAGGAAATCTTCTTGTAAAGGAGGGTGGCTTGTTTCTGCTACTCTCTCCGGCTCTAGGTTGGGAGAGGGCAGAAGTGGTTGGTGCTGCTCCTTGTTCATCAAGATTTGGTTCATGGGTTCTAGTCCCTTCATTGTTGTCCTTACTGGTGGTCTCACGGTTACTGAGAGCTGTTGGCAAAGATCCATAGGAGGGAATTCTTCCTGAGGCTCTTGTGTTACGTCTAATCATTTTCAGAATAATATGTTTATAAGTGTTTTACATAAAAAATCTGTAAAAGTAAGTTTTACTTCAAAACTCACTTAAATTGATATTCAAAGGTACCAAGACCTTGTTGGGGTTAAATTGATCTCTAGTAGGTAATCCTACGGGGTCTTGGTGGGTTCCAATGAGGTCTTCACCCGTCCAATCAATATTTTCAGGGCGTCCGGAGATTTCCGGGACTTCCTGATCTAATAGATCCACTTCAGTGGCAGTGGTTTCTGGTACAGGAGGGTTCACTGGTAAAAAAGTGTATTTTATTGGTTTAATAAAATATGTTAATATTATTTTCTTTAAAAATAATATGGTAATGCAAGTTGTGTACTTACTTTTATATTTCAAAAAGTAATTTATACGGTATTTTTTCCAAGCTTTAAGTTTTCTTGATAGAGCCTGAAAGTTGATACACCTTTCAAGATCTTCTTGTTCAAGGAGTTTATCTAAGTGTTTGCGTGCAGAAGAAATAAAGTTGCTCATCTTGAGTTGAAGCTTTCCAACCAGTACGTTTATAATTTTTAATGTATTCTTCTTTTCTTATCTTTAAAAAATTTAGATAATAGATTATTAATTCTGCATTGTTTTCAAAATCCACTGCAAAAGAATTTAATAATAAATCACAGTTATAAATTCAGATAAATTTATCTTTGATTTTATTTTTTCGTGAAAATGTCTGGTCCAAGGTATTAAATATAATAAAATGGAATATTTCCCGGCCAGACCCCCAATTGTCAGCCTCCTGGATGCCAGGACCCTTACTATCCTTTAGCTACCAGAGGTGATAGACTAAATAATAAATATATTATTTAATAAATGCAGCAAAAATCCATAGAATACTTGGATTAAGCTTATTGCAAGGTTAAATGGTTTGGTTATTGTTTATTTTTTCAAATCAAAATTGATTATTAAATATTTATAGAGGGGCCACAATTATATTGGGGATCTTTAACACCTCTCTTCAGGGATTTCAGTATGAAAAAACGTAGTCCTGGTTACTTTTGGTTCTTTAGTTTAAAGATTATTATACCCAAAGATAATATGTATATAAAATACACAATGGAGTGGTAGGGCCTTGTAGCCAAGCTACCACTACAGAGGAAGGATAATAAGACTCACTGGTATATTATTAAATCCTTTGGGTATCTGTTTGGGACGTGTACTGATGGGTTAAACCTGTATACTGGGGTTATAAGGTTGTTCAGCAGTTTTATTTGATATAAAGAGGTTTGAAGACGGATATTACCAATCAGACATTGCAAGAAATCACTTACTTATCTCTTTTAAGTATTTGATTACCTTGGCAAGGCATCTGGATATGAATATTTCTGGGTCTCTGCCCATCAACATCCTCAAAAGAGCTCTGTATTTATAGCTTTTGGAGTCCCAATATGGTCCTTCTGAGGGTTTTAGGTGCTCAAAGGGACGGACACTAAGGCTAGCAGGGTGACTGGGGGTAGCCTGTCATGTTTTCGTGGTGCTATAGCCCGGGTGGAATCTAATTCCTTAGGGTATGGCAATTATTCTACCTTATAATGGACATTAGGACGTGTGAATAACACTAATCTGTCCTATTTATGTATTATTTAATTAATTATCCTTAGTATATGTTCCCAGTAATGTAGTAATTATATTATTAGACATTTCTCCGGAAATCTTGATGTCAGGTAAGTTCTCATTATGTATTATATAACTGGAGTAAAAGTCATAATATTGATTTTATTCTTTATTTTCGAGTTCCAGTTGATTTGTTAAGATAATTACTTAAAAATATAACTCATGAGAATTCATGTCATATTATTACACAATTATCTTTCTCAGTATGTCACAAAGATATTGATGTATGGCAATTCCCATGAAAGTATATTGAAGTATTTTAATATATTTTTAGAAGTTGTCATTGTCTTGTTTTTGACATTCTTGGTACTTTGCATTATATTAAATAAAAAATAAGTGCAAGAATTATTTATGCATTTTTATATAATATTATGTATGTTTAGACAGTCTACTATCCAAGGGAACCTTTATTACATATGTAGAAAGTTCCCGTGCATGTTGTAGCATGTTTACATGGTACCTGAGCCGCCTGTCACTCTGTCAGCCCGTAGTCCCGCGGCTGCGTACTTGTCAGAGGCCCGGGGCTGCGTACACGACCTTGATGGGTTGACACGGCTGTATCTCAGCTGCGCGCAGGTGCTTTGGCTGCCGCGGCTGCGTGGGGGAATTGTGACAAAACACAATTCCCCCCGTAACTCCTAAAATATACACAACACCTCAATTCTTACTGAATTTTAGGTGTGAAACTTATACGTGACAATGTGTGTGAAATTTTTAATTGGCCAAAAAGCTCAATACTGGAGCCGTAGTATTTTGGTTCTTTTTTCCTTAATTATTTCAAAATATAAGGAGTTTGATTTCAAGGGTGGGGTCAGTGAGTGACCCTACCTGATTTTGGGTGGAAAATTCATTTCTGTAAAAATATTTGTGATTTTCCTACTCCTTCTTAGGTTAATTTTATTATTATTATTTTTATGTTATTTTTGTTACTTTTGCAGCTTGCTCTGCAATAGTAGCAAGCTGACAGTTAATTTCATACGTTCTTGCATTTTTCTCAATCCAGTCATCACATTGGTCTTGGATTTAGTTTCCTTTCCATTGGCACAATTCATTCCTCTCATTGTGTGTCAAGTTACCCAACCATAAGTTTACACTTTGAAGTTAGCTTTGCTACCTTTCACTTGCTCTTGCATTCAGTCTCTTCCTTTGCACCCATGATCATCTAAGATTTCCCTATAGTATGTGGGATGGTCTTGTGACAGTTTTACAAAAAGGGTATTGAGGGAATCCTGGTGGGATTTTATCTAAATCTCATATCCTACAGGGTCTTCTGCCCTAAATCCCGCCAGATTGTTTGTAGTAAACATGTTAAAATATTTGAAAATGTGAAATTTGATGACATCTCCTCCTCCTCTTTGTCCTCCACTTTTGACTTTCTCCTTAATGATCCACTAACTGACCTTCTTACCTCTCCTTCCTCCAAAAATCTCTCCTCAACCTCCACTTCCTTAAACCCCAATCCAATGCTGCCCCACCCAATTCTTGCTCTTCTTCCTCAATTCCCCTTTCCAATGCCTCTCCTGCTCACCAACCAAATCCTACGCCTCAGATACCGGAGATGGATCCCACTTTCAAGTTTAGTTCCAACAACTCTAACAACCAATTTTCCAATCTCCTTGTGCCATGTGACTGCTAAAATCTTTGCAATTGATCCAAAATTAAATGTCTTCAACCCTTTGGTTTTCTGGTGCGTTCTGTTAGTAGGTGTTACAAGGATGTTGATAAAATTTCCAACCAAGACCAATGGCTTGGATCCATGAAGGTAGAGCTAGATGGCATTGAACTGCTCAATGTCTGGGAGGGCTTTCACACTCTTCCTGATGGAAAAAATGCTCTTTCTACCGTCTGGGTTTACCAACTCAAGGAACAACCCAATGGTTCCAAATCCCTCTTCAAATGAAGGCTGTGCATCCAAGGATTCAAACAAACAGAATTCTGTGACTATGGTGAAACTTATTCTCCTACCTGCTCAATGTTCACCCTTTGCGGTCTTCTCATCTACTCCTACCATCACTCCCTCAAGATCCTTCAAATAAATGTTAAGTCCGCCTTCCTTCATGCCCCACTCAACAAAGAAGTTTACATAAAACAACCCAAAATATACTTCTCAGCCTTTCCTTACTTTAAACTCAATAAGGCCCTCTATGGCCTTAAGCAAGCTCCAAAAAGTTGGTTTGATACCCTTCAAGGATGGCTTTTGTCTGAAGGCTTTAACATCTCAAGTGCCAATGCCTGTCTATACATCAACAGCAAAAGCTCCATTTTTGTATTTGTTTACATCAATGATCTAATTTTAATTGGTCCATCAGCCAAGTTTTGAAAGCAACTCAAGTCTCAATTCTCTATCTCCCACAAAGGCCCTCTCCAAAAGATTCTTGGGAACCACCTTGTCCACACCTCCCAGGGCCCAGCTCTCTTGCAACCCAAGCACATCAAATATGCTCTGAACAAATTAGGACTACTAGAAACCAAACCCATAACAACTCCAATGACTACCAACACTGACCTATCTCAAGCCTCTGACAAAGAGCACCTGAAGTTCCTTGATCTTCATATCAATTTTTGATTGTCATCAGGCTTCCACAACTTCATTGCCAGCCAAACTTGTCCCAAACTTTCTTATGCAGTATCAGCTCTCTCTCAATTCAACACCAAGCCCGGCCCTCAACACTGGTTGGAAGCCAAGCACGCCTGGCGCTACCATAACCACACTAAAAATTTAGCCCTCAGACTCAAATCGTCCAATTTCAAATATGGAATCAAATTCTTCAGTGATTCTGATGGTGGCTGTTGAGGTTGTAATCCCTGTTGAGGGAAAAATACTCATTATAGCAATATGATTCTATTACCAATTGAAAGAGAAGAAATTTTGGACCATGATGGAAAAAAGAATCAACTCAATATGTTGAGTAATAGTAAAGTTATGAAAGACTAAGTATCTGTGAAATACATCACAGAAGTATGAGCGTAGCCCAGTAACTGCAGTATATCATACTAATGAAGAAAAGAAAATAAAGTATAATATGTATGAATAAAACAATTAAAATGCTTATTTATTTAGTTCTGAAATGTCCTATACAGATTTGAATAGAAAGGACTATCCGAGAAAGTAAACATTTCATTTTCATTGCACTTCATGGTAAAACAAAGAAACCAAGGAGAAAAGCATTTTTCAATTCTTTCCCTCCTAGCTTGTACATAGTCATACCGGTGAGGAAGATCTTTTCTATGAAAGACCTCCTCAACTCAGTTGTATTTCCGATTCCTTCATTCATTCATCAATTTGACATTGAATCTATCAATTAAATTAAAAGTCTTATTGATAAGATTGCAACAAATAGATTAGAACTGAAAACCAACAGAAGCTCAGACATGGCTTTGAAGAGAAGATGAGAAAATAACCCTGGGCAGTTTGCAGGAGATAGAGGAGAGAAACGGAAGAGCAGCTGTAGGTGTAGTACTAGATGGTCAGATGTGGCAAGCTGAGGTGGTCTTGAGGATCATATTCTTGCCAGGCACAGACTCAAAGACAAGTAGTCGGTCCAATGATGAGTTTGTGGAGGTTGGGTTGGATTGAGGAGGATAGAAGGTCGCGGGAGAGAGAATAGGATGGTGATGGTTTGAGAGGAAAGAACAAGATGAGGAAAGTAGATTGAAAAGAAAGAAAGAAAAAGAAAGAATATAGAAAAGGTAGAAGAATATAAGAAAAAGGTATTGACAAGAAGGACAAGGAGAGAGATGGTCAAGCCAAGGAGAAGAAGAGAATGAGACCAAGCCCCTGAGAGAGGCCAGATTCTGAGTTAAGAGGGGTGAGGAGTTCACCCAAGTGTCACAGGAGAGATCACTGGGGGACCCGTCTTAGCTGGCACAACCTTTGAAGACAGGACCACAATATTCTAGTATTGGGCAATACTTAACACCCCAGATGGCTGGTGATGAGATGATCCAAAAGGTTAGTTGTTTGAGGGGGCAAAGATTTTCTTTTGAAGGAGTTCCAAGAAACTAATTGAATAGGCTTTTGTGAGATAGTCAGCAACCATTAGTTGACTTTGAATCAGATTCAGAGTAAATTTGCCGTTTTTAAAATCTTTGCACAAACCTTTTGTCTTGATATCTATAGAATTTTGTTTTCCTTGAGCTCCATAAGCATTACAAGGATGGTGTTTGGAGGATGAAACAATGAGTTCTTGAATCGTTCAAGAAAGTTGCGTTCAAAAACTTGAGAATTCCCCACGTGGATAAAGTCATCAAGGTGGAAATAAATCATTTCTTTTGTTGTAGAATTGAGATATAGGAAGGGATTGCTAGTTGATTCTTGATAGCCTTGAGATTTAATCCAAGAAGTCAAGGTTTCATACCAATTTTTGGGGGATTGTTTCAATCCATAAAGAGATTTCTTGAGCTTTAGATATGGAGACTTTCTATCAGACCTTTCTGGAGTTTTTATGATAACCGTTTCTTCAAGAGGAGCGTGTAAGAATGCGCCTTTAACTTCAAACTGAGTCAATTTCATTTTTTGTTTTAGACCATACTTGAGGGCAACTCGCAGTGATCCTAGTTTGCCAGTCGGAGCCCAAGTTTCATTGTAATTGATCCCTAGAACTTGATTAAATCCCTGGACGCAGAGTTGAGCTTTGTATTTGACCAGATCACCTGACAGTTTTGTTTTACTTTGAAGACCCAGGTTTTATTAAGGATGTTGTACGGAGTACCATGGTATTCTTCCCAAACGTCCTGGAGTTCTATGGAGTTCAATTAATCATCAGCCGCCTTCTTCCATTTTGGCCATTCAGAGCACTTCTTAGCAGCCTTGTACAAAGGGGGTTTGTAGTAATGATGGAAGCCATATCTTTGAGACTTTTTTGTTTCGCGCTTGGGTCTTTGGGAGGTAGATAGAATAGAGAACTCTGGAACTTGGGAAGGCATGAAATTATGATCAGGGGAAGATGATGCTGCAGACGTTGTGTCTTCTTGATCTGATCCAGATTCAGAACAATTGTCCTGAGATTCTTGTACAGTGTATTGCTTTTCAGCTGAAGAGAAGTTGGATTCTCTGAATTCCGTGTTTGTTTGACTGAATAGATTGGCCCAGGTGTTTCAAAGAATGGGAAGTTTTAAAGGGAATTCTGAAGACACTGTAAGTGTTTGGTTTCAACAACACAACCCAAGGAGTTGAGAATGAGATAGGAGTGAAACACAGGATTGAACCCAATCAGGAATCCTTCCAGTCATTTCTTGTTGAACTTTCTTCCCTTTTGTAGGAAATTTGAAAGGTCGATGACCAAGGATCCTTCCCTAGGGACTTGGTTGAGCATGAAGCAGCAGCTTCTGACCACAATGTGCCAGTAGTTCTTGCTTAACTTGGAAGATGAGAAAGTTGCATGCGCCAACTCAATAATTGTTTGGTTGGCTTGTTTGGCCTGTCCATTGTGCTGAGAGTGGTAGGGTTCAGACTTCAAGAGTTTGATATTTGGCAAAGCTCTTAAGGGTGTTGTTTGTGAATTCTGTGCCCTTATCAGAAAAGATCTCTGTTGGATAATAGTCAAGCCGTTTATTTTCTGTCTTGAGGATGCTGATGATGAAATCCGGGGTTTCTTCTTTGGTCATGAGGGTAAAGGCCAAGAGGTAGCCTGTGCAGTTATCCACAAGAGTTAAGATATATCTGTGGCCAGCTTTTGATTGCAGAGTGATTGGACCTATTAAGTCTATATGAATTCTGTTGAGAGTCTTTGACAACGGTGTGGAAGTAGCTGAGAATGGAGCTCTTGTGATCTTGCTCTTCACACAACCGTTGCACTGGAAGTTACTTTATTTTTCTTTAGAATATTGGTCTTTGAGAATGGTTTTGAGTGTTGAGATTGAGGCGTGTCCGTACATCTTATGGATGTCAGAGAGCAATTGAACTTGAATTGGGAGAGACAACAAGAGCTGGTTTGTGAGATTGACCAATAGTTTGTTTCCAGCAATCTTGGGTTTCTCGATAACAAATAGGCTGTCGCGGATCAGTCCTTTAAGTACCGTCTGGCCAGCTCAAATGATTCTGAATTGATCTTGTTCTTGGGAGAGATTACATCCTTTTTTTGCCAAAAGGCCGGGACTAATAAGATTGACTAAAATGTTGGGTACGTACATGCATTCTTCAAGAGTGATGACGGAATCCTTCCATTCCAGTCAAACAGTTCCTGTTCCTCGTATCTTGAGATTGGCTTCTAGCTTGCCAGTTTTAATCTCATCCGCCTCATCTTGCAAATTAATTGAGATGAAATATTTTGGGTTGTTGAATATGTGAATGTTGGCGCCCAAATCCAAGAGGAGATTAGGTGTGTTATCAGCATTTATCCAAAGTGTCAGTAGCGCGTGATACTTGATGGTAGGGGTTTTCTTGATTTGGCTCTTCCATTCATTCTGTTGTTCTATCCACCAGGCTGGAGCAATTTGGGGATGAAGGTGGAAACAGGAGGATTTGGGATGAGGAGCATTAGGGTCATGGAAACCTTCCTTGCACCAAATGCAAGTCTTTTTCTCTCCTTGGTCTGTTTTGTTTCTAGTGGTCACTAAGGTGACGTCAGAGGTGGTCTTGCCCGTTTTGAGTTGTGCCTTGCGCTCATTATTGTATTGGGTTAGATGGTTGAACACCGTCTCTACTGTCACTGATTTTTTGCCGTGCATAATCTGTTGCTTTAGGTTCTCTAGAGTTGGTGGAAACTTGAAGAGTATGAGGTACGCCAAGATGTCCTTTGGTAGCTCTATTCCAATGTCCGCCATGCGAGTGAGTGCTTTTTGAATATTAGTTATGAATCCTTCAATGGCGTGTTTGTTAAAGGGAGCATGGAGAAATTGATTGAATATTTGGGCTCTGTTGGCCGTCTTGGATGAAGCAAACCTTTGTGTGATCTGGGCCCAGAGTAGCTTAGACAACGTAATGTTTGCGGCGTTGACAACGTTGGCGTGAGTTGTGCTATCAAGTTCAGATAGGATAATTGCCCTGATTTCTCAATCTTTTTTTATAGGTAATTGACCCAAATTTCTGGTTATGGCGTCCTTGATGTCTTTGAGATCGAACAACATCATCATTTTGTCTTGCCAGATGGAGTAGTTGTTGTCGTTGAGAGGAGGGATAGCATCCACAGAGGCCCTGAGCGCAACCTGATAGAAATAGTCATTTGCTCGCGTTGGTTCGTTCATTCTTGGTAAGATGGAGTTGTCCTTTGGCTTTTAACCGTGATAAGATTGCAACAAATAGATTAGAACTGAAAACCAACAGAAGCTCAGACATGGCTTTGAAGAGTAGATGAGAAAAGAACCCTGGGCGGTGTGCAGGAGATAGAGGAGAGAAACGTAGAAGAGCAGCTGTAGGTGTAATACTAGATGGTCAGATGTGGCAAGCTGAGGTGGTCTTGAGGATCATATTCTTACCAGGCACAGACTCGAAGACGAGTAGTCGGTCCAATGATGAGTTGGTGGAGGTTGGATCGGATCGAGTAGGATAGAAGGTCGCGGGAGAGAGAATAGGATGGTGATGGTTTGAGAGGAAAGAACGAGATGAAGTAGATTGAAAAGAAAGAAAGAAAAAGAAAGAATATAGAAAAGGTAGAAGAATATAAAAAAAAGGTATTGACGAGAAGGACAAGGAGAGAGATGGTCGAGCCGAGGAGAAGAAGAGAAGGAGCCCGAGCCCCTGAGAGAGGCCAGGTTCTGAGTTAAGAGGGGTGAGGAGGTCACCCAAGTGTCACAGGAGAGATCACCGGGGGACCCGTCTTAGCTGGCGCGACCTTTGAAGACAGGACCGCAATATTCTAGTATTGGGCAATACTTAACACTTATTATATTTACCTACCAACTATATCGCTATCACTGATAGCGGATAACTCGAAGAAGTCACATCGGCTTCATTATTCTCCTATACGGCTGTCCGGTATCCTGGAACAGCAAACTTCAACCGTCCGTATTGCTCTCGTCCACGGAAGGGGAATTAAAGGCCCTAGTATCCGTTACTCAAGAAAAACTGTGGCTCGAGAACCTGCTTCGCAATTTAAACCCCAACATTTGCCTACCTCATTGCTTCAACATTGACAACAACGCAGTAAACGACCTAGTTAATTTCAAATCACACCACAGCGCCCTCAAGCTTGAGGATAAACTGGCTCAGGGAACATTGGGAAGCCAAGAACCTAATTACGAACCTTATCCCCTCTCACAAAATGCTAGCCGACCCGTTGACCAAACCCTCAATCAGATCCTCTGTTCTAAATCTAACCTCTTTCATTCTGACCCCTCACAACTGAACACGGCGGTGTGTTGAGTTGACTGTCCCTCCAATTATCCGCGGGGTAGAGACTCTCTCTCCGGGTGTCAAGACTTCAAATGAAGAAAACTCCTCCACTCTTACTCGATCAATTCTCCCTCCCGTTCAAACAATCTCTCTGAATCCTTGATCCCTTCTCCTTCCTTTCTCCACCCTTCTCCATCATCTCTCTCCTCACTTCGATCATTCTCCACCATCTCTCTCCTCACTTCCACCCTTCTCCACCACCTCTCTCCTCACGCTTCTACTGATCTTCTCTTCTCACAAGTCTTCCCGACTCGTTTCCATTTATCTCTTCCTCTCACCTCATCTCTGTTCCTAATCCTCCATCATTTTGTCATCGCCCTTCGTCAACAATTTCACCATTATCAAATCCGACCCTTCCGTGCCGTGACGACTGCCAACTCTGTGTGTGTTATTAAGTTGTGAGGCGCTCAACTTCTTTCATCTCCTGTCGGCCTCTATTCTAGCCTTCCCTCTCAGTTCCTCATCCGTTCCTTGTTGTCATATCATCAACACAATTGGTTTCTTAGTACTTCATGAGTCTGTCCTCCTGAGTTTCTGTCTCATCCTCCTATCTTGTTTCCCTCAACGGTAAGATCTCTTCCAATTTCATCTCAAACCCCTCAAGATTGTTTAGTATTATATGTAAGCTGCCTTTGTCTCATTCCCTCAAGTCCACTGGTCTTAGTTTCTTGAAATTCAAGAAATACCTTTTCACAATCAACCAGATTTGTGTGAATGATCTGCTTTAGTCCAGAAGGGTCACAGCTCCTAAATCCGTCAAGATCATGCTGGAAACATTTATGCGGAGAAGAACCAAGACCCGCGGAACTGCTGTTTTGACCTGGGGGTGTGGTTCGGGGCACATTTGCAATCACCGAATCTGAGTCTGTCGCTCAAAAGCAACGAACTCCTCCCGATCAGAGCGAGGGTGAGCACTTTACATGTGTTTCGACTGGTTGCGACCGTATTACGTTTGATGCAATGGCCCGTGGCCCATCTAACACGAGATGAACATGCCGATTCCACGCGGATCGGAGCTTCCACCTGATTCGCGTTCGTAACTTTGGGTCAAAGACTCAATAATTCCAATTACCTAAAGCTTCGTGTTAAAGGACATAGATGATACGGACAGGGAGATAAGTAATACGTGCAAGCCTGCCCCACCTACTAGGCGAAATCCTTCACTCGGTTAGATGCACGGACCACAGGTAGTGGACCAAGTCAAAGTTGTTAGCGACCAGCGGGGCTGAAAAATAATCCGGTGTTCGACCTCTTACTTCGAACAAAACTGCGTTGAGCGCTTTGGTCAAATGGGCGAGCGAGTGGGCGGGGCTCCCCTGGCCACAGCTTTCACTTCTGTTAGCCATCTACCTCACCCTAGGCTCGTCCATTGCAACTATCTCCTGCACCTACAGTGGCGAGGGATGCCTCTAAAGTTGCAATTTTAAAACAGACGGGCTGCCCAAGAGGCTGTGAGACTCCCGGATCTCAAGCTCTCACTTGAACTACAGATTTGAATGAAAATCATTCTGAGTGAGAAGAAGGCTGGCCACCTGTTTTACTCTCATATATAATGCCTGCGATGTCGTCCGGTGAGCTTGCCAGCTTTGGCTTCAAGAGGTTTCTTTCCTCGCTTCTTGAGATCCGTCTTACTATCGATAATTCCACCCTCCATTTATTTTCACTCGATCTGAACCTCTAATATTAATCACCAAGAAACTGCGTAATATCAATCTTCATTCATTACTGACCTTCAGCTCTTCGATCCGAATTTCAGCTAAGCAAATAAAATCATTGCCTCAATATGGACACCCCAAGTGGAGCTACCACTTTTGACGATGGACTTTATCATCCGCCGAGTCCAACTTCAGCACTTGTGAGTGGGACTAGAGAAAGAATTTGATCCATAAATTTGTGCAGTCAGCTGAAATTTTCATCATTCTTTGTTGGGTTGGAGAATTAGGCTGCACCAATAGCCGTTGCAACCTCAACTCCTAATACCCCGCCTTCAGAAGTTTCTGCGGAAGTAGTCATGAGTGAAAACTCCGTCCCTATTCCAGCCAACACCATCAACAGACATTCGATCGACAAAACTGAATACACTCATAGCTTGTCTACTGCCGCTGGAGTTTTCTCCACCCTAAATTTAACGTCTAGTTGGTCATACTCTAATTTACCCCTGCCCACCTCTGCCGCATCGGTCATACATCCGATGGAAGTTGAGAAACCCCCGCCCCAGCATAGTTCCCCAAGGACTATTGTGACTATTGTCCTAGTAGTCTTGACCGTGTTTGGGATTGTGTTACTTGTCGCGTTTTTAACTAGCCAAAGATTTAGAAGATGGACAGAACCCCGAGGTAGGCGTAGAACCGATAAGCCATGGGTGATGTCACCTTCACAACTAGAAGAAGATGGATCCAACTCATCCGTGATTCAAGTAGGGGAAAATGAATCCAAAGCCGATTTAATCTATGGCCAAAGCGATCCCTTCGCTCGTTCAATACCAAGGCAAAGCAAGACCGGCGCATTTCTATATTTTCGCGAAGATTATGTCTCGAATCTTGTGGAGCAAGTTGATGAGGAAAGGGGCTGGTTGTGGGGGACCAAAGTGAGCAAAAAAAATTCTACCCGCGCTTTGACTCCTGGTCTGGGCGTTGGGAGATATCGTTCGAAACACGAAAAAAACACTGCTCGGATTTCCGATGATTTGTATCGATCGGATTCGGAGGAAGTTGACGAACTTAAGGAAGAACTGATTTTCCAAAATGGTGGGCCCGCGCAACTCGACGGCGAGCCCGCAAAGGCGAGGCAAGGCATTTATACCAGTTTTCCATCGATCGGAGCCTCCTACCTACTCACCAGGCTGAAGGAAAGCATCAGCCGTCGCTCTAGGTTCAGCAGCCTGGGTTCATCAAATACGAAACACATGACCGATCCAAGCCGGGGGAGATGGAATGAGATTGGGCAATTGGTTTCGGAAGACGAGATAGAAACTGCGGACGGTCAGAAAACCGTCAGCTTCCAGAAGCACATCGAGAGTAACATTGTAAAGCGAGAACTTTCATTGGCCGACATTGCCCTGCCTGAAATCCCAGCTCTTACATGGGACATATGTCGAAATAGCAATAATAGCAACTCCAATGCTTCGGCGCGTCTAGCCGTGGAACAGGACACAAGCCTGAAACGCAAAAACGTCAGCACCAACACTTATTACTGGGTGAGTTGATAACACCACGACAACCATCTCTCCAGGCCTTAATTATGTATATGCTACAAGCATTGATTAATCTACCCTAGGGTGTAACAAAGGTGTGACAATTAAGTAACAAATGTGTAACAATTATTTCATTTTTCTGCTTCCTTATTTTTTATTTTTTCAATTTATTTAAATAAATTTATTTAAATAAATTGAACAGATTTGTTTATTTCTAGTTATTTTTTTTAATTTCAATGAAAAAATCTATTGAGACACCAGTTATTCATATTTCATGATTGGAACCATTTAAATTGATTGCTCACACCTGGTTTTTGAATTATAAACATTCACCTCTGCAATGGAACCTCAGATTTCAATTTTTGTGTGCGATTCCCCATTGAAAAAATGAAAATTATCAAGGTCATCAAGGAAAAAATGACACAAAAAATAAGTGGGTTTTGAGAAGAAGATTGTTGGAAACCAGGACCTCTGGATTGATTTCAACAAAAAGAATGTAGAAATGAAATAAAAAACAACAATTGACAACATAAGATTAAGATAAAAGACCAGACCAACAGGAGCAATTCTGAATGGTTGTTGAATAAGCATGTGCCAAGTTTCTTCATTGCCTGGATGAAATGCGCAGACATTTAGGCGGTACATTCTTCAGATGAAAGGAAGTTGTCTTGAAGTCTTCTGAGTTGTGGTGGAGGATCTGTGCATTGGGCTTAATGAGTGCATGGACGTGGATTACTCAAGATGCTTTGAATCAATCTTTACCCGCTTGAGGCGCTTCCAGACTTGATCGATTTGTTGAGGAGTGCTTTGTAGGTGTGAGTGTGAGGGATAAGGAAGAGGAAATGGAAGGGAAGGAGATGTGGAGAATGATGTGGAGAATGATCATGAGTATGCTGTTTGCTTTTTTGGGGTCACAGTTGGTTGGCTGAGAGGAAGAGAGAACTTTGCGTGCGGGTCTGCTGGAGTTGAGCAAGGAATGAAGCGCATGTGCCAGGATGCCAGAATGGCGGGCTTAAGTCTCAAGTGCAATCTTGAGGACATAGTTTTTACAACAGGTTTTACATTAAATTTTAAAATTAATAAGCACAAGAAAAAGCATGCAAAATTTATGAAAAAGAAGGGAAAAAAGGAGTTCCAAAGTTTCCCTTTGAATACATCAGGAAGACTTCAAATCTGGTGTAAATATCACCTGGTCTTTTCACCCATTTATAAAAAATTGGTGGGGGAAATTACAATGTGTGAAAAAACAAACAAATGAATGACTTAAATGAAAAAAAATTCATGCATCTGAATGATTAAAATACATCTGGTTGTTTAACTTTTCTGAAATTTGAGGTTTTTTAGATCCTTTTACATCTCAGCTTGTACTTTTTTTGTTTTTGAATCCATACCCCTTTCTTCCATTTTTTAATTTTTACCTTTAAACTTCAATTTTCTTTTTATTTTTTGCCCCATTCCTTGACACATCTATTTTTCTATTTATTTTTCCAACTTTCTCAGCGGAGTTCCTTATTTTTCAAATTTCAAAGCTTAATAGGGTGTATCAAAGTTAGTAAACCCCGCATTAGAAAAATACTATTTTTTTTGGCCAAACCCACCATTAAAAATGGCGGGTTTCAGAAATACACATACCCCCTAACTTGTGTTTTTCAAAATGGCAGGTTTCAAACATGAAATCTGCCATTTTCATCACAACCACAACCACATTTGAAATCATCTATTCCTAGAACCTCAATATAAATTCTCAAGACCTCCAACAGGACATCTGTTTGAATCTCTGACCTTACCTTGCAACACCCAAAACTCAGACAGTCAGACAACCAGTAGACCTGAAGGGGATTTCAAAGTGTAGAGAAACCTAACTATGTGAATCCAAACCGTGTATACCACTCAGTTAGGTCTTAAAGAGCTTGTACTTAAAACCTGTTGTAACGTCTCTCTATCTGCTCTCCTCACTCATTTGTTGCTTTCTTGTCTCTTATGTCTCCTACCTGGCTCAGATACTGTCCATCTCCCACGTCTCCTTTGGTCCCAGTATTTGAGCCCCACTCATCATCACTTGCTGGTCCTGTCTTTCAGGTTTTCCCTTATCTCTTTTCTTCTTTGATTCACCTCTGTTGTTCCCCAATTCTGGTTTTTGATTAACTTCTCATGCTTTCCTCTTGAAATTAATCACTCATTTTTGCTTTCTTGTCTCTTATGTCTTGTACCTTGTTCAGGTACTGCACCTATCCCTTGTCTCTTTTGGTTCCACTATTTGAGCCCCACTCATCCTCACTTGCTGGTACAGTCTTTAAGGTAATGTCCATCTCCCTTGTATCCTTTGGTCCCACTATTTGATCCCTACTCATCCTGACTCTCTGGTCCCGTCTTTCAGGTTATGGGCCCATTAAAATACCAGACATGCAGCCAACAGGACAATGAGCGTAGTGCAGATTGAAGGACATCTGGAACTGTGGCCTATCTTCCATCTTCACCATCTCCCATTAATTCTCCTCCACCCATGTCTTTCAGTGGTCTCCCTTCCTTGCCCACCTCTCCAATGCATCCTTGGGGAATATCTTTCAGAATCAACTCCTTGGGTCTGAATCCAGACATTCAAATCATCCCTTCCCTGGCATCATGAAAAACTCCCATGTCTTGCGGGGTATCCTGTGTAAAAAGCTTTGTGTACCTGGATACTTCTCCAGCTTGCAAAACAACATGCTGAAAGCCCTTGGATATAAGGACCTGGACACTGTTGTTCTAGAATGGCTCAAAGAAGTTACCCAAGAGATTAGAATGAAGAAGAATCAAGCCACCAAACTTATTGGACTACACATGGACCCACAAAACTTCACTTGTTTTTTCAAGGAGCCAACCAAATACAAGCCTAAAGAACTCAGGGACACTATTTGTGACCATTATTCCAAAAAGTCTCTCAAGAATGTGGTCAATCTTATGGATTGATTATACAACATCCACTTCTCCAATGGTAGCCTACAAGACTCAATCAACAAGTTTTGAAAGACTTTTTGATTGCTCTTGGAAGTATTTTTTGACAACCTTGACTCCTCTACCATAGAAACTTTTTGGGCCATCATTATCCTCAAACAACTTCCCTCCTCCTTTGCCATCATTCAATCATTGCAATTTGCCCAATACAAGGGAAAACAAGCCAAAATACCCATGGACACATTCCTGTCCAAAATTTAACTTCAGATACATCAAAAATTGAAATCCAAAAAAATTACTCAAGCCTTGGCTTTCAACATATCACACCAACCTTTATCAAACCCTTCTCAGAACAAAAATCAAAAGCAACAAATCATGTGAAAAAATGGGGTACACACCCCAATACCTTGCATTCCCCTGAGCAATCCCACCAACTCCATCCCAAGACAGCAATAGCATACCATCAGGCTTCCATCAGTTGAATCCAGAAAAAGACTCAACCTGGAAAAGCAAACCTCAGTGTGAATAACTTCAACCCTGAATTTGTCATCCTGGAATGAGGTGCCTCTGGTCACTGTCTCAAGTACCAGGAATAATTCATAACATTCCCACCCTCCAGCACAATTCTTTACACTGCCAAGGGCACCCCTCTCAAAATAATGGGAAAAAGCAAAGCCATTTTCCCTCTGGCTTCAGGGGTTCTTGAAATTCCCCATGCTCATCTAGTTCTGAATCTCTCAAACTCTCTGATCTCCATGAAACCCTATCTTCAATCTAGATACTCCATCAGAACTACCAACAATGGTTTTGAATGTATCAAGGATGGTCACCAACTCAGGACTGGTAACTTTTCCAAAAAAATTCTTGCCCTTAATCTCTCTCAATCTAGAGCTCTTATGTCCCAATCTCCCCTAGATCTTCATTGCTCTCTTGGTCATTCCAATGAAAAATACCTGCAAAAGTTTTTTCCCAATCTTCCCAACACTCCTATGCACTTCTCAGAATGCCTGTCTTCCAAAATGACTCAAACTCCTTTCACCGGCCATTTTCCTACTCCTTCCTCCCATCTTGAATGTATCCACATGGATATATGTGGACCAATCTCTCCCATGTCTAAGGGAGGAAACCATTGTCTTCTGAAGATATTGGACGGCTATAGTTTCTATTCCTTTATCTATGCAATTAGGAGTAAGATCAATGCATATAATTTTTTCATCTCCTTTCTCAATGAAGCTGAATGATTCACCAAATGTAAATTTAAATAAGTAGTATTGGATAATGGCTGTGAATTTTTCAACAATAAGTACAGTACTCTCTTCAGAAACAAAGGTATCCATCATATCACCACTGCTCCCTACACACCTCATCAAAATGTGGAAACCAAACCACAATTGAGAAGACCAGGGCTCTGCTACTCACCAGTGGGGCCCCCCTGACCCTCTGTGGAGATTCAGTATCAACAGCTGTATTCCTAGAACACCAGACCCCCCACTCCTCCTGAGGATTCACCACTCCATTTGAAAAATGGATTGGTAAACCTCCTCCTCTAGACCATCTAGCTCCTTTTGGAAGCAATTTAATAGTCCATACAGAGAGGAAATGGAGATATTCCAAGTTTGATCACTCTGGGGAAGAAGGTATTCTGATAGGTTTAAACACTCATAATCAATCATTCAAAATCTGGATTCCATAATCAAATAAAATTTTAAGGTCCCATCATTTTAAGCTCTGTTGCAGTATCTTTCCATTTTGAAATCTACACAAAGAACCAGACCACCCCAAACTCTTCATCTTTCCAATGGGCAACTCACCTGTTGTTTCATCTCTTTCTACTGAAAACACACCTCAAATTATGTTGAATGGGTGAAAAATCCCAGCCAACAAATCAGCTGTGAGAGATTTCTCAGGTCCTCCTCAACCTCCCAAAGCTGACTCTTCCTCCAATCATGACCCCATCTCTCAACCCTTGGTGTTGTAACAGTTCAAGATCTTTTCTCTATTGCAGCTAGTCAATAACAACAGTAGTAATAGTAAAAGCTGAAGCAACATTTGAGTATGTGAGAAATGAATAAAGTAATTGATAGATGAGAAAAGAATGAGTAGGGAATGTTAATTTACTGTTTGTTCAGTGCACTATAGCTAATCAGCTCTTGTAGGTTGACCTCAGATTGAGTACTTTGAGAATTACAGGAAATGGGTCTGTGATAGAGAGAAGTATAAAGAATTGAGAATACAAAATGAAATTTGAGGCAGGAGGAGAATGAGAAAGACAAAAATGAGCGACTAGATAGATTACCTCTGCCCACCCACACTCTAGCTCCTCCTGAAGTCTGAGCTGATGCGTTGTTGGGGATGTCCACAGTCGGTGACCGTTTGGCGTTCCTAATCTGGTTCCTTGTTTGCTTCCGTCCAGGTGGTTCATTCCACGTGAGTCCTATAGAGCAAGGGACTTGGCTCGGCGAGTAGGTTGGTCACCTTGAGGGCCCGCTGCGCTATGTAAGCTTGCTTCAGTCGGAGTTGTGTTACTTTGGGCAAAATCTCTCACAACAGGTGTCAGCTTGCTACTATATACAGAGCAAAACTGTCAAATAGTAGCACAAAATATGAAAAATAAGAATACCTCAATTAACAAAGCAAGGAGTAAGAAATCCATAAATATTATTACAGGAATGGATTCCTCACCCAAAATCAGGTAGGGTCACTCACTGACCCCACCCTTGAATTCCAAGTCCTTATATTTTTAAAAAAATTAAAAAGAAAAGTACTGGAAATTACAACACCTGTATCACACTTTTTGGCCATTTTAATATCACACCTACTGTCACGTATAGGGTTTACACCTAAAATTCACTCAGAATTGAGGTGTTGTGTATATTTTAGGAGTTACACGCGGAAATGTATTATGTCACAGTTCCGGCGGGCAGCCCTGCATCATTACAAAACCCTACGTACTAGTAGCAGCAGGATCCCGCGTACTAGAGACCCGCGCGCAGCTGATTCTGCCACGCACGCAGCGGATCCTACCCTGCGCGCATCTGTACTTCTGATCCCCGCGCCTGGATCAGTTGTGACTAATCTGACAACTAGGTACTGCTCAGAAGACCTACAACCTAGTTAGGGTTGCCTAGTATATGTAAAAAACAGACATATGCATTAATAATGATCTAAAAAGATCAAAACTTAAAAAAATTAATGAAAATTAAGTTTTAAACATTTTTTAATAATAAATAAAAGCTCAAGGACTACCACGCGAACCATGGATCTTGATCTTTGAAGACCACAAAACACTACAAGAAGTGCTCATAAAAATTATTAAAAAAATTATCTAAATGATCAACAGATGGCGGACAATCATTAAACATCCACATCTGCACGCTTCAAAGCAATATCAATAGTACAAATAAAGGATGAGTACAGAATGATCAAATTTACGCCATAACAGATTAACAGATCCTGTGGCTAATATAGTACAGAAATCCAGCAGATCTAAGGACAGCTGATTGACAGCACCAAGTAGACGTGCTAATACCTGCCCTGACTAGCTTGCCAGCCTCAGCCCACAAGAAGAACCCTCTCTACGTGCCCTGAGAAGACCAAAAGCACCCCAAAAAGGTATTTATACAGACCTCTTTGGATCCATTATTCAATCAGTTTACCAGGAATTTATTTATTATCAATCAGACACCGTGTCATTGTTAATCAAGTGATTATATGAAGATAAGCAAGTGATTTATGACTTAGTCTGCCATAGTATTATTTACCTATATTAAACAATCAACCATTGAAGTTTAGTCAAGCAATCTACCCCATCTGCTCTGAAACCCTTCCAATTATTCCAGGATTTTCGTGCTAAAGTGCTCAGAGTGAGTGTTACCCTGCCTGTCTAGGCCGCTTGTGCTGTTAATCCCTGCCACTCATGGAATAAGTCCTTTCTAAGACACCCATCTTTATTCCAAGGTTCTTAAACTTCCCAAGGAGGCCTGTTGAAGAGAGGTTGCTAGTCTGTAAAGATCCCCATGTAGTATAATACTGTGGCCCTTCTTTTATATCATATTGAAAACCATCTACCACCAAACCAATTAAACCTTGCAACTGCTCTTATTAAATCATTTATTTGAACTTCTAAGCGTTTATTATTGGAATCATAATTATTATTATCATTCCAGCATTTTTATCACTCTCTGTAGCTAAAGGACTGCAAGGTTCCTGGTATCAGAGACCTGACACTTGGCTTCTAAGCATTATTGCCATTTTCCCTGGTACAAATCTGCTCCCAAGGAGGTTGGTTCCTAAATTTCCAAAGATCAAATCATTTTTACCAGAAGGCATAATCAAGCTCATGGCATCATTTCCAAAGCCTCCTTGTATCATTAACCAAGAACCGTGGCTGAAGCAAAAAGTTCCCCTGACTTGCTGGACTGGAAGGCCCCTAAAAATTTCAAAGAGGATAACTGCATCCAACTTAAGGTGTGGGAAGTGGTCCCCAAGCCTTCCCAAATCAAGGATCTTGACACCAAGTGGGTCCTCAAAACCAAATTCAATTATAAGGGCCTTTTTTTAAAGCAGAAGGCACATCTCTGCACCAGGGGATTCTGTCAAGTCAAAGGCATTGGCTATGACAAGAATTTTGCTCCCATGGGTTGCTTACCCTCCCTTTGCATCCTAATCATTCTGGTTGCCTTGTTTGACCTTGAACTATATCAGATAGACGTAAAATGCGCCTTTCTGAATGGAAAACCAGAGGAATAGATCTTCATCAAATCCCCCAAAGAACTTGACATCACCATTCCCCCTGGATATGGTTTCAGAATTGTCAAATCACTCTACAGAATCAAGAAAAGCCTTCATAGTTGTTACTCTGCTTTATCCACCTTTTTCTCCTCTATGAATTTCAAATCATCCAATTTTGATCCTTTTCTCTTCATTCACTCCAATCCCACTAAAATTTGGCTTGTTTATGTTCACTTAGATGACCTGGTCATTGGTGGAAGACAAAAAGACATGATGGAATTCAAGGAAAACATGAAGAAAAAATTTGAGATGGAATACTTAGAGGAATGCAAGTGGTTACTAGGAATGAGGGTCACCAGAGATCACAAAAATTGTACCATTCAACTGTAGCAAGACCAGTACAGTAAGAAAATTCTCTCTGAGTTTGGTACAACTGACTTTAAACCAGCCTCTACTCCTCTTCCCCAACAACCTGCTAAGGTTCCTGTGTCAGACAAACTGGTGGATGCCACCTTCAGCTACCAACAGGGGTCAGGTCTCCTAAATTATCCTGTCCAATGCACTAGGCCAGACCTTGCATTTTCCTGGAGCTATCTCTCCCAGTTCCTAAACAACCACACCATCACACACCCACATTGGTTCCTCCATCTTGTTTGTTACCTCAAGCGCACCAAATCCTTGGGTATCATCTTGGGTGGCAACACCTTGACTTCCTTCAAAGCTGAATGCCTAATTGGATTCTGATCATTTTTCAAGCAATGATCAGCAGTTGTTCACCAGCACCTCCATCCTTCTCAATTGTCCAGTCATCTGGAAATGCTCCAAAAAATCCATAGTAGCCCTGTCCACCACCAAGGCAGAACATAGGTCCTGCTCCAAGTCTGGCCAAGATCTCCTGTGGGCCTCTCAGCTTATCTCTATCCTTTCCAAAGTCTTTCATCATCCTTTCATCCCCCCTTCCATTTTTTGAAACAACCAGGGGGCCATAGCACTCCTTGAAAACCCTGTATACCAACATCAAAAATGCCGCATCAATGTCCAACTCCATTGGCTCAGACATCACATTGCCAAAATGAATTAACCCTGCACTAAACTCCAACCACCAACAATCTTGTGGACTACATTAACTTAATCCTGCCTTGACACCTCCAGTCACAGTTTGTGAAGGAAACCGGCATCCTGGAAATTTGATTGGATTAGCAAGCATGGGGGGTTTTGGAATCCCAGACCTCACCTTGCAACACCCAACACTCAGAAAAATCAGACAACCCGTAGAACTCAAGGGGATTTCCAAGTTTAGAGAAACCTAACTATGTGAATCAAAACTGTTTCTATCACTCAGTTATGTATTAAAGAGGTTGTACTTAAAACCTGTTGTACCATCTCTATATCTGCTCTCCTCACTCATTATTTGCTTTATTGTCTCTTATTTATTGTACGTTTTTCAGATCCTGTCAATCTCCCATGTCTCCTTTGGTCCCACTACTTGAGCCTCACTCATCCTCACTTGCTGTTCCCATCTTTCAGGTTTGCCCTTATCTCTTTTATTCTTTGTTTCACCTCTGTTGTTTCCCAATTCTGGTCCGCAATTTCCTTTTCATGCTTGCCTCCTGAAATCAATCACTCATTTATTGCTTTCTTGTATCTTATTTCTCTTACCTTGTTCAGGTACTGTCCATCTACCTTTTCTCCTTTGGTCCCACTATTTGATCCCCACTCATCCTCACTTTCTTGTCCCGTCATTCAGGTACTGTTCATCTACTGTGGCTCCTTTGGTCCAAATATTTGAGCCCCAATAATCCTCACTTTCTGGTTCCATCTTTCAACATCAAATTTTATTCAGTTCAAAACTCAAATTGGTAAAATTCCTGTGATTTACATTAAATGAATCAAAATTTAAGAGACTCATTTTTTTGCTTATATACCACCCAAATCTTGAAGAATTTGACCAAAGTAAGAAATTTTACCCTCTCTTGGCAGAAAATGTTGTTCTTAAATGTTTTTTGTGACCCAAATAATGAAGGCTGAATGTTCATCACCCCATTGATAAATTGAGACTTCTTGTGGTTCAATTATCTCTGACCCTTTCTTGACTGTTGCTTCCCCTGGCTCCACCCCATCCCTCAACCCAGCTACTTCCCCAACTCAGACTCTTGTGGGGTTTTGGAGGACTGCAATTGAGCGGCCTCACTCAAGCTTTATCCTGGCCATTGTCATCTTTTAAGCTAAGAAATCAATTATACTGTAAACTTGGAACTGAAGCAGATGGGAATCAACACAGGATGAGTAGACATGAGGAAAAGAAAGGAGATGACAAACATCTGGCATAGGCGTGATTGAGGTGCAAGAGTTAGGTGAGGAGCAGAAAGACAAGAGATGACGACAAGAGATGATGAGGACTTGACCAGAAGATAGGTCAATATGAGATCAAGGAAAGATGAGGAAATAGGAAAGTAGAAATATCTCACCGGGCACACAGACAGGGCTTGAAGCATACAGACGAACAGACAAGGAAGGGAGTGTTGGAGATGAGGTTTTTGTATTTAGGCAAGGTCAAGATTGAGGAGAGAAGATGAGGTTGAGAAGCGATGAGGGAGAATCTAGGTTCCGGGGTTGAGACAAGAGGCATAGCCGGGATCCGGGGCCATGAGGCATAAGCTGGATTTGGAGTGTGAGTTGGAGTGTCCTCACTCCCCTGTCTGTCTGTCTGAGTGCCGTGCCCGCGCCAGTGTACCCAGCAAGAGGAGAAGACCTAACATGTCTTAACATCTTAACATCATCTGCTTCCAACCTCATCCCTTCAAGCTTGAATAAAACACAACTCAAAAACTCCCCAGCTGTCTTGTTGGGACTTGCTCTTGAATTGGTTCTCCACCAGACTGTGCAGCTCCCAGACCTCAATTGAGCTCACCAAAAAAATCCCAGAAAATTCAATTGAGACCTCAGCACTCCTGCAACCAGCCGATCAAGATAAGGTTGATGATAAATATGGGTTGGATGCTGACCAATTAGAGGTCCTATTGGATGGTGAAGTCACATTCAAAGATGGAGAATTGTACATGAGATACATGATGACAATATATATTTGACCAATTGGAAAAACATCCCAAAAAACAATCTCAATCATCATTGGCTGCCAATTCAAGAGATCAAAGGAAGAGAAAGACAATATTAGCCTTCATGACATCAGTTTTTTTGGTAATTGGTGTTGTTCCACCCAATAATCCAGAGTTGCAACACAAGTTGAGATCCTTTGGATTTCAGATCAAGCAAAGGAGAACGTAGGAAGAGAAATTCCAAACAATTGTTTTATTTCTCTAATTTGAAATTTGATAATTTGTTCACATTTCCAAGCAATGAACTCATAGGAGGACCTTCTTGATCTCCTTGGTCCATGGTTCTTTATGAATTGGGTGTCTTGGTGGGATTGCAATTGCAAGTCCCTTCAATAATTTGGGGCAATTCATTGGTTTTCCTTTGTCTGCAACATATCCATCTCAACCAAGCCCTGACCAGTCTTGGTTTGATTTATTGTACATGATCTATGAAGCTCCTCCATCTCTAGCTTGAGAAACCTCAAACTTCATGTGGTTTTCTAGTCAAAATTATAGGACGGTTGTAAAATCTCGCTGCGCAGCCATGGTGCCTAGACCTTCCATGCAATCCCCTTGTCCCTAAGCAGATGCATTAAACAGCTTTTGTGTTCACGGGTCTGCCTTTTAGAAACACTTCCTTTTGTTTTTTCCCCACGTTGCTCTCAAGGCGTTGGCTGCACTAGGAACTCCATGACCCTTGCCCAAAAATCGGAGTTCATCACCATGAAAAAACAATGATCACTTGATTACAAGTGACATACCTGAGGACAAAGGGGCCTTTCGTGCCCTGGTATTTTACTTGTAATCAAGTGATCATTGTTTATTCATGGTGCATATTGTGTCTTTGCTTTCAGTATTGAGACATTCCCCTCTCCAGTTCCCTTGTTTCAGTAAGAGCTTAATATAAAAGACACAAACTGGAAGAACCAGCAATGAATCCTCTATCAGAAGTAATTGGAATAGTCTATGTGTTAAAATCTGGGATAATAAACACTTGAAAAATGAGTGTATAGTTCTAAGTTCTCAGTCCCAGTGGGGGAAAGAAATGTTGACTTGTGGAAAGCATGGAGTTCTATTCCAAATTTTTAAGAGGTGCAAAGTAAGGTTCATTCCAACTGGAAGGCGCAAATAAGAGCACAAACAATTTTAGGATCTAACAACAAAGAGAGGGTTTTGTATAAAACATGCTAAGCTACAACCGTGATGAGAGGAGAAGCAAGTGGATGAAAAAATGGTCCTTTTATAGCCTGTGAGCCTGTGCCCCATTTCCTTCCCAACCCTTTCCTGCCTTTGCTGGGTTGCCTTCTTCCTTACTTGGCTTGCACGCAGTGGGTCCTTTACCCTGCAGGAGAGACATCATTGAATGACACAACTCACCGGAATTATGATAAGTTCATTCCAGAAAGATGATAAACCAAGGCCAAGAGGTGATCCTTGGTCAGCAATTCGGAAAATAATAGGAGTGAGATGATTTGACTGAGTTCATGCCTTTCTGCTTTATTTTGCTCTAAAATTTTTTGAAAAATGTCATCACTGAATTTAACCACAAGCTTCATTGACTTTTTGACATAATTTGAAGGCGCAGTTGAGGCAGATAAAAATTTGGAGGTTTTAGAGCTGTTTTTTTTTGAGATGCAAACTTGTTGGAGGTTGAACTGGAGGTGAGCTGGAATTTTTATTTTGAAAATTTGCTTTCTCAACTGTTCCAGTTTGTGGAAGAATTTGGACATCCAAGTTCCATTTTGTGAGGTAATATTGATTTTTGACTAAAACATTACAAAATTGTTTGAATTCCTCTCTGAAGCCACTGTTAATCATGCTTTCAGAGTTGATAGTGCAAAAGATGAGTTTAAAAAACTCAAGAGGGACATTCATTCTTGATAGTAAATGATGACAGAACTGTATTTGTTGGTCTGACCATAGCATTCTTTGTGTGAAATTCCATGTTGTAAAATAATGGCACACTGATTTTCACATAGATTAAGTTTTTTGGAAAGATAGAGCTCCTCCTGAGTGAAATTGGGAGTGTGGGAATGCAGGGTGCCTTGATAAAAAAATGACCTATACTCAAGGTAGATAAACCCTGGGTGGGCGTCAGCTAAGTAACTGAGGGTTGGGATTGAAGTCAAGGGGGGAGACAACAAACATTTCCTGATCTGGTTTTCTTCCTTTGCATTCCTAGGCCTTTTATCAAATAGATTGAGGATGAATTATCTGGAGAAATTGAGTTCCAGTCAAAGCCAGAAAAGTAATGAAGGATTAGGTTTATCAATGAGATCTTTTTTTTGGGAGAATTGTATGGAATGGAACAATCAATGAAGAAGATCCTGGGAAGTGGTGGGTGTAAGTTTTGAAGAAGTATATTTTGAAATGATGATTATGTGTATGCTCCTGATAACCTATTCAAGGATGAGGGGGGATGAGGGGACATATGAGGATTGGGGGAGGATGAGTGGGAATGAAAGAGGAGAAATGGAGAGGATAAATACTTATATTATATGATAAAAAACCGCTTATTTCATGTTAACTTTGAAACTTCTTATCTAAAATAAGTGTTTTTTTTGATATTTAATGGAGGGTTTGAAATGGAAAATTTGGGTTGAAACCTGTGATTAAAATATGGTGGGTTTGCTTGACTTTGATAAGCCATAATTTTTTTGTTCAATTATATCAAAGTTTAATTTTAATTTAAATTGGCCTTTTCCCTTCTCCCATTTTTTCAAGAAAAAGACTCACTTTTAATTTTCATCATTGTGGTTTTCTCCTAAAATCAAGTCACATTCCTAATATTTATCATTTGTTTTACATTTGTGAAGCTTTTCACCAGCATAGGATTTCTATAATACCTTCAAAACTCAATCATCATTTCAACATTAGTTTATAGCTAATAAATCAAAGTATAAACCACTCAATCAACGTATAAACTAATCATTCATTGTATAAAATAATCAATCAAACCTCCAAAAACTCTCATTCTCAAATGTAGATTGATCATCTGCCTACAAAGTGGGAAACTTTCTCCTTTTTTCATCCAATTCTGCAAATGCAGCACATACAGATTAAATGAAACACAGAAATATTAAATACCTCAATGCAATTCCAATAAAAATGATTATGAAAATGACAGGTAATTGTCCCAATGTTATCCTCTTTGTGGTATGTGTCAAGGCAAAGGGTGCATCCACCATCACCAGTATTGATTGGTAAAGGGATATTTTGGTTTTCCCTATGACACTGGCGCCTTCTGCAGTTTCAACACAATGGGATTATTGTATAAAAAGATCAATTTTGATGTTCTGGACTGGATTAATTGGATATAAATATGATCTCTTGTCAGCCAGGCATTGATATAGTCTGGTTGCAATAGAGTAAGTTGAATGAAGCAGCTTTTATTTTTTTTGCAAAAAAAAGGAAAACCTTACAGGAAGGAATGATAATTTGTTTTTGATGGGATCACAATTGGATGTGTTATGAGGAATGGGATTTGAGAAAACTTGTTGGAAGCTTTCTGGGGGAAAAAATTTGTTTTTGATAGGATGCCAATCAGATGTGCTATGAGGAATCAGATTTGAGGGAACTGATTAGAATTTTATTGGGGGAAAACCAATATGTTAAAGGATGAGGTTGAAAAATATGGTGGTCCAATGTTTCATTTTTATTTGGAAATTAAAAACAATATCAACACACAAGCCCTCAAAAAAAAATAAAACTAAAAGCATAAATTGCTTTAGAAGAAAATAGATATCAAAAGAAAAACTTACCAAAAGTCTGCAATGTCTATGTGATATTAAAAAGGGTGGCTAAAATGATCCATGTACACAGCTTATTTGAGCCATGTGACATAGCTACAGGGATACACCTGAGCTGTGCAGACCCCACACAATTTGAGTGTTGCTGGGCTGTACTCCACACGGCACTGGACTGCCATGTGATGGCCGCAGGACTACATTTGAGATGTGTAGAGCCTCACACGCCTCAAATAGTTTTTTTGCCATGAAGCATGGCCAGCCCGACCACATTCAAGTCGTGTGGGGCTCTAAAGGGCTCAAATGTAGTTGTGTAGCCGTGCCACACGGCTAAAATTCTGGTGGGCAAAAAAAATAATAAAAGTAAAGGGTATAAAATAAACCAAAATAAAATAAATAAATAAAAAAGCAGAAATCAACCAAAAGATCAAAAAAAGTTGATTTTTTGGTTAAAAAAACAATAGGAATTAAAATAGAAATAAGTGAAAATAAATAAACAAAAATGAAAACAATAAACACTGAAGACAACCAACTGGTTGTCTTCAGATTCAAGTAAAAAATTCAAGTTCAACTTGACAAGCCCTAAATTAAAAGGGCCAAAAAATTCAAGAAGTCTTTTTACAAGCCCTGAAGTTAAATTGGAAAACAAATACCAGTCTTTTGACCAGAAAAAAATGCAAGAAGTCTTTTGACAAGCCCCAAAGTAAAAGTGCCAAAAAAATAAAAGTCTTTTGACTATCCCTAAAGTAAAAACATCAAAAAAACCAATTACAACTTGTGTTAAGCTGATCCCATCACAAGCTTAAAACAAGTTAAGCTTTTGATGGTATCAGCCCAACTCAAGTTTAACTGACTTACCATTGCAAGCTCATTCAAAACACTCACCATAATGATTTTAACTCAAAAAATCAACATAATGATGTTCAAAATAGGGCATATCAAAGTGTGCAAAACCCGCCTTAGAAACCCACCATTTTTAATGGTGTGTTTCCAAAATACACATAACCCCTAACTGGTGTATTTCAAAATGGCAGGTTTCATGAAAATGGCAGATTTCAAACATAAAAACCCCCATTATGCACCATCCTCCATCCATCCTCCATCCATCATCCATCCATCATCCATCCATCATCCATCCATCATCCATCCCATGCAAAAAAACCATCCACACCTCCACCTCAGCAAATCCATGCCAATCCCATCTCCATTGCATCACACACATCCCATCTCCATTGCTTCACATCTCTATTGCTTCCCATCTCCATTGATTCAAACAAATCTTATCATAATCTCATCACCCCACATCACATCACCATCCTTCTCATCATGTCCAATGAAACTTCCTGGCAGCAAGTTGAAAACACAAAAAAGCTGACTGAACTTTTCACCAATGGTCCACTCCTTCCTCCTGCTCAGATAACATCCTCACCCACCACCACCACCTCACCCACCACCTCCCCTCTTCTTTTTGTTGGCACCCCTGGTAAGCCCCCCTCCTCCTAATCCTCCTCCTCTTTCTTCCCCTCATTGGTTGCTGATCCTTTGATCTTTCAACCTCTAGGTCCCCCCACACCTCCTTGCTCAATCCGCCAGGTAAGCTCCCCCCTGCTCCTCTGCCCCCACCGGTGGACTCCTCCTCCTCATCTGCCCCCACCAGTGGCCTCCTCCTCCTCCTGCTCCCCCTCCTCATCTTCCGCTTCCAGAAATCAATTGATTGATTGCTTGCTACCTCCTCCTCTGCCGCCGCCCTCAATTGATCAATCAATTGCGGGCAGCAGCATTTTTAAGAAATCCATTCATCACATCTCCCTTACCACCCTGACCATCTTAAATTCAGCCAGGGGATGCAAGCGCCCAAGAACTAACCAGTTAAATTGGAACTGCCCTGGTGACCTGTAAGAACCAACTCACTCTCTCCTTGAATCCTACTCTTCATCCCCTTTTCTAGCAACCGGTTAAAGAACTAAAAACTGAAACAGCAAACTACCTAAAGGAAACCAGTCCTGAACTCAACTCAATGCCAATGCGTCTCTTGCAAAAATACCTGGGAGAACTAACACTCAACCTTATTCTGCCCCCACTGGCAATCAATCAATTGATTGCCGGCGGCCTCATCCTCCTCCTCCCCCTCTGCTGATTCTGGTGATTGATTTATTGATTGCCAGTGGCCTCCTCCTCCTCCTCCTCTTCCTCCACCAGCAATCAATTTATTGATTGCTGGCGTCCCCCTTGTCCTCCTCCTCCACCGCCGGCGGCAATTGATCAATTGATTTCTGGGGGCCCCCTCCTTGTCCTCCTCTGCCGCTGCCGGCAATCAATTGATTGATCCCCAGCAGCCCACTACTCCTCCTCCTCTGCTACTGCTGGAAAGAAATCAAAAAATTGCAGGCAGAAGAAGAGGAGGAGGAGGATGAGGCAGCTGCCAAAAATTCAATGATTGCGGCCCTCTCCCCCTCTACCGCCACCAGCAATCAATTGATTTATTACCCAGTGCCCCCTCCTTTTCCTCCTCTACCGCCGCCCGCAATTGATTAATTTATTTCTGGCAGCCTCCTTCTCCTCCTCCTCTGCTTCTGCCCGCAATCTGCCACCATGAATTGATGAATTGCGGCCCTCTCCTCCTCTGCTGCTGCCGGTGAGCAATCAATTGATTTTGGGTGGCCGCAGGGGAGGAGGAGAAGGAGGCCACCACTGGAAATTGATTCATGCTGCAGCCGGAGGCCTCATCCTGCTTCTTACACTGCTGCTGCCATAAATTGATTACGGGTTGCCTCCTCCTCTGCCGCTGCTGGCGGTTGATTGTGGGCGGCAGCCTCCACCACCACCTCGTCCTGTGCTGCCTCCGGCCATTGATGGATTTATTGCAGGCTGCGGCCTTTGATGGACACATTAGGTTGCCTGGGGATGAGTCCCCATGGGTGATATGACCATCAAGGGTATATTTGTTGGGACAGGTACATTGGCCCATCTGGAACTGAAACACTTAGCCTAGTGGTTAAAGCATCACTAATTGATGTTGCGGTCATGGGTTCAAATCCCATAGAGGGAAAAATTTGGTATTTGAGATCTGCCACTACCCTCAAAATGTTATACAAAAAATTCAATTCCTTGTTGATCCTCACCCCAATCAAAGTATACAGTTGAGAGGGAACAACATGGGAGGAGATAATTTTAAAAACATATAGAGATGTGGAATTTCAAATCAATCTCCAATCAATCTCTCATTGATGAATCAATTGAGAAATTGATTGGAAATTGATTGCTGGATTGATTTCCAATCAATCAAACAATCTAAAAATGTTATACAAAAAATTGAATTCCTTGTTGATCCTCAACTCAATCAAAGTATACGGTTGGGAGGGAACAAGATGGGAGCAGATGATTTGAAAAGGATATAGAGAATTTGAATTACCCATCCATTGGCAATTGATCTCTCAATCAATCTCCAATCAATCTCTCAATAAATCATCAATTGATTGAGCAATTGATTGGAAATTGATTGCTGAACCAATAACCATCAACCTTGGAGGATGGAGGTTGGGAAAATTGTGTTTCATTGTTAGATCCAAAGCAAGCATTGTAGTTGGATGGAATTTTGAGCCAGTTTACCAGGATGATGTGATCAGCTCTCTTGAGCTGACTGTTAAAATGCGGATGCACTCAGGTAATGTGCATAGGAGTGTGAAATCCAAATGGGATGCAAAAATGGGCCTCCACGGCCCATTGGATATCACATGGGCCACGTGGGCCTATGCAGGTGTTATTGGTTTTGGGCATTTGGGCTCCAAAACAAGTTTTTATGTTCTTTTGAAACACGTGCCCTCACGGGCCCGCCAGGGTGGATGAGCCACCCAAGCCAGATGGGCTTATTTGGGCACCAGAGGGTCCAAGCTTTATTATGGACATACTTGGCCAGACGGGCTGGCCCGCCAAAGTATGTAATTCTCACAATTCAGGCTTGGGGGGCCCGTTGGGGCCGCCACCCCTGTCGCGGCCCGCTAGGGGCCGCCGCCTGTGTTTCAACCCGCTCGGGGCCGCTGCCCGCGTCGTGGCCCGTTTGGGGCCGCCTGTGTTCCTTGGTGTGGCACACGCGGGGCCCAACGGCCCGCGGCGGGGCTGTTGCGCGGCCGAGGGATGCAGCGTGGGCCTGGCTGGTTGCCCTAGGTGACCAGCGCCACGGAGCCGGGGCTTGCGGCCCCAGCTTGCTCCCCCTCCCCTTGCTTGCGGTTGCAAAGGGGATGGGGGAAGGCTGGCTGGGTTGAACCAGCCAGCAAGACAGCGGGGTTGGTCAGGGAAGGGGGGACCTGACCACCCCCTTGCCCAAGGAGGTGGCGGAGCCTGCCGCAAGGGTAGTGACTGGCAGGTGAGGGGGGAATTCATCACCCCCCCACCATTCATTGTTTGAGGCAACCAAGCAGGGCAGGGGCGCTCTCCGCCCCCCCCCCCTTTACCAAGGGGGAGGAGCAATGGGCCTGGGGGGACCTGATTACCTCCCAGGCCAACGTACTTGACAACGCCCTGGGGATATAAACCCCCAGGGCCCCTGGTGAGGGGATTTGACCTCCCCCACCAGGTATTTGAGAGAAAGATGGGGGGGGGCAGCATGTCTTCTGGTCACCCCCCCCATGTGAGTCTGAGACCGGACCCTAGTGTGCCCTGGGTCCCACCTGGCCCATTTGAGGGGCCAGGGGCTGGCTGCATGAGGCAACCAGCCCGTAAACAAGGCAATAAAGGTCATCATGGCTGATTGTAAAGGACAACCAGCCAAGGGGATTGAACAGTTAAGGGGCTTGTTCAGCCCCATTGAGGTGGAAACACCAGAAATAACCTGAATAGGCTGGTTGCAAGGGTACAGGGACTGATGCCATGTGGGCTGATTTAGTCCAAACCAAGTAACAAGGCCAGTAGAGCCTCTAAAGCTCTTTTGGGGCGTAAAATTTGCTTTTTGGCTTATTTTATCATGGGCTCACAAGAGGCCAATCTTTTGTACTTAAGGAGCCCTTCTCCCTGCTGTTTTCCATCCATTCATTCATCATTCAAATCAAATTCATCCAGGATATTGCCCCATTGTGAGAGCCCCATTAGACAATATTGACACCCAGTTTCCAGCATTTCTTTTGCTTTAAATACTGCTCATTTGCCTAAGCTACCTTCTGGCCATAATTCTAACACTGACTTGAGCCTTTGGAAGCTGATGGGGGAGTATTGTTGGATTTTGAGTTCCTGGGGGATGTTTTCTTTGGTCCATTGGATTTTTTAGTGGACTTTCAGGGGAGTTTTTCTGAGGGAAATTTAAAAAGAGTAACAGGGATGAGAGGATGAAGGTTTATGAGAGAGTTTAAGTGGTGAGAGTGATGAATTGATGAGGGGATGAGAGTGATGAGGTGATGAGAATGATGAGGATAGCAATGAAGCAATGGAAGCATTGAGAGTGATCAAGCAATGTGAGTGATGAAGCAATGAGAGTAATGAAGTGATGAGGATAGCAATGAAGCAATGGAAGCAATGATAGTGATGAAGTGATGAGGATAGCAATGAAGCAATGGAAGCTATGAGAATGATGAAGCAATGAGAGTGATGAAGTGATGAGGATAGCAATGAAGCAATGGAAGCCATGAGAGTGACAAAGTGTGAGGATAGCAATGAAGCAATGAGAGTGATGAAGTGTTCTGATGAGGTCTGAGGATGAAACCAAGGGTGATGATGTAGAATGATGCTTTGTTGAGCGGGTATCAGCTATCTGATACCAGGAAACTTGCAGTCCTTTAGCTACAGAGAGTCATAAAAATGCTGGAATGATAATAATAATTATTATTCCAATAATAAACTCTTAGAATCTCAAATAAATGATTTAATAAGAGCAGTTGCAAGGTTTAATTGGTTTGGTAGTAAATGTTTTTCAATATAATATAAAAGAGGGGCCACAGTATTATACTACTGGGGATCTTTACAGACTAGCAACCTCTCTTCAAGGGGCCTCCTTAGGCAGTTTAAGAACCTTGGAATAAATATGGGTGCCTTAGAAAGGACTTATTCCACTAATGGCCAGGCTTAACAGCACAAATGGCCTAGACAGGAAGGGTAAAACTCACTCTGAGCACTTCACCACGAAAATCCTGGAATAATTGGAAGGTTTTCAGAGCAGATGGGGTAGATTGCTTGACTTAACTTCAATGGTTGATTGGTTAATATAGGTAAAAAATACTACTGCAGACTAAGTCATAAATCAATTTCTTATCTCCATAAAAGCACTTGATTAACCATGACACGGTGTCCCATTGATAATAAATAATTCCTGGTAGCTGATGATGGAATAATGGATCCAAAGGGTCTGTATAAATACCTTTTTGGGGTGATTTTGGTCTTCTCAGGGCATGTAAAGAGGGTTCTGCTCGTGGGCTGATGCTTGCAAGCAAGTCAGGGCAGGATTAGCACGTCCACTTGGTGCTTTCAATCAGCTCTCCTTAGATCTGCTGGATTTCTGTACTATTTTAACCACAGGAGCTGTTAATCTGTTATGGCGTAAATTTGATCATTCTGTACTCATCCTTCATTTGTACTATTGATATTTCTTCAAAGCGTGCAGATGTGAATTTTTACTGATCGTCTGTCATCTGTTGATGATGTAGATAATTTTTAATAATTTTTATGAACACTTCTTGTAGTGTTTTGTGGTTTTCATAGATCAGGATCAGTGATTTACATGGTAGTCCTTGATCTTTGATTTATTATTAAAAAATGTTTAAAACTTAATTTTCATTAATTTTATTTAAGTTTTGATCTTTTTAGATCATTAATAATGCATATGTCTGTTTGTTACATATAATAGGCAACCCTAACTAGGTTGTAGCTCTTCTGAGCGGTACCTGGTTGTCAGATTAGTCATGACTGATCCAGGAGCGGGGATCAGTTAGTACAGATGCGCGCAGGGTAGGATCCGCTGCATGCGGTTCTCTAGTACGCGGGAAGCTGCTGCTACTAGTAAGTAGGGCTATGTAATGATGCAGGGCTGGGCGCAGGTATTGTGACTTAACACATTTCTGCATGTAACTCCTAAAATATACACAACACCTCAATTCTGAGTGAATTTTAGGTGTAAACCCTATACGTGACAATAAGTGTGACATATTAGAATGGAAAAAAAGTGCCATAAAGGTGTTGTAATTTTCAGTACTTTTCTTTTTAATTATTTTAAAAATATAAGGACTTGGAATTCAAGGGTTGGGTAAGTGAGTGAACCTACCTAATTTTGGGTGAGGAATCCATTCTTTTAATAATATTCATGGATTTCTCACTCCTTATTTTTTTAATTGAGGTATTCTTATTTTTTCATAGTTTTTGTTACTATTTGACAGTTTTGCAGCTCTGTACATAGTAGCAAGCTGACAGCCAGTGAGAGCCTTTATATACTTTAATTGAAAAAACCCACTTATTTGATGTTAAATTTTACAAGTCTGATCTGAAATAGGTGTGTTTTTTGATTTTTAAGGGCGGGTTTGAAATGGCTGATTTTGGTTAAAACCCACCATTAAAAAATGGTGGGTTTGCTTAACTTTGATATGCCCTATTTATCTATTTCATATTATTTATTTGTATTTTTACATTTCTTGATATTGTTATATATATTTATATTTTTAATTCAAGTTTTTTTTTATTTAAATAAAAAAATAAATAAGAAATTAAAAAATTAAAATCAAAATTAAAAAAATGTTAAAAAATATATAAATATTAGGGCATATCAAATTTAGCAAAACCAACATTAGAAAACCATCATTTTTTTTTCCAAACCTGCCATTTGCAATGGTTATTTTCTGAAATACACATAAATCCTAACTGGTGCATTTCAAAATGGCTGGTTTTATGAAAATGGCAGGTTTCAAAAATGAAAACTACCATTTCATCTATCTACCATCCATTGCATGCAAAACACCCATACACACCTCAACCTCAGCAAATCCATACCTATTGCATCTCCATTGCGTCACACAAATCACATCTCCATGGCTTCACATCCCCATTTCTTCACATCTCTATTTGCTTTACATATCCATTGCTTCACATATCCATTCCTTCACACAAATCCAAACATCATCTTTGTCAAAATTTCCAATCAAACTTCCCTCCACCAAGTTAAAAATGCAAAAATATGACTGAATTTTTTCATTATTATTTGACTCTGATTTAGACTCTGATTCAGAATCTTATTTGGAATCAACTTGGTTAGCTTTGAATTCTCTATTGGAAAAGCAACACATGGTACCACAAAGACACACTCTCCACAACCCTATGTATCAAAGGTAAAGGCTTCACATACTCCATGACTTAAGCTTCCAGCAACTGTTACAAACTCTATTTCATTGATTCATGACACTTTTGGAGATGATTGAAGACCACCACATATTCCAGAAAAATTCTTGTAACCCTCAACAGGATCCAGCTATCCAAATGGCTTTTGCTCTTTGTAGATTGGGATAAAATGGAAATGGAGAAGAAATTCATTGATTAGAAAATCTATTCTCAGTCAGTTATGGATCCATTTACTTATACACCAAAAAAGTCATTATGGATATCCCATCTTTCCATTGCTTGGTCCTTTGTTGGCAAACAAAGAAAAATTCAAGGATATATCTCAATTAATTGAGCCCAAAGGATTTCCTTGTTGCATTGTTTTTGTTGATGGAACCACTATCCCCTTGAATACAAAACAGAAGCTAGATGACAACCACTATTTTTATTGGGTAAAAAAGTCAATTGATTCATTTACTTTCCAAAGCCTTTGATAATACACTGGAAAAATATGTTTTATTTGTTTGTATAGATACTATGTGTCACTAAAGCTTTTTCTGATAAAAACAAGAATTTCATATCCCTCCATGCTGGCCTTCCAGGTCCTTGTCACAATTTGTATGTTTTCAATTGTATGCAGATTTCCCAACAACCAGATAACTACTTTGACAAAGATCAATAACTTCTGGATGATTCAGCTTATGATAGCTTGAAAAATGTGGTTCCAGAATACTGAAATGTTTCATACAATGATCAAGTCACAACTGATTTCAAATATCATCTTTCCCAATCAAAAGTTTGGATTGAGAATGCCATAGGAATACTGACAGGAAGATGGGCCAGCTTATGGGAGAGGCAAAAGCAGCTTAAAAATTCCAAGCAAATGAAGATCCTCATCAACTGGATTTTCAGTTCTGTAATCCTTCACCACCTTCTTGCCAACATCAAAGTTAAATGGGAAAAAATATTTGAAGAAAATATTCCTGAACCTCCTCAAGTCATCCCCATCCATCTTCTACCTCATCTTTGGATGTTACAGAGGCCATTCTACCCCTCACACTTTCTGACTTTGATGAGTATTATTTTGTTTTCAAATAGGTAAAAAATAACATCACCAAATTTGTATGTGTAAATAGGTAAAAAATAACATCACCAAATTTGTATGGTTTTAGTTCTTCAAATCCTAGGCTGAATTGGGTTCTTTTCTTTTCTTTTGTTTTCTTTTCTTTTTTTTTTTGGTCAAAGTAGACAAAAAACCAAACCATAACTTTAAAACCACCCAACTCACCCCACCAAAGCACTGTTCCAATCCTCCTCCTCCTCACAAAACCACCTCACCCCACCAAACCACTGGTCCACACCTCCCTCACCCTCACCAATCCACCTTTCCCAGAACACCCACCTCACCCTCCACCTCCACCTACCTCCAAGTTCACCCAACTGGCCATCTTAATTTTTGTGCTTCTTTGCTCAGCAACCCAGGTAAGCCCCCCTCCTCCTCCTTGATTCAATGGAGCTGACCTCCCACCACCACCTCCTCCCTTTTAGATCATGTCCCTGGAACCTCAGGTAAGCACTCCCCCCCTTTTCCTCCCCTTCAGCCCCTCCTCCTGCTCCCCATCACCCCCTCCTCCTCCCCTTTGGTCCATTGGAAAGGGAAACAAATTTGCTTCCGGTTGGTTGATTGACCAGTTGGCTGCCAATCAAACAATCATTTGCTCACCAGTTGACCAATTGATCAATTTGCAGTCAACCAATTGATCAATTGGTGAGCATAAAATCAATTGCTTGCCGTCTGAAATATTGATTGACCAGCAAGCAAACAATCAATTTCTTTCCAGTTGATTGATTGGTTGGCTGGCAAGTGATCAATTGTTTGCTTGCCAATCAATCAATTGGTCAACAACCCCTGGCCCCTCCCACCTTGTGCTGATTGATTGATTGGCCAAACAACCGGCTGCTCCTCCCACCTTCAACTCATTGATTGGGCAGCAATAAATCAATTGCTTGCCAATTGATTAATTGGCCAACCACCCCCTTCCCCTCATCCTCATCCTCCTCCCTGATCACTACTAGGTGACTAATTGGTGTATTTTTTTTAGTACAACATTTCACTGGTAACATTTTTTTTATTTCTATGTTTGTTGGTTGTCTATGTTCATTATAAAAAAATAATGGATGCTTTTTTTTTATTCAATGAAGTGAAATCTTTCATTCCACCCCTTTGACCACCATTTTTTTATGGACCATTCTTCTGCCACCAAACTCAAAATGTTACAACTAATGGATTTACTATCTTGATCCTCACCCAGATCAAAGTATATGGTTGAAAGAGAAAAAGATGGAAGGAGATATTTTGAAAAAATTACAGAGCTGTGGGAATAAAGGGGCTTTCCAGAGAAAAAGGGCTCAAATGCCAGATTCTGAAATTGCATTGGAAGTGATTGAAGAAAAAAATTAATGAAAAGGTTTTTTGGTCTTCAAGCAAACTACTTCCCTTGAACCTGGATCTGTCCATTGTAAAGAAAAGAAAAAAACCCACCCCTGAAGAGTTTGAACAGGCTAAACAGAAGATCAAATTGTTCCATTTCTTCAGCAATGGAAAAGTATATGTTCAAGATCAATTGGATCATGAGGCTATGGTTGCAATCACTGAATTTCTCTAAGCAAGAGAAGGAGGAAATTAACTCAGTTACAACATTCTTTCACCAATCCAAAAAAAGTTTCAAGACTGTTGATCCCTAAAGATCTTGGGGGAAAAAAATTTGGGCCATTGGCTGGCAAGAATCAATGGAACCTTCTGAGTTTTCTTGGAAGCTATTTAAAGAATGATGATGTTAAATCCTCCCCTAAAGAGTATTATTTTTTGAAACTTAGGTCTGACAAGGTCTCTCAAATATTGGGCCAAATGTTTCAAAAATGAGCCAAACTGGCATTGTAGAGACTCCTTTGGGATTATATAAATAAAGTAGCAGATAGCTTGCTTGAAGGTGTTTCAGGGTAATTTAGTATTACTTCTACTCCTTTGGAGCATCATTATATACTAAGAGTGGTTTGGAATTTCCTGCACTTCTAGTTCAATAGTAAGTCTTCACAATAATTTATTTAAATTAATGGCTGGTTTCTTTGAGACTTAAAATAGGTCTCAGATTAGAACTAGATTAATTATTGACTTTTTTTTGGTAGGATTTGTTCAAGAATGGACCAGATGTATTGTATTTCTGGTTACTAATTGATCAGGCATATTTCATCTTCACCAATATCCCAATATTAAAGTGTTAAAGGGTTTATCAAAGGGATGGTCCAGGAGAGGAACCAAGGATGGGTTTAACCACAGGAGGCTGGGTAGAGGAAAAGGTTTTTGGTTGCTTTTTGTTGTGCTATCTTTCTTTTTAAGTTTTATTTATTGATTGAAGGGTGGTCCTTCTTTAATTTGATGCTGAATATTTAGGTCAGATAATAACCCTTATTCAAGCACCTGTTGGTTGGTTTATAACTTGGTCTCTGATTTCTTGTTTCCTTTATAACTGGTTCACTGATGATATTTTCTGGGTAGGTACCACAGTGGTTACCAAGGGAGTTGGGCAAGCAGGGTGATAGGTGAGATGGGTGAGTGATACAACTGGGATAAGGAAAAGAGGCCCTCCTTGTCAGCTTGCTAATATTACAGATCAAGCGGAAAAAGTAACAAAAATAACACAAAGATAATAATATTAAAATTAACCTAAGAAGGAGTAGGAAAACCAAAAATAGAAATGGATTCTTCACCCAAAAATATGTAGGGTCACTCACTGATCCCACCCTTGAAATCCAACTCCTTATACTTTTGAATAATCAAGAAAAGAAAGACCAAAATAACATGGAACCACTATTGCACTTATTGGCCATTTAAATGATTCACATATATTTTCACGTATAGGTTTCACGCCTAAAATGCAGTCAGAATTGAGGTTTTATGTATATTTTGGGAGTTACAGACAGAAATTTGTTCTGTCACAATTCCCGCACACAGCCGTGGCAGCCAATACACCTGCGCGCGGCTGAGCTACAGCACTGTCACCCTTTCAAAGCCGTGTACTCAGCTCCAGGCATCTGACACGTACGCAGTCGCGCAAATAAGGGTTGACAAAGTGACAGGCAGCCTGAGAAACCTAGGTACGGCATAAACATGCTACAACCTACACAGGAAAATTCTACATATGTAATAAATGTTTCCTTGGATAGTAGATAGTCTAAAAATACATAAACATATATAAAAATACCTAAATAACCTTTATACCTATTTTTTATTAAATATAATTCAAAGTACCAAAGATGTCAAAAATTAGATAATGACTACTTCTAAAAATATATTAAAATACTTTGGATATACAATTATGAGAACTTCTAGGCATCAATATTTTTGTGACATACTAAGAAAACTAATGATTTAAAAATATTACATGAATACTCATGACTTATATTTTTTAAGTAATTATTTTAGTAAATCAACTGAAATTCAAAAATAAGGATTAAAATACATATCATGACTTTACTCCAATTATTTAATACATAATGAGAACTCACCTGACATCATAATATCTGTGGGAATGTGTATTAAAATGATTATTAACTTACTGGGAACATTTACTAAGGATAATTAATTAAATAAAAAATAAAAAGGACACATTAGTGTTACTCACACATCCAAATATCAATTATAAAGTAGAATAATTCCCATAACCTGTGGAATGAGATGCTACCCGTGCTACAGCACCAAAAACACGTGGCAGGCTGCCACTGATTACCCTTCTAGCCTCAGTGTCTGTCCCTTTGAGCCCCTGTACCCCTCAGAATGAAAATAGTGGGACTCAGAAAGCTATAAATAAAGAGCTCTTTTGAGGATATTGATACCCAGAGAACCAGTTATATTTACATCCAGACACCGTGCAAAGGTAATCCAATACTTAGAAGAGATAATCAAGTGATTTATGGCTTTAGTATGATGAATAATATCCATACCCAACCCTTTTTATCAATCTAAACTGCTGAACAACCTTATAACCCCAGTAAACAGGCCATTGGTGCATGTTCCAAACAGGTACCCAAAGGATTTGATAATTTAACAATAAGTCTTATTATCTTTTTCCTGTCGTGGCTGAATGCCCTTCCACTCAACCATGTATTTTATATACATATTATCTTTGGGCAATATATCCTTTAAGAATATAAATTAAAGGTTCCAAAGTAACCAGGACTACGTGTTTTCATACTGAATTCCCTGAAAGAAGGTGTTAAAGATACCCAATATAATTTTGGCACCTCTATAAGAATATTTAATGATCAATTTATTTATATTGATTTATAACAATAAACCATATCCAAACCAATTAACCTTGCAATAAGCTTTATCCAAATATTTTAAAAAATTTTGCTGCATTTATTGAATAATATATTTATTATTTATTCTTTCACCTCTAGTAACTCAAGGATACCAAGGATCTTGGAATCCAGAAGGCTGACACTCCTTAAATTGAAAAAATGTCCCAGGGGTGCTCAAGGCTGCCCCTGAGTGTTCTCCATGTTCTGGTGAGAAACAGTGACATAAAATTACAAGAAAGATTTTGATGGTCGGAAAAAGCTTGTGAAGTTACATGAGGCATTTATGCTGGTTTTGAAAAGCTTTTAAAGGGGTTTCAGGCATGAACAGCCCTGCATAAACTGCTTTAAAGTGCAGATAAAATATACTCCTGTGCATTCATGGTGGTTGGTTTGGTGCTACTTGATTCTTTCTACATGCGTTGCTGTGCAATGAAGGGAATCAGGAACTAAAAAAATTTTCATTTGACCATGAGCCATGGAATAGAGACCACAATCAGAAAACTAGAAAAAAATAATATTAATTTGTGTTACCTAAAAGGAACAGACAGACTCTGGTGATATCAAGGAGGAAACAGAAGCAGGGAAGAAGATGTTGATTCTTGTGGTGCTTCAATAGTGTAGCTGGTTTGGCCAAGTAGTGAGGTGGGTTTGGTTGGAGCTTAGCTGATGAATACAAGTTGGTGAGTCAGTTGGTTGGATGAGATGATGCCTTTAGGATAGTCTGAGTAGTGCTTACCTGACTCAGAAACCTGGTGTCAGTGGTTCAATCTTGTGGTTGCACAAAAAGAGCATTCCCCAGGATTCGAGTCAGGTATTTGACTTTATAGTTGAGCAAGCTTGGGTGAGTTTGATTTGGAGCATTTGCAGAAGGGATTTTCAAGTTGTTGCAGGTTTTCTTGAGGATGAGAGGGAACAGACAGGAGACAAGATGACAGGAGACAGGAAAACAACACACATGAGTAGAACAAAGTGGCAGAGAGATTTGAGAGCAAGGGAAGCGCAAGGGAGAAATAGAAAAAATGAAAATGAAAAAAAAACAAAAGTAAGAAGATAATTTGAGCACGTTGTTAGGGTAGGTACCTTTCTATTCCAACATCCTCCCTTGCTCAAATCAGGCCTTAACCTTGAGCCTTATTAGCGCCTGCTGCAGCGCCATATGGGAAACCGGTTTGGTCAAGAAGTCGGCAGGATTCTTCTTTGATGAAACCTATTCTAGCCTGATTTCCCGCTTTAGTATCTCATTTTGGATGAAGTGGAATCAGAGTTCCATGTGCTTGATGTGAGAGCTGGAGTGATTTGCTTGTTTGAGTGCCAGTTTGATTGCGCCCTTGTTTTCTTCAAACACTGTGGTCCTTTTGGCAGCTTCTCCGGGGGCAATTTACAGAAGAAAAGATTTGATCCATTTGATGTCCTTCACAGCTTCCCCAAGAGATCTATACTCAGCCTTGGTTGTGGAAAGGGAAATATTTGGTTGCTGCTTGCACCTCCACAGCAACACGCAGCCTAGCCACTGGATTGCTACTCCCGCAATTCAGCATCTCTTGCTAGGGCAAGTAGCCCAATTGGCATCCACATGAGCAACCATGTCCTTGGAGGTAGCGGTTGGAGCAAAGACAAGACCCAAGGAGGTGGAGTGTTGGAGATAGTTGAGCACCTGCATCGCCGCCTGGTAATGGTGGAGATTAGGTATGAAAAGAACTGAGCAAGATAGTTCACCACAAAAGTAATGTCTGGTTGGGTGCAGATGCTGACATGGTTCCATTTGCCAATGATCTTCTTGTAGTTGGCCCCCAACAAGAGAAACTCCTGGTAGTCTTCCTCACTGAATCAGAAGATTTTTCCATTTGGTTTCAAAGCAGTAGAGAAGTTTTGATGAGTGGGAAGCGGATATTGGGCACATATGTGTTTGATGTATGATTGTTGGTGAATCTTGAAGCAGTTGTCAAGGTGAAAAACATTCATCCCAAGCAGTAATGAGGCTGGACCAAGCTCCTTGATTTTGAAGCAAGTCGAGATTTTTTTTGAAAAAGTGATCTAGATCATGGCTGAAAATTGCAATGTTTTCAACATGCATGTATGGGAAGGTGTCCTTGTGCCAGAACACACACTGATCAGCTTTGCACTGGTTGAAACCAACCTCCCCATGCCATTTGCACAGAGCTTCATATCAGGCAAGTGGGGCTTGCTTGAGACCTTATAGGGCCTTCTTTAGAAGAAGGACCTTTCCTTTGGCAACAGCAATGCTGGTTGGAGGAGCTATGTATATTTCCTCTCAAAGCAGGGCGTTGAGAAAGGCAGATTTCACATCCTTTTTGAAAAATTGCAGGTTCTCCAAGGCAGCAAGAGTCATGAGGAGCCTCAGTGAGGTCTTGTCACTGGTGGGGGAGAAGGTGCAGCAGAAGTCAGAACCATATTCTTGGTTGAAACCTTGCACGCATATTCAGGCTTTGAGCTCAGTGATTTGGTTTTGATCATTGCGCTTGGTCCTGAAAACCCAGACGCATTTTAGAAAACGTTTCCCAGAGGGAAGCACAGATTCCTCCTACACGTTGTAGCTGATCAGGTTGAGCTCTTCATTTATCATGGCGTCAATCCACTCCTTGCGGTACTTATATTGGAGCGCCACATGCAGTTTGTGAGGATCCACATAAGTGTGATCCACTATAAAGTAGGCTGATGGTAGACCTAAATGGAGTGAAGCCTGCGGGTTGGTCAATGATGTTAGCAGGATAGAGTTTGTCATAAGTTTGGACAGGAGCAGGGTTGATGTGATCAGAGGCCATGGGAGCAGAAGCGGAGGTAACACAAGTGGGACAAAATGGAGTTGGAAGATGGATTGATTCAGGAGGGCAGACAGCAGGGAGAATATTGGAAGGGATCAGGAAATCAGTTTCCTTGACTGACAGGCAGGTAGTCAGAGAGGGATATGGTGATTTGTCAAATGTGATGTTGGCAGATAAAAAAATTTGAAGGGAACCCATATCCAGCAGGTAATATGTCAAGAAGTCATTGGCGTACACAAGCATTATTGCCTTTTTGCAGGTGGGTTGGAACTTGAATTCCCTGTTTGCTTTGGGAATCAGGGCGTAAGCAGCGCATCCAAAGGTTTTGAGACAGTTATAGTTTAACTTTTGATTATGACACAGCTGGTAAGGAATTTTGTTTTTGCAAGAATTGGAGGGTAGAGCTTTTAGGAGATGGGCGGCTGTAATGAAAGATTGGTCCCAGTATTTTGGAGGGAGATTGCTTTGGTTCAGAAGGCATCTGGCTTTTTCCAACATTAGGCAATTGGACCTCTTGGCAAGGCCCTTATGTTGGGGGGTGTAAGCAGGATGAAAGCTTTTATTGATTCCTTTCTCTGAGAAGAAGTGTTTGAGTTCAGAGGAGATGAAATCCCCACTGTTTTCAGAGATGAGATACATGATGACTTTCCAAGTTTGGCTTTCAGCTTGGGTCACATAGTCCTTGATTTCCATGTGAGTGTCCCTCTTATGTTTGAGGAGAGCAACTGACCTGTGTCCAGAGAGCTGATCCGTGAGGGAAAGAAAGTATTTGTAGCCAAGATTCAAAGTAGTTTGGATTGGCCCCACTAGGTTGAGGTGGATGGCCTCCAGAGTTTTGGTCATGACTTTGAAGCTGTGATTGAATGGGCTGGCGGTACCTTTGCAGGTTTGGCAGATCTCACATGACATGGGATACAAGAGAATGATTAGTTCAAGTTTTTTTTAGATGTCAGCTCTCTGATACCAGGAATCTTGCAGTCCTTTAGCTACAGAGAGTGATAAAAATACTGGAATAATAATAATAATAATTTTTCCAAAAATAAACGCTTAGAGGCTCAAATAAATAATATAATAAGAGCAGTTGCAAGGTTTGATTGGTTTGGTAATAAAAGGTATTCAATATGTATATAAAAGAGAGGCCTCAGTATTATACTACTGGGGGTCTTTAAGGACACAGAAACCTCTCTTCAAGGGGCCTCCTTAGGCAGTTTAAGAACCTTGGAATGAAGAGGGGTGCCTTAGAAAGGGATTATGTCACTAATGGCCGGGCATAACAGAAAAATGGCCTAGACAGGAAGGGAAACACTCAATCTGAGCACTTTAAAACAAAAATCCTGCAATAATAGGAAGGTTTTCAGAGCAGATGGGGTGGATTGCCTGACTAAACTTAAACCGTTGATTGGTTTTAAAGAAACAAATAATAATACTACAGACTTGGTCATAAATCAATTGCTTAGATTCTTCAGAAGCACTTGAATAAAAATGACACGGTGTCTGATTTATAATAATAATTCCTGGTAAACTGATGCTGGAATAATGGATCCGAGGAGGTCTGTATAAATACCCTTTTGGGGTGATTTTGAGCTTCTCAGGGCGCGTAGAGAAAGTTCTGCTCATGGGCTGAAGCTGGAAAGCCAGTCACCGCAAGATTAGCTCGTCCAATTGGTGCTGTTAATCAGCTGACCTTAGATCTGCTGGATTTCTGTACTATTTTAGCCACAGGATCTGTTAATCTATTATGGCGTAAATTTGATCATTCTGCACTCATCCTTCATTTTTACTATTAGTATTGCTTTGAAGTGAAAAGATGTGGGGGCTTACTGATCATTCATTGTTTGCTGATCACGTAGATAATTTTTAATAATTTTTATGAACACTCCTTGTAGTGTTTTGTGGTCTTCAAAGATCAGAGTCAATGATTTACGTGGTAATCCTTGATTTTAAATTTATTACTAAAAAATTTTCTAAACTTAATTTTTATTATTTTTAATTAAGTTTTGATCTTTTTAGATTATTGCTAATACATACGTCAACATTTTACAACTGCCAGGCAACCCTGACTAGGTTATAGCTCTTCTGAGAGGTACCTGGTTGCCAGATTAGTCACAACAGATCCAGATGGGGGGATCAGTCAGTTCAGATGCGCGCGGGGTGGGATCCGCTGTGTGCATGGCAGAATTAGCTGCGCGCCGGTCTCTAGTACCTGGGAAACTGCTACTATGAGTACGTAGGGGTATGTAATGATGCGGGGCTGCGAGCGGGAATTGTGAAATAACACATTTCAGCGTGTAACTCCTAAAATATACACAACACCTCAATTCTGAGTGAATTTTAGGTTTAAACCCTATACGTGACAACACGTGTGAAATGTTAAAATGGCAAAAAGGTGCCATAATGGTTTCATAATTTTTAGCACTTTTCTTTTTAATTATTTTAAAAATGTAAGGACTTGGATTTCAAGGGTGAGGTCAGTGAGTGACCCTACCTAATTTTGGGTGAGGAATCCATTTCTTCAATAATATTTTTGGACTTCTCACTACCTCTTTTGTCTATTTAGAAATTCTGATTTTTTATAGTTTTGTGTTGCTATGACAGATTTCTCTGTACATAGTAGCAAGCCGACATGAGAGCTGAGGGGCCTGGATGGTCTACGCTGGAGTGAAACGTAGATTCAGACTTCTTGAGCAGGAATTCAGGTTGGTTTTTGGTGGAGAATCTAGTTCAACAGAGTTCCGTGAGATGGTTGGAGGTGGAGCCAATGAAAAGAAAATTGTTGCATTGCACTTCAAAACCAGAGAAACCAACTGAGGATAAAACCATCTTCTTGACCTTGAGTTGGCTGAGAGAGATGAGGAATCAATTCATCATGGGGATCAGAAGCACATTGTCCAACTTGACAACCTCCCCAAGATGTTAAATTAACTTGGCTGAACAAACATGGGAGGCAGTGAGAAAATTGTAGCAGGAACCTGTTTCAACCTTTATCTTCACGGGGAAGACATTGAACACGAAGCAAGGGTTGTTGAAAACTTTATGGCTTGCCCCTGAGTCTAGGACAGGGAGCAGGGAGAGGGTTGGCTTGGGGGTCAGGTAAATCTGCAAATTGAAATGCAGTTTGGGGTTTGGAGTATTTTTAACTGGGTGGCGTGGAGGTTAGCGGTAGGTTGTTTATTCCATTTAGGTCTCAAGTGAGAGTGTATAAATCAAATTTTTTCCTTTGGGTTCTTGGCGAGAGGTTTATGGTTGTTTTTGGAGCAGGGGTGCTTTGGCTCTTTTCTTTGAGTAGATTTATGAAGAGAGGTGGACAAATTTATCCCTGCAGGGTCTTCATTGGTGGTGATTTGCAAAGATTCCAGATGAGTGATCTCTTGGAGCTTGTTGAGAGCTCCAGTGGGATTGAGGAGCAGTTCCTTGTTAAGGATGATTGTATTGACCATGTGGAAAAAGGAGCTGGGAAGTTTTTCCAGAATTGTGTAACTCAGGATATCTGAAGGGGCCTTGAGGCAGACTGTCAGAGTATTGCCTCTATTGCTATAGTAGCTGTGGCAGATACCTGCAAAAAAATAATAATAATTGCCAAATATCAGTTTTAATGATTACACTGATAATATCAATAAAAAACTCAACTGATAGTAAGTTATCAGGAGTAAAAAAGCCACACCTTTAACCTCTAAAGAGATAAGGGGCCTAGCTTTAATAAATAAAGATCAAAGGAGACTTGCTTACACAAGGAAGCTCACACCCTTTATGATAGCCTAAAAAGGACTATAACTCCAATAGGACCTTGGAATCAAAATTGAAGTTGATTGTTTGATTGATAATATAATAAGATGTTGAATAAAAAGGCCCCAGTAAATCCTCTTGGTGGACTAAGTTGGATGGGCTTGTTAATATGCACTATCTGGTTTATGAAATACAATGAGGAATAGGTCTTGTAGGGACAAGACCCTCCTCTTTTATATTGCAAGAGTCCTCAGGGGGACTCAGGGCATTATCAGGGGAGTACACCACTGTCCTAGATTTTGTCTCCAGTGGCTCAGAGCCCCAAGCAATCATCCCCAATGTATCATAACATTTACATACTCATTGGGGTCTATTTTAAAGGTAAGGGTGTAATTTATTTACTCAGAAGTTTAAAGTGATGGGGGGAATCACCCCAGTCACTTATTCTCCTTCAAGAGGACGCTCTCAAGGCTTCATTATCCATTTACTTACCCTCTAACTCTCTGTAGATCCATCAGAGCATGTGTTCAAAGAATTACAACCATATTATTAGATATTCTTAATCCACATATATATGTATACTCTGGGTAAGTATTCCCACAGAGTTTACCTGCACCAGGGGAGTTTCCTAGCTTCTGAGTGTACGCTTTTCAAGCATGATTAACTTCTTGAAAGTTATCTACAAGCTGGAAGGAGAGTTCTTATAAAATAATTCACAATTCACCTAAAAATCTGGGTTATGGTAGATAAGGATTATTACAGAATATAGTTTCCACAGAGGGAAATATTTTAGGACATTAATTGTACATCCAATTGGACGCTTGCAGAGGATTGTAATCTAGATTAAAGTTATAAGATCTCCCATAAATTATAATATAAACCTTCAAGGGTTTATGGGATGATTTCTAATATCAAGACATACTATAAAAATATAATTATATGAAACCTGATATGTCAAAAATATGGACATGTAATGGACTAATGGATGCTTGAACACACTACCTAGGTACTACGAAGGGTACTAAGACATTCCTGAACCACTATACTACCAAGAATTGTGAGTTGGGCAGCCTATAGGACACCAATACATGTCTCATGGCTGACACAGACAACGGATAATTTGTTCATCAGCTTTTGAAATTCCTTGATGTAGGAGTCGAGATCACCTTTTTATTGAGATTGGATGAAGTTTAACCAAATTCTTCAGTGTTTTTTTGAGGATTGAGAGGCGTATCTAGACAGGATGGTGTCCCAGATTCCATGAGGGTCACTGTTGTTTTCAGGGTTGTCACTGCGTCAAAGGCTGAGTCCCCTAAGTGCTGGATGATGATGTCTGTGGCTTCAAAGAGTTTTATTTTCTGTGGGGCACTGATGGGAGCAGGTGAACTGTCTAGACCAGGTCAAAGAGAACTTTTGGGCTGAGGTAACTCTATATTTGGAGGAACCAGGCTGGAAAGTTTGAGTCATTCAAGAGTAGGATTTTCAGTTTGGACTGGGAGTTTTCCTTGGTCTCCAAAATTGTTGATTGTCTGCTGGTCCTTGAAGTGAGACTGGGACTGTTAATCTGAAGGGAATCAGGAATTAAAAGGATTTTCATTTAACAATGAGAAATAAAATAGAGACCACAATCAGAAAACTAGGAAACAATAATCTTAAGGTGTGTTACCTAAAAGGAACAGACAGACTCTGGTGATATGAAGGAGGAAAAAGACTCAGGGAAGAAGATTTTGATTATTGTGGTGCTTCAATAGTGTAGCTGGTTTGGCCAGGTAGTGAGGTAGGTTTGGTTGGAGCTTAGCTGATGAAAAGAAGTTGGTGATTCAGTTGGTTGGATGAGAAAATGCCTCAAGGAGAGTCTCAGTAGTACTTACCTGACTCAGAAACCTGGGGTCAGTGGTGAAATCTTGTGGCTGCACAAAGAGAGCATTCCCCAGGATCCAAGTCAGGTATTTGACTTTATAGTTGAGCAAGCTTGGGTGAGTTTGATTTGGTGCATTTTCAGCAGGGCTTAATGAGTTTTTGGGGGCTGCCTTGGGGATGAGAGGAAACATACAGGAGAAAAGATGACAGCAGAAAGGAAAACAACACCCATGAGTAGAAAAAAGTGGCAGAGAGATTTGAGCGCAAGGGAAGCCCAAGGGAAAAAATAGAAAAATAGAAAATGAAACAAAACAAAAGGAAGAAGATCATATGAGCACAATGTTAGGGTAGGTATGTTGCTATTCCAAAATTCAACACTGGTGTTTTTTTTGGTGCTCCGTGGTCCTTACTGCCTGCATTTATTTCTGGGAAGCCCTGTGGTACTTGTACCAATGGGCTTTTTGGTATCACATGCTTCTGAATACATAAATTGCTGTGTAGTGCTGAGGTTGTTGGTACTGCATGGTTCTGTTATTCTATATATGCTTTTTTGTTATGAACCCCCTTTTTGGCTCAGTCTTAATGGTGGTTTGGAATTTTGCAGGTTCCCAGGGATTTTGGTTGCGGCCTTTCAGGAGGAAGCCTTTGAAAAGCAGATGGGTGTACAAGATTTGCAAAAAAGGGCAACAGGGCACGCAAGGTGTGCAAGGGTATTGTACAAGGATGAGAACTACCACAGGGGGTAGTCAATTTTGAAGCTTATAGTTGGCCTGCAATCCCCGCAACCACATCAATATCAATCCTTCTCAAATGTTCCAAGCACAAAAACATACAGGGGAGAGGCTTTTAAATTTTAATACAGCCATCAGGCTTCCAGTTGTTAGGTCCTTGTTCCTGTTCTCCTTTTCTGTATTTGTTATTTTTGCTATTACTGTATCTGTACTATTTTTCTGATGAAAAAATGACGAACCACATACTCATGCTGATGCCAAACTTGTGGCTTGATTTTTTTTATCAAACTATGTATATCATGACAAGCAAACTCCGCCCCTCCTTGAATCAACGCAGGTATTCTAAAAAAATGAGGCCTGGGGTCTTTGCGGGCAGTTGAAGTGAGTTTTCTATATTTTTGGTCAATTGGTTGATTGATTCATTGATTTAATTTTTTTATTGTTTTCTTTTTTAATTTATCTTATTTATTTATATTTATGTCAAACCATTGGGATTGGTTCAGAATCTGCAGGGCCTAGGTTGGGCGGTCATGGGGGTGTTGCATGCAAGGTTGTTGTAAGAAGATGGGGGCATGCAGTAGTTGTTGGGGGCAAGGTGTGATAACTGATTTCCTTGGCTTTCAGCCTCCTGGATGCCAAGAACCTTGCTATTCTTTAGCTACCAGAGGTGATAGAATAAATAATAAATGTCTTATTCAATAATTGCAGCAAAAATGCATAAAATATTTGGATAAAGCTTATTGCAAGGTTGATTGGTTTGGTTATGATTTATTGTTATAAATAAATATAAATAAATTGAAAATTAAATATTTTTATAGAGGGGCCACAATTATATTGGGGATCTTTAACACCTCTCTTCAGTTCTTTCAGTATGAAAACACGTAGTCCTGGTTACTTTGGGCTCTTTAGTTTAGAGGATATATTGCCCCAAGATAATATATATATATAATATATGGTGGAGTGGCAGGGCCTTTTAACCAAGCTTCCATGACAGAAAAGAATAATAACACTCAATTGTAAATTATTCAATCCTTTGTGTACCTTTTTGGGATTTGCGCTGATGGGTTAAACCTATTACTAGGGTTAAAAAGGTTGTTCAGCAGTTTAAATTGATAAAAAGGGTTGGGGACAAATATTATTAATCAGACTAAAGCAATAAATCACTGAATTATCTCTTATGAAGATTTTATTACCTTGGAAAAGTGTCTGGATGTAAATATATATGGGTCTCTGGGTATCAATATCCTCAAAAGAGCTCCTTATTTATAGCTTTTTGATTCTCAATATTGTCCTTCTGAGGGATACAGGGGCTCAAAGGGAGAGATTCTAAGGCTTGCAGGGTAACCAGTCATAGCCTATCACGTTTTCTTGGTGCTGTGGCATGGGTAAAATTGTAATTCCACAGGGTATGGGAATTATTCCACCTTTTAATTGATGTTTAGACGCGTAAATATGTAAGCCTCCTGGATGCCAAGACCCTTTCTATCCTTTAGCTACCAGAGGTGATATGATAAATAATAAATATATTATTTAATAAATGCTGAAAAAATCTGTAAAATATTTGGATTAAGGTTATTGCAAGGTTCATTGGTTTGGATATAGTTTATTTTTATAAATCAATATGAATAAATTGATTATTAAATATTTTTATAGAGGCGCCACAATTATATTGGGGATCTTTAACACCTCTCTTCAGTGATTTCAGTATGAAAACACTTAGTCCTGGTTACTCTGGGCTCTTTAGTTTAAAGGATATTTTGCCAAAAGATAATATTTATATTAAATACATGGTGGAGTGGCAGGGCCTTGTAACCAAGCTGCCACAAAAGAGAAATGATAATAAAACTCACTGGTATATTATTAGATACTTTGGGTATCTGTTTGGGATGTGCACTTATGGGTTGAACCTGTATACTGGGGTTGAAAGGTTGTTCAGCAGTTTTAATTGATAACAATAGGTTGAGGACAGAAGTTATTGATTGGACTTAGCCATAAATCACTTACTTATCTCTTATAAGTACTGGATTACCTTGGAACAGTGTCTGGATATAAATATAACTGGGTCTCTACCCATCAATATCCTCAACAGAGCTGTTTATTTATAGCTTTTGGAGTCCCAATACTATCCTTCTGAGGGGTACAGGGGCTCAAAGGGATGGACACTAAGGCTAGTAGGGTAACCAGCGGTAGCCTGTCACGTGTCCTTTGTGCTATAGCACGGGTAGCATCTAATTCCTCAGGGTATGGGAATTATTTCATTTTATAATAGATATGAGGACGTGTGAATAACACTAATCTGTCCTATTTATTTATTATTTAATTAATTATCCTTAGTAAATGATTCCAGTAAGTTTATAATTATTTTACTAGACATTTCTACAGACATGCTGATGTCAGGTGAGTTCTCATTATGTATTAAATAACTGGAGTAAAGTCATGACATTGATTTTACTCCTTATTTTCGAGTTCCAGTTGATTTTCAAAAATAATTACTTAAAAATATAATTCATGGGAATTCATGTAATATTTTTAAATCATTAGTTTTCTTAGTATTTCACAAAGATATTGATGTCTAGGCATTCTCATAAAAGTATACTAAAGTATTTTAATATATTTTTATAAGTTTTTATTGTCTTATTTTTGACATTCTTGGTACTTTGAATTATATTTAATAAAAAAATATGTATAAGGGTTATTTAAGTATTTTTATATAATACTATGCACCTTTGGACTATCTACTATCCACAGGAACATTTATTACATATGTAGAATGTTCCCGTGTAGGTTGTAGCATGTTTACACGGTACCTGAGCCTCTCAGGCCGCCTGTCACTCTGTCAACCTGTAGTCCTGGGGCTGAAGACTTGTCAGAGGCCCGGGGCTGCATACACGACCTTGACGGAGTGACAGGGCTGTATCTCAGCTGCCTGCGGGTGCATTTGCTGCCGCTGCTGCCTGTGGGAATTGTGACAAAACACATTTCCGCCTGTAACTCCTAAAATATACACAAAACCTCAATTCTGACTGAATTTTAGGTGTGAAGCCTATACGTGACAATGTGTGTGAAATATTGAATTGACCAAAATCTCAATAGGGGAGCCACGGTAATTGGTCTTTCTTTCCTTAATTATTTAAAAATATAAGGAGTCAGATTTCAAGGCTGGGGTCATTGAGTGACCCTACCTAGTTTTGGGTGGAGAATAAATTTCTGTAATAATATTACTGGTTTTCCTACTCATTCTTTTGGAAGCTTTCTCTGCAATAGTAGCAAGCTGACAAAATAACACTAATCTATCCATATAATTTATTAATTAATAAATTATCTTTAGTAAATATTCCAAGTATGTAAATAATTCTTTTGATAGACATCCCTACGGTTAATCAGATATAAAGTGGGTTCTCATTATGTATTAGCTGATGGGAGTAAAATCATGATATTGATTTTACTCCTTATTTTCAAAACTCAGTTGATTTACTTAAAATAATTAATTAAATGTATAAGCTATGAGAATTCACGTAATATTTTAACATCATAAGTTCCCTTAGTATTTCCAAAATACTGGTGTCTTAATGTTCTCACAATTGTATATTTAAATTATTTTAAGATATTTTAAAAATAGAAGTTATCTTATTTTTGAAATATTTGGTATTTTTGATTACATTTAATAAAAAAATATGTAGAAATTCTATTTAAGTATTTTTATATACTTTTCTGTATTTTTAGATCATCTACTATTCACAGGGACATTTATTACATATTTAAAATGTTCCCATCTAGATTGTAGCACCTTTATGTGGTAGCTGGGCTTCTCAGGCCACTTGTCACTCTGTCAGCCTGTAGTTCCATGGCCGCGTACTTGTCAGTTTCCCGGGGATGCGTACACGGCTTGGCAGGGTACGCTGACAGGGTGGCAGTGCTTCTGCTCAGAAGCGCGTGGGTGTATTTGTTGCCGCGGCTGGGTGCAGGAATTGTGACAAAACACATTTCTGTGTTTAACTCCTAAAATATAAACAAAAACTCAATTCTGACTGAATTTTAGGTGTGAAACCTATAAGTGAAAATGTGTGTGAAAAATCTAATTGGCCAAAAATTCCCATAGTGATGCCATGGTATTTTGGTCTTTTCTTTCTTTAATTATTCAAAATATAAGGAGTTGGATTTCAAGGGTGGGATCAGTGAGTGACCCTACCTAATTTTGGGTGGCAAAACCATTTCTGCAATAGTATTTATGGATTTCTTACTCCTTCTTAGGTTAAATTTCAAATTCATATTTTATTTTATTCTGTTACTTTTTCAGCTTGCTAGCAAGCTGACATTGGCTCCACTTGATTTTAATCTTTGTGCTGGTGTGGTGGTTATTTATTGACATGGAGGAAAGTGGGCTCACCACTAAAAATTTGAGTTTGAGAGGCTCATCTGTGGGTGGAGGTCCGCAGAACAATAGGCTCAGAGAAGCGCGTTGGCCAACTTTCTATTCCAGAGTACAATAGCTCAGGGCTTTGCATTGGTGCGGTGCGCATCATTTGCCGGCACAATGACAAGAATGGGCAAGAGTTCTTGCCTTTGGTGGACATCGCATGGTCAAAAATAAGTTTCCCTCCGCAGCAATTGGTTTAATAATGGGGAAGCAAATTATCAAAGCTAAGAAGTACAGATTAGGCCAATTGTGGGGTGAGCACCAAGATTGCGGATTGATGTGTGGAAATGAACCCTAAAGCCGAGGAGGTGGTATGCCTATCATTGGGGATTCATACTTATGCTGCATGCGGGATAGGGAGTGATCTGCTAGGGAAGATTGAGGAGGATCTGTCATTAGTAATGCATTGGCACCACTCAATTGTTAGGGGGAATGGGCAACAGGATCACAAAATCTACTTCAAATCATTGGATTGGGTAAGGATTGGACTATTGGTAAGGAGGATCAGTGAAAACAAACGGACGCAGTGGGAAAAGGGGTCTTTCATTTGCAGTTCATGTTCTTTTTTTGGAGTAGAAAAGGTGGTTCAGTGCAGAATGCACGGAGACAAGTGGTGTCTTTTGTTTGAGGCTTGCATTCTTTTTTTGTATATGTAAGGAATCTTTTCTTTAGTTGTATGAATCATTGAAGTTTAACTTTATGGAAGATTATCAGGGCAAATTATAGTTTTGTTCTTTTCTTCTGTTACTTTGCAGTTCAGTTACAAGGGAGAGTTCATGGAGGTCTTATATAGGTAAATATTTCAAGGGCAGAGCTTTTCAGGGAGTTTGTCTTGTTTATTACTATTATTTCATTGAAAGTTAGCTTTAGTGTTTTCCAGCTTGAGTGAAGAAGTGGAATTAAATTAATAATTGCAGGGGTGAAGGAGTGTTACTCAAGGGATAGTGGGCTTTCCAGAACTTGGAGCAATATTTTTGAGGAGAAATTTATATTGTTGCATGGAATTTAACAAACACACAATCTCTTTCCACAGCGGTCACCCAATGTTGCATCAATTTTAATACAGAAGTATTTAATTTAATTCATTGGTAAGCCACCAATTTCTTCTTTCATTACTTTATTGGCTTTATTTGCTTCTATAATAGCTTATTATATTGTTGTTTTTTATTCATTATTTATCTGGTTTTGATGGCACCCTCCTCCAAAGTTGGAGGGATAAGACGGAAGAATTGTTGTTTTTGGGTAGGAGTTCCCAATTGACTGATTTTGATGAGGGAGGAATGGAGAGGGCTTGTCAGCTTGCCACTATGTCCAAAGCAAAACTGTCAAATAGTAACACAAACTATGAAAAAATAAGAATACCTCAATAAAAAAGATAAGGAGTAAGAAATCAATAAATATTATTACAGGAATGGATTACTCACCTAAAATTAGGTAGGGTCACTCACTGACCCCACCCTTGAATTCCAAGGCCTTATATTTTTAAAATAATTAAAAAAAAGTACTAAAAATTACAACACCTGTATGTAACTTTTTGGCCATTCTATTATTTCACATGTATTGTCAGGTATAGGGTTTACACCTAAAATTCACTCAGAATTGAGGTGTTGGGTATATTTTAGGAGTTACACGCGGAAATGTGTTATGTCACAATTCCCGTGCGCAGCCCCGCATCATTACATAACCCTACGTACTAGTAGCAGCAGGTTCCCGCGTACTAGAGACCCGCGCGCAGCTGATTCTTCCACGCACGCAGCCAATCCTACCCCGCGCACATCTGTACTAACTGATCCCCGCGCCTGGATCAGTTGTGACTAATCTGACAAACAGGTACTGCTCAGAAGAGCTACAACCTAGTTAGGGTTGCCTAGCATGTGTAACAAACGGACATACAGATTAATAATGATCTAAAAAGATCAAAACTTAAATAAAATTAATGAAAATTAAGTTTTAAACATTTTTTAATAATAAATCCAAGATCAAGGACTACCACGTAAATCACTGATCCTGATCTTTGAAGACCACAAAACACTACAAGAAGTGTTCATAAAAAGTATTAAAAATTATCTACAGGATCAGAAGATGATGGAAAATCAGTAATAATTCACATCTGCATGCTTTAAAAAAATATCAATAGTACAAATGAACGATGAGTACAGAATGATCAAATTTATGCCATGACAGATTAACAGCTCCTGTGGCTAAAATAGTACAGAAATCCAGCAGATCTAAGGACAGCTGATTGACAGAACCAAGTGGAAGTGCTAATCCTGCCCTGACTGGCTTGCAAGCCTCAGCCCACAAGAAGAACCCTCTCTACGTGCCCTGAGAATATCAAAATCAGCCCAAAAAGGTATTTATACAGACCTCTTTGGATCCATTATTCCATCATCAGTTACCAGGAATTATTTATCATCAATCAGACACTGTTTCATTGTTAATCAAGTACTTATATGAAGATAAGCAAGTGATTTATGAGTTAGTCTGCAGTAGTATTATTTACCTATATTAACCAATCAACCATTGAAGTTTAGTCAAGCAATCTACCCCATCTGCTTTGAAACCTTTCCAATTATTCCAGGATTTTTGTGGTGAAATGCTCAGAGTGAGTGTTACCCTTCCTGTCTAGGCCATTTGTGCTTTTAAGCCCGGCCATTAGTGGAATAAGTCCTTTCTAAGGCACCCATATTTATTCCAAGGTTCTTAAACTGCCTAAGGATGCCTCTTGAAGAGAGGTTGCTAGTCTGTAAAGATCCCCAGTAGTATAATACTGTGGCCCCTCTTTTATATTATGTTGAAACCCATTTACTAACAAACCAATTAAACCTTTCACTTGCTCTTATTAAATCAGTTATTTGAGCTTCTAACTGTTTTTTATTGAAATAATAATTATCATTATCATTCCAGCATTTTTATCACTCTCTGTAGCTAAAGGACTGCAAGGTTCCTGGTATCAGAGAGCTGACAGGGCTCCTGCATGGTTCAATTGCAGATTGTTGTCATATGCAGATGGGGCAGTGGAATTAAGTGATTGGTTGTGTGAATATTTTGCCCTCTTTCTTCTTATTTATTTCTCTGTTTTAGCATTCATTTATCTGATTCTGTTTTTTTTTCCTTCCTTTGAAATGAAGCCAACTGGGCAGCAATGAGGTGTTGCAAATAGCAAGATAGCTTGTTCAATCTTTTAGTTGCCTTAATTAACTCTGATCAACTACTTGCTTGTATTTTAGATTCAGTGGTGCATGGGAATGGGCCAATAATTGTGTCATCAAATCAGATGCAATATTTAAGCTTTTGATCTTGATTTCCATTTTATCCCTATCTGGTCTTATTCCTGCATATATTGACTATCATTCATGTTGATCTCATCATTCCTTTATCTCCTTTGCTGCCCTTTTTTTTATTGTTTGGCTCCCTGTGTCAAAAAGCAGCCTCTGGTTGGGGACAACACTGCCTGCATATTTTACTTGGCCGCTTGGACCTGTATTTTAATCCAAGTTGATTTTTTATTTTTTTTTGTTGGGTTCAGTACTCCAGTTTGGCTTTGAGTCCTCTCCCTCACAAGAGAGGCCAATTTTGTTCAATATAAGGAGGCCTTGCTCCCTAGCTCTTCCTTTCTTCATCCACCCCAAGTTCCTTGGCTTGGTTTTAAATCCACTCTTTTTTTATCAGAGTTCCATTCCTGGAATAAATTCTGAGTTCCATTTATTTTCCCCTTAACTAGGACCTAATTTCTGAAAAGACGGTTTCTGATGTCATTCCTTGTGCCTTTCTGCAAATTGCCTTGGTTTCTTTCAAGTAAACATGAATTTTTCAGGCTTCCTTGTTTATGGTGTGACCTAGTTACAATCTGTCAATGGCCATTGTTGCCTTCATCCACTCTACAACTTGCTTGAATCTGTCCGGCTCAGTTGTTTCAGCTGTGCCACCTTTTTTCTTTGTGAAAACCGTTTGAGATTTCAGAATGTTTTGGCCTTTTTTCTTGTTCTTTGATTTGATTATTTGTCTTTTTTACCTTATGGTTTGGGTATCCCTATTATTACTTCTTTGGCAATCCTAGTAGTTGCTGTGGCCGCAAATGTTTTTATCCCCACGGAAATTTACTCTGTCTTTCTAGTTCAGAGGAGGAAGGTGAATGAAAGTGGCAAGTCCTTTTTTTTTGGTTTTGGGTAATACGTACTAACACAAGATTTTTTTTGTTTGGGTTCTTTTAGCCTTTTTTTTTGGGGGGGTGTTAGGGTCTATTTTTTTTTTTGGAAAACAACTTCAGATAATTTTTTTTTGTATACAGTATATATTTATATTGGAAATCAATTTCTTCTTTTTTGATTTTTATTTTCATGATTATACTAATAAGTATATATATATGTTTGTATTATAATATATATATATTTTTATATTTCCAAAGAATCTTTTTTATTTTATGACCTTTATGTTGAGAAGAAACTTTCTCAGTTAGGGTGATCATCAGACATTTTTTGCCTTTTTTTTGAAATAAAGGAGATTGGCCATGACAAAGTATGGAAACTCTTTTTTTTTGCTTTCCTTTTCTTTTAGATACCATATGTTTTACAGTTAGAATGGAACAATGCCCAAAGATTCCCTCAGCTCTTCAAAGGAAACTGAAGGCTTGCTGCTGCATCAGTTAAAATGGGAATCAAAACTATTCATCCAAAAGGACTGACCACCAGACCTCAAATGGGATGACCTGATACCTATTGATCAAGTTAGAAATCCATATCCATAATCTGGCCCATTCCTCTCCATGATAAAGGCTTGTTCTAACTACCCAAGGGATGTTTCCATAATAAGAAAGCAAATCCCCTTGTTCAAGTGAGTTATTGAGGAACTGATTGTTGAGAGGCTCTATTAATTCTGAGTTTTCCAATCCTGGTCCAGGTAGTTCTTCCAAATTGGTTCCTTCCATGTCTTTGAGGTTGGTCCAGAATCCTCCAAATACTTGTTGAAACATTTCCAGGTTTTCTTCAGATTCTGGTTTATTCCACACCTCCCGTTCTCTTTCTGCTGGTACCTCAGGAGTGATGATGTTGCTTTCCCAGGGGTCTGGGAAGCGTTCCAACTTCACTTCAGGTATATTCTGTCCACTGATCCAAACTTGTTATTGGTATTCTTTTTCCTCTAGATCTTCTTGGATACTTTTCATGTGTATTTGTCTTCTGGGTGATTTAACCTTCCATCCTGATTGATCTGGTGAAAAAAATTGGATGCATAACCTTTCCCCTCCTGCTATTGCATAGCTTAAGACTTCTTCTTTATGCTTTGATAATTTGAGCCTGAATTTATGATCCACTAAGAAAGGTCTTCCAAGTACTGTATGAATTGAAAACTTGGCAATGAAGAAGTGTGTTGTTTTTGGTTCCCCAGGTGTTATCTTGAATACTTTTCTTTCAGCCAATCCAATTTGTGGTGTAGAATGAGCTCCAATTCCCGTAACCTTAATGAACAATTCACTGGATACCAAGCCTTTCTGAATTGCCGAATGCTCTGGTATGAAATTTAATTCAGCACCAGTATTCACCAGAGCCTTGATCTGTCAGCTCTCAGATACCAGGAACCTTGCAGTCCTTTAGCTACAGAGAGTGATAAAAATGCTGGAATGATAATAATAATTATCATTCCAATAATAAAAGCTTAGAAGATCAAATAAATGATTTAATAAGAGCAGTTGCAAGGTTTAATTGGTTTGGTAGTAAATGGTTTTTCAATTTAGTATAAAAGAGGGGCCACAGTATTATACTACTGGGGATCTTTAAAAACTAGCAACCTCTCTTCAAGGGGCCTCCTTGGGCAGTTTAAGAACCTTGGAATAACTATGGGTGCCTCAGAAAGGACTTATTCCACTGGTGGCCGGGCTTGACAGCACAAACGGCCTAGACAGGAAGGGTAACACTCACTCTGAGCACTTTACCACGAAAATCCTGGAATAATTGGAAGGTTTTCAGAGCAGATGGGGTAAATTTCTCGACTAAACTTCAATGTTTGATTGGTTTAATAAAGGTAAATAATACTACTACAGACTAAGTCATAGATTACTTGCTTATCTTCATATAAGCACTTGATCAACAATGACACGGTGTCTGATTGATAATAAATAATTCCTGGTAAAATTGATTTAATAATGGATCCAAAGAGGTCTGTATAAATACCTTTTTTGGGGTGATTTTGGTCTTCTCAGGGCATGTAGAGAGGGTTCAACTCGTGGGCTTAGGCTGGCAAGCCAGTCAGGGAAAGCTTAGCACGTCTACTTGGTGCTTCCAATCAGCTGTCCTTAGATCTGCTGGATTTCTGTACTATTTTAGCCACAGGGTCTGTCAATCTGTTATGGTGTAAATTTGATCATTCTGCACGCATCCTTCATTTGTATTATTGATATTGCTTTGAAGCGTGCAGATGTGGATGTTTACTGATTTTCCGTCATCTGCTGATCATGTAGATAGTTTTTAATAATTTTTGTTGAACACTTCTTGTAGTGTTTCATGGTCTTCAAAGATCAAGATCAGTGATTTACGTGGTAGTCTTTGATCTTTGATTTATTATTAAAAAATGTTTAAAACTTAATTTTTATTGATTTATTTAAGTTTTGATATTTTTAGATCATTAGTAATGCATATGTCCGTTTGTTACATATGCTAGGCAACCCTAACTAGGTTCTAGCTCTTCTGAGCGGTAACTGTTTGTCAGATTAGTCACAACTGATCCAGGCGCGGGGATCAGTAGTACAGATGCGTGCGGGGTAGGATCCGCTGCATGCTTTGCAGAATCAGCTGCGCACGGGTCTCTAGTACGTGGGACCCTGCTTCTGCTAGTACTTAGGGTTATGTAATGATGCGGGGCTGCGCGTGGGAATTGTGACATAACACATTTCCGCATGTAACTCCTAAAATATACACAACACCTCAATTCTGAGTGAATTTTAGGTGTAAACCCTATACGTCACAATACGTGTGAAATATTAGAATGGCCAGAAAGTGCCATACAGGTATTGTAATTTTTAGTACTTTTCCTTTTAATTATTTTCAAAATATAAGGACTTGGAATTCAAGGGTGGGGTCAGTGAGTGACCCTACCTAATTTTTGGTGAGGAATCCATTTCTGTAATTTCTCACTCCTTACTTTGTTAATTGAGGTATTCTTATTTTCATATTTTGTGTTACTATTTGACAGTTTTGCTCTGTATATAGTAGCAAGCTGAAATGATCTCCTTTCCTTTCATCCAAATATCAATAAATACAAATGGGCAGGCATAGGTGAGGTTGTGGCCAATGGAGCATGGGTATTTATCATCTGAATATTCTTCAAAGTTGTGTTGAAATCCATTAATCCTTCTATTTTTTTTGCTTGCCAATGATTTAGAGCTTTTATTCAACTCCAAGGTTCCTACAGGGATCAAATCCTTTAACTTCTGGAAAAAATTTGGTGCAACTGAAAGGAGCTCCTCCAAGGTAAGGTTAACGTTTTGTTTTGATATTTGCTTCTTCAAAATTTCTTCTACCATGGTTCCTTCCTGATTTTCCAATGATTCTGACTTTCCTTGGTTCCTCTTCACAGGTTCAGTTACAGGTTCTTTGAAATTTTCTTTGGGTGGCTCTTCTTCATCTTCAGAATCCTTTTCCATTTCCACCCATGCTCCTGGGTAACTTTCTTTCCTCTTCCTTGCTCGTGGGGCTGATTCTTTAGTTGGTGCTGAGGTTCCCTGATCTGCTACTGGTGTCTCTGGAGTGATTTCCTTCTCTGGTGGATTTCCAGTCCACCTTTGTGATCTTCTCATTCCCCACTGAAGTTGAGATTCCTTCATAGTAACCTCTGGTGGTGTCCAAGCTTCCCAATTTCTGGTCTTCAAGAATTCTGCAAAATTAGTTGGTTCTTCCTTCTTCTAGTGTTCCTTCAATTTTTGGACTTTTAGAGCCACTCAGAGTTTCTTGACTTGTTCTCTGAAGCTTTCTGGGTTTCTATAAGGTATGGGTTCTCTTTTTGGGAAGTAATAGTTGGGTTTTGGTTTGAACACCCCCTTGGAATTTATTTCTTATGTCAAATCTGGAAAGTTGACTTGGGTATGGAGTTCATCCTTGCAATAATAACATCTGATTGGCCATCTGGGTTCTGCACTGGGAGATGAGGGTCTGTAGTTTGGTGCCATCTCTTAGTTTTAGGGGTTTCTTCCTCATCCACATCCCATAAAACCAATTTCATTCCCACAAATTCCTTCAAGGTTTCTAGGTCTGGAGGAAGATATCTTCCATCTCTTGCAATCTTGATTCTTCCTGCATGGGCCAATTTTCTGTTAACCTCCCCCCCTGAGATCAGTGGAAAATGCTTTCCAGAGGTTTTATCTACTCTCCAAGTTGGTGTTGTCATCACCAATTCCAATGAAGTAAAGAACCATCTCTTAATAAATTTCAATGAAATTCTTCAAGTCATGCTTGGTCTCAATTCCTCCGTGTTCTTGAGTATATCTAAGAAAACTTGGTATGGATTCCTCATTGAACCTTCTATGGCGGGTATCTGTGCCCCATTTATTTTTTGATTCCCTCTTCAAAAGATCCAAATATACATATTCATGTCCTTCCATATCTTCAATAGACTCCTTGACGTTCTTGTCTTGTAATAGAAAAGGTAATTGTAGGGCTATATTTATTTCTCCTTCCTTCTGAATTCTTGCGATTTTCTCTAATCTTTTAATAAGTTGTCCCACCTCTGTTCCATCAAACTCAAGGTTCACTTTTTTTCCATCTAAAAGTACTGAATTTTGTTCATTATTATTGATTATTGAGTTATCCTGGACTGTTCATCTTGCTGGTTTTCTTTCAGTATGTTGGTTCCTAGTAGCTCCTCTTCCTTCTTCTGTAGATTGGGGATATATATTTGATACCAGGCTTATGGAGGGTTTTTTTGATTCTTCAGGGATTTCTGCTGGATTCATCCCATATGCTGATCTTTGGGTTGAGGTCTGAAATCTGGTTCTTTGTTTGGTGTATTTTGTTTCTGGGATTCTCTGTACTGCTTTCTCTTCAAGCATTTTATTTAGTATTTTTGAAATGCTTGCAAGGTTCCCCATTGTTTTTAATGCAGGGTCTGGCTGATTCTGAATTCTTTCCTTTTCTGCCTCTAGTTTATCCTGGGATCCACTTGTTTTTTTGGTTTTGTCTTACAGTTCTTTCTCCATCCTGATTATTGAAGATAGGGCTTCTTGGTTATTATCTTCAATAAATTTGAGTTTTTCCTTGAGGTCTTCAATTATCTGGCATGGGTTTCTTCTTTCTGCCTTCAGAATGGTGAGTTAATACTTGAGGATGAAATTCCACCAATATTTTTATGGTTTAACAACAAATCAAACCTAAAGGAAACAGGCCACTGTTGGGATACCAATTGTAGAGAATCCTTTGTTATTATATAAATAAAGTAGCAAATATCTTGCTGGTAGTCCTTGAAGGGGAATTTGGTATTACTTATACTCCTTTGGAGTATTGGTATATACTAATAGTGGTTTTGAATTGCCCTCCCTTCTAGTACTATAGTAAGTCTACACAATAATTTATTTCAATTAATTCCTTGTTTCTTCGAGACTTAATATAGGTCTCAGATCAGAAATAGATTAATTATTAACTGTTTGTTGGTAGGATTTGATGGTGAATGGACCGGATGTATTGGATTATTGGTAATTTATTGTTCAGATATATTTGATCTTAAATAATATGCCAATATTGAAGCATTCAATGGTTTATCAAAGGGATGGTTCAGGAGAGGAACAAAGGATTACTTTACCCACAGGGGGCTGGGTAGAGGAAAATGTTTTTGGTTGATTTTTTTTGTGCCATCTTTCTTTGTAAGGGTTATTTATTGATTGAAGGGTGTTCCTTCTTTAATTTGATGCTGAATATTTGGGTCATAGAAAAACCCTTATTCAAGAACCTGTTGGGTGGGTTATAAATTGGTATCTGATTTCTTTTTTCCTTTATAACTGGTCCACTGATAATATTTATCTGGGTAGGTACCACAGATGGGTACTGATAGAATTTGGTGAGCTTGGTGATAGGTGGCCAGGTGGCATGAGATGGGTGAGTGATAAAACTTGAATAGGGCAAAGAGTCCCTCCTTAAATATGAAAATCCTGTCCCCGGGTTTCAGCTTACTAATACCATGAACTTTGCCATCCTTTAGTTACAGCAAGTGATATTGGTGTTTGAATAATAATAATTCCATGAAAATCATGTGAAATTCTCAAATGATTGATTTAGAAGCAAGTGAAAAGGTTGGGAGTTTGGTTGGATTATATTGATTTAAATATATTTTTCAAGAGGGGCCACAGTTTTTTCAAACAGGGGATCTTTATTGGATAACAACTGCTCTTCAAGGGGATCTTTTGAACTGTGTAAAGACCTTGGGACAATGAGGTCCTAAGTGATTACTCAAAAGGGGTTTACTCAAGGGGATTGAGTGGACTGGCTTACTCACAGCACTTATGCCTGGGGGCGAGGAGGAGATAACTAACTCATTTAAGCAGACACTCCAAGAAACTTGCAGAAATTCACAGTTGAAAGGGTCTCAGGACAATTGTTGGAGATATTGCTGATATTCTTCAATGGAATTAACAATGGGTTTATAATTAATAATTATACTATCAGACTGAGGCCGTAAACCACTTTTTTATCCTGCATAAACACTTGATCATGGATGGAAAGGGGTCTGGATTGATTACTTCAAAATTACTGGGGTTTAAACCATCTAACAGGGGCCTTTTATAAACTTTTCTCAGGTAATCAGATCTTCTCAGTGGACATAGAGAGTTTTTTACTTGTTTTCTGAGGCTGGAAGGCTAGCCAGGGCTAGTTTGGCACGTATCCTTTTTTCTGTCAACTGGCTATCCTTGCATGTTTCATATTTCCATGTGAAATAATTTTCCAAAGGTATTTAAATATTAATTTGTTATTTTTATTTTTCAGACAAATTTCCTTATTTTGTATTACTTTCTTTGGAGTGGAATGGGTAGAACTGGGTATTTGTAGATTTTGGGCCATTTTCTGCACATTTTTGTAGTTTTTAATAATTTTTTGGTAGACTTCTTGAAGTGTTTTGTGGTTCATAAAGATTTGGAAATCTCATTTATGTGACAACCTTCATTGTTGGTTCTGACAACTTGTTTGCTTTAATATTTTGATTTTCATGTTTTTATTTATTTTTCTTAAGTTTCAAATATCTCTCTACCTATCTGTCAACTTGTTACATACGCATGATGTATGCATGCAAGTTGTAGCATGTTCCTGCGGTACCTGGCTTTTGGAATTAGTACAACTGATGTTGACGCGCGCAGGCTTAACAGCTTTGTGCAGGAATCCATCATCAGTCATTTTGGATGCGGGTTTCTAAACATGCGCCTTACAAAATAAGGAAATATGTCTGAAAAATAAAAACAACAAATTAATATTTAAATACCTTCTGAAAATTATTTAAATATGAAACAGGCAAGGATAGCAAGTTGACAGAACCAAGGAAACATGCCAAACTAGCCCTGGCTAGCCTGCCAGCCTCAGCGCACAAGCAAAACTCTCTCTACATTCCCTGTGAAGATTTTATTACCTGAGAAAAGTATATAAACAGCACGTTTTAGATGGTTTAAAACCCAGTAATTTTGAAGTAATCAATCAGAACCCTTTCCAGGATTAAAGTCAATATCATTACTTTACTCCAAATATTTAATACATAATGAGAACTCACCTGACATCAGAATATTCTTAGGAATGTTTATTAAAATAATTATTAACTTACTGGGAATATTTTCTAAGAATAATTAATTAAATAATAAATAAAGAGAACAGATTAGTGTTATTCACAAGTACAAACATCAATTATAAAGTCAAATAATTCCCATACCCTGTGGAATTAGATTCTACCCGTGTTACAGCACCAAGAACACGTGACAGGCTACCACTGGTTACCCTGCTAGCCTCAGTGTCTGCCCCTTTGAGCCCCTGTACCCCTCAGAAGGACAATATTGGGACTGCAAAAGTTATAAATAAAAATCTCTTTAGAGGATATTGATACCCAGAGACCCATTTACATTTATACACAGACACCGTGCCAAGGTAATCAAATACTTATAAGAGATATTTAAGTGATTTATGGCTTTACTCTCATTAATAATATCCGTCCTCAACCCAATTTTATCAATTTAAACTGCTGAACAAGCTTATAACGCCAGTATACAGGTTTAACCCATCAGTTCATGTCCCAAACAGGTACCCAAAGGATTTAATAATATACTTGTGAGTCTTATTATCCTTTCTCCGTTGTGGCATATTTTTTACAAATCCCTGCCACTCCACTGTGTATTTTAAATACATATTATCTTTGAGCAAAATATCCTTTAAACTAAAGGGCCCAAATTAACCAGGCCTTCATGTTTTCATACTAAATTCCCTGAAGAGAGGTATTGAAGATCCCCAATATAATTGTGGCCCCTCTATTAAAATATTTAATAATCAATTCATATATATTGATTTATAACAATAAAATATATCCAAACCAATTAAACTTGCAATAAGCTTTATCCAAATATTTTACAGAGTTTTTCTGCATTTATTCAATAATATATTTATTATTTATTCTATAACCTCTGGTAGCTAAAGGATAGCAAGAGTCTTGGAATCCAAGAGGCTGACAAGGTCTTAGTTTCTTGTTCCCATCTAAGTTGGTAAAGTTGGTAGTAAAGACTAAGACTTGGTCACCAATCTTGAAATCAGGTTCCTTGTGGCTTTTATCCCATTTTTGCTGGTTTTATTCAACAGCTTCTTGAAGCCATTTTGCAGCAATTTTGGGGGCTATATCTATCATTTTTTATCAAGTCAAGTGATGTGGGGTGAATATTGTTTAACTGTTGGTTAAGGTTATCCTTAGGTAGTTTAGGAATCCATCCGCTTTCTAGTACATAGAGTGCTTCTTTAGTGGTAGAATTCTTGCTGCTTTTGTAGGCCATTTCCAGAGCGGGGAAAAGGCTAACCCAATCATGTAAATACCCATCAGTATTCTTGTATTCTAGACCAAAGAAACAGAACATTCTGAGCATGTTTTTAAGGTATGAATCATTCTTTCAGCTAATCAATCTTTCTGGGGTTGATAAGCTGTAGAGAAGGATAAGGTACTGCCTAACATGTTGTGGAGATTCCTCAAAAATTCAGAAGTGAAATTGGGATCCCTATCACTGATGATGATCCTGGGGACTCCCACGTCAGCTTTGAGTCTATTCCAAAAAAGCAATGCTTTTTCCATGGCAGTGTCCTCCTTATGGTTGGGTAGGAATGTTTCTTTCTTGGAATACCTGTCAACTATGAATAAGACTGTCTTGTTGGAATAGGCTCCTCCTGGGGGTAATCCAGTTACAAAGTCCATGTTGATGATTTCCCATTTTTCTTAGGTTCAGTCATTTTCTGAATTAGGCCAAACCTTTTTCCAGTGGTTCTGTTGGACTTCTGAAAACTTCACAACTGGTGAAATACTGAACTGTGGAATCTTCCAAATTGATCCACCAAGCAGTTTTCTTGACCTTGTCTAGGGTTCTATCAGTGGATAAGTGAAAAGCTGAGAAGTTATTGTGGAACTCAGCTAGAATATGTTTGATATTGTCTTCCTTGGTTAAGACTATAACACTGGAATGTTGGTGTCTATAGTATACTAGAACATACCATATAGTGAACATTCCAGGTTTTTATGGTTTGGGGAGATTTTCAGGTAGACTGTTAACCATTTCAGGTGGTGGAGAGGTACTTTCCATAATATTGATTAGAGTATTCATACCATGGCTGTAAGCCTCCTTGATGGAGTTGAACAAGGATTCATCCACTTCACAGATGTGGATTCCTAGAATAGGAGCTTCCATCTTTAGTATGTTAATATTAAGTAAAGGAAATATGTCATTATCCTCTGGGTCATAAGCAGGGTTAGTGGGATCATTGGGCAGAAAATTCCTCCTCAAACTATCAGCGCTCTGATGTTTAACACCAGCTTGATGGACTATAGTCATCTGACCCCTGTACTTCTGAATGGTTATCTGCCACCTTAACATATTCCTACAAGGGTTTTTCAAGTTCATTTAATTCCTGAAAGCATTTCAGTTAGTAATTACCGTGAACTTGGTACCTTCCAAGTAATAATGGAGTTTCTCTAGAGCCCAAACTAAGGCAAGGAATACATTTGTATTGCACCATACCTTTTTTCAGTATCCTTTACTTTTCTGGATAAGAAGAGTATGGGCTTTTCCACTGGTTTATCATTGTATATGACTTCTTGGTGTAAGGCACCTCCATTCATTCCATGCTAGCATCTAAAAAGAGCTTGAAAGGTTTCAAATAGTCAGGTTAAATCAATACAGGAGCTGAGTTCATAGCTAGCTTGATTTCTTTGTAGTTCTTAACCCCTTCATGAGTCATTTCAAACACAGTTTTTTGTTGCAGATTTCATACAAACATTAGGTGAGAAGGGAAAACTTAGTTAGATAAGTTCTTTATTAGCTGCAAAAGCTGATAAAGGATAGTAGTTCAGTTTTTTTCTTAGGAATGGGCCTATGCTTCACAGCTGCTATTTTTCTCTGGTCAGGAGTTAAGGTAAGTCCTGAAACAATGTGCCCTAAAGATTTCAGTTCTCCATAACCAAAGGTACATTTCTTCATTGATACTTTTAATCCAACAGAAGAGATGGTTTTGAGGAATTGCCTTACTTTATCCATGTGGGTATTCCAATCATCCAAAAAAATGATAACATCATCAATGTATACCATCATCCTTCCTTGCCTGATGAATGATCCTAAAACTGTATCCATCATCCCTTGGAAGTGAGAAGGAGCATTCTTGAAACCAAAAGGCATCCTAAGGTACTCATAAATGCCCAAACAACATATGATCCTCATAAATTTCTGGCTATCAGGACTGTTAGGTATCTGGTGAAAACATTCCAGCATATACATAGTAGTGATGAATTTATCCTTAGAGAGGTTATGTAGAGAATTGTCAATTTGTGGAGTAGGGTGATAATCAGCTTTGGTATAGTTATTCAGCATTCTCAAGTCTCCAACCATCCTAGGATTATCATTGTGCCAAGCAATGATTACTGGAGGAGTAATTTCCACCTTTTCATTGTGTCCCACTTTCCTTAAGACTTGAAGTCAATAAATTCTTGGATATGAGTTTCCACAGCTGTCCTAGATATTGGAATAGAAGGGTAAGAAGGTCTGCTGAGTTTGGGAGGGTAAGGAAGTTTCATGGTTCAAGTTAGAATCATGTCTTGTTTTTTGATGTAACCAATTGGATGATCCTTGGTGCAGAAGGCATTCTGATTTTAAAAAAAGACTTGGGGGAAGTCCCGTCTGTGGTCTTCACTCTTCAGGGGGTTTAGGGCTTCTTTGGAGAAGTACTCTTGTTTGAACTTCATTAATTTTTTTTCATAAGTTGAATCAGAAGTTTGATCATTGACATGGCATATTTGGAACTTCTTGTTCCAGTCTCCTCCTATGGCAAAATATCTTCCCTTGATTTGGAATACATCAATACCATATAATCAAAGAGAATCATTCCCTAAAATAGAGTAATCACACACTCCGTTCTGGAGTACTACAATTTCAATTTTCAGTTTGAGTGACCCTTTTTTCTCATTTCATATGCTACACACATATCACAGAACATGTCACTAACTCATGCTGTATACCTGAGCAGCCTCTTGGGAGTGGAAGGTCTCTTTTCTTCATCCTTCCACGTCCGTTCCCAATGCTGACTCAGATAAAATCATCATATACTTCTGCCCTGGGTACTAATTTCTGAAGGGCTATTTGAGAGGAGTTGGCCCATGAAATAGCCTTTCTCATTGCTTCTGGGTCCCCCTGCTCTTGGGCTAGCTTGTATGCAGCTCAATGACTCACGTGATCCTTCAACAGATCCTTTATTTTGGACTCTTTGGCCAAGTTGAGACTGGCAGGCCTAGGAGGAGGGGTAGCTTTGCCGGACAAGTGTCTGGGTGAAGCACTCATTTTCAACGGTTAGTTGGTCAAGTTGGAGGGCATGGGTGCCAGCAGATTTTGCAGCACTAAAGTTGCTGGTTTGAGCCCCCTCATTTTGCTCCCTACGGGCAGTATCAGCTTGCTAGTTGACAAGAGCAACCTTTCAAAGCAGATCAAAAACAGAAAAAAAATAATAAAATTATAAGGAATGGGGAATCCATATACTTAAAAGTTAAAGAATTGAAACTTGAAAGACTTATTAATTTTAATTCTTCACTCAGGCAACACAGCACCCGGAAGAAGTATCAGAGAAAGCTTTTTTTCTCTAAAAAAAGTAAAGAATGTCAGCTCAAAAATTTTTATATATTGTTTTTTTGAATAAATTCAAAAAAACTTAAAGATTAATTAATAAAAAATGAAATAAAATTATAATAAACTAAAAACTTATTAAATTTAATTTTTTTACATTTTTTGCAGTGGAAAGGACCTTTTCCCTTCAGATTCTGTGGAGCAAGACCTGTTAGAAAACAGTTCTCACCACAGATCTTTGGATTTAAGCCAAGAACTCATTGGTACCCACGAGGACCCCCCTGGATTACCCACCAAGACTCCTTGAACCCTAACAAAGCTTTTGTAACGTTGAATTAAAGTCTAAGTAAGCTTAAATTAATTTCAAAATAAAATGAAAATATTTTTTCCTTTTTTTTACATCATTTTTACCAAGTTTCAACAAAAACCTTTACTTATTTTTGCACTATGTCGAAAAACAGGCCCAAAACCCGCGCAATTGAACAAGCCCCGTCCTATGGACCTCTGCCTGGGGTAACGCGCACCCGTACAACTGCCTTTCAGCTTTCTGATAACAGGAACTTTGCTGTTCTTTAGCTACAGCAAGTGATATTGCTGTTGGAATAATAATAATTCCCAGAAAATTAGGTAAAATGCTCAAATGATTGATTTAGAAGCAAGTGCAAAGTATGAGTGGTTTGGTTGGATTAAATTGATTTAAATATATTTTTAAAGAGGGGCCACATTTTATGCAAAAAGGGGATCTTTATTGGATAACAACCTCTCTTCAAGGGGCTCTTTTGAGCCATGTAAAGACTTTGGGACAATGAGTTCCTAAGTGATTACTCAAAAGGGGTTTACTCAAGAGGATTGGGTGGACTGGCTGAATCACAGAAGTCATTTCTGTAGGCAAGGAGGAGATAAATTACTAATTAAAGCAGACATTCCAAGAAACTTGCAGAAATTCATGGTTGAAAGGGTCTCAGGACAATTGTTGGGGATATTGCTGATATTCTTCAATCAAATTAACAATGGGTTGAGAATTAATAATTATACTATCAGACTGGGGAAATAAATCACTTTTTTATCTTCAATAAACACTTGATCACGGATGGCAAGGGTTCTGATTGATTACTTAAAAATTACTGGGTTTTCAACCATCTAAAACGTGCTGTTTATATAGTTTTCTCAGGTAATAAGATATTCTCAGGGAATGTAGAGAGGGTTGTGCTTGTGTGCTGAGGCTAGCAGGCTAGCCAGGGCTAGTTTGGCACGTATCCTTGGTTCTGTCAACTGAATATCCTTGCCTGTTTCATATTTCCATGTGAAATAATTTTAAGAAGGTATTTAAATATTAATTTGATATTTTTATTTTTCAGACAAATTTCCTTATTTTGTATTACTTTCTTTGGAGTGTAATGGGTAGAACTTGGTATTTGTAGATTTTAGGCCATTTTTGGCACATGTTGGTAGTTTTTAATAATTTTTTGGTAGACTTCTTGAAGTTTTTTGTGGTTCATAAAGATTTGGAAATTTCATTTACGTGGCAAGCTTCATTGTTGGTTCTCACAATTTATTTGCTTTAATATTTTGATTTTCATTTTTTTATTTATTTTTCTTAGGTTTAAAACATCTCCATGTCTATCTGTCAACTTGTTACATACGCATGATGTATGCATGCAAGTTGTAGCATATTCCTGCGGTACCTGGCTGTTGGAATTAGTACCACTGATGTTAACGCGCGCAGGCTTGACAGCTGCATGCAGGAATCCATCATCAGTCATTTTGCATGCGGGTTTCTCAAAATGCGCCTAAATACTGGATGTCAGGCGTGTGTACCCTTGCTATATGAATGGGGGGGTGCGCGCGGGAATTGTGTCATAACACAAATCTGCCTGTAACTGCTAAACTATACAAAACACCTGAATTCTGACTGAATTTTAGGTGTGAAACCTATATGTGGCATTATGCATGAAATACAAGATTAGCCAAAAAGTGCCATAGTGGTGCTGTGGCTTATTGGTATTTTCTTCTGGATTTATTTAAAAATATGAGGAGTTGGAATTCAAAGGTGGGGTCACTAAGTGACCCTACCTATTTTTGGGTGGGCAATCCATTTCTGCAATAATATATGTATATTTCCCACTCCTTCTAATCTTATTATTTTTTTCTGTTTTTAATCTGCTTTGATAGGTTGCTCTTGTCAACTAGCAAGCTGACACCAGGGGTTCTCAAGGCTTCTTCTGAGAGTTCTCCATGTTCTGGTGAGGAAAAGTGAGATAAAATTAAATGAGACATTTTTTCTGGTTGGAAAAAGCTTTTACAGTTACACAAGGCGTTTCTGCTGGTTGGAAAAAGCTTTTAAAGCGGTTTCATGCGTTAACAGCCCTGCATAAACTGCTTTGAACTGCAAATAAAATATACTCCTGTGCATTACTGGTGGTTGGTTTGGTGCTACTTGATTCTTCCTACCTTTGTTGCTGTGCAACACTGATGGTTTTTTTGGTTCTGCATGGTCTTTTCTGCCTCCATATATTTCTGGGTAGCCCTATGGTACTTGTACTGATGGGGTTTTGGTATCACATGCTTCTGACTACATAAATTTCTGTGTGGTGCTGAGGTTGTTGGTACTGCATGGTTCTTGCTTCCGGAATAGATTGCTTGATAGACCTGTGGTACTTGTACTGATGGTTTGTTTGGTATCACATTCTTCTGAATTCATAAATTGCTGTTTGGTTCTGAGGTTTTTTGGTACTGGTAGTTTATATTTTATCACATGCTACTGGCTGCATAAATTGCTGTGTGGTGCAGGGGGTTGTTTTTACTTGTAGTTTGTTTGGCTCTGGTTGAGCCTGGCTCCACTTTCTCCTGCGTATACTTCTCCTGAACCCTTCTGTGCAGATTTCTGTATGTGTATTTGCTTGTTTGTTTGGTCCTAATGGAGCCTGGTTCCACTTCCTCCTTCCTATACTGTTCCTGTATAATTTGGCACAAATTTATATTTGCTTGCATTCTGGGTGAGGTGACAGGAGCTGGACTAGTTGCACTGGCTCCTGTATCTTTATTATGGTATTCTGGCTGAGGCAACAGGGTTGGTTTATGGTTATGTTATTGAGGGGAAACTGTTACTGGTATGTACTTGAGTTTTTTCATGGTATGTTTTTATGCCTTCCACAGAGCTGTGACACCTGGTTGTGTATGATTTTGCCACAATGGAAGGGTTCTTGGGCTATATCTTCTAATCTATAAGGGGTATAGGGGTACTTTGGCTGAGTGACAATAGGTTCTTTTTGATGTAGAATCCATTTATGAGGTTAATTTGAGGTTTTTAGCGGTTATTAAACTAGAAAGGTGAGTCTGATGGTTGTAGGACAGGTTTGGACTACCATAGTGTTTGATTCCAACCACAAAGCTATGATGGAAAACAATAAAACTTCCTTCTAATTTGGGATCTGTCCTTAGTGCTTTTTAATTCTCCCCTCACATCACCTTCACCTCAGAATCCTTGTAGAACTCATCCCATATTGACAAAGGTGATGTCTCCTCCTATCCCTTTTTCCTAGTGGTTCCAATCAAAAAATTGAATGGAAAAATTAATGACCACAAGGATGAATATCAAGTATCCCACAGCCAATTTGTGTTCCCAGACTTGGGTTTTGGGATTGATTCCAAAAAAAATGGCATTGTCAAAATGGTTTGGGCAGCAAACAAGTACAAGTACTGTACCTTTCCTGCAGTGGATACTGCCACCCATACTAGGATGGTCATGTCCATGCAAATTAACAAAATAACACAAAACACTGGCAAGGACTTGGAGAGTGGAAAAATATACCTTAGGGAAAAAATCTAAAAAAAAATAAAAAAGATTTGTTCTATGGTAGTGTTAAAAATAATCTCAAAAATTTTTTATTTTTTTTATTTTTAGAATTTTTATAAAATTGAATGTATTTAAAAGCCAAGAAATTGAGTAATTTCCTTCATTTTCTCCCCCGTTCTACTGCTACCAATAAATGCCATGACTACCAATAACCTTTATTTTTTTCAGTGGCTAGCCTTTCCCTCTCCTTTTTGAGTTGGTCTTGCTCTTGATCCTTCTCCTTTTCCTCTTTTTGAAACTCAAGCTTGGCCTGTTTGATTTGCGACTCAGCATCCAAATTTTTTTTATGAGCCAAACTCTCATCTTTTTACTTTTGACAATCCATAGCCATTTGATTATCCTGCTACTCCTTTTAAAATTGAAGTTTTTTGGATTAAATGTTTGATTTCACTTGTTTTTGGAGGGGAATAGGAATTAGCTTTATTTTGAAAGGAAGTAAAATACATTAATGAACTTAGTTGAATTTTGCTTCTCCATGATATCCTCAAAGCCAGAAAAAATTGAAGTTTTTCTCTGGTTTTTAGGGTTATCAGCGTTGAGGTTGATGGAATTGAATGCATTTTTGTTTCCCTTTTCAGAGGAGTTTTGTATGGGAATGTTGTCACTCTCATTTGAAGGCAATGTTGGAGGCCCCATTGGCTTGAGCGTTTGGCCAATCAGGAACAGGTGAATTTGTTTTTTTAAAATATAAACCAGTTGGAATTAACCAGACAGAGGAGAAAGGAAATTGGGTGCTTACTTGAGAAGATGTTGATGGTAGTGGTGATACAGGAATAACTTGCTCCTCATTGGCCAAATCATTAATTTCTTCCACCATGGGAAGAGATAAATCAAAATAAGGAAGTGAGTGGTCCAAGGAAGGGTTGGTCAATTCTGATGTAGAAATTATTGGCGCAGGCTATGTTGGAATATCCTCCTACACATTGGATTGGGTCCACTCATAGTCTTTGTCTGGATCATCATTGCTAGGCTTAAAATTAACAGTAAAGTCATCAGCTTCAATAAATTCATATTTTTGGGTTTCAAATCAGCTAATAGGGCAATGTTGGCCTTCCTTCCAAATATTTAATCCAGATGAACATGAAAAGGACAAATGAACTCCAACTAATCAACAACCAAGGTGATTTCTTTGGCTTTACCAGAGTTGGTGATACCCAACCCAGTTTAAATTCACATGGAGTGGGCTTTTTTTTACTTGGTTTGAAAGTTCTTGAATTGCTCCCTCATATGTTTTGATGAAAGATCTGATAAGCTGAAAGAGTAATGAAAATTGGTTTTATTGCAATCAAGGACCAATGGATCCCTGGGAAGCTTTCAGATCATAGATATTTGCAAGGGACACAATGAAAAAGAAGTAGACAAAGAAAGAGAGAAGCAGGCAAAGAAGGGGATTCTGAGAAGCACAAGAAGTTAAGTCATAATTAATCACGTGAGAGAAGATTAGCAGATTATTCCTGAGTCTCACATTTCATCAAAATTTCAAAAGATTTGGAGAGGATTTACTTGATCATTGGGTTGAGTGAGGAAGTAGTAGATTTATAGGAGGTTTGTGTTGATGGATGAGTTTGAATGAGGACATGATCAAAAGTTGAGTGGGTATGTTGAGGTGAAAAGTGGAAAGCGGAGTGGAAAGTGTTGAAAATGAGGAGGTGATTGACAGAGAGGAAGGGGAATTTGGGACAAGGCAAGGAGGACAAGTGGAGTGGCCAAAATAAAAGGGGATCATCAGAAGTGAGGAATTGAAGATGGAAAGGAGAGGGAAAAGCTTCGATTGTGGAGCAACCCCATGCAGATTTGGGGCAGGAGACAAGGAGGAGATCTAGATAATGAAACCCTTCTGTGATCAAATGTGAGTTGAAAAGATTGAGGAGGTTAAAAGAGTTTCAGAAGATTGCAGAGCTTGTTTTGTCAAGGAGTCCGCAAGAATTTTATTTGAGGGTATCAGACAGGTGATGAGAGAATGATTTTTACGTTTCTCACAAAGCCATTTGATTTTTGTGTCAATTTTTTTGAGAGCTCCATGGTGGGACTCCTGGTTGAAAAGATCTTCAAGAGCCTTTTTTTGGTCAGATTGCAGTGCTTTAATTTGAGGGATGGATTAATTTCCAGGATTAGATTGGTTAGCCAGATCTTTTCTTGTGTGACCAGTAGTAGTGCTTTGAGTTCACCCTTGATTCAAGATAGTGAGATGGTTCATTGAAGCTTGCTGTACAAGGAGATGGTGCATCCATAGAGGAGTATGATGTATTTTGTGTGGCTTCTTTGGGAATCAGGATTGGTTCCACCGTCTTAATTGCTGTAGGCCTCAAGGTTTAATTGCAATGAGTGATCTTGCAATTGTAGAGCAAAGTTCTTGTAGAAACTTAAGTAGCACCAAGCCTTCTTTGACTCATTCCAGTGAGGCAAACCAGTATTTTTTTTTGAAGCAGGAGAGATTAGAGAAAGTTTAAAAGAGGTTGGGATGGGTTCCAATTGCTATAAAGTTAAGAAACCCTGTGGAGGAGCAGAAGTTAATTTTTAGTTTAAAGAATGAGTGATGTTCAGCATTGGAAGCAAGATTGATTTTAATGTTAGAAATGATGGGGGTTGTAATTGGCCTGAAGTTTTCAAGACCAAGTTCAGAAAGGTCTTCTCGAAATGGCTTGAATATTTCAGGCCTGGTCTATCCCTGGTATTCACAATTCAATTTACAAGAATTTTGGTGAGAGGTCTGTTGGCGGAGATTTTAAAGCTTGACTTTAACCTTTCCCAGAATTCTATTGAGTTTCCAACAATGAGTAAGTCATCTACATACAAAAACACATAGACTTGTTTGTCAAGGTTGTTGTACAGGCTCAGATTGGAACCCAAGATGATGAAATTTTCTCCTAGGAGCCATTTATTAAGTATTTTTTACAAGCTTTTAGGTGCTTTTTTGAGAAAATATAAGGCTTTATACAGTTTGAGGTAGGGATAGGTGGAGCTTTAACCAGAGCGTTTTTTGATGAAAATTTCCTTGTTGAGAGGGATGTGTAGAAAGGCATACTTGATTTCCATGTTCCATAGGTTTAGTTTGTGGCAAAGCGTATAAACAAAAAGAACTTGTAGGGTTGTGACTGAGACAGTGGGAGCGTAGGTCTATCTGTAGTCAAAGAATTCAAATTGCTTGAATCCTTGGACACAAAGCCAAGACTTGAATTTGATACAAGCCTTGTTGGGTTCTTCTTTGATCTGATAGACTCATACTGTAGTGAGATTGCTTTTGCCATTGGGAAGTTCATGGAAACTCTCCCAAACCATCTTAAGGTCAATGCCATGGAGCTCAGACTTGATTGATTCAATCCAGAAGTGCTTTTCATTGCATTCAGTGGCTTCATAATAGCTCCTTTCGATGGATCAAGGTACAAAGCTGTATCTTTGAGGTTTTCAAAGAGAGAATTAGTTGCGGAGGGAGCCTGAGGGAGGAGAGATGAGAAAATTTGAGATTTCTTTATCCTTTTTGGAAGACAATTTGCGGGAAATTTGGTCAATTTTCTGAGGAGGAAAAGAGATATTTTGTATCAGAAGAGTTTTTGAGGGATTATTTTTGGACAAGGGGTTAATGGGTGGAGAGAAGGATGATTGAGTTGGATGGGAATTGATGGGAGAAGGAGCAGTTACAGAAGTGGTTTATTTTGGAAGATAAGTGAGTGAGGTGTCATGAGTGAAGAGAGATTGAAAGGGTGAGTCAGAGGGAGAGAGAGGGTCAGAAGGGCAGTGAGTGTAATGAATGTTTTCAAATATCTTGAGGGGCTTTGAAAGAACTGTATAGAAGGTAAAATCAATAGGAACTGAGCTCAAAATTGAATCCTATCAGGATTCCTTTGAAACCCTTTTTTCAGGTTTTCCGGGGTTGGAGGACTGGTTGAAGACTATCACCTTAGAACCTAGGACCCAAATGTGATGAATCTTTGGTTGTTTGTGTTTGATATTGTTTTTCTTCTCATAGCCTCACTCTCCTCACTTATTATTAAATGTTGCTTAGCCTTTCACTGATTCATTTTTCTGCCTTTGTTGACTGCTCTACTATGGTCATTACTGCCTTAGGCCCCCTGTGAGGGGCTCTCTAGTTTTAGGCCCCCTGTAAGGGGCTCTCCAGTTGTCTATTTAAATTGGTCTTTTCCAGGACCTTGCAATTTCATCATCCAGTATGATTTGCTCAATGTAAGAGCCATCTATAGTGGCTGGGTTCCCCCTGGCAATCCAGGTTGTAGCTTTATTGAGGTATTTCATTGAGATGTAAATTTCCCCCTATTACCATTTACTCAGGCCCTTTTTAGGCTTAATATCCACTCTCCGCTACTGCATTAATTCATTCTTGAAACTGGTTTTGCCTTTACTCATCCTTATTTGGTTTGCTACATCCCAATCAAAATCCAATATCCTGCTTCTTCTGGACAACCAAGGGTCCCTTAGCTTAACAGTTTTCTGGTCCAGAGTTTGAAGGCAGAAGCTTTGGAATTTTATGAGGGAAGGAGATTGAGAATTTGACAAGATCCAACCAAGATTTTGTCCAATAGGAAGGAAAGAATGTTCATATTGATGATGGCTGTTCAAGCAGCCTCAAGGATGGAACAATTTCCACTTTCAGCAAAGGGGTTGTTCTGGGATGTATAAGGTTCAAAGGTAGTGTGTTTAATCACAATTTTTGAGAAAAAGAGAAAAATGAAATTGTTAACAAGTTTGCCCCTGTTTTTGGAGTGAAAATTTTTGAGGGTTTGTCCCAGTTGATTGGAATAGAGTTTGACTAATTTGATTACTTTGTCAGTGACATTGGACTTTGTCAGCTTGCTACTATTTCAGAGCAAGCTGCAAAAGTAACAAAAATAACATAAAAATAATAATAATTTTATTATCCTAAGAAGGAGTAGGAAAACCATAAACATTATTACAGAAATGAATTATCCTCCCAAAATGAGGTAGGGTCACTCACTGACCCCACCCTTGAAATCCAACTCCTTATATTTTTAAATATTTAAGGGAAAAAAACCAAAATACCATGGCTCCACTATTGAGCTGTTTGGTCAACTTCATTTTTCACACATTTTGTCACGTATAGGATTCACACCTAAAATTCAGTCAGAATTGAGGTGTTGTGTATATTTTAGGAGTTACGGACGGAAATGTGTTTTTTCACAATTCCCGCACGCAGCTGTGGCAGCCAATGCACCCACGCGCAGCTGAGATACAGCCCTTTCACTCAGTCAAGGTTGTGTACGCAGCCCCTGGCCTCTGACAAGTACGCAGCCGCGGGACTACAGGTTGACAAGTGAGAGGCGGCCTGAGAGGCTTAGGTATGGCGTAAACATGCTACAACCCACATGGGAACATTCTAAATATGTAATTAATGTTCCTGTGGATAGTAGATCGTCTAAAGGTACATAATATGATATAAAAATACTTGAATAACCCTTATACATATTTTTTATTAAATATAATTCAAAGTACCAATGATGTCGAAAATAAGACAATGAAAACTTCTAAAAATATCTTGAAATAATTTGATATACTTTTATGAGAATCTCAAGATATCAATATCTCTGTGACATACTAAGAAAACTAATTATGTAAAAATCCTACATGAAATCCCATGAATTATATTTTTAAGTAATTATCTTAGTAAATCAACTGGAACTCGAAAATAAGGAGTAAAATCAATATCATGACTTTACTCCAGTTATTTGATACATAATGAGAACTCACCTTACATCAGGATGTCCATAAAAATTTCTATTTAAATAACTATTAAATTACTGGGAATATTTAATAAGGATAATTTTTCAAATAATACATAAATGGGACAGATTAGTGTGATTCACACGTCCTAATATCTATTATAAAGTAGAATAATTCCCATAACCTGAGTAATTAGATGCTACCCGTGCTCTAGCACCCAGAACACGTGACAGGCTACCACTGGTTACCCTTCTAGCCTTAGCTTCCGCCCCTTTGAGCCCTTGTACCCCTCAGAAGCGTAGTATTGGGACTCCAAAAGCTATAAATAAAGAGCTCTTTTGAGGATATTGATGGGCAGAGACCCAGTTTTATTTATATCCAGATACCTTGACAAGGTAATCAAGTACTTATAAGATATAAGTAAGTGATTTATGGCTAAGTCTGATCAATAATATCTGTCCTCAACCTTTTTTTTATCAATTAAAACTGCTGAACAACCTTATACACCCAGTATAGAGGTTTAACCCATCAGTGCACATTCCAAAGAGATACCCAAAGGATTTAATGATATAACAGTGAGTTTTATTATCCTTTCTCTGTCTTGGCAGCTTGGTTACAAGGCCCTTCCACTCCACTGTGTATTTTATATACATATTATCTTTGGGCAAAATATCCTTTAAACTAAAGAGCCCAAAGTAACCAGGACTACATGTTTTCATAATGAAATACCTGAAGAGAGGTGTTAAAGATCCGAAATATAATTGTGGCCCCTCTATAAAAATATTTAATAATCAATTTATTCATATTGATTTATAATAATTCTCTATAACCAAACCAATTAACCTTGCAATAAGCTTAATCCAAATATTTTACAGATTTTTGCTGCATTTATTGAATAATATATTTATTATTTATTCTATTACCTCTGATAGATAAAGGATAGAAAGGGTCTTGACATCCAGGAGGCTGAAAATTGGGGTTCTGGCCGGGAAATATTCCATTTTATTATATTTAATACCTTGGACCAGACATTTCATGTAAAAATAAATCAAAGATAAATTCATCTGACTTTATGAACGTGATTTATCATTCAGTTCTTTTGAAGTGGATTTTAAAACAAATCCAGAATTAATAATCTATTATTTAAATCTTTCAAAGATAAGAAAAGAAGAATATATTAAAAATTATAAACCTACTGGTTGGAAAGCTTTAACTAAAGCTGAGCAACTTAATATCTCTTCAGCACATAAACACTTAGATAAACTCCTTGAACAAGAAGATCTTGAAAGGCGCATCAACTTTAAGGCCCTATTAAGGAAACATAAAGCTTGGAAGAAATACCATATAAATTACTTTTTGAAATATAAAAGTAAGTATACAACTTGTATTACCATATTATTTTAAAATATATATATATATATATATTTTATTAACTAATAAAATAACCTTTTTTATCAGTGAACCCTCCTTTACCAGAAGCCACAGCCACTGAAGTTGATTTATTTGATCAAGAAATCCCAGATATCTCTCGAAGCCCTGAAAATATTGATTGGCCAGGTGGAGACCTCATTGGAACACACCAAGACCCTGTAGGATTACCTACTAAGGAGCAATTTAATCCCAATAAATTCTTGGTACCTTTGAACATTAACTTAAGTGAGTTTTGGATAAAAATTATTTTAACAGATTGTTTCTGTAAAATACTTATGAACATATTATTCAAAAATGAATAGATGTAACACAAGAGCCTCAGGGAGAATTGCCTCCCATGGATCTTTGCCAACAGCTCCCAGTAACCGTGAGACCACTAATTAGGACAACCATGAAGGAACCGGAACCCTTTAATCAAATTTTGATGGACAAGCAGCAGCACCAATTACTTCTGCCCTCTCCCAACCTAGAGCCGTAGAAGGTGGTAGAATCAAGCAAACCTCCTTTGCAAGAAGATTCCCTGCAGCCAACCCAGCAGAATCTGGCCAAGGAAGCCAGGATCAAAGACTTAGTCAAAGAGCACGTGAAATATTGGGAAGAGCTCAAAGAAGCCCAAGCCAAGGACGACATGGTGTCTATGAAAAAGATAATCTCCCAGGCAAAAGCTACCCCAATAGCTCTTCAGAAAATTATTCCAAGGAAAGAGGTAGAATCCTAAGTAGAAAAGTAGAATCCTTGGGATCAATTAGCCGAACTGAAAGGCAAAGGATCAGGAAAGAAGAGATCCTCTTCCAATCCAAAGCCAAAGGGAAAGAAAGATTTGGATCAGATAATATCCCTAGCTCAAAAATGGAAAAAGGTTTACAACAATTAGCTTCTAATTCTGAGCCCAAACAAACCTCTGATTTAATTAATTCCTTTCCTAATGATATGTGTCATAATTTGAAAATTTTTTATGAACATTTGGCTGGTTTTTATACCCAAATGGATGAATTGACCTCAGTAGTAGCCAAATTTATTAATAACCAAACAAAGAAGTTAGGAATGGAAGAAATCAAAGAACACACAGAACAGGCATTGGAGACCATTAATCAAGGTAGGATCAGACAGACTCAAACAATTGAGAATATGTTATCAGGAATCCAAGAAGATTTTATTATTTCTTTCCAACCCTTAAAAGAAGAATTGGTAACCAGTACTAAGAGCTTCATTCTATCCCTTAGTTAAAAACTGGATGTGCTTAATAACAAAGTGGACCTGCAACTTATTCTGATCAAAAATGATCTTAGAGACTTAAAAGTCCATCTGACCAACCCCTTGGGAAATACCACACAGGAAAAAAACCTCCCAGACAAACCACTACTACTTATGCACCACCCTTATTAGGAATGCATAGGAGTGACACCTTTAAGCCTAGTCCTACCCCTGAGATGGAGCAAGCCCACAAACTGTTACCCCCTATTTCTGAATGGCCCAATTTCTCCAGTGAAGGAGAATACAATTATATAAATTTTATTAAATTTATTGACTACACTATTAACTCATATGACCTACCAGAAGCTAAAGCTGTATTCAGGCTGCCCAGACTATTTGAAGTAGTAGCCTTGGAATGGTATATCAGAAAAAGAGAAGAATTAGGATCCTTACCATGGAATTCTTGGAAACTTCTCATTAAAGAACAATTTGGTTCTAGAAGGTGGGAAAGAAAAATGATGAAAAATTTTGAAAATTCCTCATTTGACACCTCAAAGGATAAACCTCACAAATGTTGCTTGGAACAGAAGAAAATGTTGGATTGCTTCTATGCAGATTCTGATAAAGAGAAAGTAAATGAAAGACTACATAACCTGTTTCCTGGCAATCTTCACCATAGTGTAAGATGTAGGATGAGTATGGATGCTGACTTTCCAACTCTAATCAATGTTCTAGAAGAAGTAATAGACATGAATGGGTTAGACAAGAAAGCCCCTTCTAGACCCAAAGAGAAATAAAACATTAACAAAACCAGAGAATAACCTCCTCTGATGAATACCTCTGATAATAAGAAACCCAATGAGAATAGGGATAAAGAGAGGATGCCGGCAACTTGTTGGAATTGTCAAAAGACTGGGCATATGAGACAAGACTGCCCATTAGTAAAAAGAAAGAAAGCAGTCTTGGAATGAGAGGAGGAGATTGAAGGGAATCAGAACTATGAAGATATAACTGATACTGAAGGATCTCTTTCTGAATGTAAAGTGATCCTGACAAACCCTATTAATGTTATAGAAGGAGATATAGGCACTTCTTTAGAAATCAATAACATCAATGGGGATTCTAGCTTTCCCCAATAATGTGATCCTACCATAATTCCCAGACATATTACGGATTTCAAACCATTCATAGTTAAACCTATGAGTGGGAAAAGCTATACCACTGTTCGAACTTTTTATGCAACAGGATTGTATAAAGACAGACCTGTAAGGTTGTTACTGCATAGTGGAACTTTTTTCTCATGTGTCTGTGCTGAATTCTTCAACAAATGGGATCCCAATTGGAAAGAACACCTTCCTTCTGTCCCAAAAGCCAGGTTCAGCTCTTGCAACTCTACCAAGAATGCTATTGGAGTACGGACTTATCCTATAATACTACCTCATACTAAAGGATCTTTGAGGATACAATTGGCATTTGTAGTATTTCTCAACAGACTATGTGACTACCTGATACTGGGAAATGATGCCTTATGTCTATATGCTATAGATGTGTTCCAGAATAAATGGAGATACTTCACAGTAGGTGGTAATTGGTACAAGAAGTTTAAGATTTGCACCATTCAGTCTAACTTCCCCTCCTCTACTTATCAAAAGCATTTGGAAGACTTTGACCCAGAATATTTCTCTCAAGCAGCTCTGAATATGAAATTTTCTGAGGAACAGAAGATAGATATATTGACAGTCTTCTTTGAGAACCAAAATGCTTTTTGTACTAAAGATCATCCCATTTGTGATATTAAAGGACATGATATGGTATTGAAATTGACCATTAAGCCTCCTTATCCTCCAAACTTAAGAAGTCCAGCCTATCATTCTAGTCCTAAGTCTAGAAAAGCTCTTGAGGAACATATCCAAGAACTAATAGACTTACAAGTATTAAGGAAAGTAGGGCGTAATTAACAGGTAGATTTGACCACACCTGTAATCATAGCTTGGCATAATGACAAGTCAAGAATGGTAGGAGACTTCAGAATGCTCAATAATTACACTCAAGCAGATTATTATCCTATACCCTGTATTGATCATGCTCTGCATAACTTGTCCAAGGCCAAGTGGATCACTACCATGGATATGCTGGAAGGTTTCCACCAGATACCAATAATCCCAGAAAGCAGGAAGTTTATGAGAATAATCTGTCATTTGGGAATATATGAATATCTTAGGATGCCCTTTGGTATAAAGAATGCTCCATCACACTTCCAGAGAAAAATGGATACAGTTCTAGGTACATAAATCAGACAAGGATGGATGATGGTATATATAGATGATGTTATCATATACTCTGATGATTGGGATATTCATATTAACCAAGTAAGATTAGTACTCCAGACTATCTCCAGAGCAGTATTGAAGGTTTCCATGAAGAAATGCAACTTTGGCTATGGAGAATTGAAAGCCTTAGGACATATAGTCTCTGGTCGAACTCTAGCTGCTGATCAAAATAAGATAACTGCTGTCATAAATAGACCTATGCCTCAAAAAAAACAGATTTACTGTCTTTCATTAGTTTTTGCAGTTATTACAGACAATACATACCAAAGTTTGCTATGCTAACTAAGATTCTGTATGAAGTAATCAACAATAAAACTCTATTTGAAATGACTCATGAGAGACTGAAAAACTATGAAGAACTAAAAATAGCTATGACCTCTACCCCTTTAGTTGTCCAACCAGATTACTCCAAGCCCTTCAAACTGTACATTGATGCCTGTATGGAAGGGTTAGGAGCTTCTCTAAATCAGGAAAGGATAGAAGAAGAAAGACCAGTAGAGAAAACAGAACTCTTCTTATCTAGACAGATCAAAGATACAGAAAAGAGATATGGAGCCAGTCAGTTGGAATGTTTGGCACTAGTATGGGCTTTAGAAAACCTACACTATTACTTAGAAGGCACCACTTTACAAGTGATCACAAACTTTAATGCTGTAAGAACTCTTATGAACATGAAATACCCCAGCAGACATATGCTCAGGAGGCAAATTGCTATACAACAATATAGAGGTCAGATGACTATAGTGCATAAAGCTGGAGCTAAACATCAGACTGCTGATAGTCCAAGTAGGAATGATTTGCCTGATGACTCTAACAATCCAGCATATGAACCTGAAGATCAAGATATCTTTCCTATCCTGAAAATCAATCTTTTTGCATGGAATGCTCCAATAATGGGGATCCACTTATGTGAATTAGATACTGCTTTCTTCAACCTAGTAAGGGACAACTACTCTCCTGAAATCAAGCTGCTGATTACCATTATGGAATGTGAATCCCCAGAAGCAGCTCTGTTGAATAGTCTACCTGCTTCATTACTTAAACCCTATAAAGCAGGAAGGTTTACCTTTTGGGAAGGTCTCCTTTACTACAGCCACCAACATTCCAGTGTATGAGTACTAAGCAACAAAGAACATATACAACATATACTCTAGGAATGCCATGAAAACTTTTCATCAGGGCATCTATCCTTAGAAAAAACTTTGGAAAAAGTAAAACAAACTGCTGGGAGGATAGACTGGAAAGAAATCACTATTAAATATTTTACTAGCTTTTAAGCCTGCCAAAAATCTAATAAAACTACTGGCAAAAGGTTTGGACTCTTACAGAAAATCTCTGAACCTACAACCAGATGGGAAATCATGAATATGGATTTTGTCACCAGCCTCCCCCCTGGAGGTACTCATTCTTATAACTCTGTCCTAGTTATAGTTGAAAGATATTCTAAGAAGGCAAAATTCTTACCTAACCACAAAGAAGATAGTGCTATGGATGTAGCTTTACTATTCTGGAACAGGATCAAAGCTGATGTGGGTATACCCAAGATTATAATCAGTGACAGAGACCCCAAATTCACCCCTGAGCTTTGGAGGAATCTACGTGATATACTGGGTACTACTCTAGCATTTTCTATAGCATACCATCGCCAAACTGATGAATTAGCTGAAAGAATGATACAGACCCTGGAAGATATTTTAAGAAGGTTCTGTAGCTTTGGTCTAGAATACAAAAACTTGGATGGGTATTGCCATGATTGGGTAAGCCTACTCCCAGCCCTAGAAATGGCTTATAACAGCAGTAAACATTCTACTACCAAAGAAGCTCCTTAAATACTGGAAACAGGATGGATTCCAATACTCCCTAGGAATAACTTGAACTATAACCTAGCCACTATTCATCCAACATCTCTTGAATTTAAGAAGATGATAGATCTGAAAAATAATTGTGCTCAAAAATGTGTAGAAGAAGAGGTAGAATACAACAAACAAATATGGTACAAATCACATAAAGAACCTGACTTTAAAATAGGAGATCAGATCTTGATATATACAACCAGTTTCAAAAATCTAGCAGGTAACAGAAAACTGAAACCAGCCTTTGTTGGACCATTTTTTATCAAGAAGATGCAAGGCAAAAATGCTGTGGAAGTAATATTAAGTGAAGAATTATCAAGGAAACACCCAGTATTTTCTGTTAGCCTAGTCAAACACTTTCAACCAAGAGAAGGTAGCAACCTCCCTCCAGCAATAAACCCAATAGAACCTGACCCTGTGAAAGAAAAAGGGAAAGTCAGCAGGATATTGAGAGACAAGAAAGAGAGAGTACAAGGAAAAGATGTTAGACTATACTTAGTAAGATACAAAGGAGAATCTGCAGACAAAGATGAATGGTTACCAGAAAATAACACACATGATGGACCAATACATCTCAGAAACTACAGGGCCACCAAATTGAACTGAAACACACATGAAGTTAATTTTCTCCCAACATCCTCCAGATTTTTTTAAGATATGGCCATATCTTGGAGTGGGGGAATGTCAGCGTGCTACTAATGCATAGCAAGCTGCAAAAGTAACAAAAATAAAATTAAAATAATAATAATATGATTAACCTAAGAAGGAGTAGGAAAACCATAAAGATTATTACAGAAATAGGTTTTCCACCCAAAATTAGGTAGGGTAACTCACTGACCCCACCCTTGAAATACAACTCCTTATATTTTTAAATAATTAAGGAAAGAAAGACCAAAATACCACGGATACACTATTGAGCTTTTTGGTAAATTAAATATTTCACAGGTATTTTCACGTATAGGCTTAACACCTAAAATTCAGTCAGAATTGATGTGTTGTTTATATTTTAGGAGGTACAGACAGAAATGTGTTTTGTCACAATTCCGGCACACAGCCGCAGCAGCCAATGCAACTGCACCCAGCTCAGATACAGCCCTGTCACTCCGTCAAGGTTGTGTATGCAGACCCAGGCCTCTGGCAAGTACGCAGCCGCGGGACTAAAGGTTGACAGAGTGACAGGCGGCCTGAGGGGCTTAGGTACTGCGTAAAAATGATACAACCCACACAGGAACATTCTGAATATGTAATTAATGTTCCTGTGGATAGTAGATAGTCTAAAAGTACATAATATTATATAAAAATACTTAAATAACCCTAATACGTATTTTTTATTAAATGTAATTCAAATTACCAAGAATTTCGAAAATAAGACAATGAAAACATCTAAAAATATATTAAAATAATTTAATACACTTTTATGAGAATTTCTAGACATCAATATATTTGTTACATACTAAGAAAACTAATTATGTAAAAATATTACATCAATTCGCATGACTTATATTTTTAAGTAATTATCTTTGTAAATCAACTGGAACTCGAAAATAAGGAGTAAAATCAATATCATGAATTTACTCCAGTTATTTAATACATAATGAGAACTCACCTGACATCAGGATGTCCGTAGAAATGTCTATTTAAATAATTATTAAATTACAGGGAACATTTACTGAGGATAATTAATTAAATAATACATAAATAGGGCAGATTAGTGTGATTCACACATGCTAATATCTATTATAAAGAAGAATAATTACCATACCCTGAGGAATTAGATGCTACCCGTGCTATAGCACCAAGAGAACGTGACAGGCTACCACTAGTTACCCTGCTAGCCTTAGTGTCTGTCCCTTGAAGCCCCTGTACCCCTCAGAAGCATAGTATTGGGACTCCAAAAGCTATAAATAAAGAGCTCTTTTGAGGATATCAATGGGCAGAGACCAAGTTATGTTTATATCCAGACACCGTGCCAAGGTAATCAAGTACTTATAAGAGATAAGTAAGTAATTTATAGCCAATTCTGATCAATAATATCCGTCCTCAACCTCTTTTTTATCAATTAAAACTTCTGAACAACCTTATAACCCCAGTATACAGGTTTTACCCATCAGTGCACGTCCCAAACAGATACCCAAAGGATTTAATAATATACCATTGGGTTTTATTATCCTTTCTCTGTTGTGGCAGCTCGGTTACAAGGCCCTGCCACTCCACTTTGTATTTTATATACATATTATTTTTGGGTAAAATGTCCTTTAAACTAAAGAGCACAAAGTAACCAGGACTATGTGTTTTCATACTGAAATCCCTGAAGAGAGTTGTTAAAGATCCCCAATATAATTGTGGCCCCTCTATAAAAATATTTAATAATCAATTTATCCATATTAATTTATAAAAATAAACTATGACCAAACCAACTAACCTTGCAATAAGCTTAATCTAAATATTTTACAGATTTTTGCTGCGTTTATTAAATAATATATTTATTGTTTATTCTATCCCCTCTGGTACCTAAAAGATATCAAGGGTCTTGGCATCCACGAGGCTGAAAGACTTGAGTCTTAGTGGGATTGAGGTCTTGAAATTTTAGAAGTTGTTGTTGAGAAGGAGTAGATAATTGCAGCATCAGAGGGAGGCTGGATCAATTGTTCCACAGAAATATGTGTGAATTTGTTCAAAGGCGTCCTTGCTGGTTGGAAGTAGTCCTTGAAAACATTGCCTGCAGATATTTTCTTTGGCGCAGGAAATACAGTAAATTTGTGAATGGTTGAAAATAAAACAAAAGAGTAGGAGATTGGGGCTTGACACAAAACTCCTCCATTGACAAAAAGGAGATTTTCCTCCATAGTTCCAGCAAGTGTTAATTGTCCACAAAAGATGATTACAAATTTGTTTGGGCCAAACAAGGATAGGGGGCAACCCTTCTGGGAAAGTGGTCCCAGAGAGATGAGATTTATGGCAATTTTGGGTACAAACAGAAAATATTAAAGATTTAGAGAGGCAATGGAGGTTGTGAGGGTGGTTTTTCTTCATCCAAGAGATGGGATTGGTGCAGAGGGATTGCAGATTAAATCTCTGTTTTGTTGGGGCCAAGGTGGGAAAATAAATCTAATTTGTTGAACATGCAGTTAGAGCCACTGGAATCAAGCAGAATTCAATTTTTGCTGAGAGCTTCGGAAGTTACAATGGCAAAGTTGTTTGCATTGTGCGCAGAGGATGATTTTTGGGGATCAGGGTAGGTGGGACCCTGACCATGAGACCTTGTGCCTTGACTCTGAGACTGTCTGAGGTTTGGAAATAGTTGGGGATAGAGCTTTTGGGTTGAGTGTCTTGTATTTGGTATGCTACACACATGTCAAACACATGTCACATGTTGTATGGTATACCTGGGGAAGCTCTGGATCACAGAAGGACGCTTTCCTCATCCTTCCGCGTTCCTTCTCACTCTGCCCCAGGTATGTCTCCCCTTTAGTATTCTTTCTTTTATTCTTTTCTTATTTTCTATTCTTTTCTTTTATTATTCTATCTTATTTCATTATCTGAATCATGCAATTTATCCTTCCGCGTTCCTTCTCAATCTGCCCCAGTCCAACTCAACAGGTTATGAGCCCAGAGCTTTGCTATCTTCTCTGGAAAAATTTCTTCAACAATCCGTATGCTTGACGATAAAGCAACCTCAACCTAGATGACTACATCCTCATCCTTGTTTCTAAAACCAAAAGCGTCCAATATGTTCAACGTAGGTTCAGACACGTTTACCTCATCTCCGAACAGGGTCTCAAGCGCCAAACTGCCCATCCTCAACTCCCCAGGCCCAGACTAAAACTACCTGGACTGGGAATTTGTCGTAACATCGTACCTCAAGGCTGCCGGGTTGGAATATATCATTCACGATCCCAGACCGGATCACCCTCTACCTGCATGGACAAACAACAACAAGATTTTCTGCGCTTTGATCACGCAAGCTATTGATGCACCCAACCTAAGGTATTTTTGAGAACATTGCAGGGATACTTGGGGCATGTGGTTTTCCCTCAGTAGAGCCCATCAAGATCAAACAACAGGTGGTTGATTCTATTGGCTTAGAAAACTTCCCCTCACCAAAATGGATGGAGATGACATCAATGCCCACATTGACAGGATGGCCAAGTACCACAAACGTCTCAACTCACTTATCACCCGTGAAAACCCTCTGAACGCCAACGGCGTACATGTAGCCGCTCTACTCAGCTCCATCCCGCAAGACTGGCTGCACAGCGTATCATCTCTCATGAACCAGGATGGAGTTAAATCCAAAACGGTTGTTACTGCCTTGAAAAACGAGTTCACCCGTTGACAGTTGCAAAGCAAAGTGGAAGGGTCTGTGTCTTCTGCAAAGTCAAAACAATCCTTCTCCAATGAACATTCTACCAAACATTGCTAATTTTGCAACCTGGACAGCCACGACCTAAACAACTGTCATAACACACGCCAAATACTTAATGAATTCAAAACTTCCAGGAAATCCGATTCCAACCAGCAGTGCCAGAAGAAGCCTGTCAAAAAACAAAAGCATCCCGCAAGGGCAGGACTTACAACAGCTGCTCCCATTACCAAATCCACAGGGAACCCTCCTAGCAAAGAAGAGTTGGATTACTCAGGATTGGAATATGATTTAACTATGGGTTTAGCCATTACTCACTCAGCTTGCCTATTGACAATTCCTCGAGTCAATGCCAACTTGGATTCTGGATGTTCATTCTCCATGACTCCCAACATCTCAACAGTTCAGCATCTAAAGATCAATAACACTCTGGTACAATTAGCAGACCACTCCATGGTCAGATCAACCTACCATGGTTGCATGCAACTTCCTTTTGCCAAAAACCAACAGCTCCAAACTCTAGTTGTTCCATCCCTACACAAGCCTCTTCTATATGTCACGGGGTTATGTGACTGAGGCTTTGCCCTGATATTCACCTTGAAAGGATGCAAAATTCGACCAAAAGAAGAAATAAAATTCTCAAACCCACCTGCGGGAATGGTTTACAGAAGAGGAAATCTCTATTACCTGCCTTTGGAACCAGTGGGTTCTCCATCTACTGAAGCATCTCAGAGTGCACAGGCTAAACTTTCTTTATTTGACTACCACCTCAAATTTTCTCACCTAGGTCTCAAACCTCTAAAGAAATTTCTCCATCTTCGTAACATCTGTTTCACAAACACAAACAAAATAGAAGTTCAAAAATGCCCCATTTGTGTCCAATGCAAAATGACTTGCTCTCCTTTCAAATCTTGCCGTCCCTACAGGTCAACTCACCCGGGACGACTCATTCATTCTGATGTAGGCTCCTTTGAGGTATTCTTGAGGGAAGGCTACAAATATTTTGTCACATTTGTCAATGATTTCTCTAAATTGACCGCAGTCTTTCCAATGAAACTCAAGAGCAACGTGTTTAACTGCTTCAAACTTTTCCAATCATCCTTCGAGGTCCCCGACAAGTTCAGAATACTCTCCCTCCGTTCCGATAACGGAGGCAAATATGTTTCCTCATTGTTCAAATCCTATCTCAAGAATCTTGGCATTTCCCATGAACTAGGTCCTCCTCATTCACCCAAACTCAATGGATTAGCAGAAAGAACCAACAGAACAATTGGAAATGCTATCCGATTCTCACTTCTGCAGGCCTCTGTCCCACAGTCATTCTGGGCGGATGATTTTTGACACATCTTCTCCTACCAAAACTCATTCCCCTGCCACACCCCAGCTGGTTTCAAAAGCCACCTCTCAATTCTAGGTCACGATACTCTTGTTCCCAAATCAGTACACCCATTTGGATGCCACGCATGGTTCAAGGTACCAGAAGCCAACAGAAAGAAACTTGACAACAAGGCACAACCCTCCATACTGCTATCGCCTCTCAGCGACGGAAATGGCTAGAGACTTTGGGATCTTGCAGCCCACACAGTTATCAAAAGTTGTGATGTAATCTTTGATGACTTTTTGTTCCCTTACCCTTCCGACCCCACTCCACCTTTGAAATCTATTCCTGTAGAGGTACCATGGCCCCACTCCACCAAGGCTCCAGGTACTAATACCCCAGTAACTCAGTTGCCTTCCTCACCAAAGGCCGTCTCACCGTCATCACCCAGCAACGGTTCCCCTCCCACCATACATCTTAGGGATGGAGTCAATCGACACCTCACCTCATCCATCCATGCCCCTGCCAATTGATTGCGACCTTCATCCCGGTCCTCAGATTCCACCCCAAGTCCGGTAACTTGGCCAACTTCTCCGGCCTCAACTCTGTCTCCAACGGCGGACTCGCCAGACAACTCGGTGGTACAGATTCAACTGCCTCCCACCCCTCCTGTTCCTTCCCCTCCCAGCCCTCCTCCCCCTCCTCCTTCACCAAAACTTTCCCGTCAATCAACGCGTACAAGACATCCTCCAGAACGCCTTGGCCACTGGTCTAAGGTTGCCCGTGTTTCCTCTAATGTTGATACCCCAAAGACGTGGAGCCAGCTTCTCCGGTCTCCCAACAAGCGCCGTTGGCTAAAGGCAGCAGACAAAGAGTTTTCTTTGCTTCTCAGAATGAAAACCTGGAAACTAGTTCCACGTCCCCTCAAGCGTAAGATCATCAAATCCAAGTTGGTCTTTAAGGTGAAAAAGAAGCTTGATGGATTGGTCCAAAAACTGATATCTTGACTAGTGGTAATGGGATATTCCCAAACCTGCGGAGTAGACTATCAAGAAGTTTTCTCGCCAAATTTACGACTCAAAACTCTTCGACTCATACTCAGCCTCCTTGCTTCCAACAATTGGAAAGGGCGGAAGGTTGATTTTAAAAAGGCTTTTCTCAACGGAAAGTTGGAACACAAAGTTTTCATGAAGCAACCACCAGGCTTTGTGGACCCGCGACACCCAGACTGGGTCTGTCAACTAGATTTTTTGCTGTACGGACTCAAGCAATCCCCAGGCAATGGAATCAAGAACTTCATCATTGTCTGGTCAATCTCAACTTTGCACAATCCAAGTACAACCCAACGCTCTACTTTTGTGTTGAAGGCGGCAAACTTTTCTGTGCTCTCACCACTCACGTGGATGACTTGGCGATTGTAGGTGAGCCAGCCTGTGTTGATCATCTGATTGCCTCCCTGGGAAATACATTCCAAGTGGGGGCCAATGAAGACCTCCACCACTTTCTATCCCTACAAATCACTCGCAATTGTCCAAACCGTCTTGTTTATCTTAATCAATCCAACTATATTGATTCACTCCTGGATTGTTTCCTCAATGGCAAGCCTCTCTCTTTTCCTAATCCCACGGAATCTTACTTCAAGAACATCCGCTGTCGCTTGCCGGATGAGCCACAATCCTCTGGCCCCTACATTCAACTCATTGGCTTGCTTCTGTGGGCGTCCCAATGCACCCGTCCTGATGTCTCTTTTGTTTTCAATTTACTGTCACAACATCTACGGGACCCATCAGAGGATGACTGGCAAGCAGCGGTACGTGTACTCCACTATCTGGTTTTGACCAAATTGATGCGCCTCAAGCTAGGTGGGTTGTTATCAATAGCCGGGTTCTCAGACTCCGACTGGGCAGAAGACCGCAACAACCAAAAGTCAACCTCTGTTAACGTTTTTTGTCCGGGGGATGGGGCCATATCATGGAAATCCCATAAGCAGGCTACTTTTTCCCTCTCTAGCACGGAAGCTGAGTACAAGGCCCTTTCCAACTCATGCAAAGAGGGGCTCTGGTTAAGACACCTGCTTTCCAAATTATCACTCAACACACCTGATGCTATTCCTATACACGTAGATAATGAAGGCGCCAAAGCTCTAGCAAAGAACCCCAAAAACCACGCTCGCACAAAACATATTCACGCAAGGTACCATTTTGTACGGGAATGCGTGCAAGAATCGTCCGTCAAACTCATCCATGTGTTAACCAAGAACATGCTGGCCGACATGCTCACCAAGCCTCTAAGCAGGGTCCTGCTAGAGAAACACCGACAAATGTTTGGGGTTGTTCTTTGATTTTCCTTTCTCTTTTCTATTTACTCTGTTTCTTTATTTATTTTCCTTTTATTTTCCATTGCTGTTTTGTATCTGATTGTTCCCGCATTCTCATCACTTTTCTATTTTTCTTTACTAAATTCTCTTTTGCTATCTTTTCTTGTATTCTCTTTCTTCTCCATGTATGCAGCAAGGGGGGGTGTTGGGTTGAGTGTCTTGTATCCGGTATGCTACACACATGTCAAACACATGTCACATGTTGTATGGTATACCTGGGGAAGCTCTGGATCACAGAAGGACGCTTTCCTCATCCTTCCGCGTTCCTTCTCACTCTGCCCCAGGTATGTCTCCCCTTTACTATTCTTTCTTTTATTCTTTTCTTATTTTCTATTCTTTTCTTTTATTATTCTATCTTATTTCATTATCTGAATCATGCAATTTATCCTTCCGCGTTCCTTCTCACTCTGCCCCAGTCCAACTCAACAAGAGCAACAAGAACCTTCTTCAATTGTGGTTTGCTTGAGGGTTGTGCCAAGTGGCTCTTGAATTGATGGTGTTAATCTTTTTTATTATTACTGAGGCCTCAGATCCACCCACCAATTTGTTTTTGATCTGATTCAAGTTTCAAAGATAAAGATCTGCATCAATTTTGGCTTCTCCAATAGAACAAGTGATCGTGGTCTTGCAATGTTCAAGTTGAGGGGGAAACTTGTAAAGCAAAAGGTATGCAACAATCTCATCATCCATTTGAATTACAATTTTGGATATTTTTAGAAGGTAGTCCATTGCCTCCATGGTGAACTTCTGGACTCTTTTGGGTTCAAACTGAACATTAAGGAAGTTAAAAAAACTCTTGATGTATTTTCAGTTAGTGAGGAAGCGTATTATTTGTTGATAGATTTCCACAATTTGATGCCATTAGTTAGAAGATGGTATTTTACACAATTTATGTAAGTGCAATTTTTATACCCAATTATTTTGAGTTTTACTTCAGGAGGGTGTTTTTCTAGTTTGGTGGAGTTCAACCAATGAGAAATGCCTTTGAGAGAGAGAATGGTTTGAATTTTAGACCTCAAAAGCAAGAAGTTGGAATCTGAGAGAATCGGGATTGAGTTTGTGAGGTTTTTGAGGAGGGAATAGGTAGAATCCATTGGTCTTGAGGGAATTGTTAGTAGAATTTGTAGGGATTTTGGCTTTTAACAATGAAAAGGTGAAGAAGCAATGAAACATGATTTCATTCCAATCCAAAACCAAAGGATCCCTGGGAAGCTTTCAGATCTTATATATTTGCAAGGGACACAAGGAACAGGAATTAGAAAAAGAAGGAGAAGAGCAGGCAAAGAAGGAGAGTCTCAGAAGCACAAGAAGTTGAGTCATATTTAATCACATGAGAGAAGATTAGTAGATTATTCATGAATTTCACATTTGATCAAATTTCAGCTGATTGGGAGAGGATTTACTTGATGGTTGGGTTGAGTGAGGAAGGAGTAGATTTGTAGAAGGTTGATGTTGATGGATGAGTTTGAGCCAGGAAGTGAGCAAAAGTTGAGTGAGTAAGTTGAGGTGAAGCGTGGAAAGTGGAGTCAGGAGCATTGAAAATGAGGAGGTGATTCAAGGAGAGGAAGGGGAATTCAGGACAAGGAAAGCAGGACAAATGGAGTGGCCAAAATCAGAGGGGATCATCATAAGTGAGGAAGGGAAGATGGACGAGTTGAGAGATGGACAGGAAATGGAACAGCTTCAATTTTGGGGCAACCACACCGGGATTTGGAGAAGGAGATGAGGACAAGAGCTGGATAATGACAAGATCCAGCCTACCTTTGGTTTTTGAGAATAAGATAAAGTTTATTCCAATAACTAGAACCAGCTGACCATATGAAAAGAATCAGGAGGGGCAAAACCATGATAGAAATAAGAAAAGGAAGGAGGAAGAAAGGAAGACCAACAGTTTATGTAGGAAGCCTTGTAGAGAAGAATAAAAAGGTAGATAGGTGTAGGGATAGTCAGAGACAGGAGCAGAAGCAAGGTTCTGAAACAAGAAGGTTCGGAGATCATATTTGAGCTATTCAGGTTTTCCCAAAGGACTAGAGGTCTTACCAGGAAATTGGTAGGCCACTTGAATGATTTGAGGCTTGATAGTTTTCAGAAGTTAGAATAATGTTTAAGGCTTTCAAGAAGATGGGATTAGGTTTAAGAAGTGTTTTTAGATGATGAAAATAATAATAAAAATGAGAAAGAATGAGAAGAAGAGTCAAGAGATGGAAAAAGGATTTTCCTTCTAGAATCCCTATCAGGATCCAGAAGAGGACACAAGGAAATCTGGAGTATCTGAACTGCGGTCCCGCAGTCAGGCCAAGCAATATTAACACCCTGCGTGACTGGTGATCTCTTTGTCCAAAGGGTGAGGGTTGATAGAGAGAGTAAACTCCCTACTGCCCAGTTTTTCTAAGGATGTAACACTTGACGCCTTGGTTAAAGAGTTGGCAACCATAGATTTGGTCTGGATCAGAGAGAGATTGAATAGGGATTAATTATAGTCCTCACGTAGTCACTTAGTCTTGATGTTGATATTCCTGGATTTTGAATGGGATCCAAATTACTTTATTTTTTTATCCAGACCTTTTTTGTCAATATACAGCTTGGTTTTGATTTCAGTGATTCCATGTACCTTGTTTATGAGGTGCGTGATCCAATTGAGTTCCAGGTAACTGTCAAGAAGTGCATTCAGCTCTGATTGCGTGGAAGAGTAGGTAATATTTCTTTTTCTTGAGGAATTCCACACAATGGGGCAGCCGCAGTGAAAGATGATATATCCATTGTTAGATTGACAAGGTCAATCCTGTCCAGTTTTATGCTAAACATGTATCACTCTCATGTCACATGTTGTGTAGTATACCTGGGCCAGCTGCATTAAGTGGAAGGAGCTCCTTTTTCTCATCCTTCCACATTGCATCCATCTCCGCTAGCCCATTCTGTCTCATAAGGTTATGAGCCAAGAGCTCCACTGAAATTTCCTCACCTAACATCAGGATCCGTATGCTTACCAACTAAGCAGTCCAGACTTGAATGTCATCATCTCCTTCTCCGTTCCAAAATCCTCTGTCCACTATGATTAACATTGGCTCAGAATCCTTCTCATCAGGATCTCACAAGCTACCAAAGGGCAAGCTCCCGGTCCTTAAACCACCCAGCCAAGACTCCAGCTATCTTGACTTGGAATTTGTGGTTACCTTTTACTTTGAAGCAGCTGTTCTAGAGTATGTCATTGAAAACCCCAGGCCAGAGATACCTTCCAAAAACTGGGTAATTGATAATAAGCTTGCCTGTGTCCTCATTACTCAGGCTTTCAATTCCCTAATATTTGATAAGTGTGAGAACATTGCAGAAATGCCTACGGCATGTGGACAGCACTGCACAGATCCAACCAAGATCAAATAACAGGTGGAAAAGTCTACTGGCTAAGCAAGCTTCTCCTTATGAAAATGGATATTGAAAATATAACATTTTAACCCACTTAGACACCATGGCTAAATACAAAAAAAAACTTAAAGCCCTCATCTAACCAGAGAATCCTCTTACCGCCTACAATTTTCATTCAGCCGCTTTACTCAGTTCCATCCCTCGATATTTTCTCCATTGCGTCTTTTAGCTCATGAACCTAGACTGAGTCAAACTGGGAACCATTTTTATAGCCCTCAAGAAAGAGTACACTTGGTGTCAATCCAAGACTGATGTTGAAGCTTCCTTTTCTTCAGTAACCTCTAATTCTTGACAATCTGCCTCCAGAAAGAAAACAACCAAACACTGTTACTTCTCTAAAGTGGATGGTCACAATCTGATCATGTGTAACAAAACTCAAAAAGTTCTAGAAAAGCTTAAGACCTTGTGCAAGTCACACTTGTATTGCTCCAAAAAACTACCCTCCAAGGAACAAAAAAAACCGGCTAGAGCTGGAAGAACTACTCTCTTTTCTCTGTCCAACTCTCACATATCTGAAAAACTCAATGAAGAAAGCGCCTATTTGGGGTCAGAAGTGGAAGTCCAAGCAAGCCATGCTACAACGCTCAACTCTACCTCATCTTCCCGTGTTGATGCCAATCTAGATTCCATATGCTTGGTTTCCATGACCCCTCACTTGGTCTTACTTGACAAGATCAAACCAGAAAATACTCCTGTTTGCCTGGCCAATCACTCCCTATTAAATTCAACTCATTTCAGTTCATGGAAACTCCCTCTGAAAATAGACAAAGAAGGCAAGACCCTAGTAGTCTCATCCCTCCATGAACCGCTTGTTTGAGTATCACAATCCTCCAAATATCATCTGTCTATTCTCCTGAAAAAGTATCTGTGTTTTCTTCTCTTTATCTCTTTAATTTCTTCCTTCTTTTCCTTTCTTTCTACTATTGTATTGACTATCTGTTTCCTCACTGTGTCTGTCTTTCATCTATCACAAATCCCCTCTCAGTTATCAGGTAGCGCATTCTCACATGTCTCTATTCAATATTCAATATGATTTTTTCATGTTACGCCTCAAATGAAACCTCAATGCTCTGTGTATACCTGAGGACAGAACTCGCGGCAAGTAGAAGGATTCTCTTTCCTCATCCTTCTACTCTGCTTCACTTCTTTTATTCCTCAGGAAAGAATTGTTTTCCCCTATGTCTCTTTTCTCTGTCTCTTTGTTTTCTTCTCTTTATCTTTCCATTAATTACCCATGAAACACATCCTTCTACTCTGCTTCACTTCTGTTATTCCTCAGATCAACACCGCTCCTGTCTATATCTGGTGTCTGTGACCTTGGACTCACTGTTTTATTCAACTCAAAGGAATTCTCATCTACCCAATACAAAGTGTGCAAGTTACCATCAACCATTTGGGCAAGGCTATTGCAAAGGAAATTTGTACTACCTACCATCTGAGCTGGTGCGCTCACATTTCTCTTGAGCCTCCCATGTCACTAAAATTCAATCTTCCTTGTTTGAATATCATGTGTGACTAAATCACGTAGCTCTCAGAACACTCAAGAAGCTCCTGCAAGACCATCAAATCCAACTCACTCCTATGAATGAACAAGAAGTACAACATTACTCCATCTGCGTCCAGTGCAAAATGAGCAGAGTCCCATTTGAATCTTGCCGCCCTTATTTTTCAACTCACCCTGGCCAACTCATCCATTTGGATGTTGGCTCCTTTGAAGTCCCCTTGATGGAAGCCTAAAAATTCTTCTCAAGCTTTGTCAACAATTTCTCTAAGGTCATTCTTTTCTATCACATGAAGAAAAAACACAAGATGTTCAACTGCTTCAAGTTATTTTGGTCCTGCTTCAAATCAGATGGTGCTTTCACTATCAAATCACTACTGTCAGCTTGCTGATACAAGGAACTTTGCCTTCCTTAAGCTACAGCAAGAGATATTGGTGTTGGAATAATAATAATTCCAAGAAAATTACATAAAATGCTCAAATAGTTGATTTAGAATCAAGTGCAGAGTTTGAGTGGTTTGGTTGGATTAAATTGATTTAAATATATTTTTTAAAAGGGGGAAAAGTTTATGCAAACAGGGGATCTTTCTTGGATAACAACTTCTCTTCAAGGGGTTCTTTTGAACTGTGTAAAGACCTTGAGGCAATGAGGTCCTAAGTTATTACTCAAAAGGGGTTTACTCAAGATTTGTGTGGACTGACTGACTCTCAGCACTTACTCCTTGAGGCAATGAGGAGATAGTTTACTACCTTAACTTGACACTCCAAGAAACTTTCATAAATTCACAGTTCAAAGGGTCTCAGGACAATTGTTGGGGATATTTCTGATATTCCTCAATGGAATTAAAAATATGTTTAGAATTAATAATTATAACATCAGAATGAGGCCAAAAATCACTTTTTTATCTTGAATAAACACTTTATCACGGATGGAAATGGGTCTGGATTGATTAATTTCAAATTACTGAGGTTTAAACCATATAAAAGGGGCTGTTTATATACCTTACTAGGGTAATAAGACCTTCACAGGGCACTTAGAGAGGGTTGTGCTTGTGTGATGAGGCTGGAAGGCAAGCCAGGGCTAGTATGGCACGTATTCTTGTTTCTGTCAGCTGGCTAGCCTTGCCTGTGTCATATTTCCATGTGAAATAAATGTCAGGAGGTATTAAGATGTTAATTTTTTATTTTCATGGTTCAGACGCCTTTCCTTATTTTGTATCACTTTCTTTAGATTGGCATGGGTAGATGTTAATGGGAAGAACTTTGGGACAACAATGAGGATGAGTACCTCTGATAATACGCGGGGGGGAACGGGAGCAACGGACCTTTGGGACAACAATGAGGATGAGTACCTCTGATAATACGCGGGGGGGAACAGGAGAAACTTCCTGGTGAGTTAAGGAAACAAGCACGAGGTGATAGATTGCAAATTGAGTGGGGTGGAGTTAATCTTAAAGAAACATAACGGAAGAATACACAAAGGACAGAAACAGGAGGAAGAGGTACCTTTGGGACGACAATGAGGATGAGTACCTCTGATAATAAGCGGGGGGGAACGGGATCAACGGACCTGGTGAGTTAAGGAAACAAGCACGAGGTGACGAAAAAGGAAAGATGGCCAACGGGGGGTTTTGGGGCGAATAAATACTGGAGTGGGAAGGGTGGTCTGAGAGGTTTGTGGTCAAAGAAAGATTTGAAAAAGGAATTTGAGAAAGAGAGATGACAGCAGACACGAAGAAGAACACATGCAGGCAGGACTTAAAGGTTTCGGGCGGACGGAAGTAATGACATAATGGAAATAGGAAAACTTGTTTGTGAAGAATAGGCAAGGTATGTACTTAGATGAAGGCAGTCAGCGGAGATTTTCCTTGTTATTCAATACACCCAGGCACCTGACTCAATTTGCACTTCCTGGGGCCAGTCCCATGATGAATTGGAGGTGTTCACTAAGTTTGGGGCCGGTGACGTTTTTTGTAAGGGCGTTGGCGGGAAGTTGATGGGACAACAGGTACTCCAGAGTCAGTTCTTTGTTGAGGACCAGGTCACGCACAAAGTAGAGTCAAAAATTCATGTGCCGGGTGCTGTGGTGGTAGATTTTGTTGGAGGCAATGGCCCGGGAGCTTTCGTTGTTGGTGAGAAGGGAGATTGAGGGGCGAGTGCCAGTAATTTCCTCCATGAGATTTGCTACCCAGGTCAGATCTTGGCAGCATTCGGTGAGAGCATTGAATTCCGCCTCAGCAAATGATAGTGAGACGAAATTTTGTTTGTGGCTGCGCCAACCTATAGTCCCATTGTAGTAGACAAGGGATCCCAAAAAGGAGTGCCATTCACACGTGCCTCCGTGATTGGCATCACAAAAACCCATTAGTTTGTTTGGTGGGTGAGGAGGGGAAGCCTTGCCTAGAGCAAGCTTGAGGTGCTTGGAGTGTTGAAGGTACCAAAGCACATGGATGACCGCCTGATAGTGATTGGATGAGGGTTTTTCCAGGAATTGAGAGAGGAAGGCACAGGCGAAAGATAGATCAGGCCGTGTGCACAGAGCCAGGTATTGGAGGAGTCTGATCGCTCGTTGGTAGTTGAATGGGGGGTGTGTGGGAGCATCGGAGGGGTCAGCTTTGAAGGAGTGGTACGTGCTTGGGAGGGGAGTGGGGGTGCAGCAATGGTTACCAATGGCAAATTCAAGAAGAATCCCTTCTATGTATTTGTCTTGGCGGAGGGAAAAATATCCTTCATTCGGCGTTATCCGGATCCCCAGGGCGTATTTGGCAATACCAAGATCTTCCATGTCAAAGTGATTAAGGATTTGTTTTTGGAATTTGTATGCCCACATCCCTCCAAACAGGAGATTGTCAACATGGGCGTACAGCCAGAGGGGTCTTGCTTGGTCGGTTGAGTAATAGAGGCAGGGGTTGGTATTTGAAGGGGTTAATCCTATGTGTTTGAGGGCAGTCATGAGTGCGGTGTGCTAGCATTGCGGGCTCTGTTTCAGACCGTAAAGCGACTTGTTTAAGATGAGTGTGTTGGAGGCAACGGGGGCGAAACCCTTGGGACATGAGATGAATAGCTTCTCCTCCGGCTTGCCATTCAGAAACGCACATTTCACGTCCATCTGGTAAACCGGAAAGGAGTGATTTGCACACATGACCAGAAGTATTTTCAGGGAAGTGAGTCGCCTGGTGGGAGAGAAGATGTTGGAGTAGTCAATGCCCTCCCTCTGCCAAAAACCCTGGACGCATAACCAAGCTTTGAATTTTGTGAGGTTGCGGTTGGCGTCCGTCTTCCGGCGGAATACCCAGATGGTGCTCAGGCAGTGGACGGTTTTGTTGGGTTGAGGGTGATACGGAGACCAGACACCGTTTTTGTCCATGTTAGCAAGCTCCTCGTTGATTTCCTTGATCCAGTGTGGAGCATTGGGGCCATTTATTGCCTCTTTGTAAGTTTTTGGATCTGGGGTCAGATGGGAGATTGTGTTAGCTGAGTGGTTTTGTTGTTTAGTGCTGATAATATTACAAGGGTCAATGTCCCCAATGTATTCATCAGTAGGGGGTCTGGATGTCCAGGTGTAGTGTTTTCCTTCATGAGGGGTTGTGGAAGTCTCGGAGTTAGGGAGGGGAGGAGGGTGCAAAGAAGGGGAACGGGAGGGGGGGTGCAAAGAAAGGGGAGGAGGTGGATTGGGGATGATTTCTTGAGAGTTGGGGGATTCAGAAGCAGGGGGAGGGGGGTGGGTGATGTCAAGCTTGGAGGGCGTGGATTGGGGGGGAACGGAAGGTGGGGGTGGGGCAGTATTGTAGTGGGGAAGTGGAATGTGGAGGTTGTTGTTGTTAATGGGGACATCAGGATTTACAGAGGGGAATATGGATTTGTGGAATTTGACATGATGGGTGATAATGACGTTACCTGTCTCAATGTCCAGAACTCGATAGGTCCGGTGTCCGTTCCCGTATCCCAGAAAGATTCCGGCTGCTCCTCGATCCCCAAATTTCCCCTTTGGTTTGTTGAGATGGTAGAAGGCTTGGCAACCAAACGGTCGCAGGTGTTTGAGAGAAGGAGGTTTGTCAAACCATTTCTTGTGAGGAGTGCCAAAATCAATTGATCGACACGGAGTGAGATTCTCTAGATACACCGCGGTGCAGGCAGCTTCTGCCCAGTACCCAAGAGGGAGCCCCGAGTCCTTGAGGAGGCATTGAGCCTTGGATACAGTGGTGCAATTTCCTTGTTTGGCAAGGGGATTGTTCTCAGGGTGGTATGGAGAGGTGGTGAGGTGTTGGATACCCAGGGAAGAGTAGAAATTTGACAAGGAGGAGTTCTTGAATTCAGTGCCGTTGTCACTGACTAGGTAGGTGATTTTTTCTTTTGCTGTGACTTGGATTTTGTGGAACAGGCTTCTGAGAGCTTCCTCCGTGTTGGACTTTAGATCTAGGAATCGTATCCACACATAGTGGGAAAAACCGTCCACGACTCAGAGGAAATATCTTTTCCAGGAGATTGAAGGAGGGGTAATTGGGCCGCAGAGATCCGCGTGAAGGTATTCAAGCTTTTGGGTGGGGGTAGGGAAGGTGCCTGGGAAGGGAATTTTATGGCTTTTGCTCATGTCGCATGATGGGCAAATGAGTTTGGAAAAGTTTAGGTTGGGATACATCTTGGAGAGTTATTTGGTGGACGGGTGACCAGAGGCTTGATGAATAACGGTTTCCTTGGAGAGAGAGGGAGTGGAGACATTGTGAACGGAATGTTGCTCTTGGTGAACCACAAAGTTGCCAGAGTGAAAAGATCCCATCATGACTGTGTTGGATTGGTGATCCTTGACTAAGAATGAGCTTTCCCCGCCAGAGGAGATGGTGTGGTTGTTTTGGAGGAAAGTTCCCATGCAAATGAGGTTGGTGGCCAAGGAGGGTACGAGGAGGCAGTTGCTGAGAGACAGTTTCATCAAAGGTAGATCTAAGAAGACGGTGCCTTTCCCGGTGGCCTTTATGGTTTTTCCATCAGCAAGGTAGACTTCCTCATCTGTTGGGGAAAGGTTTGAGAAGAAAGTGGGGAGTTGAACATGGTAGCCAATGCACCAGAATACAGGATTATTTCCGAGGTTGAGGTGGCAAATGCGGAGACCAAAGACTTCACTATTTTGGCTTCAGTCTTTCTTTTGAGTTGACTGCATTTGTACTCAGATGCTTCGTTAACCAATTGTGTATGCCATTAGAGCAATGAGGATAGTGGGGTCTGGAATTAGAGCGTTTAATTGCAAGGGCTTTGGCATGTTTGGCCAACTCTGAATTTCGCTGGATGTATGATCTCAGTTATTCTTGCGTGTCCTTGAGAGAAGGTGTCTTCTTTTCAATTTCACATTTTTTGATGAGAAGTTCCCCAGCGACACGGAATTTGGGGGGTAGATTAACTATGGCCCACATGGCAATGACTGAGTCAAGTAGGGCCGAGGGTTTGGAGGTGGAGTTGTCAATAAGACTGCATAGGAGCCGGATGTTCTCAGAGAGGGTGTTCAGGTTTTCCTCGAGTGATCCAGACGTGAGGATACTGGTAAAGATGCGGTTGAGGTAGATAGTTTGATTTTGGATGGTTTTGGGCTGGTAGTAGTTGTTTAGGAGTTTCCATAGTTTTGAGGGATCTCCTTGAGCGTCGGGACTAAATTGGGAAATGATCTTGGGATCACAGTTTAGGGAAATGATGGCATAGGCGTCAGATGATTGGTTGGGGTCGAGTTTATTTAGATGATTTTTCTTTTCTTTGGATTCTGATTGGATGAATAGTTTAAAGAGATGTTTGAGTTGAAGAATCGACTCCATCCTGAGTTTCCAGTTGAGATAATTTGTCCCAGATAGTTTTGACTTCTTGAGAAGTTTGATGGATAGTTCGACCATATTGAGGATTTACTCTAGTGGTTGGTTAAAGATAAACCGGTCTCATAATCTGTTAATGGGAAGAACTTTGGGACAAAGATGAGGATGAGTACCTCTGATAATATGCGGGGGGGAACGGGAGCAACGGACCTTTGGGACAACAATGAGGATGAGTACCTCTGATAATACGCGGGGGGGAACAGGAGCAACGGACCTGGTGAGTTAAGGAAACAAGGACGAGGTGATAGATTGCAAATTGAGTGAGGTGGAGTTAATCTTAAAGAAACACAACGGAAGAATACACAAAGGACAGAAACAGGAGGAAGAGGTACCTTTGGGAAGACGATGAGGATGAGCACCTCTGATAATACGCGGGGGGGAACGGGATCAACGGACCTGGTGAGTTAAGGAAACAAGCACAAGGTGAGGAAAAAGGAAAGATGGTCAACGGGGGGTTTTGGGGCGAATAAATACTGGAGTGGGAAGGGTGGTCTGAGAGGTTTGTGGTCAAAGAAAGATTTGAAAAAGGAATTTGAGAAAGAGAGATGACAGCAGACACAAAGAAGAAGACATGCAGGCAGGAATTAAAGGTTTTGGGCGGATGGAAGTAATGACATAATGAAAATAAGAAAAACATGTTTGTGAAGAATAGGCAAGGTATATACTTAGATGACGGCAGCCAGCGGAGAGTTTCCTTGTTATTCAATAGTAGAAGTGGAATTCTAAGCCATCTTCTGCACATGTTGGTAATTTTTAATAATTTTTTGGTAGAATTCTTGATTGTTTTTTGTGTTTCATAAAGATTTGGCAATCCCATTTATGTGACAACCTTCATTATTGTTTCTCGCAATTTATTTGATTAATTTTTTGATTTTCATATTTTTATTCAATTTTCTTAGGTTTCAAACATCTCTTCATCTGTCATTCATCTTGATAAATATGCATGATGTATGCATGCAAGTTGAAGCATGTTCCTGCGGTACCTGGCTGTTAGAATTAGTACAGTTCATGTTGACATGCGCAGGCTTGACAGCTGTGTGCGGGAATCCATCATCCAGGGTCAGAAGTCATTTTGCATGCGGGTTTCTTGACTTGCGCCTACATACTGATTGTCAGGCTTGTGTAACCTTGCTATATGAATGCAGGGCTGCGCGCGGGAATGGTGTCATAATGCAAATCTGCCTGTCACTCCTAAAATATACACAACACCTCAATTCTGACTGAATTTTAGGTGTGAAACATATACATGGAATTGTGTGTGAAGATTAGAATGGCCAAAAGTTGCCATAGTGGTGCCTTTGTTTATTGGTCTTTTCTTCTAAAATTCTTAAAAAATGTAAGGAGTTGGAATTCAAGGGTGGGGTCAGTGAGTGACCCTATCTATTTTTGGTGATAAATTCATTTCTGCAATTAGATATATGGATTTACCATTCTTTCTTATCTTATTATTCATTTTCTGTTTTTAATCTGCTTTGAAAGGTTGCTCTTGTCCACTAGCAAGCTGACAACTACGCACCGACAAAGGCAGTGAATACATTTCCACTGCTTTCTCCACCTATCTCCAAAATCATGGTATCACTCATGACCTGGGTCCACCTCACTCTCCTTAGGTGAACAGCATTGCTGAAAGCTTAAACAGGAAAATTGGAAACCTTGTGTGGTCTGCCCTTTAAAAAGCGTCTGTCCCTAAGGTCTTCTGGGCCAATGCCCTCAGGCATGCTCTATACTATCAAAATTCCTTTCCATGTCACACTCCAGCTGGCTTCAAAACATTTCTCTCAGTTCTGCGTCAACACCCTACTCCTCTCTTGGAAGTTTTTCCTTTTGGGTTTCATTTCTGGTACAAAGTTCTGGAAACGGATTGCAAGAAGCTAGATCAAAAAACAAGGGAAGCAATGTTCCTATCCACCCTATCACATGGCATGGTGTAAGAGCTTGGGACCTAGAAAAACAAACGGTTGTAAAGACCCGTGATTTAATCTTCAATGATGAGCTCTTTCCTTACTTTTCAAAGCTTACCTCAACTTTATCTCCTCTCAGGGTTGAAATCCCCTGGCTCTTGAAACCACCTCACCCTCCATCTCAATTCCAAAATCTGCTTTTGTTGCCCCCACTGATTGGAATCCTGCTGGGGGGGGGTGTTGATTGCCTTCTTACGGCCTCTATTCACACTCCAGCAAACAGACATTTCTCTACCCAACTGCAAGTGATTCTTCAGCATCTGTCCCACAACAGTATCCTTCTCTTTCATCCCCAAGGTTCCCATCCTCCCTACCCCACCAGCCCCCCTCTCCCATCCCCTTGGCAGATCCAAGTCCTCCAATTGCGGGAAGCCCCCAGTCCTTGCCTGGGGCCATAGTTCCAATTCCTCTCCCCCCTATTCCCACTCCTCCAGTCCCCAGACAATCCACTTGTTATCTACAGGAACCTGACCAATACAGCCACTGGTCCAAGCATACCAATGCGGCTTCCAATGTCAATACTCCAAAACGTCTGGCGTCAAATTCTCAAGTCACCCAACAAGCACAAATGGCTGAAGGCAGAAGATGAAAAGTTCACGTCTCTCCTTGGAATGCAGACCTGGAAACTAGTTCCTTTTCTGGAAAAACAGAATATCATTAAATCCAAGTGGGTCTTCAAAGTCCAGAAGTGCCCCAATCATACAATCCAGAAACTCAAGGCTTGTCTTGTGGCCATGGGATATTCTCAAACTTGCAGGATTGACTTTGAAGAGGTGTTCCCTCTAACCCTACGCCTCAAAACTCTCCAAATTATCCTCAGTCTGCTGGCCTCCAACAACTGGAAAGGAAGACATGTTGACTTTAAGATTGATTTCCTCAACAGAAGCCTCAATCATCAAGTCCTCATGGAACAACCTCCCAGATTTGTTGACCCACAGCATCCTGATTGGGTGTTTCAACTTGACTGCTTGATTTATGGATTGAAACAGTCTCTGCCGCTGTGGAACCTTTGCCTTCATGATAATCTTACCCAGCTTGGCCTATGCAACTCCAAGTAAGATCCAACCCTCTACTTCCAACTGCATGAAGGCAAACTTTTGGGTGCCCCTACTACGCATGGGGACAATTTGGCTATCATCAGTCAAACTTCCTTTGTTGACAATCTTATATTTTCCCTTGGCAAGTCCTTCCAAATAGGGGCTGATGAGGAACTTCATCACTTCCTGTCTCTTCAAATTGAACATTACCAACCGATTTGTCTAATCCTTCTCAATCAATTGCACTACGTAAAGGAACTTTGCTCCTGCTTTCTGATCAACAAATTGAAACCCGTCCGGACCCCAACCAACTTGCATTTTAAAACCATAAAGAAGAGGATAGGTGAGGACAGCTCCTTGGGACCCTACAAACAACTGATAGGGCCTATCCTCTGGGTGTCACAGTGCACAAGACCCAATATCACTTTTTTGTCAACCATCTGTTGAAACACCTTTTTGATAGCTCAAAGGCACACTGGAAGGCTGCCCTGCCTGTCCTCAACTACCTTGCCACCACCAAAACCATGCAACTCAGGCTGGGCGGCTAGTGGGAATTTCTGGCTTCTCCAACTGTGACTTGGAAGAAGACCGTGACAACCGGAAGTCTACCTGTCAGCTTGCTACTATGTACAGAGCAACTGTCAATAGAAAAACAAAACTATGAAAAATAAGAATATCTCAATTAACAAAATAAGGAGTTAGAAATCCTATTATTACAGAAATGTATTCCTCACCCTAAATTAGGTAGGGTCACTCACTGACCCCACCCTTGAATTCCAAGTCCTTACATTTTTAAAATAATTAAAAAGAAAAGTACAAAAAATTACAACACCAGTATGGCACTTTTTGGCCATTCTAATATTTCACAAGTGTTCTCACGTAAAGGGTTTACACCTAAAATTCACTCAGAATTGAGGTGTTGTGTATATTTTAGGATTTACACGCGGAAATGTGTTATGTCACAATTCCCGCGCGCAGCCCCGCATCATTACATATCCCTACTTACTCGTAGTAGCAGATTCCCGCGTACTAGAGACCCGCGCGCAGCTGATTCTGCCACAAAAGCAGCAGATCCTACCCCGCACGCATCTTTACTAACTGATACCCGTGTCTGGATCCATCGTGACTAATCTGACAACCAGGTACCACTCAGAAGAGCTAAAACCTAGTTAGAGTAGCCTAGCATATGTAACAAGTTGAAATATGAATTAGGAATAGTCTAAAAATATCAAGACTTAAATAAAATCAATAAAAATCAACTTTAGAACATTTTTTAATAATAAATCAAAGATCAAGGATTACCACGTAAATCACTGACTCTGATCTTTGAAGACCACAAAACACTACAAGGAGTGTTCATAAAAATTATTAAATTATCTACATAATCAGCAGATGATGGAAAATCAGTAAAAATCCAGATCTGCCTGCTTTAAAGCAATATCAATAGTACAAATGAAGGATGAGTACAGAATGATCAAATTTACGCCATAACAGATTAAAAGATCCTGTGGCTAAAATAGTACAGAAATAGAGCAGATCTAAGGACAGCTGATTGAAAGCACCAAGTGGACGTGCCACCCTTGGTCTGACTGGCTTTCCAGCCTCAGCCCACAAGCAGAACTCTCTCTAAATGCCCCAAGAATCTCAAAATCACCCAAAAAGTTATTTATACAGACCTCTTTTGATCCATTTTTCCATCATCAGTTTTACCAGGAATTATTATTATCAACCAGACACCATTTCATTGTTGATCAAGTTCTTATATGAAGATAAGCAAGTGATTTATGACTTAGTCTGTAGTAGTATTATTTATTCTTATGAACCAATCAAACCTTGAAGTTTAGTCAAGCAATCCACCCCATCTGCTCTGAAACCCTTCCAATTATTCAAGGATTCTCATGGTAAAGTGCTCAGAGTGAGTGTTACCCTTCCTGTCTTGGCCATTTGTGCTTTTACGCCTGGCCATTAGTGGAATAAGTCCTTTCTAAGGCACCCATCTTTATTCCAAGGTTCTTAAACTGCCTAAGGAGGCCCCTTGAAGAGAGGTAGCTAGTCTGTAAAGATCCCCAGTATTATAATACTGTGGCCCCTCTTTTATATTATATTGAAAACCAGTTATTACCAAAGCAATTAAACCTTGAAAATGCTCTTATTATATGATTTATTTGAGCTTCTAAGTGTTTATTATTGGAATAATTATTGTTATTATTCCAGCATTTTTATCATTCTCTGTAGCTAAATTACTGCAAGGTTCCTGGTATCAGAGAGCTGACACTACCTCTGTGTACGTTTACCGCCTGGGAGTTGGGTCTATTTCTTGTAAATCACACAAGCAGGCCACTGTCTTGCTCTCCAGAACTGATTCTGAGTACAAGGCCCTGTCAGACTTGTGCAAAGAGGGACTATGGCTCAAGAATCTTCTCTCCAAACCCTCCCTGGGGCCAAATGACACCATTCTGATGCACGTGGACAACAAAGGGGCAAAAGCGCTTGCCAAGAATCCCGAACACCACTTGCATACCAAGCATATTCATGCAATGTACCATTTTATTCAGGAGTGCCTCCAAGAAGGTACAAAAAACATTATCCACATCTCCACCAAGGATATGCTTCCGGAAATGTTGACAAAACCTCTCAACAGGGTTCTCCTTGAAAAACATTGTCACATGTTTGGGGTTGTTGCTTAAAATTTTTTTTTCCTCTGTTTTTTCCTTTTTTTCTTCTTTCCTTCTTGTTTTTCTTTTCCTTTCTTTCTGTCTCTACATGTTGGTTCCCAAATTTGCAGCAAGGGGGGGTGTTAGATTGACAAGGTCAATCCTTTCCAGTGGTATGCTGCACACATCACTCTCATGTCACATTTTGTGTAGTATACCCAGGCCAGGTACAGTGAGTGGAAGGAGCTCCTTTTCCTTATCCTTCTACATCACACCCATTTCTGCTGGCCCATTTTGTCTCATCATCCAGTTTGAGACTTAAAAAACGCTGGATTGTCTCCCCATGTATCATTTCTAAAACTAGAGACAACTTCCTACTCCTGGTTTTATTTGATAACAAGTTTCAAGGTTCTTGAAGTTATGAGGTATTTCCAGACCTTGCAAACTTCCCTCCACCGGGTCATGCCTGGATTGACGTTGAACCTGGCCTAGCTGGAGACAGAAAAGGAAATTTTGGGTTGTTTAAATTGGGTGATGTAGTTCAGAATACCAACTGCAGATTGGTAGTTGATGTTCAGTTGTGAGAATTCAGCGTGGTTGGAATCCACAGCTAGATTGGGTTGTTGATTTTGAGTCAATGGAGACTTCATGTCCTTGCATGAGGTTAGTCCAAGTTCTTCAAGCCCAATTTCTATGTTATTGGGCTGGCTCAGAAGAATCTTTTCACCTTTGACTTCCATCAGCATTCCAAGGATCATGTTTGGAGAGGGGCACCATGAGTTCTTGAAGCGATTTAAGGATTGGGCTTTGAAAATTTTGGTTTTCCCCACGTGGATCAAGTCATCCACATGGGATTAGATGATTTCTTTGGACAGAAAATTGAGGTACAAGCATGAATTTCTGGTTGATTCATGATAGCCTTGAGATTTTATCTAGAGCTTTAAAGTCTTGTACCAACTTTTAGGGGGTTTTTTGAGTCCATATAATGACTTTTTGAGTTTGAGGAGGGGATTTTTTTTGATTTGATCCTTCTGGAGTTCTTATGATGACAGTTTTGTGGAGCGGGGCGTGCAGAAGGGCTCCCTTCACATCAAACTGAGTAAAACTCATTTTGTTTATTAAACCATACACTAAGGCTACTGGGAGAGAACCCAGTTTCCCAGTGGAGGCCCAAGTTTCATTATATTCAATGCCAAGCACCTGGTCAAAGCCTTGGATGCATAATCAAGCCTTGTATTTTGCCATTTTGCCATGGCAATTCTCCTTAACATTAAAGACCCAGGTGGTATTTAGAATGTTGTCTGGTGAGCCGTAGTGTTCTTCCCATACTCCTTGCAATTCAATTGATTCCAGTTCCTCCTCAGATTCTTTTTGCCACTGAGGCCACTCATAAAATTTGCATGCAGCTTGGTAGGATGGTGGTTCATAGTAGTGATAAAACCTTACCGTTGGGGCTTTCTAGTTTCCCCTTTTGGACTTTGATTTGGTTCAGGAACAGATGGTGGTGGAGAAGAAGAACAGGGAGTTTCTGAGGAAGAGGAAGGAGGAGATTTGGGTTCTTCTTGAGTAGATTCTGAGTTTTAATGTCCACTGCTTATCTCCCTCACTGTGTATTGTTTTTCTTGCATGGAGAAGTCAGATTTTGTCAATTCAAGGTTGGGTTGAGAGAAGATTTCAAGACTGGATGACTCAAGAAGAGGGAAGTTCTTGGAGTGGGACTTGAGAAAATGGATGTTTTTTTGTTTCAATGATGGAGCCAGATGAGCTGATTATCAGGTAGGAGTGAAAATGAGGATTGAACCCAACTAGAATTCCTTCCAATGCCTTCTCATGAAATTTTCTTCCTTTTTGAATCCTACTTGACAAATGGACCACAGGAGACCCTATGAGTTTCCAATAGTTAGCAGGGAGCTTTTTGTTAAACATGAGTTCCCAAGGGGACAGGTGGTTAACTTCCCTGGGAATTTGGTTAAGCATAAAAAAGAAACTCCTTGTTACAACATGCCAGTAGTTTTTTGCTGGTCTTGAGGAAGAAAAGGTGGCTCTTGCAGATTCTATGATGGTCCTTTTGGATCTCTCTTCTTGGCCATTATGTTGAGAGTGGTAGGGTTCTGAAGTCATGAGTTTAATATGCTTGGACCCTGCAAAATCTTTTAGAGTGGAGTAAGTGAATTTGGTCAATTTGCGTCAGCCTCCAGGATGCCAAGACCCTTGCTATCCTTTAGCTGCCAGAGGTGATAAAGTAAATAATAAATATATTACTTAATAAATGCAGAAAAAATCTGTAAAATATTTTGATTAAGCTTATTGCAAGGTTAAGTGGTTAGGTTATTGTTTATTTTTTAAAATCAATAAGAATAAATTGATTATTAAATATTTTGATAGAGGGTTCACAATTAAATTGGGGATCTTTAACACCTATCCTCAGGGATTTCAGTATGAAAACACGTAGTCCTGGTTACTTTGGGTTCTTTAGTTTAAAGAGTATTTTACCCAAAGATGATATGTATATAAAATGAACAGTGGAGTGGCAGGACCTTGTAGCCAAGCTGCCACAACGGAGAGAGGATAATAAAACTCAATGGTATATTATTAAATCCTTTGGTTATCTGTTTGAGACGTGTACTGATGGGTTAAACCTGTATACTGGGGTTATAAGGTTGTTCAGCAGTTTTAATTGATAAAAAGAGGTTGAGGACGGATATTATTGATCAGACATTGCCATAAATCACTTACTTATCTCTTATAAGTACTTGATTACCTTGGCATGGTGTCTGGATATAAGTATAACTGGGTATCTGCCCATCAACATCCTCAAAAGAGCTCTTTATTTATAGCTTTTGGAGTCCCAATATTGTCCTTCTGAGGGTTTTAGGTGCTCAAAGGGACTAAGGCTAGCAGGGTAATAAGGGGTAGCCTTTCATGTGTTCTTGGTGCTATAGCACTGGTAGCATCTAATTCCTCAGTGTATGGGAATTATTCTACTTTATAATAGACATTACAACGTGTGAATAACACTAATCTGTCCTATTTATGTATTATTTAATTAATTGTCCTTAGTAAATGTTCCCAGTAATTTAATAATTATATAAATAGACATTTCTAAGGAAATCTTGATGTCAGGTAAGTTCTCATTATGTATTATATATCTGGAGTAAAAGTCATGATATTGATTTTAGTCCTTATTTTTGATTTCCAGTGGATTTACTAAGATAATTACTTAAAAATATAATTTGTGAGAATTCATGTAATATTTTTAAATAATTAGTTTTCTTAGTATGTCACGAAGATATTGATGTCTACAAATTCTCATAATAGTATATCAAAGTATTTTAATATATTTTAAGAAGTTGTCATTTTCTTATGTTCGACATTCTGGGTACTTTGAATTATGTTAAATAAAAAATACGTATAAGGATTATTTAAGTATTTTTATATAATATTATGTATTTTTAGACTGTCTAATATCCACGGAAACATTTATTACATATGTAGAATGTTCCTGTGTAGGTTGTAGCATGTTTACGCGGTACCTGAGCCTCTCAGGCCGCCTGTCACTCTTTCAACCCGTAGTCCCGCGGCTGCGTACCTGTCAGAGGCCCAGGGCTGTGTCAGCCTTCTGATACCAGGAACCTTGTAGTCCTTTAGCTAAAGAGAGTGATAAAAATTCTGGAATGATAATAATAATTATTATTCCAATAATAAAAGCTTAGAAGCTCAAATAAGAGCAGTTGAAAGGTTTAAATGGTTTGGTAGTAAATGGTTTTCAATATAATATAAAAGAGGGGCCACAGTATTATACTACTGGGGATCTTTACAGACTAGCAACCTCTCTTCAAGGGGCCTTCTTGGGCAGTTTTTAAGACCTTGGAATAAATATGGGTGCCTCAGAAAGGGCTTATTCCATTGATGGCTGGGCTTAACAGCAAAAGCGGCCTAGAAAGGAAGGGTAACACTCACTCTGAGCACTTTACCACGAAAATCCTGGAATTTAAAGGAAGGGTTTCAGAGCAGATGGGGTAGATTGCTCAACTAAACTTCAATGGTTGATTGGTTATAAAGGTAGAATAATATTACTGCAGACTAACTCATAAATCACTTGCTTGTCTTCATAAAAGCACTTGATTGCCAATGACACGGTATCTGATTGAAAATAAATAATTCCTGGTAAACTGATTTTATGATTAGATCCAAAGAGGTCTGTATAAATACCTTTTTGGGGTTATTTTGGTCTTCTCAGGGCACGTAGAGAGGGTTCTGCTCGTGGGCTGAGGCTGGCAATCCAGTCAAGGCAAGGGTTGCACGTCTACTTGATGCTTTCAATCAGCTGTCCTTAGATCTGCTGGATTTCTGTACTATTTTAGCCACAGGATCTGTTAATTAGTTATGGAATAAATTTGATCATTCTGTTCTCATCCTGCATTTGTACTACCAATATTTCTTTAAAGCATGCAGATGTGGATGTTTACTGATTTTCCGTTATCTGCTGATCATTTTGATAATCTTTAATATTTTTTATGAACACTTCTTGTAGTTTTTTGTGGTCTTCAAAGATCAAGATCCATGGTTTACGTGGTAGTCCTTGATCTTTGATTTGTTATTAAAAAATGTTTGAAACTTAATTTTCATTAATTTTATTTAAGTTTTTATCTTTTTAGATCATTAGTAATGCATATGTTCATTCGTTACATATACTAGGCAACCCTAACTAGGTTTCAGCTCTTCTGAGAGTTACCTGGTTGTCAGATGAGTCACAACTGATCCAGGCGCGGGGATCAGTAGTACCAATGCGCGCGGGGTAGGATCCGCTGCAAGCGTGGCAGAATCAGCTGCGCGCGTGGCAGAATCAGCTGCGCGCGTGGCAGAATCAGCTGCGCGCGTGGCAGAATCAGCTGCGCGCGGGTCTCTAGTACACGGGATCCTGCTGCTGCTAGTACGTAGGTTTATTTAATGATGCGGGGCTGCGCGCGGGAATTGTGACATAACACATTTCCCCATGTAACTCCTAAAATATACACAACACCTCAATTCTGAGTGAATTTTAGGTGTAAACCCTATACGTGACAATATGTGTGAAATGTTAGAATGGCCAAAAAGTGCCATACAGGTATTGTAATTTTTATTACTTTTCCTTTTAATTATATTTAAAAAATATAAGGACTTGAAATTCAAGGGTGGGGTCAGCGAGTGACCCTACCTAATTTTTGATGAGGAATCCATTCCTGTAATTATATTTATGGATTTCTCACTCCTTAATTTGTTAATAGAGGTTTTCTTATTTTTCATATTTTGTGTTACTATTTGACAGTTTTTTTCTGTATATAGTAGCGAGCTGACAGGCTGCGTACACAACCTTGATGGAGTGACAGGGCTGTATCTCAGCCGCGCGCGGATGCATTGGCTGCCGCGGCTGCGTGCGGGAATTTTGACAAAACACATTTCTGCCTGTAACTCCTAAAATATACACAACACCTTAATTTCTGACTGAATTTTAGGTGTGAAACCTATACGTGACAATGTGTGTGAAATATTTAATTGACCAAAAACTCAATAGTGGAGCCGTAGTATTTTAGTTTTTCTTTCCTTAATTATTTCAAAATATAAGGAGTTGGATTTCAAGGGTGGGGTCAGTTAGTGACCCTACCTAATTTTTGGTAGAGAATCCATTTCTGTAATAATATTTATGGTTTTCCTACTCCTTTTTAGGTTAATTGTATTATTATTATTTTTATATTATTTTTGTTACTTTTGAAGCTTGCTCTGCAATAGTAGCAAGCTGAAACTTTGTCTGAGAAGATCTTGGTTGGGTAGTACATCAATCTCTTGTGTTCAGTTTCAAGAATTTGGGGTTTCATCTTTGGAAGTTAAAGCAAAGGATGCCAAGGAGCCGGAGAAGTTATCCACAAGAGTTTGAATGTAGTGATGTCCCTCCTTCAATTGAAGGTGATTGGTCCAATCAGGTCAAGGTGTATTCTTTCTAATGGTTTGCTTGAAGGGGTAAAAACTGCAGAAAAGGGAGATCTTGTAATCTTTCTTTTTGCACAACTGTTGCATTAAAAGTTATTAATTTCTTCTTTTGAGAATGGCTATTTATCATAGGTTTGCGGGTAGAGAGGAAATCATTGCTGTACATTTTATGTATGTCTGATAGTGAAGGATTTTCATATTTCCTCATCATATTGACAGATTGACTCTTGCCTGTGGTTCAAGGTTCCTCAATGAAAAATAGATTTTTGCAGATTAGACCCTTTAATACTGTCTGGCTGCCTCTTGAGACTGAAAATTTATCCTTCTTCTGAGAGAGGTTTCTTCCCATTTTTTGCAGGAGCCTGGGACTTATGAGGTTGAAAACAATTTTGGGTAGATATGCAAAATCTTAATGTCAGCTTGATACTATTGCAGAGCAAGCTGCAAAATTAACAGAAATAATACAATCAAAATAAGAAGGAGTAGGTAAACCATAAATATCATTAAGGAAATGGATTCTCTGCCCAAAATTAGGTAGGGTAACTTGCTGACCCCACCCTTGAAATTCAACTCCTTATATTTTTAAATAGTTAAGGAAAGAAAATCCAAAATTCCACGGCAGCACTATTGAACTTTTTGGCCAATTAAAGAATTCACACATATTTTAACATATAGTTTTCACACCTAAAATTAAGTCAGAATTGAGGTGTTGTGTATATTTTAGGGGTTAAAGATGGAAATGTATTCTTTCACAATTCCCAAACGCAGATGTGGCAGCCAATGCACCGGCGCGCTGCTGAGATACATCCCAATCACTCTGTCAAGGTTGTGTACGCAGCCGTGGGACTATGGGTTGACAAAGTGACCGGCGGCCTGACAAACTTAGGTACTGCTTAAACATGCTACAACCCACACGAGAACATTCTACATATGTAATGAATGTTCCTGTGGATAGTAAATAGTCTAAGTACATAATATTAAATAAAAATACTTCAATAAGCCTTACACGTATTTGTTATTAAACATAATTCAAAGTACCAAGAATTTCGAAAATAAGACAATGACACCTTCTTAAAATATATTAAAATACTTTGATATACTATTATGAGAATTTGTAGACATCAATGTCTTCGTGACATACTCAAAAAAATAATGATTGAAAAATATTACATGAATACCCATGACTTATATTTTTAAGTAATTACTTTAGTAAATCAACCAAAGTACAAAAATAAGAAGTAAAATCTATATCATGACTTTACTCCAATTATTTAATACATAATGAGAACTCACCTGGCAGAAGATCATCCGTAGGAATGCCTTTTGAAATAAATAATAACTTACTGGGAACATTTACTAAGGATAATTAATTAAATAATAAATAAAAAGGACAGATTAGTGTCATTCACATTTCCAAACATCAATTATCAAGTAGAATAATTCCCATACCGTGTGGAATTAGATTCTACCCGTGCTACAGCACCACAAACACATGACAGGCTACCATTGGTTACCCTGCTAGCCTCAGTTTCTTTCCCTTTGAGCCCCTGTACCCCTCAGAAGGAAAATATTGGGACTCCCAAAGCTATAAATAAAGAGCTCTTTTGAAGATATTGATACCCAGAGACCCAGTTATATCTAAATCCAGAAACCTTTCCAAGGTAATAAAATACTTATAAGAGATAAGTAAGTGATTTATGGCTTTAGTCTGATTAATAATATTCGTCCTCAACCTCTTTTTATCAATTAAAACTGCTGAACAACCTTATAAACCCCAGTATACAGGTTTAACCCATCAGTGCACGTCCCAAACAGATACCCAAAGGATATAATAATATACCAGTGAGTCTTATTATCGTTTCTCTGTCGTAGCAGCTTGGTTACAAAGTCCTGCAACTCCACCGTATATTTTATATACACATCATCTTTGGGAAAAAATATCCTTTAAACTAAAGAGCCCAAAGTAACCAGGCCTATGTGTGTTCATACTGAATTCCCTGAAGAGAGGTGTTAAAGATCCCCAATATAATTTTGGCCCCTCTATAAAAATATTTAATAATTAATTTATCTATATTTATTTATAGCAATAAACCATAACCAAACCAATTAACCTTGCAATAAGTTTTATCCAAATATTTTATGGATTTTTTCTGCATCTATTAAAAATATATTTATTATTTATTCCATCACCTCTTGTAGCTAAAGGATAGCAAGGGTCTTGGAATCCAGGAGGCTGAAACTTCAAGAGTGACAAAGGCGTCTTTCCATTCAAGTCTCACTGTCCCTGTTCCTCATATTTTGATAGTGGCATCTAGCTTTCCGGTGTTGATTTCTTCAGGATAATCTTGTAGCTTGATGGAGAAAAAGAATCTGAGATCATTAAATATGTGGAAATTAGCGCCCAAGTCTAGAATAAGATGTGGATGGTTGCTTGTGTTGATCCAGAGAGTGAGTACAGCATGGTAGTTAATAGTTGGAGCTTTTTAAATTTGTTTTTCCACTCTTTTTGTTGCTCTAGCCACCATTCTGGAGCAATCTTTGGATGTAGATGGAAGCATGAGGATTTGGGATGGGGGGAATTGAGGTTGCAATATCCTTCCTTGCATTGGAGGCTTATCTTCTTGTTGTCTCTGTCCAATTCACACTTAGTAGCCCCTAAAGATATGTCTGGGGTAGGTTTTCCAACCTGAATTTGGGCCATTTTTTGTTGTTTTATTGAATGAGTTGATTGAAAACCCCCTAACCAGTCACAAATTTCTTGAAGTGAATAATTTTTTGCTTCAGATTTTCTAGTGAAGGGTTGGAACTTGAACAAGATGAGGTAGGCCAAGATATCTTTGGTTAGTTTGATTCCAATGTCAGTCATTGGAGTGATTTCCTTACACATGTTTGTGACAAGGAACTCAAGTTCATTTTCATTAAATTTAGAGTTTAGAAAATGATTGAAAACTCTTGCTCAATTATATTTTTTGGATGAAGCCAATCTTCAAGTTATTTCTTCCCAGAGTAGCTTTGAAAACAAGATTTTTGTTGAGTTTGAAGCATTGGCATGCATGATGCTTTCTAATTTTGAGAGGATAATGGCTCAAAGTTCCCTATCTTGTATTATCAAAATTTGCCCCAAGTTCCTAGTTATGGCATCCTTGATATCTTTGAGATCAAATAGAATGAGCATTTTATCTCTCCAGATTGAATATTTTTCTTCATTTAGGGGAGGTATTGTGTTTACTGAGACTTTGAGAGCTACCTGGTGAATAATACTGACGCTCCTTCTGGTCAATTCATATTGAGTTTGGTGAGACTTTTGTCTTTTAACCTTCAGAAGAAGATGAAGTTTATATCAATAAATAGAACCAGCATACTATATTAAAAAAATCAGGACAGGAAAAACCAAGATAGAAATAAGAAAAGGAAGAAGGAAGAAAGGAAGACTAGCAGCTTATGTAGGGAGACTTTTAGAGAAGAATGACAAGGCAGATAGTTTTTAATTTTTAATGGCAGGTTTGAAATGGCCAATTTGGGTGGAAAACAGCCATTATAAAATGGGGCTTTTGCTTAACTTTGATACACCCTACCATAACAGTGGAACCCAGATGGGTCGCTAAAATCCATTTACAACTCAGATGGGTTGCAAATAGCAATTTGCAACTCAAATTGGTTTCAAACAGCCCTTTGTGACTCAGATGGGTTTTCAACAATGTTTTGTACCCATTTGGGACCACAGGATTGCAAATTCAACATTGACATTTTATTTTTCTATTTTTTCATTTTTTTTATGGACAATGTTTTATTCAGAACCCTGAGGTTGCAGATGGCCAATCACAGCCCAAGATCCAGGTTGCTAGCAACTTGCGCATCCCCCATGAGGGTCCCAAACCCTTTTTGCAACCCATTTTGCAACGCCATTGGGGGTTACAAAATCTATTCTGTCTATCAATTGAGGATTGCCAAACCCTGAGGGATGAGAAAATTTTGAAAGGTGGTTACACATGTTTTCCTGGCCCATTTGGGCAATTTGGGGGGGATTTGGGGTACCTTGGCACCCCTGGACTAAATGTGAATGCTTTCAACCCAAATTTGGGGATCTGCATACTATTTGGGACTATTGGACCACAAAGAAACTTTGGAATCAAAAATTCTACCTATTTTAAAACACAAAACACCTACACAGACCACACACCTGTTGCATAAATTCATTTTTCTCAAAATTAATTTTTATAAACCCAAAGTGAGCAAACTTTTGAATTTTTTTGAATTTTCTTTGGCTTAAGGTAACAGTGGCAAGCCCAAGCCCTCCAAGATTAAACAAGGCTAAATTGAGGGACTTAGTTCAAAGTGTATTTAAAAAGGTTTTGGTGGAATCTAAGGATTTGGGTAGGGAGTTGGAAAAAGAAACATTGGAAGCAAAAATTTCATCATCATCTAGATTTACAATTGAGGAACAAGATGTCTCTTCACAAATCAAAAAAGATGTTCCATTGCAAGTTAAATTGACTCAAGGTGGTGGTTTTATATTTAATATTTCATTTGACTGAGAAGTATTTGCCTTGAAAAATAATAATGTAAATAAGGGATGCCAAAACTTCTTGAACCTCCTCTTGTGAGAGCCTTTGATACTAGGATAGAAGCCAAGATTTATTCTCAGGATTTGGAAGCCATTCATGGCTACACATTTACAACTTTCAAGTCAAGGAGAGACAAATGCATTGATCTAAAATGTGACAGATTTGGGGTTTATGAAGGGCCATGTCTCACCAAAGGTCAAAGGCAAACTTAGTCTAGGAAGGTTGGGGTTTCAATCCATGATCCGTTAAAGTAGTAAAAAAGAAGATCCCATGTGGCATTTCCTTATTAGAAATGGACAACAAAATAATCAACCATCAGAAATTCCTTTAGTGCATCCTCAAATGATGAAAATATTGGTTCAAGCAATAGATTTACCTAGGGAATCAATGAAAGATGGTCTCAATACGTTTCAAATTAAAATTGAATTGAGCAAGATTGATGGTGGATAATACATTGACAATAGAACAATCTATAAGACTGATCAAAAGATCAACTCACTGAACTGGATGTAAAAGTTGTTATGGACGCTCTATTGAGAATGCTCCAGGAATCCCAGTGGGTTTTGTTAGGAATGCCACTTGTCCCCATGGCCAATAGACAACTACTTTCTCTTCAACTACAATCTCTGGAAACCTATCCCTGGGAGACCAATCCCTGGGGATCTCTGCGACTTGAGAATTTTTCTCTCTCAACTCTCCTCTCCTTGGGTGCCCTTTGCAATTCCTCCATTTCTGTTTTCTTTTGTCGTCTTCTATATTTTCTTCTATATTTTCTTTTCTTTCCTATTTTCTTTTGTCTTCTGTCTTTCTTTTCGTCTTGTCTCAGTCTCCTCTCCTTGTCTACCAAGATCTAATTGACCGTCAAGCTATCACCCATCAACTGGCCAACTCTTCTCTCCATACCCACTCAATCTGCTTCAAACAAATACTCGTCATTATCCCTTGTCTGGTAAGATGATCTGAATCTCAATTCTGTGACCAGTCACCAACTTATGCTTCTATCAAATCAGCTCGTATATCTTTCTTGCCTCAAATCCACTTCTTCCTGACCGCTGTAAGACTCCAAATGGCGCTAGGCTGTGGCATTTCTGTGGAGGGGAAAGGTGCTTTTTAGGCTGCCCTCCTGAGTGTTACAAAAATATTTAAATTTAACCAAGATCAATGTCCAGAACCTGGTAAATGAGGAATCAAGTATTAGAGGATAAAGATGATAATAGTTTGGTAGTAATGAAACAGCACTATCTGAGACAAGATTATGCAGGAAAAAACTTGAACAAAAGAAGTTAAAGTCCCCTTAGAGTTCAAAGAACAAAAGCTGTTTTATGTAAACAACTCCCAAACGCTAATAAATCTGGCCGTCAGCAGAAGATTGGGGATGATCAACTCAAACCCAAGCAACCTCCAGGTTCTCAATGAACCTGCCCAACCCTCCGCAATCAAGTACTTGAAGGGTACCAGATAACTGAGGGTGGCTGTACAGGACAAAGCACAATGTTTAAGAAGCTCTAAAGCAAACAGTAACTGATTTGAAGCAAGGATAACCTCAACACTTCTCAAGGGACTCAAGAGTAGGCTGGCAGAATTCAACTCCAAAGAAGCTAAGGGGAGGTATAACACTCGAGGTCTTAAGCTTAATAAGACCTCTTCAATCAATCGCGATTGGCTCCAGAAAGGTGATCAGGGATCAGGACCAGTATGGTCAGAGAAAGGGATCAAGGATTGGTATAACACACTCAAAAATTCCAACAGACAGAATTTTTCTTCAACCAGAAAGGCTATTGGTTGGTGATAAGGATCAAGGATCAAGGGTTTGAGTATGGAAGCTCAAGGATCAAGGGTGTGCTGATTTCATGCTGTATTATTCCATGCTCCAATTATGGATCCAAAAGGCAGGGGAGAGCCCCTTCTTTTATGGGCAGGAGGCCCTGTTAGGCTATGTACAATGGATTGTACAAATAAAGCGGGAACGGAACAAAAATCATGTGTTTGCTTGCGTCCGTCCGTGGATGGGCTTGGGTGACAATACCGGAATCACCCACCCCTTGTCCAAAGGCAGACAGGGTGGAAAGGAAAATGAACTGGACCGTCGCGGATGTCCGCGGGTGGTAGTCAACACTCTCCACCCCTTGTCCAAAGGCGGAAGCGGGTGGGAGAGTCCCAGGAAAGGTGATGGATGAAGTTCGTGAGAGCGCGTATGGGCGGATAGTAGATCTGCTCAAGGCAGTTGATTAAATCCTGAAATTCTTGAGATTCACAACTGATAGATTGAGTGAGATGGGAAATTGATGGATCCAAGGTTTGGACAAATGCTTGGGGGTGCGGTTGGGATGGATTCAGTAAGTCATGGATGAGTGCCACAAGGCGGTCAGATAAGAGATTGGGACGCCTGGCAGACAGGGGATTGGGAGGCGCGGTGGGTAAGGATGGGCGACGCAGGACGCGCAAGGATAAGGAAGCGGGACAATGATAGATGAGCAATGCGCAATGATGACAGTGAGCAGCGCGCAGAAATGAAAATGCGGATGAGGGACGCGCGACACGCAAGGATGTGGATGAACCTGAGGAAGAGTTGGAATTGTGTTTTTTTTTTTTTTCAAGGAGCCGGACGGTACGTTTGCGCAACAGTTTATGGATCAAGGTCTTAAGGTGGCCAGGGTGTCCAGGATGGGGCACCACACCGCTCAGCCTCTTATGTCCAAATTGCCTGTTGGTTCTCTCTCTTCTCTCTTGTCTCTTTCATTCCTATTCCTTTCCTGTTATGTTTCTGTTTCTGATGGTGAGACTCTAGTCTGCTGGTTCTTAGTTCTCAAATCAATTCTATGAAATCATATCACAGTTCAAAGCCAAAACAGGACCAACCAACTCACCTTCAAGATGAACGAACCAGCAGGAGCTACGGACTATTTCCATCAAGTGGCATTGAAAGCTGCGGTTGATGCAATTCCACCCCTCAACGAAGAAAAATTTTCAATCTGGCAAGATAAGATGATAATTCTGTTTGATCTCAAGGACATAAAAGACACCATCACTAGAAACTTGGCACAACTCTCCATAAAACAGGATAAGGAAATAGGGCGGTTATTCTTTCTAAACTGGACAGCACAACACACACCAACGTTGTCAACTCCACCAACATAAACTTGTCCAAGCTTTTATGGGCCGAAATCACTCAACTCTTTGCCTCATTGGAGACCGCCAATCAAGCTTGAGTATTCAATTTCTTCCTCCATTTCAGTTTCAAAGAAAACACCATTGAAGGATTTGTGACCAATGCAAGTAAGGCCCTAACTCAAATGACCAATGTTGTTATTGAACTACCCAACAATATCCTCGCCTACTTGGTCCTATTCAAATTCCCACCAATTTTTGAGAACCTAAAAAAACAGATCATGCATGTAGAAAAACACCTAACTGTGGACGTGGTCTTTAATCATCTGATCCAATACAACAACAAGCGCAAGGCCCAGTCAAAAACCACCAAATCTAACTCTGATCTCACTCTAGTAACAACACAAACTAAACCCAAGAAAGAGACTAAAAGAGTCAAAATGCATTGCAGGGAAGGATACCAAGATCCAAATGCACCCCATTCCAAATCCTCATGCTTCCACCTCCATCCCCAGATTGCTCCAAGTTGGTGGGTCAAACAACAAAATGAATGGAAGAGAAAAATGAACAAAAAACCCACCATCAACTATGATGCGCTTCTAACTCTCTGGATAAACGCCAACAGCAGCCCAAATTTACTTCTTGACTCTGGCGCCAACATCAATATCTTCAATGACAAGAAATACTTCTACTCACTGCAGATGCAAGATGAACTGGAGGAGGTGAAAACTGGAAAGCTTGAGGCCAATCTAAAGATAAGCGGTAAAGGAACTGTGAAACTGGAATGGAAAAATTCAATCATTAACCTAGAAAACTGCCCTTATATCCCGGATATAGTTGTGAATCTCATTAGCCCGGGTCTGTTAGCAAGCAAAGGATGCAATCTTAATCAAAGCCAAGACCAGTTTCACATTACAAGGATGGGCCAAACCATACTCAGGGGATCAATCAGAGACAATCTCTTTGTTGTAGAGAAGCCTAAGACGGTGGGAAAAGAAAATTATGTTCACCATATCAACTACTCCCCAAATCTGTTGCCAAATCAAGGCCTATCCCTAGAAGACATCCATCAGATGTACGTTCACGCCGTGATTTCTACTCTCAAGCCCATTCTCAAAGGCCTCTTCACTAATGACAAACTGGACCGTTTCCAATGCAATGGTTGCGCAAAGAGTAAGATTTTCAGATCTCCATTCTCAGCTGTATCTACTCCTTCAAATAAAACTCTCAAACGGATCCACCTCGACCTGGTTGGACCAATCTCCCCGCAGTCAAAGGGCAGCCATCTATATCTCTTGACTCTAGTAGACAACTACTCCGGCTACTTAGCCTCTTTTCCTCTCATCTCCAAAGACAAGACTCCAAGAGTGATAATTAACGTGCTCGAGATGGAAGCAAAAAGGCTCAACTATTATCCCTCCAGGATTTTCTCCAAAAAAGGCATGGAATTCACCAATTCAACCCTCAAAGACTTTGCCAGATCAAAACACATCAAGTTGATGACTTCTGAACCTTATCACTCCAAACAAAATGGATGGGCAGAAAGAGCCAATCAAAACATAATTGAATCAGCTTGAGCAACATTCTTGTCTTCTTGTATACCAAAAACTTACTGGCATATAATCACAAGGAGTTGCTGCTTCATGCTCAACCAAATCTATCGGGAAGGTAATCACCATTCCCCCTGGGAACTTATGTTCAATAAAAAACTTCCATCTAATTACCTTAAACCTGTAGGATCATCACTCATATACCTCAAGAATCGCGCCCAAAAAGGAATTAAATTTGATAAGGAGGGGGAAAAAGGGTTACTAGTTGGGTTCAATCCCTCTTTTCACTCGTACATCATTCTTAATTCATTGGGATCCATTATTGAAACAAAACATGTTAAATTCCTGAAGACACATCTATACAACTTTCCTCTTTTAGAATCAACTGGTATTGATCTCTTCTCACATGAATCACAGGAACTCAACTAATCTGAATTCTCCATGACCAACAAAAAATTTACGTTTTGAGATCATCCAAACACTGACTCAGATTTGGAATCCAATCCCAATCCCCTGAAGCTCCAGATTCCAATTTGGATTCACTCAATTCTGCCCCACAAACCTCATCCTTACAGGAACCTACACAAACCTCTGCTCCCAAAACTCCTAAAAGTGAAGCATATCAAAAACCAAGACAGGAGACTTGTAAACCGCAACGCTATGTCATTCACCATTACTACAAACCGCCATCATACAAGGCAGCCTGTAAATGTCCTGAATGGCCCAAATGGGAGAAGGAAACTTAAGAAGAGTTAACTTCTATTGAACATCAAGAAGTATGGGAGGACTACTATGGAGAACCAAACAATATCCTTAACACTACCTGGGTCTTCAAAGTGAAGGAAAACTGTCACGGGGAACCAGTAACATTCAAAGCAAGATTGTGTGTTCAAGGGTTCAATCAAATCTTTGGCATTGACTACAATGGGACTTGGGCACCCACCGGAAAACTTGGCTCATTGAGAATTGCTCTCTTCTACAGTCTAAAAGAAAAAATGAATTTTACTCAGTTCAAAGTGAAAGAAGCCTTTCTCCATGCTCCCCTTGAGGAAGAAGTTATCATTAAAACCCCAGAAGGTTATCACAGAAAATCCCCTTATCTCAAACTCAAGAAGTCTCTGTAGGGATTGAAACAATCCCCTAAAAATTGGTACAAAACGCTGACTGGATGGATAAAGTCTCAAGGCTACCTTGAATCAAGCAGCAACCCCTGTCTTTATTATAACCCCAAATTGAAGGAAGTACTCTAATTCCACGTGGAAGACCTCATTCACGTTGGGAAGAGCAAGATCTTTGAGTCAAACCTCTTAACAAAATTCAAAAATTTGTCTTGTACCCACCTAATACAATCCTGGGTATGTTGATGGAAGTGAAGGAGGATGAGATCCTCTTAAGCCAACCAAAGCACATAGATAAGGGACTAGAAGAGTTAGGTCTCACTGAATGCAAGGACACTTGTGCTCCTTTAACTCAAAATCTACATCTAGAGCTGGCTACCAATGAAGATCATGCCCAATTCACTCAAATGAACATCAATTTCCGATCGGTCACCGGCCTTCTCAATCATCTCGCACAGTATAGTTGTCCTGACATTGCTTTTGCAGTGTCCAGTTAAGCCAGATTCAACTCCAAACCCGGCATGTCTCATTGGAGAAAAGCTTGCAAAGTATGTAAGTATCTTAAGACTACAAGAGATAAAAAACTCATTCTCTGTTTCAACTCAAATGAGAAAGTGATTACTGGATAAAGTGATGCAACATGGGGAGATGATCCCTCTTCCTGAAAATCTCAATCTGGATTCATTATCTTCCACTATGGCAGTCCTGTCGTCTGGAACTCATCAAGACAGAGAAATATTACCTACTCGTCCACTGAGTCTGAACTCAACGCCCTGCTTGATTGTTTCTTAGAAGTTAAGTGGTTCACCAATTTGATAAGTGAAATATATCATCTTCCTACCCTTAAACATACTCTTTATATTGACAACAAAGGACTTGATGATAAGATTAAACGGTTCGGCTCTCACTCTAAGTCTTGTCATATCAACATTAAAACAAAAGGTTTGAGGGAAGAATTGCAAAGCTGCAAGTACGATCTAATCCTAATCCCTACAGAGGAAATGGTGGCGGACTTGATCACCAAAGCCTCATCAATCAACTCTTTAAACCTACTCCAAAAGTCCATCTTTGAATCTACCCTACCAAAATCTCAATAAATGTTCCATCTTACCAGACACGAGGAGTGTTAGGAATGCCACTCGTCCCTGCAGCCAATAGAAAACTACTTTCTCTTTGACTAAAATCTCTGGAAACCTATCCCCGGGAGACTAATCCCCGGGGATCTCTGGGAGTCAAGAATTTTCCCCTCTCAACTCTCCTCTCCTTGGCTTCCCTTTGCGATTCCTCCGTTTCTGTTTTCTTTTGTTGTCTTCTATATTTTCATCTATATTTTCTTTTCTTTCATATTTTCTTTTGTCTTTTGTCTTTCTTTTCTTCTTGTCTCAGTCTCCTCTCTTTGTCCACCAAGATCTACTCAAGCGTCAAGCTATCACCTGTCAACTGGCCGACTTGTCTCTCCGTACCCACTCAATCTGCTTTGAACAACTACTTGTTGTCATCCCTTGTCTTGTAAGATGATCTGCATCTCAATTCTGTGACCAGTCACCAACTTATGCTTCTATCAAATCAGCTTGTATCTCTTTCTTGCTTCAAATCCACTTCTTCCTGAACGCTCAGCCTCTTATGTCCAAATTGCCTGTTGGTTCTCTCTCTTCTCTCTTTTCTATTTCATTCCTATTCCTTTCCTGTTATGTTTCTGTTTCTGATGGTGAGACTCTACTCTTCTTGTTCTTAGTTCTCAAATCCATTCTATGAAATCTTATCAGGTTTCCAGCTCCACATTTTGTGGAGGCCCTTTTCTTGGCTCATCCTGAGTCTATAAAAATTTCCAAGAAATTCCATCATATTGCATTGTTGGATTGTACCTATAAAAGAAATAGGTACAACATCCCTCTATTGCATGTTGTAGGAATGACTTCCAACAAAAAGACTTTTACAAAGGCTTTTTTTATAACAAAAGAAATGTATGAGTTCTACAGTTGGGAATTGAACACATTTAAGGAGTTGTATTATGATCCCAAGAGCCTTCCAAAATTATTTATGACAGACCATGAAAAATCTCTTATTTTTCTATTAAACACAGTTTCCCTGAGTTATCCAGACAGTGTATTCAGTGGAACTTGTCTAAAAACATTCAAACAGACTTAAAAGTGCGCTTAAGCCATGACAATGAAGGACAGCAAAGTTTCATGACTCTTTGGGCCAAGTATGGGGCCTCTAAAACCAAGGGGGAGGCAGAAGTAAATGATGCGGAACTCAGAATATGCCAATTTATTGCTTCTTCTATTGATATCTGCTGGAAGTGCTTACTTTGAAACTTTTATACATTGTTTTTGAAATACCACAAGGATGTACTTGAGTATATGTAAAAGAATATTTTCCCTATCAATAAGATTTTTATAACGGCTTGGACTTGTTGCTACCCAGACTTTGGATAAAAAACAACTTCTTGGGTCGAAGGGCCCCATTCTACTTTTGGACAATTACTTGTGGGATCTTTGTTGAAATTTTGGATGAGTGGAAACACCTTGAAGGAAATATTGAAATTCAAATCCAATCAGTCCATGCAGGACTTAAAATTGCTTGAATAAAGTTGGGAGTAGGTCTGCCAACATAACTATTACCTTTGGGTTAAAAATTGACACTTGAGGCTATGAAAATCATTGGGGAATAATTCAAGAATTTAAAACACAATAATGATGGGAAGGTGTGCTCCAATTTATATTCAAAAACAATTGGGTTGCCTTTTTCCCAAATTTCAGATGAAATACTAGCATCAAGAGGATCCATTTTGCCTGAGGATGTTCATACTTGGTGGCAGTAAGACTATGAGCCTTCCAATGAAGTAAGTGGGATTTAAGGCTACCAATTATTGGATTGACAGATTAATTATCAGATTGACAGATGAATTATTTGATTGAAAGATTAATTATTGGATTGACAGATTAATTATTGGATTTGAAAATTGATAATTCTTTGGGTTTTGACAGTTTTAAACAAATCCACGGCTTGATTAAGGACCTCAAATTTTAAATAAGTGGAATTCCATGTATAGGGAACAACCTAAAGTAGTTGGGTTGGAGATTCTAAGTTCAATGCTCAAGAATACAGCCACTTTGATCACCAAGCCCAGGATTGAGCCAAAGTTGTTAATTTCAACCCATGGTCAACCAAAATTGAAAGCAACCTGCTGTGAGATTTCAAAACTTGAGCAGGTTGAAAGAGCAATTAAGTTGGAATAAAGGTTCAAAAGTGGAACAAAAACACCAAAGACAGTATGTCTTTTAGTATGAGTGAGAAATTGTCATTTTTATGGTTTAATGAATTGATGTGAAAATGATTTCTGAAGTGTAAGGATGGGTCTTGATCTGAATTTCATATTTCAGAGGACAAGACTGAAGAAAAAGCTAAAAGGGGACCAGAAAGCCCAAAGATAATAAGTCTTTGATTTTGAGAAATGTTCATTTTTATGGTTTAATGAAATAATTTGGTAATTATTTCTGTAGGGCAAGGATGGCTCTTCATCTGAATATTATAGCTCATTGAGAGAGACTGAAATTTCATTGAGTTTGGTGCCGTTGGAATCAGATTCCTCTCTGAAGCATGAAGCAGAAGCAATGGAGGACTCAAAAAGAAGCTCATCCCTGGTGAGAGGTGACTCCTTCAATGAAATTATAATTTTGGCTAAATAATTTTTGAATTTAGGAAGTGAATAACCTAAATCAAATAGCTGATAGCTTACATAAGTTATTGGGTGGGGTTTGGGATCCGGTTGGTGATGCAAATTGTCAATTGAGATTCATTGCTAAATCACTTGGGTATTTTCAGCTTGCTAGTTGACAAGAGCAACCTGTCAAAGCAGATTAAAAACAGAAAATAAAAAATAAGACTAGATGAAGTGGGAAGTCCATATATATTATTGCAGAAATGGATTCCCAACACAAAAACAGGTAGGGTCACTCACTGACCCCACCGTTGAATTCCATCTGCTTACATTTTTTAATGTTTTCAGAAAAAAATACTAATAAACCACGTCACCACTATGGCACCTTTTGCCGTTCTTATATTTCACACATAATGCAATGTATAGATTTCACAACAAAACTTCATTCAGAGCTGAGGTTTTGTGTATATTTCAGGAGTTACAGGTGGATTGGTGTTGTGTCACAATTCCCATGCGCAGCCCCACATTCATATAGCAAGGGAACACACGCCTGACACTCAGTATGTAGGCGCATTTCAAGAAAACCGCACACAAAATTACTTCTGACTTTGGATGATGGATTCCTGCATGCAGCTGTCAAGCCTGTTCGCGTCAGCATCAACTGTAATAATTCTAACAGCCTGTACCGCAGGAAGATGCTAAAACTTGCATGCATACATTATGTATATGTAGCAAGTTGACTGACGGCTGGGGAGATGTTTGAAAGCTAAGAAAATTGAATAAAAATATGAAAATCATAACATTAAGCAAATAAATTATGAGAACCAATAATGAATGTTGTCACGTAAATGGGATTTCCAAATCTTTATGAAACACAAAACACGTCAAGAAGTCTACCAAAAAATTAGCAAAAATTACCAACATTTGCAGAAGATGGCTTAAAATCTACAAATACCCACTTCTAACCATGGCCTTCTAAAGAAATTAATACAAAAGAGGAAATATTTCTGAACCATGAAAATAACAAATTAAAATTTACATACCTTTTGACAATTGTTTCACATGAAGAATTGTAACAGGCAAGGTATCCAGCTGACACCACCAAGTTTGGGTGCCCTAATAGCCCTGGCTAGCCTTCCAGCCTCAGCACTCATGTCAGCTTGCTACTATGTACAGAGCAAAACTGTCAAATATTAACACAAAATATGAAAAATAAGAATACCTCAATTAAAAAAGTAAGGAGGGAGAAATCCATCAATATTATAACCGAAATCGATTCCTCACCCAAAATTAGTTAGGGTCACTCACTGACCCCACCCTTAAATTCCAAGTCCTTATATTTTTAAAATAATTAAAAAGAAAAGTACTAGAAATTACAACACCTGTATGGCACTTTTTGGCCATTCTGAAATTTCACATGTATTTTCACGTATAGGGTTTACACCTGAAATTCACTCAGAATTGAGGTGTTGTGTATATTTTAGAAGTTACATGCAGAAATGTGTTATGTCACAATTCTCGCGCGCAGCCCCCCATCATTACATAACCCTATGTACTAGTAGCAGCAGGTTCCCGCGTACTAGAGAACCGCGCGCAGCTGATTTCGCCAGGCACACAGCGGATCCTAGCCCAAGCGCATCTGTCCTCACTGATCCACGCGCCTGGATCAGTTGTGACTAATCTGACAACCAGGTACCGCTCAGAAGAGCTAAAACCTGGTTAGGGTTGCCTAGCATATGTAACAAACAGACATATGCATTACTAATGATCTAAAAAGATCAAAACTTAAATAAAATTAATGAAAATTAACTTTTAAACATTTTTTAATAATAAATAAAAGATCAAGGACTACCACGTAAATCACTGATCTTGATCTTTGAAGACCACAAAACACTACAAGAAGTGTTCATCAAAATTATTGAAAATTATCTACATGATCAACATATGATGGACAATCAGTAAAAATCCACATCTGCACACTTTGAAGCAATATCAATAGTACAAATGATGGATGAGTACAGAATGATCAAATTTACGCTATAACAGATTAACAGATCCTGTGGCTGAAATGGTACAGAAATCCAGCAGATCTAAGGACAGCTGATTGACAGCACCAAGTGGACGTTCTAATCTTGCCCTGACTGGCTTTCCAGCCTCAGCCCACGAGCAGAACCCTCTCTAAGTGCCCTGAGAAGACTAAAATCACCCCAAAAAGGTATTTATACAGACCTCTTGGGATCCATTATTCCAATAGTTAATCAGTTACCAGGAATGATTTATTATCAATCAGACACCGTGTCATTGTTAATCAAGTGCTTAAATGAAGATAAGAAAGTGATTTATGACTTAGTCCGTAGTAGTATTATTTACCTTTACTAACCAATCAATCATTGAAGTTTATTCAAGCAATCTACCCCATCTGCTCTGAAACCCTTCCAATTATTCCAGGATTTTCCTGGTAAAGTGCTCAGAGTGAGTGTTACCCTTCCTGTCTAGGCCATTTGTGCTGTTAAGCCCGGCCACTAGTGGAATAAGTCCTTTCTAAGGCACCCATATTTATTCCAAGGTTCTTAAACTGCCTAAGGAGGCCCCTTGAAGAGAGGTTGCTAGTCTGTAAAGATCCCCAGTATTATAATACTTTGGGCCCTCTTTTATATTATATTGAAAACCATTTACTACCAAACCAATTAAACCTTGCAACTGCTCTTATTAAATCATTTATTTGAGCTTATAAGCATTTATTATTGGAATAATAATTATTATTATCATTCCAGAATTTTTATCACTCTCTGTAGCTAAAGGACTGCAAGGTTCCTGGTATCAGAGAGCTGACAACTGGGGGTCTGGCCTGGAAATATCCTTAAATAATAAATTTTTAATTATTTATTCCTTGGACCAGTCTATTTATTTTTAAAAATAAGTTACTCTAGTGGATCTTAAGACAAACCAAGAATTGATCAATTATTTTTTGAACCTTCTTAAAAAGAAAAAACAAGAAAAACTCCGTAACTTTGTCCCTGTTATCATAACTCCTGAGCAACAACAGGAGAAATTGCTTTATTATAAACAGAAGGTTATAAAAGATCAACAACTTGAGCTTGAAAGAATTATCAATTTCAATTCTTTATTAAGGCAACATAAGGAGTGGAAGATTTATCAAAGGAAGCTTTATATTTATAAACTAAATAACCCTGAAGATAAAGAAAAATCCAAAATTAATAAAAGTGATTATTTTTTTCTAAAAATCACTTTAACACGTAAAAATACAAAAAAATATTAAACTTATATTTTTTGGTTTTATCCATCTCAGTTTATTTTGTTTTTGGTGATCTCATTGACCAGGACCTCTTAGAGGACGTCCCAGACAGTGTACCATTGGATTTACCCTTGGATTTATCCCAGGATCTGATTGGAACTCACTCAGACATCGTTGGAATACCCTCCAAGGATAGTTGTGACCCCAATCAAGTGTTTGTACCTTTGAATTTAACTCTACGTAAGTTAAAATATTTAAAAAAAATTATTAAAGATATAAAACACACAAAAAATATTATTTTTATAATTTTAAAGTCTTTTTTCAAAAGTTTTGACAAAAGACTTACACATTTTTTTTGGTGCTTTGTATCACAATACGCGAAACACCCGTGCAACTTGTAGAGCCCCGTCATATGGATCTCTGCCCGGAGGAACCAGTGCGCGCAAGAACTCCAGTCGCAAGCGCAATGAGGGGACTTGAATCCATGACCATAGCTTCACGCAGGACAACAATGGCGACAACCGCGGCCGCCAACTCAACCAACAAACTGTTGGAGAGCCCTCTGTTGCCCACCAGGTTATCCCAGGAGGGTACAGGTCCTCCTACGCTACCGCAGCTGGACTCAACCAAGGAGGAAAGGGTCAAAGTGTTAGTGAAAGAGCACGTGAGCTATTGGGAACAATTCATGTTGGCTCAGACCCAGGAGGATCAACCAGGTATGAGAAAATCCATTTCTCAGGCAAAGAAATCTCAGATATCTCTGCAAAGGTTGATCCCAAAGAAAGAAGTAGAAGGCTACATGCAGAACTGGAATCCCTGGGATCAGTTAGCTTCCTCAAAGGGAAAGGACCCCAAAAAGAAGAGGTCCTCAGCCCATCAGAAGTTAAGGAACCCAAAGGATTGGGAAAACATAATATCCTTAGCCCAGAAGTGGAAAAAGGTGTACCACAATTAGATGTAGAAGCGCTTAATAGCTTTTCTGTAAATGTGTCTCACAATTTTACTATTATTAGCCAATGCTTTGACAAAGTTTATCACCAATTGGACAAATTAAGTTCAAGTATTTTTAGAGTGATTGACACTCAGTCTCAGATTATGAGAATTGATGAGTTGGAAATACAAAAAATCAAGGATAGTATAAGAGCTAATAAGTGTGACCTGATGAAACATATTGATGACAACCAATCAATTCTTCAGGAAGATATTCTTGCAACCATAGACCAGCCTAAGGAAGAAGTTAAGAAAACTAGTCCTACTCCTTCAGCTTGTCTGACTAAAAAAATTGACTTATTAAGAAACAAACTTGATTTAGAGTTAGTTATGATTAAGAATGATCTCAGAGATCTTAAGATCAACTCTACTAACTCTCCGTTCATTGACTTAGAAGAAACTAGACCTGCCAGGTTCACCAGTACTCCTAGTGCTCCTCCCAGAGCCAGGATAACTAGGAATAAGTCTTTCAGACCCAGCCATACTCCTGCAATGGAGCAGGCTTTGAAGCTACTTCCTCCCATCACTGAATGGCCTAAATTCTCTGTAGAAGGAGAATACAACCACATCAGTTTCATTAAGTTTATTGACTATACTCTTTCTTCCTGGGAGCTCCCTGATGCAATGGCTGTGGTAAGATTGCCCAGATTATTTGAAGGAGTAGCTCTTGATTGGTTTATCAATAAAAGAGAAGAAGTTGGATCTTTATCCTGGAATTCTTGGAAAGAATTGATCAAAGTGCATTTTGGTACCAGGATTTTGAAAAGAAGGATGATGAAAAATTTCAAAACTTCCCTGTTTGATCCATCCAAGGACAAACCTCATAAGTGGTGCTTACACCAGAAAAAGAGGTTGGACTGTTTTTATCCTGATGCTGATAAAGAAGAAGGCAATGAAAGACTCCTCAACTTATTTCCCAGACAACTCAACCACATTGTAAGGTGTAGAATTCCTATGGATTCAGATCTTTCCACCTTAATAGGTGTATTGGAAGAAACTATTGATATGAATGGTCTTGATAAAAGGTTCAATAGACCTACAAGGGAACAAAATACTAGGAAAAGGGAAGAATATACCGCCAAAACTAAAGAATCCCCTGCTACTAATCCATCTACCTTGGAATTCAAGAAGACTCCAGAATCAAAAGAAAAAGTATGTTGGAACTGTAACCAAAGAGGACACGTAAAACCTGATTTTCCTCTACCTAGGAAAAGGATTAATCTTATTGAAGGAGAAGAGTATGACAATCCTGACCCTCACCTTGATGATACTGACGGATCACTCTCTGATTGTGATCTAATAATCACTAACCCTATCAATTTTTTTGAAGGTAGTATTGAGTCTTCTCTGGATATAAATTCCATCAATGAGGATTCTAACTTACCTCAAAAATGGAATCCCAACATGAAGATTCACCACATCTCTGAGGCTAAGGCTTTGACTCTGAAACCTTCCGCCGGTAAAAGTTACACTTCAGGCAAAACATGCTATGCTACTGGTTTAATCCAAGGTTCCCCTGTTAAGTTACTTCTAGAAAGTGGATCCTTTTGCTCTTGTGTTGGTTCAACTGATCTGGAAAAACAAGACCCAAATTGGAAACTAAACTTACTACCAGTACCTCAGGCTAAGTTCAGCAGTTGTAATTCTGCTCTCAATGCTGTTGGAGTATTGTCTTCTGATATCATACTCCCTCACTCTAAAGGATCACTAAAACTGAACATTGAATTTGTAGGGCTCCAAAATGGAGTATGTGATTATTTTATCCTTGGGAATGATTCTCTTTGCCTATATGGTATAGATGTATTCCAAAGCAAAGGTAGATACTTCACTAAAGGTGGAGACTGGAATAAGAAGTTCCAAATATGCCATTTGAATGCTCAAACTTCTGATTCAACGTATGAAAAACACTTAGAGAAGTTCAATCAGGAATACTTCTCTCAAGCTGCTTTGAATTCACTTCTCAACAAAGAACGGAAATGGGATATCCTACAAGTATGCTTTGAAAATCAGAATTCTTTCTGTACCAAAGATCACCCCATTGGTAACATCACAGGATATGTTATGATCCTAACTCTAACTATTAAGCCTCCTTACCCACCTCACCTCAGGAGACCTGCTTACCCTTCTAGTCCAAAATCCAGAGCGGCTCTGGAAACCCATATTCAAGAGTTTGTTGACTTACAAGTCTTAAGGAAAGTAGGCCACAATGAACAAGTGGATATTACTACCCCAGTAATTATAGCTTGGCACAATGATAATTCAAGAATGGTTGGAGATTTTAGATTGCTTAACAACTACACCCAGGCTAATTTTCATCCAATTCCAAGAATTTACCATGCTCTACATAACCTGTCCAAGGCTAAGTACATAACCACCATGGATATGCTGAAAGGTTTTCACCAAATACCTATCAGCCCTGATAGCCGGAAATTCATGAGAATTATCTTTCATTTGGGAATTTATGAGTATCTTAGGGTGCCTTTTGGTATTAAAAATGCTCCCTCTCATTTTCAAAGGATGATGGACATAGTCCTAGGATTATTCATCAGACAGGGATGGATGATGGTATACATTTATGATTTTATCATTTACTCTGATCATTGGGATACTCACATGGAGAAATTAAGGCTAGTCCTCAAAACCATTTCTGCCATAGGATTGAAATTATCAATGAAAAAGTGAAACTTTGGCTACGGGGAACTCAAAGCCTTAGGACACATTGTCTCTGGACTAACCTTAGCTGCTGAACAAAACAAGATAGCAGCAGTAATGCATAGGCCTATGCCTCAGAATAAAACTGAACTCCTATCCTTCATCAGCTTCTGCAGCTACTATAGGAAGTATTTACCAAAGTTTTCTCTTCTAACCAAATGTTTGTATGAGATCTGCAACAACACCACCGTGTTTGAAATTACTCATGATAGAGTCAAGAACTATGAGGAACTCAAAATTACAATGACCTCAGCTCCAGTACTGATCCAGCCAGATTACTCTAAACCTTTTAATCTCTACATAGATGCTAGCATGGAAGGGCTAGGAGCTGCCTTACACCAGGAAGTCATAGAAGATGATAAAGCAGTGGAAAAACCTATACTCTTCAGATCTAGACAAATTAAAGATACTGAGAAAAGGTAAGGTGCAAGCCAAATGGAATGCCTGGCCTTAGTATGGGCCCTTGAGAAACTCCATTATTACTTAGAAGGCACCAACTTCACTGTTATTACTTAATTCAACGCTGTCAGAACCTTGATGAACATGAAGACCGCTAGCAGGCATATGTTGAGATGGCAGATAGCTATACAACAGTACAGAGGACAGATGACCATAGTTCATCAAGCTGGGACTAAACATCAGAATGAGGATAGTTTAAGCAGGAATGTTTTACTCAATGACCCAAGAAACCCTGCCCATGATCCAGAGGATAATGACATCTTCCCTATCCTTAATATTAACAGGTTAAACATTGAAGCTCCTATAATGGGCATCCACGTTTGTGAACTAAATGAATCATTGTTCAACTCTATCAAAGAAGCTTCCAGTTCTGGCATAAAGACTCTGATCACTATTATGGAAAGTACTTCTCCACCTCCTGAATTGAGCAATAGCCTACCTGAACCTCTTTTGAAACCATACAAAGCTGGAAGGTTCACCATATGGGATGGTCTGTTATACTATAGGCATCAAAATTCAAGTGTCATAGTCTTAACTAAGGATGACCATATCAAACATGTTCTGGCTGAGTGCCATGATAACTGCTCAAACCTTGGATAAGGGTAAACAAACTGCTTGGTGGGTTAATTGGAGAGACTCCACTATACAGTACGTTACCAGTTGTGACACTTGTCAGAAGTCCAACAGGACTACTGGGAAACAGTTTGGACTACTGCAAAAGATTGCTGAACCCAAGAAAAGATGGGAGATCATCAATATGGACTTTGTGAATGAACTACCACCAGGAGGAGCCTATTCCTACAACTCAGTCTTGTTAATTGTGGATAGGTTCTCAAAGAAAGAAAAGTTCCTACCTAATCACAAGGAAGACACTGCTATGGAAGTTGCACTATTATTTTGGAACAGACTCATTGCTGATTTTGGAGTTCCCAAGATTATTATCAGTGACAGATATCCTAAATTCACCTCTGAGTTCTGGAGGAACCTACATGATATTCTTGGAACCACCTTAGCTTTCTCTATTGCTTATCACCCTCAGATAGATGGATTAGCTGAAAGGATGATTCAGACCCTGGAAGAAATGCTCAGGAGATTTGGTGGCTTTGGACTAGAATACAAGAATTCTGATGGTTATTACCACAATTGGGTTAGCCTTTTACTCGCACTGGAGATGGCCTACAACAGTAGCAAGCACTCTACAACTAAGGAAGCACCTTAAATACTGGAAAGAGGATGGATTCCTAGATTACCCAAGGATAACCTTAACCATCAGCTAACCAATATTCACCCTACATCACTTGATTTCAAAAACATGATAGATGTAGCCAACAAACATGCTGTGAAGTGTGTCCAGGATGCTGTGAAGTATAACCAGCAAAGGTGGGATAAAACCCATAAGGAACCTGATTTCAAGATTGGTGATCAAGTATTGATCTCTACCACTAAATTTACCAACCTGGGTGGAAATAGGAAGCTTAGACCAGCTTTTGTTGGAACTTTCACCATTAATAAACTTCATGGTAAAAATGCTGTGGAAGTAATCCTCAGTGATGAGCTTTCTAGGAAACATCCAGTCTTCCCACTAAGCCTCATCAAACACTACCACCCAAGGAATGGAGAACATACTCCTTCACCTGCAATACCTGTTACAGAAGAACCTGAAAAGGACAAAGGTAAAATTAGCAAGATCCTTAAGGATAAGAAAGATAGGATCAATGGAAAAGACGTCAGACTCTACCTGGTTAGATAAAAGGGAGAATCAGCTCATAAAGATGAATGGTTTCCTGAACATAATATCCCTGATGAACCTATACACCTGAGGAACTACAGAGCCAACAGGAGGCATTAGACCAAACTTTTTTCAGATATAGACATATCTTGGAGCAGGGGAATGTCAGCTTGCTACTATGTACAGAGCAAAACTGTCAAATAGTAACACAAACTATGAAAAATAAGAATACCTCAATTAAAAAAGTAAGGAGTGAGAATTCCATGAATATTATTTCAGGAATCGATTCCTCACCCAAACTCAGGTAGGGTCACTCACTGACCCCACCCTTGAATTCCAAGTCCTTATATTTTTAAAATAATTAAAAAGAAAAGTACTAGAAATTACAACACGTGTATGGCACTTTTTGGCCATTCTAACATTTCACAAGTATTTTCATGTATAGGGTTTACACCTAAAATTCACTCAGAATTGAGGTGTTGTGTATATTTTAGGAGTTACATGCGGAAATGTGTTATGTCACAATTCCCACGCGCAGCCACGCATCATTACATAACCCTATTTACTATTAGCAGCAGGTTCCCGCGGACTAGAGACCTGCACGCAGCTGATTCTGCCATGCACGCAGCGGATCCTACCCCGCGCGCATCTGTACTAACTGATCCGCGCGCCTGGATCAGTCTTGACTAATCTGACAACCAGGTACCGCTCAGAAGAGCTACAACCTAGTTAGGGTTGCCTAGCATATGTAACAAACAAACATATGCATTACTAATGATCTCAAAAGATCAAAACTTAAATAAAATTAATGAAAATTAACTTTTAAAAAAATTTTAATAATAAATCAAAGATCAAGGACTACCACGTAAATCACTGATCTTGATCTTTGAAGACCACAAAACACTACAAGAAGTGTTCATAAAAATTATTGAAAATTATCTACATGATCAGCAGATGACGCAAAATTAGTAAAAATCCACATCTGCACGCTTTGAAGCAATATAAATAGTACAAATGAAAGATGAGTACAGAACAATCAAATTTACGCTATAACAGATCAACAGATCCTGTGGCTAAAATAGTACAGAAATCCAGCAGATCTAAGGACAGCTGATTGAAAGCACCAAGTGGACGTTCTAATCTTGCCCTGACTGGCTTGCCAGCCTCAGCCCACAAGCAGAACCCTCTCTACGTGCCCTGAGAAGACTAAAATCACCCCAAAAAGGTATTTATACAGACCTCTTTGGATCCATTATTCCAATAGTTAATCAGTTACCAGGAATGATTTATTATCAATCAGAAACTGTTTCATTGTTAATCAAGTGCTTATATGAAGAAAAGCAAGTGATTTATGACTTAGTCTGTAGTAGTATTATTTACCTTTATGAACCAATCAAATATTGAAGTTTAGTCAAGCAATCTACCCCATCTGCTCTGAAACCCTTCCAATTATTCCAGGATTTTCGTGGTAAAGTGCTCAGAGTGAGTGTTTCCCTTCCTGTCTAGGCCACTTGTGCTGTTAAGCCCGTCCACTAGTGGAATAATTCCTTTCTAAGGCACCCATATTTATTCCAAGGTTCTTAAACTGCCTAAGGAGGCCCCTTGAAGAGAGGTTGCTAGTCTGTAAAGATCCCCAGTAGTATAATACTTTGGCCCCTCGTTTATATTACATTGAAAACCATTTACTACCAAACCAATTAAACCTTGCAACTGCTCTTATTAAATCATTTATTTAAGCTTCTAAGTGTTTAGTATTGGAATAATAATTATTATTATCATTCCAGCATTTTTATCACTCTCTGTAGCTAAAGGACTGCAAGGTTCCTGGTATCAGAGAGCTGAAAACTCATGCACTACTCTCTCTCTAAGTGCCCTGAGAAGGACTTATTACCCTAGAAAGGTATATAAACATCCCCTTTTAGGCGGTTTAAACTTAAGTAATTTTTTAAGTGATCAATCCAGACCACTTGCCATCCGTGATCAAGTGTTTATTCAAGATAAAAAAGTGATTTATGGCCTCATTCTGATGTTATAATTATTAATTTTAAACCAATTGTTCATTCCATTGAAGAATATCAGCAATATACCCAACAATTGTCCTGAGACCCTTTCAACCGTGAATTTCTGCAAGTTTTGTGGATTTTCTGCTTAAATTATTAATTTATCTCCTCTTTGCCTTGAGGCTTAAGTTCTGTGAGTCAGCCAGTCCACTCAATCCCCTTGAGTAAACCCCTTTTGAGTAATCACATAGGACCTCATTGTACCAAGGTCTTTACACGGTTCAAAAGAGGCCCTTGAAGAGAGGTTGTTATCCAATAAAGATCCCCTGTTTGCATAAACTGTGGCCCCTCTTGAAAAATATATTTCAACAAATCTAATCCAACCAAACCACTAAAGATTTGCACTTGCTTCTAAATCAAGTATTTGAGTATTTAATGAAATTTTCTTGAAATAATTATTATTCCAACACCAATATCTCTTGCTGTAGCTAAAGGACCGCAAATTTTTCTCTTATCAGTAAGCTGACAACTGAGGTCTGGCCGGGAAATTCCCTGAATAATGAATTTTTCATAAAAATATTTCTTTGGACCAGATAATCTACGTAAACATAAGTAAAAATATTTATTATCCCTTTTTATTGTTATTTTTCCAGTGGATCTTAAGACCAAAGGAGAATAAATCAATTATTATTTCAATCTTCTTAAACAGAAAAAAGACAAGAGACTCTGTAATTTTGTGCCTGTTATCATAACTCCTGAGCAACAAAAAGCAAAATTAAATCATGATAAACTACAAGCTTTAGAAGACAAAGAATTGGAACTTGAAAGACTTATTAATTTTAATTCTTTGCTCAGGCAACACACGACCTGGAAGAAGTATCAGAGACAAATTTATTTCTTTAAAAAAAACAAAGAAAGTAAGCTCAATATATTTTTTTAATTTTTTTTTGAAAAATTCAAAAAAATGAAAAATTACTAAAAATTAATAAAATTATAATAAACCAAGAAAAACTTATTAATTTTAATTTTTTACCTTATTGCAGAGGAAAGAACCTTTTCTCTTGCAGATTTTATTGAACAAGACCTGCTTAAAAACAGCTCTCACCACAGATCTTTGCATTGAAGCCAAGACCTCATTTGTACCCACAAACAACCCCTTGGATTACCCACCAAGGACTCTTTTAACCCTAACCAAGCTTTAGTACTGTTGAACTTAAGTATAAGTGATCTTAAATTAATTTTAAAATAAAATAAAATATTTTATTTATTTTATTTATTATTTTTAGCAAGTTTTGATAAAAACTTATAACTTTTTTTTGCAAAATGTTGCAAAACAGGCCCAACACCCGCGCAACTTGACAAGACCCATCCTATGGACCTCTTCCCGGAGGAACGCCCATCCGTACAAGTGCCTGTAGCAAGCCCAATGAGGGGGCTTGAACCCAGAACTTGAGTTCCGCAAAAACTGCCAGCACCCAAGCCTGCCAACTCAACCCAAACAATTGTTGGAGATGAGTCCTTTGCCCAGACAGTTGTCCCCAGAAGCCACTCCTCCACCTACGCCTCCCAGTCCAGACTTAGCCAAAGAGTCCAAAATAAAGGATCTGGTGAAGGATCATGTTGTGGTGGTCTTTCATGGACACAAGTTGGAATGGGCTGCGCGCTGCGCGCTGAGCAGTGGCAGATGCTCAGAAATGGGTGCGGCTTTGCCGCAGCAAGCTGCAATGCAGGCTCAGCAGCAGTTGGATTGGGACTGGCATCCAGAGACGCAGTGTAAGGATTGGATTGGACAGATTGCGCGCATATCAGGTGTTGCAAGATGCGCGGATTGGATTGTGTGGATATACCTTGGATATCTAGAATGGCGTGTCGGGCGGATCCAGACATTTTCAGGGGGCTCCAAGTTGGGAGCGGTGCAAGGGTGGCGTCATGAGAAGGACAAACCGGGTGGAAGTAATGGCAGGCGGGAGGTACAGATGGAATATGGGGTATGGGATATGGGATGTGGATTATGGGGTGGAAGGGTAGGATTGAAGCTAGGGTTCTGTACTTAGGGGTTTTATTTTATTATTATTTTTTGCTTGCAGTTGTACTTAGATTACGGTTGAGGGAAAGGTACTTAAACCGCAACCTCAACCCAATAGGGAGGGACATTAGATCAGGCAGGATCACATTGGATCATCACAGGTTTTTGGAAGGATCTTTACTCTCATTTCTCTTTCTCTCAGTCAAAGGGTGAACAGTTGCACTCAGGGTTTACAGACGCAAGGGATCAATAATTTTGGAACTTGGGAACTGTAAAAGGAGATGTCATCTTATGAATTACACAACGTGAGTCATTGGGAGGCATACAAGCTAGCCCAAGAGCAGGAGGAATCAGAAGCATGAGAAAGGCTATTTCACAGGCCAAGTCCTCTCAAATAGCCCTTCAGAAATTAATCCCCAGGGCAGAAGTAGAGAAATACATAGAAAAGTGGAACCCTTTGGATCAACAATCCAAGTTAAAGGGAAAGGGTCCCAAAAGGTTGAGGTCCTCAAATCATCAAAGATTGAGGAACCCAAAAGATTGGTACAACATAATATCTCTAGCTCAGAAGTGGAAGAAAGTTTATCACAACTAGATTCTGATGATATCACTCCATTGTTTAACAAATTTTCTGATAATTTTTTTCATATCTTCAACATCTTGAGCGGAAATCTAGACAATATTCACAAAAAACTTGAAAAAACTTGATAAAGCAATCCAAAATTCTGACAAAATAATCCCAAATCAAGGTGACCACCTGAAAGCTAATGAGCCTGAATCAAATTATTAAGGGATCCAATTGATTTAAAAAAAGCATCTTTGATTAATCATAAAAGCACAACCTGTTCTTCAGGACAGGAAGAGATACTCCTTCTCCTTGGGCAACTCAAAGGAGAAATAAGAAATAAAACTGATACCCCTTCTGTTCACCTTGTTCATAAGATGGATCTGTTCACCTTGTTCATAAGATGGATCTATTAAGTAAAAAAATTGATTTGTAACTAGGTATGATTAAGAATGATTTAAGAGACCTTAAAGTTAAATCAACTGTCCCTCCCCTAGTCAATGTAGAAGAATCAAAACCTACCAGGACCAGTATCACTCCTAACATCTCTCTTAATTCTGAAATGAACAGGAATTATTCTTACCAACCTAGTCCTACCCCTGAAGTAGAAAAAGCTCTGAAACTGTTGCCCCTGTAACTGAATGACCCAAATTCTCAGGCAAAGGATAATAAACCACATCAGCTTCATTAGATTTATTGACTTTACCCTTGCCTCATATGAACCACTGGATACTATAGCAGCATTGAGTCTATCCAGGCTGTTTGAAGGAGTAGCACTGGATTGGTTTATAAACAAAATAGGAGAAGTAGGATCCCAAACTTGAAACTCTTGGAAATTTCTCATCAAAGAACAGTCTGGTACTAGAATTTGGAAAATAAAAATGATGAAAACCTTTGAGAACGCACTTTTTGACCCTTCAAAGGACAAACTCCACAAGTGGTGTTTGGAAAAAAAGAAGATGTTAGATTATTTCTTTCCCGAAGCTGACAAAAAAGAAATAAATGAAAGGCTCCTCAATCTATTTCCTGAACAACTTAATCACAATGTGAGGTGTAGAATGTCCATGGATGGTGATCTCTCCACTCCCATTGGTATTCTGGAAGAAACCATTGATATGAATGGTGTTTAAAAGAGAAAAAATAGACCTAGGAAACCGGCTCCCAAGACTCAAAAAGAATACAACCCCCAAAACCAAAGACTCTACTACTCCCCAATTAGAAGTTAAGAAGACTTCTGAGACTAAGGAAAAGGTATGCTGGAATTTTAACCAAACTGGACATGTAAGACCTGACTTCACCCAGCCCAGGAGAAAGATCAATCTCATTGAAGGAGAAAAGGATGACAATGACCCTGACCCTCAACTTGATGACACTAATGGATCACTCTCTGATTTTGAATTAATGATCACTAACCCTATCAATGTCATTGAAGGAAGTATAGCATCTTCCGTAGATATTAACTCTGTCAATGAAGATTCCAACTGGAAACAAAAATGGAATCCCCATATGAAAATCCACCATTTTTCTGAAGCAAAACCTTTGAATCTCCAACCTTCTGCTGGTAAAATTTACACTTCTGGTAAAACCTGCTATGCTACTTGTTTAATCCAAGGTTGTCCTGTTAAGTTACTCTTGGGCAGTGAAGCCTTTTACTCTTGTGTTATTTCAACTTATTTGGAACAAAAAGATCCAAATTGGAGAGTGAACTTATTACCAGTACCTCAGCATAAATTCAGCAGTTTTAACTCTTCCCTTAATGCCATTGGGTTTTGGTCCTCTGATATCATTCTTCCCCACTCAAAAGGTTCACTCAAACTGAAAATTGAATTTTTAGTGCTCCAGAATGGAGTGTGTGATTACTTTACTTTAGTAAATGATTCTCTTTGCTTATATGGTATAGATGAATTCCAAATTAAGGGCAGATACTTCATCATAGGAGGAAACTGGAACAAGAAGTTCCAAATATTCCATTTCAATGCTCAAACTTCTGACTCAAATTATGAAAAACACTTGGAGAAGTTCAACCATGAGTACTCCTCCCAAGCAGCTCTGAAACCCCCTGCTTAGTGAAGACCAAAAATGGGACATCCTCCAAGTTTGCTTTGAAAATCAAGAATGCCTTCTGTACCAAGGATAATCCAATTGGTAACATCAAAGAACATGACATGATTCTAACTTCAACCATTAAACCTCCTTACCCTCCCAACCTCAGGAGACCCACTTACCCTTCTAGTCCATAAACTAGAACTGCTCTGGAAACTCACATAAAAGAATTGATTGAATTACAAGTCTTAAGGAAAGTAGGACACAATGAACAAGTGAACATTACCACTCCATTCATCATAGCTTGGCACAATGAAAAGCCAAGGATGTTTGGAGACTTTAGAATTCTGAATAACTATACCCAAGCTGATTATTACCCTATTCCACGGATTGAACATGCTCTACATAACCTCTCAAAGTCTAAGTTCATCACTACAATGGATATGCTGAAAGGTTTTCGACAGATACCTATCAGTCCTGATAGCCAGAAATTTATGAGGATCATATGTCATTTGGGAATTCATGAGTACCTTAGGATGCCTTTTGGTATCATGAATTCTCCTTCTCACTTCCAAAGGATGATGGATACATTTTAAAGATCATTCATAATAAAATGATGGATGATGTTATACATTGAGAATTTTATCATTAATTCTGATGATTGGAATAAACACATGGACAAAGTAAGGCTAGTCCTCAAAACCATCTCTGCTGAGGGATTAAAAGTATCAAGGAAAATGTAATTTTGGCTCTGTAGAACTGAAAGCTTTAGGGGACATTGTTTCAGGACTAACCTTAACTGCTGACCAGAGAAAAATAGAAGCTGTGATGAATAGGCCCATGCCTCAAAATAAAACTGAACTCCTATCATTTTTCAGATTTTTAAGCTACTACAGGATATATCTACCTAATTTTGCCCTTCTTACCAAATGTTTGTATGAAATCTGCAACAAAAAAAACCTTGTTTGAGATGACTCATGAAAGGGTTAAGAACTATGAAAAAATCAAGCTAGCTATGACCTCAGTAAATATTCTACCTGACTATTCTAAATCTTTCAAGCTCTATTTAAATGCTTGCATGGAAGGGCTTGGATCTGCTTTACACAAAGAAATCATAGAAAATGGTAAAACAGTGGAAAAACCTATACTCTTCCTATCCAGACAAGTAAAGGATACTGATAAAAGGTATGTTTAAATCCAAATGGAATGCCTTGCCTTAGTTTGAGCTCTGGAGAAACTCCATTATTACTTGGAAGGTACCAAGTTCATGATAATTACTGACTGCAATGCTGTCAGGACTTTAATGAACATGAAAACACCTAGTAGGCATATGTTAAGGGGGCAGATAGCCATTCAACAGGACATAGGTTAGATGACCATAGTCCATCAAGCTGGTGCTAGACACCAGAATGCTGATAATTTAAGTAGGAATGCTCTTCCCAATGATCCAAGTAACCCTGCATATGACCCGGAGGATAATGACATATTTCCTATACTTAATATTAACATGCTAGATATCAAGGCTCCTATTCTAGGAATCCACATCTGTGAACCGGATGAATCCTTGTTCAACTCCATCAAGAAGGCTTACAGCCCTGGTATGAAGACTCTAATCACCATTATGGAAAGTACATCTCCACCATCTGAGCTGGTTGAAAGTCTACCTGAAACTCTCCTAAAAACTTACAAAGCTTGAAGATTCACCGTATGGGATGGTCTAATAAACTATAGGCACTAACATTCCAGTTTCATAGTCTTAACCAAGGAAGACCATATCAAACATATTGTTGCTGAGTGCAACAATAACTGCTCATCTGGTCACTTATCTACTGATAAAATCCTAGAAAAGGTCAAAAAAACTGCTTGGTGGATCAATTGGAGAGATTCCACAGTCCAGTATGTTGCCAGTTGTGACAATTTTCAAAATTTCAATAGGACCACTGGAAAAAGTTTTGGTCCACTCCAGAGAATCACTGAACCTAAGAGAAGATTGAAATCACCAACATGGACTTTGTCACTGGATTACCCCCAGGAGGAGCCTATTCCAACAAATCAGTCCTAGTCATAGTAGACAGGTTTTCCAAGAAAACAAAATTCCTACCAAACCATAAGGAGGACACTGCCATTGAATTAGAATTACTTTTTTGGAATAGACTCATAGCTGACGTGGGAGTCCTTAAGATCATCATCATTGATAGGGATCCAAAGTTCACTTCTGAATTTTGGATGAATCTCCACAACCTTTTAGGCACTACCTAAACCTTCTCTACAGCCTATCATCCCAGACAGATGGATTAGCTGAAAGAATGACTCAGACCTTAGAAGACCTGCTTAGAAGGTTCTGTTGCTTTGGTCTAGAATAAAAGAATACTGATGGGTATTTCCATGATTGGTTTAGCCTTTTACCTTCTCTGGAGATGGCCTACAACATTATCAAGCATTCTACGACTACAGAAGCACCCTATGTGCTATAAATAGGATGGATTCCTTACATACCCAAGGATAACCTTGACCAGAAGCTAACCAATAGTCACCCAACATCACTTGAATTGAAGAACATGATAGATCTAGCCAACAAACATACTGCTAAATGTTTTCAAGAAGCTGTTGAATATAACTGACAAAGATGGGATCAAAGCCACAAAGAACCTTATTTCAAGATTGGTGACCAAGTCTTAGTTTCTACCACCAATTTTACAAAATTAGCTGGGAACAGGAAACTCAGAACTTCATTTTTTGGACCATTCACCATCAAGAAACTCCATTGGAAGAATGCAGTGGAAGTGATTCTCAGGGATGAACTTTCCAGAAAACACCAAGTGTTTCCAGTAAGTTTGATAAAACACTACCATTCCAGGGAAAGATAAAAAACTCTGTCACCAGCAATACCTGTTCAAGACAAACCTGAGAAAGACAATGTTAAAATAGGAAAAATACTTAAAGAAAAGAAAGAAAGGATAAACTGTAAAGATGTCAGACTCTATCTATTCATATACAAAGTAGAATATTCTGAAAAAGATGAATGGTTACCTGAAAACAACATCCCTGATGGAACTATCCACTCAGGAAATTTCAGGGTCAATAAAAAACACTGAGCCCCAAATTGTTTTCAGATATGGACATATCTTGGAGTGGGGGAATGTCAGCTTGCTCATTTAAAAGAAAAACCTGTAAAAGCAGATGAAAAACTGAAAATAAATAAAAATATTAGATGTTGTGGGAAATCCATATATATTTTTGCAGAAATGGAATCTCCCTCCAAAATTAGGTAGGGTCACTTGCTGACCCCACCCTTGAATTTGAACTCCTTACATTTTTTAAAAATTCCAGAAGAAAAGACCAATAAACCATGTACCACTATGGCACCTTTTGGCCATTCTAATATTTTACAAATAATGCCATGGATAGTTTTCACACCTAAAATTGAGTCAGAACTGAACTTTTGTGTGTATTTAAGGAGTTACAGGCAGATTGGTGTTGTGTCACAATTCCCGCGCGCAGCCCTGCATTCATATAGCAAGGGTACACACGCCTGACACTCAGTACATAGACGCATGTCAAGAAAACCACATGCAAAATGACTTCTTACTGCGGATGATGAATTCCTGCACGCAGCTGCCAATCCTGCGCGCGTCAACATCAGCTGTACTAATTCTAACAGCCAGCTACTGCAGGAACATGCTTCAACTTGCATGAATACATCATGCGTATGTAACAAGTTGACTGAAGGATGGTGAGATGTTTGAAACCTAATAAAATTGAATAAAAATATGAAAATCAAAACATTAAAGCAAATAAATTGTGCAAAACAATAATGAAGGTTGTCACATAAATGGGATTGCCAAATAGTTATTAACCACAAAACACATCAAGAAGTCTACCAAAAAATTATTAAAATTACCAACATGTGCATACGATGGAGGAGAATCTACAAATTCCCCCTTCTACCCATGCTAATCTAAACAAAGTAATACAAAAGAAGGAAATATGTCTCAAGCATAAAAATAACAAATCAATATTTAAATACCTTCTGACAATTATTTCACATGGAAATATGACACAGGCAAGGCTAGCCAGCTGGCAGCACCAAGAATTCTTTTAAAAATAGCCCTAACTAGCCTGCCAGCCTCAGAACACAAGCAAAACCCTCTCTACATGCCCTGTGAACGTCTTATTACCCTAGTAAGGTATATAAACAGTCCCTTTTAGATGGTTTGAACATCAGTAATTTTTAAGTAATCAATCCAGGCCCCTAAACATCCGTGATCAAGTGTTCATTCAAGATAAACAAGTGATTTATGGCCTCAGTCTGATATTATAACTATTCATTATAAACCCATTGTTAATTCCATTGAAGAATATCAGCAATTTCCCCAAAAATTGTCCTGAGACCCTTTCAACTGTGAATTTCTGCAAGTTTCTTGGAGTTTCTGCTTAAATTACAAAGTTATCTCCTCCTTGCCTCCAGGCATAAGTGCTGTAAGTCAGCCATTCAACCCAATCCCCTTGATTAAACCGCTCTTTAGTAATCACTTAGGACCTCATTTTCCAAAGGCCCTTACACACTTCAAAAAAACCCCTTGAAGAGAGGTTGTTATCCAATAAAGATCCCCTGCTTGCATGAACTGTTGCCCCTCTTGAAAAATATATTTAAATCAATTTAATCCAACCAAGCCACTCAAACTTTGCACTTGCTTCAAAATCAACTACTTGAGAATTTGATGTAATTTTCTTGGAATTATCATTATTCCAACACCAATATTGTCAGCTTGCTACTATTGCAGAGCAAGCTGAAAAAGTAACAGAAATAACATAAAAATAATAATAATACAATTAACTTAAGAAGGTGTAGAAAAACCCTAAATATTATTACAGAAATAAATTTTCCACCCAAAACTAGGTAGGGTCACTCACTGACCCCACCCTTGAAATCCAAATCCTTATATTTTTAAATAATTAACACAAAAAAAAAACAAAATTTCATGGCACCACCATTGAGCTTTTTTGCCAATTGAATATTTCACGCGTATTGTCACCTATAGGTTTCACCTAGAATTGAGTCAGAATTGAGGTGTTGTGTATATTTTAGGAGTTATGGACGGAAATGTGTTTTGTCACAATTCCCCCCCGCAGCAGCGGCAACCAATGCACCCATGCGCGGCCGACATACAGCCCTGTCACTCCATCAAGGTTGTGTACAATAAACATGGTAATTGTCAGCTTGCTGCTATTTCAGGGCAAGCTTCAAAGGTAAAAAAAATAACATAAAAATAATGATATTAAAATTAACCTAAGAAGGAGTAGGAAACCAATTAATATTATTACAGAAATGGATTCTCCACCCAAAATTAGGTAGGTACACTCACTGCCCCCACCCTTAAAATCAAACTCCTTATATTTCAAATAATTAAGGAAAGAAAAACCAAAATGCCATGGCACCACCATTGATCTTTTTGTCCAATTAAATATTTCACACTTATTATCACGTATAGGTTTCACACCTAAAATTCATTCAGAATTGAGGTGTTGTTATATTTTAGGATTTATGGATGGAAATGTGTTTTGAAACAATTCCCCCACGCAGCCGTGGCAGCCAATGCACCCATGCGCGGCTGAGATACAGCCCTTTCACTCCGTCAAGGTTGTGTACGCAGCCCCTGGCCTCTGACAAGTAAGCAGCCGCGGGGCTACGGGTTGAAAAAAACACAGGCGGCCTGAGAATCTTTGGTACTACGTAAACATGCTACAACCCACACGGGAACATTCTACATATGTAATAAATGTTCCCATGGATGGTAGATAGTCTAAAAGTAAATAATATTATATAAAAATACTTAAATAAACCTTATACATATTTTTTACTGGATATAATTCAAAGTACCAAGAATGTCAAAAATAAGACAATGACAACTTCTAAAAATATATTAAAATACTTTAATATACTTTTATGAGAATTTTCAGAAATTGATATTTCTGTGACATACTAAGAAAATTAATGATGTAAAAATAATATATGAATTCCCATGAATTATATTTTTAAGTAATTATTTTAGTAAATCAACTGAAACTCGAAAATAAGGAGTAAAATCAATATCATGACTTTACTCCAATTATTTAATACATAATGAAAACTCACCTGACATCAAAATGTCCAAAGAAATGTCCTTTAAAATAATTTCTAACTTACTGGTAACATTTGGTAAGGATAATTAATTAAATAATACATAAATAGGACAGATTAGTGTGATTCACGCGTGCTAATATCAATTATAAAGTAGAATAATTCCTATACCCTGAATAATTAGATACTACCCGTGCTATAGCACCAAGAACACGTGACAGGCTACCACTGGTTGCCCTGCTAGCCTTAGTTTCCGTCCCTTTAAGCCCCTGTACCCCTCAGAAGGACAATATTGGGACTCCAAAAGCTATAAATAAAGAGCTTTTTTGAGGATATTGATGGTCAGAGACCCAGTTTATTTTATATCCAGACACCCTTCCAAGTTAATCAAATTTTTATAAGAGATAATTAATTGATTTATGGCTTAGTCTGATCAAAATATCCCTCTTCAACCTCTTTTTATCAATTATGTCAGCTCTCTGATACCGGGAACCTTGCAGTCCTTTAGCTACAGAGAGTGATAAAAATGCTGGAATATTAATAATTATTATTATTCCAATGATAAAAACTTAGAGGCTCAAATAAATGATATAATAAGAGCATTTGCAAGGTTTAATTGTTTTGGTAATAAATGGTTTTCAATATAATATAAAAGAAGGGCCACAGTATTATACTAATGGGGATCTTTACAGACTAGCAAACCTCTCTTTCAGGGGCCTCCTTAGGCAGTTTAAGAACCTTGGAATAAAGATGGGTGCCTTAGAAAGGAATTATTCCACTAATGGCTGGGATTACCAACACAAATGGCCTAGACAGGAAGGGTAACACTCACTCTGAGCAATTTACCACGAGAATCGTGGAATAATTGGAAGGATTTCAGAGCAGATGGGGTAGATTGCTTCACTAAACTTCAATGTTTGATTGGTTAATAAGGTTAAATAATACTAATACAGACTAAGTCATAAATCACTTGCTTATCTTCATAGAAGCACTTGATCAATAATTACACGGTGTCTGATTGATAATGAATAATTCCTGGTAACTATGCTTGAATAATGGATCCAAAGAGGTCTGTATAAATACCTTTTTGGGGTGATTTTGAGCTTCTCAGGGCACGTAGAGAGGGTTCTTCTCATGGGCTGAGGCTTGAAAGCCAGTCAGGGCAAGGTTGGAACGTCCACTTGTTGCTGTCAATCAGCTGTCCTTAGATCTGCTGGAGTTCTGTACTATTTTAGCCACAGGATCTGTTAATCTGTTATAGCATAAATTTGATCATTCTGTACTCATCCTTTATTTTTGCTATTGATATTGCTTTAAAGTGGGCAGATGTGGATTTTTACTGATTGTCCATCATCTGCTGATTATTTAGATAATTTAATAATTTTTATGAACACTCCTTGTAGTGTTTGCTGGTCTTCAAAGATCAGGGTCAGTGATTTACGTGATAATCCTTGATCTTTGATTTATTATTAAAAAATGTTTTAAACTTTAATTTTCATTAATTTTATTTAAGTTTTGATCTTTTTAGATCATTAGTAATGCATATGTCAGTTTGTTACATATACTAGGCAACCCTAACTAGGTTGTAGCTCTTCTGAGCAGTACCTGGTTGTCAGATTAGTCACGACTGATCCAGACGCGGGGATCAGTTAGTACAGATGCGCGCGGGGTAGGATCCGCTGCGTGCGTGGCAGAATCAGCTGCGCGTGGTTCTCTAGTACGCGGGAATCTGCTACTACTAGTACGTAGGGATATGTAATGATGCGGGGCTGCGCGCAGGAATTGTGACATAACACATTTCCGCGTGTAACTCCTAAAATATACACAACACCTCAATTCTGAGTGAAGTTTAGGTGTAAACCCTATACATGAAAATACGTGTGAAATATTAGAATGGCCAAAAAGTGCCATACAGGTGTTGTAATTTTTAGTACTTTTTTTTTAATTATTTTAAAAATATAAGGACTTGGAATTCAAGGGTGGGGTCAGTGAGTGACCCTACCTGATTTTGGGTGAGGAATACATTCCCGTAATAATATTTATGGATTTCTTACTCCTTATTTTGTTAATTGAGATATTCTTATTTTTTCATAGTTTTGTGTTGCTATTGACAGGTTGCTCTGTACATAGTAGCAAGCTGACAAATTAAAACTTCTGAATAAACCTTATCACCCCAGTATATAGGTTTCACCCATCAGTGCACATCCTAAACAGATACCCTAAGGATTTCATAATATACCAGTGATTTTTATTATCCTTTCTCTGTTGTGGCAGCAGGGTTACAAGGCCCTGCCACTCCAACGTGTATTTTATATACATATTATATTTGGGTAAAATATCCTTTAAACTAAAGAGCCCAAATTAACCAGGACTACGTGTTTTCATACTGAAATCCCTGAACAGATTTGTTAAAGATCCCCAATATAATTGTGGCCCCTCAATAAAAATATTTAATAATGAATTTATTCATATTGATTTATAACAATAAACCATAACCAAACAAATCAACCTTGCAATAAGCTTAATCCAAATATTTTATGGATTTTTGCTGCATTTATTAAATAATATATTTATTATTTATTCTATCACCTCTGGTAGCTGAAGGATAGCAAGGTCCTTGGCATCCAGGAGGCTAACAAATATCTCTTGCTGTAGCTAAGGGAAAGAAAGGTTCCTGGTATCATTAAGCTGAAAGATCCTCCCAACTTTTCCACCACTCATTGATCATCGTCTCATTTACTGTAAGCTTGCTACTATTGCAGAGCAAGCTGCAAAAGTACCAAAATAACATAGATAAATTAAATAAATAAAAATCGTATTAAAGGAGAAATAATATTAAAAATATTATTCCAAATTTTGCTTCTGCATAATAATTAAGTTAGGGTAACTTACTGACACATACCTCAAATGCCTACTGTTTATATTTTTATGAAGATTTGGAGCAAGACACAGCCTTGAGATTTTGGCCCTTTTAATAATTCACATGAAACCCTACGTATAGTTTTTACAGTGAGTTTTGTGTCACAATCCAAGAATTCTGTGATTTGGAGGATTTATGGGCAGAAATGTGATTTGTCACGATTCCCGCATGCAGCTGCAGAAACCAAAAAATCCTTGCGCGGCTGAGCAGCAGGACTGCCACCCTGTACGCATACCCTGAAAAGGGGTGCACGCAGCCCCAGGCATCTGACAAGTATGCAGCTGCGGGACTGCGGGCTGACAGAGTTACAGGCAGCTCAAAAAGCCCAGTTACCATATAAAGGTGCTACAACCTAGCTGGGAACATACTAAATATGTAATAAATTTCCCCATGGATAATAGATAATCTACAAATACATAAAATTATATAAAAATGGGTAACGTTAAATTCACGGCTCAATTTTTGTGGGAGTTGTGTAGGGCTCCACACAACCTGTGGGAGTTGTGTAGGGACCCACACAACCTTTGGGAGTCATTTAGGGCCCCATACAATCTGTGGGAGTTGTGTAGGGCCCCTCAATGCATGGGGGCCTTTACACTAATTCAAATGTTTGTTCTAAACACATGCAACCCCTGGGGGGCATATACCCCCCATAATGGTTATTTTTGATTATTTTACCCCTGTAAACAACCATATTGTTTATTATTTATTATTAATTATAAATTATTTATTATTTATTATTTATAATTTATTATTCATTATTCATTATTCATTATTTATTATTCATTATTCATTATTCATTATTTATTATTTAATGTTTATTTTTTATTATTGTTTGTTATTATTTATTATTTATTACATATAATTTATCATTTATTATTTATAATTTATAATTTATAATTTATAATTTATAATTTATTATTATTTATGATTTATCATTTATCATTTATTATTTATTATTTATTATGTATTTTTTATTTATTATTTATTATTTATTATTTATTATTTATTTTTTATTATTTATTATATATAATTTATTATTTATTATTTATTATTTATAATTATTATCATTTATTATTTATTATTCATTATTTATTATTTATTATTTATTATTTAGTGGAGGCAACACTACTTGATTTTTGTTTTTTATCCTTCCACACGACTCAAATGGGATGTGCAGCTTGCCACACGGCCCATTTGAGTCGTGTAGCATGCCATACGCCTCATTTGAGTCGTTCAGGGTGCCACACAGCCCATTGAGTCATTTATAAAACACAAAGAGTCGTGTACAGATTTGTTTACACAACTCAAAGAGTTTTTAATTTAACATTACCCTATAAAAAGACTTAAACTAATTTTCTACGTATTTTTTATAAAATATAATAAAAAACGCCAAATATGTTGAAAATAAGATAACTTCTATTTGTAAAATATATTAAAATACTTTAAATATACAAATGGTAGAACTTCAAGATATCAATATTCTTGTGACCTACCAAGGAAACTGATTATGTAAAAACAATACATTCATTCTCATAGCTTATATTTTCAATTAAGTATTTTAAGAAAATCAACAGAATTTCAAAAATAAGAAGCAAAATAAATATCATGATTTTACTCTCATCAGCTCATACATAAATAAAACCCACCTGAAATCAGATTACCCTTAAGAATTCTTCCCAAGAAAACTTATTCACATCCTGGGAATGTTTACTAAGGATAATGAATTATATAATAATCATGTGGATATATGAGTGTTATTCACGCATCTAAACAACAATCAAAATGTAGAATAATTCCCATACGCTGTGGAATTAGATTTTACCTGTGCTAAAGCACCAAGAACACGTTACAGGATACCATTAATTACCCTGCTAGCCTTAGCACCCGCCCCTTTCAGCCCCTGTATCCCTCAGAAGGAAAGAATTGGGACTCGAAAAGCTATAAATATAGAGCTACTTTGAGTATATTGATACCTAGAGAACCAGTTATATTTACATCCATACACCGTGCCAAGGCAAGAAAATACTTATAAGAGATAATTATGTGATTTTGAGCTTTTGTCTGATTAATAATATCCGTCCTCAAACCCTTTTTATCAATTTAAACTTCTGAAAAACCTTTTCAACCCCAGTAATAGGTTTAACCCATCATTGCATGTCCCAAACAGGTACCTAAAGCATTCAATAATATACCAGTGATTTTTATTATCCTTCTTTTGTCGTGGAAGCTTGGTTAAAAGGCCCTTCAACTCCACAATATATTTTATAAATATATTATCTTTGGGAAATATCTCCTTTTAGAATATAAATGAAAGGTTCCAAAGTAACCAGGTATACTTTTTTTCAAATTGAATTCCCTGGGGAGAGGTTTTAAAGATCCCCATTATTATTTTGGCCCCTCTATTGATTTATTTAATAATCAATTTATTCATATTGATGAATAATTTTCAACTATAACCAAACCAATCAACCTTGCAATAGCTCTATCCAATTATTTTACAGATTTGGGTGGCATTTGTTGAATAAAATATTTATTATTTATTCCATCACCTCTTGTAGCTTAAGGATAAAAACGGTCATGGCATCCAGGAGGCTGAAAATTTGGGGTCTGGCCACGAAATATTCCATCATATTATATTTAATACCTTGGACCACACATTTCACATAAAAATTAATCAAAGATAATGTATCTGACTTTTTCAACCATGATTCATCATTAATTTTTGTAGCAGTGTATTTCAAAATCAATGAAGAATCAATAATGAATGATTTAAATCTTTTTAAAATCAAAAAATAAGAATACCTTAAAAATTATAAACCAACTGGTTGGGAAGCCTTAACTCAAGCTGAACAACTTAGTATCTCTTCTGTCCATAAAAAATCAGATAAACTCCTTGAACAAGAAAATTTTGAGAGGCATATAAACTTTTAAGCTCTATTAAGACAACATAAATCTTGGAAAAAATACAAGATAAATTACTTTTTAAAATATAACAGTAAGCAAAAACTTTATATTACAAAATCATTGCAATAATATCAATATATCTTATTACCCAATAACATATCTTTTTTATACTATCAGTGAACCGCCCTATCCCAGAAACCACTGCTGCTGAAATTGATCTATTGGATCAAGAGGTACCAGATATTTCTGGAGGTCCTGAAAACATTGAATGGACCAGAGAAGACCTCATTGGAACACACAAAGACCCCATAGGATTAACTATTAAGGACCAATATAATCCAAATAAAGTCTCAGTACCTTCAAATATCAACTTAAGTAAGTTTTAATAAACTTTCTATCACGGAATTTTTATTTAGAAAAATACTAATAAATATCCAATTTAAAATGAATAGAAGTAACACAAGGGCCCTCAGGAAGAGTTCCCTCCTATGGTTCTCTGCCACAAGCCCCCAGTAACCGTGAGACAACCAATAACGAGAACCATCAGGGGGCTGGAACCTGTGAATTAAATTTTGGTGGACAAGGAACATCACCAAGTACTGTTTCCCTCCCCCAACCTAGAGCTGCAGAAGGCAGTAGAATCAAGCCACCCTCCATCACAAGGAGGTTCCCTGCAGCCATCCCAGAAGAATCTGGCCAAGGAAGCCAGTATTAATGACTTAGTCAAAGAGCATGTGAAATATTGGGAAGAATTCAAAGAAGACAGAGCCAAAGGGGACATAGTATCCATGAAAAAGACAATCTCCCAGGCAAAAGCTACTCAGATAGCTCTTCAGAAAATGATTTCAAGGAAAGAGGTAGAATCTTTAGTAGAAAAGTGGAATCCATGGGATCAATTAGCCCAACTGAAAGGCAGAGAATCAGGAAAGAAGAGATCTTTTTCCCATCCAAAGCCAAAGTTAAAAAAGGATTGGAATCAGATAATATCCTTAGCTCAAAAGTGGAAAAAGGTGTACCAAAATTAGCTTCTAATTCTGAACCCAATTTCTTGTCTAAACCAACCTCTCATGTAATTACCTCCTTTTCTTATGATATGCGTCATAATTTCAAATTTTTTTGTGGATATTTGGACGTTTTTTACACCCAATTAGATAAGTTGACCTCAGTAGTGGCCAAATTGATTATTAATCAATCAAAAGCTGTAGGGATAGAAGATACTAAGGAAAATACAGAACAATTATTGGAAGAAATAAACCAAGTTCAAACCAGTCAGACTCAAACCATTGAGAATATGTTATCAAGTATACAATATGATTTTATCATGTCCCTTCAGCCTTTTAGAGAAGAATTAATAACAACTCCATTTTGCCCCTTAGTGAAAAATCAGATCTGCTTAATAATAAAGTGGACCTGCAACTTAATCTGATCAAGAATGATCTTAGAGACTTAAAATTCCGTCTAACCAACCCGTTGGGGAGTACCACAGAGGAACCAAAACCTCCAAGAAAAACAACTACCCCTTATGCACCACCCCTGATAGGAATGCATAGGAGTGACACTTTCAGTCTTAGTCCTACTCCTGAAATGGAACAAGCGCTCAAACTGTTACCCCCTATTGTGAAGATCAGACTAAAAAGAAAAGGTTAGATTTTGCCACGAGACAATCAGATGGGGAGGCAGATGAGCCACACCTAAAAAGAAAAGGCTTGAGACCACACAGGCTGATAGAACAGCAGCACAAACAACACAATAACAAGTCTGAAAAGTATGGGAAGAACAGGAGAGTATCAGTATGAGATATGAGAAGAGGGATTGAGGAAGTTGAAGGACATGATTTACCTAGCCCAGAATCCAGGATGGGAGTGGTACGGTATTGGAACCGCACAAGGAGAGGGGCATCCTGGTTCTGGGCCGGTGCAAGTAGATAAGTGGAGCGCGCTCATGGCCGGAGGGGTGCTCAGAGGAGTGCCACAGTACAGAGAAAGAAAACACAAAAAAAAGGATAATACAACAGAGCACACAGTACACACACGCGGGAGCGTGATCACCTGGCATAGTGAGAAGGTTGAAGGCACATTAGCAACATCTCCTTATCAACACCTATTTCTGAATGGCCTAAGTTATCTGGTGAAGGAGAATAAAACCATAAAAATTTAATCAAATTTAATGACTATGCCATAAATTGCTATTACCTGCCAGAAGCTTAGCTGTAGTCAGGCTGCCCAGACTCTTTGATGGAGTAGCATTAGATTGGTTTATTAGTAAAAGAGAACAAGTAGGATCCTTACCATGGAATTCTTGGAAACTCTTAATTAAAAAATGATTTGGTTCTAGGATGTGTAAAAGGAAAATGATGAAAAATTTCTAAAATTCCTCATTTGACCTCTCCAAGGATAAGCCTCACAAATTGTTCTTAGAACATAAGAGGAGACTAGACTGCTTCTATCCAGATTCTGATAAAGAGGAAGTTAATGAAAGACTTCTCAACCTGTGTCCTGGAAATCATAACCATGGTTTGAGATGCAGAATGAGTATGGATGCTTACTTACCAACTCTAATCAAGGTGTTGGAAGAAGTAATAGACAAGAATGGGTTAGACAAGAAGTCTTGTTCTAGACCCAAAGAAAGCTTCAATAACAACAAAATCTGGGAACTACCTCCTTGTATGAAATCCCTGATAATAATAAACCTAATGATAACAAGGATAAGGAAAGGATACCTGGAACTTGTTGGAACTGCAACAAAACCGGGCACATGAGACAAGATTGCCAATGACCAAAGAGAAAGATATCAGTAATGGAAGGAGAACCTGATATTGAACGGAACCAGAACTATGAAGAAACATCTGATACTGAAGGATCACTTTCTGAATATGAATTGATTGCAACTAACCCTATCAATTTAATAGAACAAGATATAGGCACTTCTATAGAAATCAATAACATCCACAGAGACTCTAGCTTTCCCCAACAATTGGACCCTTCCATAATTCCTAGACATGTTGCTGATGTTAAACCACCAACAGTTAAAGCTATGAGTGGTAAGAGTTATACTACTGGTCAAACTTTTTTTGCAACAGGACTGTATAAAGACAAACCTATAAGTTTATTACTTGACTATGGGTCGTTCTGTTCATGTGTTTGCACTGAATTCTTTAATAAATGGGATCCCAACTGGAAAGACCACCTTTTTCCCATCCCAAAGGCTAAGTTTAGCTCTTGCAAATCCACTATGAATGATATTGGAGTATGGAACTCTCCTATAATACTTCCCCATACTAAAGAATCTTTGAAGATTCAAGTGGAATTTGTGGTATTGTTCAACAGATTATGTGACTACCTGATAATAGGAAATGATGCTTTATGTCTATGTGGAATAGATTTGTTCCAAAGTAAAGGAAGGTACTTCACTGTGGGCAGTAACTGGGACCAGAAGTTTACAATATGCACTATCCAAACTGACTTCCCCTGTTCCACTTATCAAAAGAACTTAGAAGAATTTAACCAAGAATACTTCTCTCAAGTGTCTCTAAATGAGAAACTTTCTGAGGAACAGAAGAAAGATATATTGACAGTATTTTTTGAGAATCAAAATGCTTTCTGTACTAGAGATCATCCCATTGGTGATATAAAAGGGAATGGCATGGTATTGACCTTGACTATTAAGCCTCCTTATCCTCCTAACCTAAGAAGACCAGCTTATCCCTCTAGTCCTAAATCTAGAATAGCTCTTGAGGAACACATCCAAGAACTTATGAACCTACAAGTATTGAGGAAATTTGGGCATAATGAACAAGTAGATTTGACTATCCCTGTTATCATAGCTTGGAATAATTATAATTCAAGAATGGTAGGAGACTTCAGAATGCTGAATAACTATACTCAGGCAGACTATTATCCCATCCCCCAGATTGATGATGCTCTGCATAACCTGTCTGAATCTAAATACATCACTACTAAGGATATGCTTAAAGGGTTCCACCAGATACCTATAAGCCCTGAAAGTAGAAATTTTATGAGAATAAACTGCCATTTAGGAATATATGAGTACCTCAGGATTCCCTTTGGTATAAAGAATGCCCCATCACACTTCCAGAAAAAACTGGATAAAGTTCTAGGTACTTACATCAGGCAAGGATGGATGATGGTTAATATAGATGATGTCATCATATATTCTGATGATTGGGATACTCATATAAATCAAGTAAAATTAGTCCTCCAAACTATTTACAAATCAGGATTGAAGTTCACCATGAAGAAATTTAACTTTGGATATGTAGAACTGAAACCTCTGGCGCATATAGTCTTGAGTTCAACTCTGGCTGCTGAACAGAATAAGATAGCTGCTATAATGAACAGAACCATTCCTCAGAATAAAACAGATTTTATATAATTTATTTGTTTTTGCAGTTACTACAGACAATAAATCCCAAATTTTTCTATGCTAACTTAAAGTCTGTATGAAATATGCAGAAATAACACTCTCTTTGAAATGAAAAATGAGAGGTTGAAAAACTATGAAGAATTTCAAATAGCTATAATCTCCACTACTCTACAACTCCAAACAGACTACTCTAAACCCTATAAGCTGTACATTTACTCTTGTATGGAAGGGTTAGGAGCGGCCTTACACCAAGAGAGAATAGAAGAAGAAAAACCAGTGGAGAAACCACTAATTTTTACATCTAGACAGATCAAAGACACTGAGAGCAGATATGGAGCCATTCAGATGGAATGCTTTGCTCTAGTATGGGCTCTAGAGAAGTTGCACTATTACTTAGAGGGGACCACTTTCCAAGTAATTACAGATTTTAATGCTGTAAGAACTCTCATGAACATGAAGACCCCTAGTAGACATATATTCAGGTGGAAAATTGCTATACAACAGTATAGAGGCCAGATGAATATTGTACATAAAGCTGGACCTAAACACCAGAATAATGAAAATTTAAGTAGAAATGCTTTGTCTAATGACCCTAAGAATCAGCATATCTTTCCCATCTTAAGAATCAACCTTTTTACTTCAGATGCTCCAATTATGGGAATCCACCTATGTGAATTAGATTACTATCTTTGATCTAGTAAGGGAGAACTCTTCCTCTGACCTCAAGCTGCTAATTAGCATTATGGATTGTGAATCCCCAGAGGCAGACCTGATAAATAGTTTACCAGCAACTTACTTATTCTGATTCTACATGAAAATTAAGTCAGGGTTGCTGACTGACACCTACCTCAAATTACTACTGTTTATATTTTTAAATTATTTATGAATATTTGGAAAGAGAGGCGGGCTTGGGATTTTGGACATTTTAATATTTAAAATGAAACCCCACACATAGTTTTTGCAGTGAATTTTGTGAAATAATCCAAGAATTCTGTGATTTGGAGGAGTTAGGGGCGGAAATGTGATTTGTCACAATTCCCCCATGCAGCCGCAGCAACCAATACACCCGCACGAGGCTGAGCAGCAGCACTTCCACCCTTTCAGCATACCCTGACAAGTCTTGTATGCAACCCTGGGCATCTGAAAAGTACACAGCCGCGGTACTTTGAGCTGACAGAGTGACATGCGGCTTGAAAAGCCCAGGTACCAGGTAAAGGTGCTACAACCTAGACAGGGACATACTACATATGTAATAAATGTCCCCTTGGATAATAGATAATCTAAAAATACATAAAATTATATAAAAATACTTGAATAAACATTCTATGTATTTTTTATAAAATATAATTAAAAATACCAAATATCTCAATAATAACATAACTACTATTTGTAAAATATCTTAAAATACTTTAAATATACAAATGTGAGATCTTCAAGACATCAGTATGTTTTTAAAATACTAAGGAAGCTGATTATGTAAAAATATTACATGTATTCTCATAGCCTATATTTTTAATTAATTATTTTAAGAAAATCAACAGAAGTTTGAAAATAAGGAGGAAAAAAAATATCATGATTTTACTCCCATCAGCTAATACATAATGAAAACCCACCTGACATCACATTACCCATAGAAATTTCTAGTAAGAAAACTTATTAACATCCTGGTAATATTTACTAAGGATAATTAATTAAATAATAATCATGTGGATTCATTAGTGTTATTCACATTTCTAAACATCAATCAAAAGGTAGAATAATTCCCATACCCTGTGGAATTAGATTTTTTCCATTCTGCAGCACCAATAACATGTACAGGCTACAACTGGTTACCCTTATATCCTTAGCACCTGTCCCTTTGAGCCCCTGTATCCCTCAAAAGGACAGAATTGGGACTCAAAAAGCTATAAATATAGAGCTCCTTTGAGGATATTGATACCTAGAGACAAAGTTATATTTACATCTGGAAACCCTTCCAAGTTTATCAAATACTTATAAGAGATAAGTTAGTGATTTATGGCTTTAGCTGATTAATAATATCCTTACCCAAACCCTTTTTATCAATTTGAACTGCTGAAAAACCTTTTTGACACCATTAATAGGTTTAACCCATCAGTGTTTCAGCTTGCTAATATTGCAGAGCAAGCTGAAAAAGTAACAAAAAAGAACATAAAAATAAAAATATTAATGAATAACATAAAATGAGAATATTATATTTAGCCTAGCAAGGGGTAGGAAATCCATAAATATTACTGTAGAAATGGATTCTCCACCCAAAATTAGGTAGGGTAATTCACTGACCCGATCCTTGAAATCCAGCTCCTTATATTTTTAATAATTAAAGAAATAAAAGACCAAAATACCACGGCACCACTATAGGAATTTTTGGCCAATTAAATATTTCACAAGCCTTGTCATTTATAGGTTTCAGACGCAAAATTCAGTCATAATGGAGGTGTTGTGTATATTTTAGGAGTTACACACGGAAATGTGTTCTGTCAAAATTCCCGCACACAGCCGCAGAAACCAATACACCCGCGCGCAGCTGGGAAGCAGCACTGCTACTCTGTCAGCGTACACTGAAAAGCCGTGTACGCAGCCCTGGGCCTCTTACAAGTATGCAGCCACGGGACTACAGGCTGACAGAGTGACAGGCGGCCTGAGAAGCTCAGGCATCTTGTACATGTGCTACAACCTTTACAGGGGTATTTTAAATATGTAATTAATGTTCCCATGGATACTATGTAATCTAAAAATAGATAAAATCATATAAAAATACCTAAATAACCTTTATACCTATTTTTTATTAAATATAATTAAAAATACCAAAAATTTCAAAAATAGGATGACTACTGTTTTTAAAAATATATCAAAATACTTTAATATACAATGGTTAGAACTTCAAAGCATGAGTATGTTTGTGACATACTAGCAACTATTGATGTAAAAGTATTACATGAATTCTCATAACGTATATTTTTAAGTAATTATTTTTAGTAAATCAACTGAATTTTGAAAATAAGGAGTAATATCAATATCATGATTTTACTCCAATCAGTTAAAACATAATGAAAAACCACTTGAAATCATATTTCCCATAGAAATGTCTATGAATAGAATTATTAACATACTGGGAACATTTACTAAGTATAGTTCATTAACTTATAAATAATATGGACAGATTAGAGTTACTCACACGTCCAAACATCCATTAAAAGGTAGAATAATTCCCATACCCTGTGGAATTAGATTTTACCCATGCTACAGCACCAATAACCCGTGACAGGCTGCGACTGGTTACCCTGCTATAGCCTTAGTGTCCTTCCCTTTGATCCCCTGTATCCCTTAGAAGGATAATATTGTGACTCAAAAATCTATAAATAAAGAGCTCTTTTGAGGATATTGATACCCAGGGACCCAGTTTTATTTGCATCCAGACACTTTGCCAAGGTAATAAAATACTCATAAGAGATAATTAAGTTATTTATGGCTTCAGTCTGATCAATAATATCCGTCCCCAGCCCTTTTTATCAATTTAAACTTCTGAACAACCTTTCAACCCCAGTAACAGGTTTAACCCATCAGTGCATGTCCCAAACAGGTACCCAAAGGATTAAATAATATAACAGTGAGTCTTATTATCCGTTTTCTGTTGTGGCGGCTTTGTTAAAAATCCCTGCCACTCCACCGTTGTGGTAGTCCAAACCTGTCCTATAGCCATCAGACTCACTTTTCTAGTGTAAAAAAAGCTCAAATCATCAAGATAACCTCAGAAATGGATTCTACATCACAAATAACCCATAGTAACTCAGTCAAAGTACCCCTCTATCTCTCATGGATTAGAAGATACAGCCCAAGAAACCTTCAACTGCGGCCATCTCATACCCAACCAGGTGTCACATCTCTGTCAAAGACATAAGGCATACCTAGTAAACCCTCAAGTAAATACCAGTGGCAGCCTATCCTCAAGACCAGGACCATACTCCAACCCTGTCACCCCAACCAGAATACAGCAATACAGATACAGGAGGGAGTACAGCTAGTTCAGCTCCTATCACCTCACCCAGCAAGCAAGCAAATATACATACAGGAGGCTGTGCAGAGGTGTACAGGAACAGTGCAGGAAGGGGAAAGTGGAACCAGTCTCAACCAGGACCAAAAAAATAAGCAAACATACATACAGAAGGCTGTGCAGAAGTATAAAGGAGCAATATATACAGGAGGAAGTGATACAAAACAAACTACCAGAACCATGCAGTACCAAACAACCTCAGCACCACACAGCAATTTATGTAGTCAGAAGCATGTTATACTAAACAAACTACCAGAACCATGCAGTACCAAACAACCTCAGCACCACACAGCAATTTATGCTGACAGAAGCATGTGATACCAAACAAACTACCAGAACCATGCAGTATCGACCCACCACAGCACCACACAGCAATTTATGTAGTCAGAAGCATGTGATTCCAAACAAACCACCAGTAACAACAACTCACAGCACTACACAGCAATATATGCAGGCAGTCAAGACCATGCAGCACAAAACAAAATCACCATTGAATGAACAGCAGCACATGTAGGGAGAATCAAGTAGCACCAGACCAACCATCAGTACTGCACAGGAATACATTGTATCTGCACTTCACAGCAGTTTATGCAGGGCTGTGCATGCATGAAACCCCTGTACCACCTTTTTCCAACCAGCAGATTGCCTCATGTAACTGTACAAGCATTTTCCAACCAGCTAAAATGTCTCATGTATTTGTAGCTCCCTGTTCCTCACCAGAACAGGGAGAACCCTCAGGGGCATCCTTGAGCACCCCTGGGGGCAGTATTTTCTATTTAAGGAGGGCCTCTCTGCCCTTTCCAAGTTGTATCATCATGCCATCTGGCCTAGTTATCACCCATCCCTACTCACCCAAATCATGCCATCTGGCCTAGTTATCACCCATCCCTACTCACCCCATCAACCCATCTATCTGTGGTACCTACCCAGATAAAATATTAGTAGTGAATCAGTTATAAAAGCAAAACAAGAAATCAGAAACCAAGTTATTACCCATCTTTAACCAATTAAACCACCCACCAGGTTCTTGAATAAGGGTTCTTCTGTGACCTAAATATTCAGCACCATATTAAAGAAACCACACCCATTATTTAATAAACCACCTTTTTCCAACCAGCAGATTGCCTCATGTAACTGTACAAGCATTTTCCAACCAGCTAAAATTTCTCATGTATTTGTAGCTCCCTGTTCCTCACCAGAACAGGGAGAACCCTCAGGGGCATCCTTGAGCACCCCTGGGGGCAGTATTTTCTATTTAAGGAGGGCCTCTCTGCCCTTTCCAAGTTGTATCTTCCATCTCATCACCAATCCCCTACCCACCCCATCAACCCATCCATCTGTGGTACCTACCCAGATAAATATTATTAGTGAATCAGGTATAAAGGAAACAAGAAATCAGAAACCAAGTTATTACCCATCTTTAACCAATTAAACCACCCACCAGGTGCTTGAATAAGAGTCCTTCTGTGACCTAAATATTCAGCACCAGATTAAAGAATCATCACCCATTAATAAATAAATAACCCTTACAAAGAAAGAGAGCACAAAAAAAGAAACTACCAACCTTCCCTCTGCCCAGCCCCCTGTGGGTGAACCCATCCTTGGGTCCTCTCCTGAACCATCCCTTTGATAGACCCTTGAACCCTTTAATATTGGGATATTGGTTGAGATCAAATATATCTGATGAATAAATGACCAATAACCCAATACATCTGGTCTATTCTTCAACAAATCCTACCAATACCACAGTTAATAACTAATCTAGGTCTGATCTGAGACCTATATTAAGTCTCAAAGAAACCAGCCATTAATTTAAATAAATTATTGTGCAGACTTACTATAGTACTAGAAGGGCAGGCAATTCAAAACCACTCTCAGTATATAATAATACTCCAAAGGAGTAGAAGTAATACTACTTGCCCCTTCAAGGACTGCCAGCAAGCTATTTGCTACTTTTATTTATATAATCCCACAGGAGTCTCTACACCGTTTTAAGACTCCAAACGGCGCAGGGCGTTGGCAGTTCTGTGGAGGGGATAGGTGCTTTTTTAGGCTTCCCTCCTGAGTGTTACAAAAATATTTAAATTTAAACAGGATCAAGGTCCAGTAACCTTTGTTAATGAGGAATCAAATGGGATAGGGATAAGTCAATAGCAACAATAGCTGAGGGGGGAAGCAGCACTACCTGAACCAAGATGATGAGGAGAAAGACTTTGAACAAAATAAGTTAAAGTTTGCTCAGAGTCCAATAGAACAAAGCAGTTGTAAGTAACAGCGCCCACATGCTAATAACGCTGGTCGTCAGCAGGTGCTTGGGAGGGATCAACTCAAACCCAATCAGCCTCCAGTTTCTCAATGAACCTTCCCAACTCTCCGCAATCAAGCGCTTGAAGGGCACCAGATAACGATGGGTGGCTGCACAAGACAATGCAATATGTTTATGGATCACTGAAACAAACGGTAACAATTTTGTACTAAGAGTAACCCAACACTTCTCAAGGATTCAAGAATAGTGTGGCAGAATGCAACTTGAATAATTAAAGGGAGGTTCAACACTCCAGTTTTAAGATAAATAAAACCTCTTAGTCAAACGTGACTGGTCCAGAGAGACAATCAAATGAATGATCAAGACCAAGTAATGGTCAGAAAAAGGGATCAAGAGTGGTATAACACACTCAAGAATTCAATTTAATGAATTCTTCTTCAACCAGTTGGGCTATGGTTGGGGATAAGGAACAGGGCCACAGAAGGGCGGATCAGAGTTTCAGACTTAAACAAATTCAAGGGTAAGGGATAATGATCAAGGGATAATCAAAAGATATATCCCGATAAGTGATCAATTTCACAAAGGAAGGAGCTCTTGGATCAGAAGCTCATAATTCTCAATAGTGGGAAGAATTGATGATGGAAAAAAGCAAGGGAGAGCTCCTCCTTTTATAGGATAGAGATCCCTGTAACTATTTACAATTGGATAACACAAATGAAAGGGGAATTTTTTTCACAATGATGAGGCTCAAGCTTGGGGAGGCCCAGTTCCCTTCTTCCAATCTTCCAGACTGGGATGAGAGATTCTCGCCCCAGCCTGTTGCTTGCAAACGTCCGTGCGGACTTTTGAACACCTAGTAACAATGCAACACCCCCTCCCATCCCAATCTGGAGGGGGGTGAGAAAGAAAGAAATTGGATGGTTTTGATGATGAGCAATGGGGTTGATGTGATCAATGATCCTTGCTCACAAGCGGTGATGGTGGTGATTATGAGGACGCCATGATAGATGAATTGATGATGAGAGGGAAGGCAATGATTCGCGCATGGCCCAGCAATGGGGAGGGTCATGATGAACAACTGATGGTCGCAATGAAAATGAGAAATCAATCAAGGATGCAAGCAATGAGGATGAGAAGGATGCGAGCAATGAGGATGAGGAGGAGCAATGCGATGAGAATGAGGAGGAGAAACAAAATGAGGATGAGGATGAGGAGGAGCGAAGCAATGAGGATGAGGATGAGGAGGAGCAATGCAATGAGGATGAGGATGAGCGACGCGATGAGGATGAGGAGGAGCGACACAATGAGAATGAGGATGAGCAACGCGATGAGGATGAGGATGAGCAACGCAATGAGGATGAGGAGGAGTGACGCAATGAGGATGAGGATGAGCAACGCAATGAGGATGAGGATGAGCAACATGATGAGGATGAGGAGAAGCAACGCAATGAGGATTAGGATGAGTGACGCGATGAGGATGAGGATTAGCAACGCAATGAGGATGAGGAGGAGCAAAGAAATGAGGATGAGGAGGAGGAGGAGGAGGAGAGATGCAATGAGGATGAGGAGGAGCAATGCAATGAGAATGAGGAGGAGGAGGAGCGACGCGATGAGGATGAAAAGGAGCAATGCAATGAGGATGAGGAGGAGCAACGCAACTAGGATAGTTCTTGATGATGAGAGGGAAGGAAATGATTCGCGCATGGCCAAGTGATGGGGAGGGTCATTATGAACAACTGATGGTCGCAATGAAAGTGAGGAAGCAATCAAGGATGCGAGCGATGAGGATGAGAACAATGCGAGCAATGAGGATGAGGAGGAGCAATGCAATGAGAATGAGGAGGAGAAACGCAATGAGGACAAGGATGAGGAGGAGCAACGCGATGAGGATGAGGATGAGGAGGAGCAAAGCAATGAGGATGAGGAGGAGCAACGCAATGAGGATGAGGAGGAGCAACGCAATGAGAATGAGGATGAGCGATGCAATGAGGATGAGGATGAGAAAAGCAATGAGGATGAGGAGGAGCAAAGCAATGAGGATGAGGATGAGGAGGAGCAACGCAATGAGGATGAGGATGAGGAGGAGTGATGCAATGAGGATGAGGATGAGCAAAGCGATGAGGATGAGGATGAGCGACGCAATGAGGATGAGGAGGAGCAACGCAATGAGGATGAAGATGAGCAACACGATGAGGATGATGAGGAGTGACGCAATGAGGATGAGGATGAGCAACGCAATGAGGATGAGGAGGAGCAACGCAATGAGGATGAGGATGAGGACAAGAGATGCAATGAGGATGAGGAGGAGCAACGCAATGAGGATGAGGAGGAGCAACGCGACTAGGACAGTTTTTTTTTTTTTTTTTAAAAAAAAAAAAATTGAATTCTTTTCCCAAGGTGTCTCAAATGGTTCACCACACCGTGTATTTTATATAAATATTATCTTTGTAAATAAAAGGTTCCAAAGTAACCAGTCATACATGTTTCCAAAGTGAATTCCCTGAATAGAGGTGTTAAAGATCCCAATATCATTGTGGCTTCTCTGTTAATTTATTTAATAATCAATTTATTAATGTTGATTTATAATATTAAACCATAACCAAACCAATCAACCTTGAAATAAGCTTTATCCAAATATTTTAGGGATTTTTTCCGCATTTATTGAATAAAATATTTATTATTCGTTCTATCACCTTTGGTAGCTAAAGGATAGCAAGGGTCTTGGCATCCAGGAGGCTGACACAGTGCACATCCCAAACAGGTACCTAAAGGATTCAATAATATACCAGTGAGTCTTATTATCCTTTTTCTGTTGTGGCATTGGTTACAAGGCCCTGCCACTCCACCATATACTATATATATATATTATCTTTGGGAAATATCTCCTTTAAGAATATAAATTAAAGGTTTCAAAGTAATCAGGTATACATGTTTTCAAATTGAATTCCCTGAGGAGAGGTGTTAAAGAACCCCAATATGATTTTTTCCCCTCTATCAATTTATTTAAGAATCAATTTTTTAATATTGATCAATAATATTAAAGTATAACCAAACCAATCAACCTTGCAATAGCTCTATCCAAATATTTTAAGGATTTTTGCTGAATTTATTGAATAAAATATTTATTATTTATTCCATAACTCCTGGTGGCTAAAGGATAGCAAGGTTCTTGGCATCCAGGAGTCTGACATTTACCTTCCAGCTTAAACCTCTTTTCTCATCACTGCCTTCTCCTCTGTCATTTCTCTCATCCTTTCCAGTTACAGTCTATCCCCCTTGGATGATTCCAAACTCAAGTTCTTTAGTTTCTGTCATCTCATTTGAAGGGTTCTTGATGCTGGTAAGGAACCCATTGGTGCATTCACTTCAACAGCATTCCCCCAACCTCAAAATCCTCTCAAGACCACCTCCTCTCTGGGAGAATAATTGGCCCACAAGCTTATTCAAAGAGCAGTACTTAAACCAAAAGAAATGCTGAGAAAATAATGTCTTATGATTGATCCTTAATATCAGGCAGAGGTGATGGCACACTTGTGAATGTAAATGAATTGGTGAATGAATGGATGGAAAACAGCAGGGAGAAGAGCTCCTTAAATACAAATGATGGTGCTCATTTGGAGCTCCTGTAATAAAAAGCATAAGGCAAAATGTTCCGCCCCAAACGGGCTCTACAGGCTCTACAAGCCTTTCTACTTGGTTTTGGCTTTCTCAGACCACTTGGAATTAGTTCCTTGACCCTTATGACCAGTATGTACGATTTAAATTTGGTGTTCTCCCCCTTACCGGGCTGAACCAGCCCTTTTTGCTGTTCAGACCCTGGCTGGTTGTCCCTTAAAACCAGCCCAGTTACCTCTGTGACCTCAGTTCCCAGGCTGGTGGTTTCATTCAACCAGCCATTGGCCCCTAGCATGGACCAATTGGGACCCAGAACTCACCTGGGTCTGCTCTCAAGCTTACAAGGGGGGATGTAAACGGCAGAAGTGCTTCCCCCCTCTTTTGTACCTAGCCAACCATCAGGGGTGGTCAAATCACCCAATGGTTGCCTGGGACACAATTTTCCCCAGGCGGACCATCAAAAGCAGATGGGCTGGAGGGGGATCAGCTCCCCCCAGCTCTTGGCACCTTCCCCTTGGTAATGGGGGGGGAGAGCTTGCTTGGTGGGAGCATGGTCACATCCCCTCCACCACCAACAGGTGGGAGGTTGATGAGGTCCCCCCCATCCTGGCCGGTTGCCCCATGCGACCAGCCACTGGCCGGTTCCTAATGAGGGTGAGGACCAGCCATCCTCACTCCCCCTCACAACCAAGCAAGGGGAGGGAGGTAGGCAGGGGCCACCAGCCACCATGGCTGCAACCCACCCCGGTCGCAGCAACAAGCCAGGTGGCGTGACCGGGGCGGCGGTCTTGCACACAGCGGGTGGGAGGACTTCAAACGGAGTCCCCTTCCCCGTACAACAGCGCCACGCGGGCCTTCAGGCCCTGAAACAGGCCTGGGCAGGAAACTAGCAGCCCCAAATGGGCAGCAACAGGGGCGGCCCCCCCCAATGGGCTGCTGAGGCCCAAATACCATAAAATATGTACTTTGGAGGGCCAGCCCTTCTGGCCAAGTACGTCCAAAATAAACCTTGGGCCCAATTATTCCCAACTAAGCCCGTCTGGATAAGGTGGCCAATCCACCCTGGCAGGCCTGTCAGTGCGGGTGTCCCAAAAGACCTGGAAAATGTGTTTTGGTGCACAAATGACCAAAACCAATAACATCAACAAAGGGCCACATGGCCCACGTGATGTCCAATGTGCCATGGAGGCCCATTTGTGCATCCCATTTGGATTACACACTAATATGCACATTAACTGAGTGCATCCATATTTTAACACACCCCCTTAATCCAAAAGGGATACCATATGCATATTAGACACAAAATCTTGATTTTTTTTCCTATCTAACGCCTTAGTTAGGATATCCGCAATCATTGCTCCAGTGGGCATGTACCGTAACACTATCTCTCTGCAGTTCACTGCATCACATATATAGTTATAATGAACATCAATATGTTTTGTTCTTGAATGAAACACCTTTTTTTCTTCCAATGCAATGGCACTCTGATTATCAGAATACAACCATGCAAACCCTTGTGGTTTATTAGTATCCTCTAAAACCTTTCTCAACCACTTTTCCTCCTGTGAAGCTGACAGGTACGCTCTTTACTCTGTTTCTGTTGATGAAAGGCTTATTGCTGACACCTTCTGAGACATCCATGACACTAGATTCTTTCCTAAAAAAAATACAAAACCACTTGTTTATTCCCTAGTGTTACCATCTGCCCAACTTGCATCAGAATAACCAACCAAATCAAAGTTTTCTGACTTTAAAAACAGCAGTCCCATACTGCTTGTTCCTTTAAGATACCTCATAAATCTCTTAAACGCAGACCAATGCCCCATGCTTGGTTTCTCTAAGTTTTTTGACAAGATGCCAATTGAATAAGCAATCCCTGGCCTTGAAAACTGCCCCAAATAATTTAGGGATACAATAGCTGACCTATAATTGTTCCCAGATTGGAAAAACTCCAGATTCTCTTCATCTTTAGACTTTTCTAACCAAATGTTAGAATGCATTGGAGTACCAAACTTCTTTGCATCCTCTAAGCCATACTGCTTAAGTAAAGCTAACACATAATGGTTTTGATCCAACTTGATCCCATTATTTCTCTTACTAACTTTAATTCCCAGCACCTGTTGTGCCAGGCCAAAATCTTTTATCTTGAACTCCTTTTTGAGTGCCTCAATGACTCTCTCTTTACCATTGCCAATAATGATAGTTTCATCAACCCATAAAACCAAAATTGGATCCTTTCTCACAAATAGAAAAGGGTCCGCCTCACGTTTCCTGAAACCAATCTCTATCAGTTTCTTACTCATGGTGTTATTCCATGACCTAGCTGCTTGCTTCAATCCATGAAGGGATCTACACAGCTTGAGGACATATTCCCCTTTATCTGCTGAGAGGAAACTTCTCACCCAGATTTGCTTCATAGTTTCTGGCTTGTTCTCTACCAGCCATTCCTTGAAACTTTCAGGAATTGACATACAAACAGTCTCCTCTTCTCCAAGCTTTGAATTCAAGTATGCAGTCACAAAATCAGCCTGCCTCATTTCTTCACCCAAATCCACTGCTAAAGCAATGATGTACCTGAAGGTGGACAGCCTTCCAGTTAGAAAAAAAGTCTCTTGGTAATCAATACCCTCTTTCTGCTTGGATCCTTGTGCAACACATCTATCCTTGAACCTCTTAAAAACTTCATTAGTATTAAACTTCTTATTCAACCCTAACCTAGACCCAAAAATGGTCTTTCCTTTTGGAACTAAATTCTGCTCAACCACTTAAAACACACTATTATTTTCCAGAGAATCAAATTCCTCAAAAATAGCTTTCTTCCAATTGGCTCTGTCATCAGAAATCATAGCCTGGCCAAAGATATTTGGGTTAACCCTATTACCCATTTCTGAACTTAACTGTAGAATCTCATTAACCTTACATTGTTCCCAAAATATATCTTCTTCATATTCTGCAGAAGCATAATGGGAATTCCATTCCACATACCTATCAACAGGTATCATTTTCCTTACACTCTTTCTAACTGGAGGTTGAGGCTCATCAGGTTTTGATTCCACAGACTCCCCTGAAGGTGGTACTGAACCCTCCTGTGGCATGCATCACTAATGATATTCTCTACAGCATCTGCTGGTGAAATAGGCTCCAATGCTATTTCCTGCTGTGATTCCTGAACAACACTATCTTCACTCCTTTTGAGTGGAAAGGTACTCTCTTCAAATTTTACATCCCTACTACCTATAACCTTTCTTGTCCCTGGAAAATAAATCCTGTATGACTTACTAATTAAATCATAGCCTACAAGTACCCCTGTTCTGGCCCTAGGATCTACCTTTCCAACCATTTCATAATGTTGGACACTATAATACACTAAGCAACCAATTTTTCTTAGGTGTGATGTTTTTGGGTACAACTTCCAAAACAGATAATGCGGACTTTTTCCATTAACACTTAAAATATTGTGCAACAGACACACTATGTACACCAACTCAGCCCATAAAAACTTTGGCCAACCAGATTGAGCCATGATAGTTCTGACTTTGTCCAATAGAGTCCTATTCATCCTCTCAACTATTCCATTGTTTTGTGGAGTAACTGCAGTAGTGACTGTATGATTTATACCATAATAATTCAACATTTTCTCAAACTCTTTACTCACAAACTCACCCCCTCCATCACAAATAACCCTCTTGATCTCCCTCATCAAACCATTCTGTTTCCAGAATTTGAAGATTACTGAAACTGCCTCTGTGGTGTGATCCTTTGATCTTATTGGTTTCACCCAAACATAATTAGTTGCTGTATCAACCAGATTTATGAAGTACTTTGCCCCCCCCCAAGGGACACTGTTGGAAATAGCCCTGTTAAATCATTGGAAAATACTTCTCTAGGAACTTCTTTGCAATCTCTACTCTTTGAAAACACATTCCTGGTCTTGGCCTTTAAAGTACAATTTTCAAAGTTGCTGTCCTTTACCTTATGGCCACTTCTATTTTTAGCAACAGTGCTCAGAGCTGAAACCTTGAACAAGTTTGCACAGAGAAACTTATTCTGAACTTGTCCACTCATGATATTTCTCCCATTCAAATCAATAAAAAACTTATCTTCTTTAAGATAACAAATCTGGAAGCATTTTTTCCAGAGAACTCCAAGAGACACAAGGTTATAAGGCAAATCTGCTACATAGAACACTTTCTAAAAAGATATTTTGAAACCCAAGTGATGTGCAAGAATAACTTTTCCAATTCCTTTAATCCAAATTGTTCTTCCTTTTTGGACAATATTTACAACACCATCAAAATCTCTAATATTTGAAAACAAATTTGGCTCAAAAAACATGTGTTCTGTACAACCAGAATCAATCAAAACAAGAACATCCTCCTTCAATCCTCCTTCAAGGAAAGAAGAATTATCATCCACTGATAAGTTCTTATTATCAAGTTTAATATTGCATACTTCATAATCAATCAAGTCCATTTCTTGATCCTCATCAATTTTAGCCTTCTTGTTGGGGGCTTTTTCCTCAACATCTTGTTTCATTGAAACATCCAATGCCACCATATCAACATTTTCCATGGCATGGTTGACCTCTTTGTCTTCCTTTTCACTTTCCTTGGATTTCTTCCTCTTCTTGGCCTCTTTGCAATCCTTTTCATAGTTCCCCTTCTTCTGACAATTATAAAGCAAGAACTTTGATAAATCCCTTTTGGCCTTTTCCTTCTTCCCAGGTTTTCCTTTCTTGCCCATCAGAGCAGTTCCTGTGCCCTCATTCATCTTAAATTGAAGATCATCCTTTTCAATCCTTCTAACCACATCCTCTTCTCCAGGAAAGGGATTGAATTGAGATATAATCCTAACCAAGGACTCATATTCTTTTGGTAGCTTTTGAAGAATTAAGATTGAAAAACACTCAGGATCCATGTTCAGCCCAGATGACTTGAACTTGGCAATACTTGATCTTGCCTCCCCCACAAATTGTTTGCAGTTGGAAAATGTCAACTTGAAAAACTTATTGAAAGCAATCCCCTTCTGATGGACAGAGTTACCATCATACTTGGCCTTGAGCATTTTCCATACAATGCTACCCATCCTCTTCTGGTCCTCCTTTAAAGTCTCAGCAACCCATGCCATATGACTTTCATCCAAATGCCTAAGAATGAGATGATAAGACTTCTTCTCTACCTCTGAAAAAATCAAAGTTTCATCTGCATCCATAATCTCCCCACAAAAAATGTTTTCCAACTCACTGTCCATTAAGAAAGACAAAGAACTATAGTTTTGGCCATTCAAAACAATCTTGGTGGAGCTGGGCTCTGGGGTATAGAAAGTCTTTGTGGAAAACTTGAGGTCTTTGAGGTTGTCCATAGTAAGGTATAAAGGTCTATTCTACTTGGAAGTAATGATGATGATGGTACTGATAATGTGTGAGAATTATTGGCCCACAAGCTTAGTCAAAGAGCAGTACTTAAACAAAAAGAAATGCTGAGAAAATAATGTCTTATGATTGATCCTTAATATCAGGCAGAGGTGATGGCAAACTTTTGAATGTGAATGAATTGGTGAATGAATGGATGGAAAACAGCAGGGAGAAGTGCTCCTTAAATAAAAATGATGGTGCTCATTTTGAGCTAATGTAATAACAAGCAAAAGGAAAAACTTTCTGCCCCAAATGGGCTCTACAGGCTCTACAAGCCTTTCTACTTGGTTTGGGCTTACTCAGCCCACTTGGAATTATTCCCTGAACCCTTATGACCAGTCTGTACCAGTTGAATTTGGTGTTCTCACCCTTACTGGGCTGAAACAGCCCTTGTTTCTGTTCAGACCCTGGCTGGTTGTCCCTTAAAACCAGCCCAGTTACCTCTGTGACCTCAGTTACTGGGCTGGTTGTTTCATTCAACCAGCCATTGGCCCCTAGCATGGACCAATTGGGACCCAGAAGTCACCTGGGTCTGCTCTCATGCTCACAAGGGGGGGATGTAACCGGCAGACATTCTTACCCCCCCTCTTTCCTACCTAGCCAATCAGCAGGGGTGGTCAAATCCCCCACTGGTTGCCTGAGAAGCAGTTTTCCCCATGCAGACCGTCCAAAACAGATGGGCTGCAGGGGGATCAGGTCCTCCCAGCCCTTGGCGCCTCCCCCTTGGTAACGGGGGGGGGGGGGGGGAGAGGGCGCCCCACTTGCTTGGTGGGAGGGTGGTCAGATCCCCCCCACTGCCTTGTTCCCTCCACCACCAACAGGTGGGAGGGTGATGAGGTCTCCCCCATCCTGGCCGGTCACCATATGCAACTGTCCACTGTCTGGTTCTTGATGAGGGGGAGGACCAGCCGTCCTCCCTCCCCCTCACAACCAAGCAAGGGGAGGGAGGGAGCCAGGGGCCACCAGCCACTGCGGCCGCAACCCACCCCGGCGGCCCCAACCAGCTGGATGGCATGACCGGGATTGCCGCCTTGCACAAAGCTGGTTGGAGAACTCCAAATGGAGTCCCCTGCCCCGTACAACGGCGCCACGTGGGCCGTTGAGCCCCGCAACAGGCCCAGGCAGCAAACAAGTGGCCCCAAACGGGCCGCAACACGGGCGGTGGCCCCAATGGGCTGCTGAGGCCCAAAGACCATAAAATATGTACTTTGGCAGGCCAGCCCTTCTGGCCAAGTATGTCCAAAATAAACCTTGGGCCCAGTTATGCCCAAATAAGCCCATCTGCCTAAGGTGGCCCATCCAACCTGGCAGGCCCATCAGGGTCCTTGTCCCAAAAGACCTGGAAAATGTGTTTTGGTTCACAAATGCCCAAAACAAATAGCATCCACATAGGCCCACGTGGCCCACGTGATGTTCAATGGTGGTGCCATTTTTGAATCCCATTTGGATTACACGCTAATATGCACATTACCTGAGTGCATCCATATTTTAAAACTCTCATCCTCCACCTTGACCCCCCCTTGCGTCATTGATCACTGGCAGTCCTTGACATTCATTGCAACCATTTGCAAACATGCGGATGCCTGTCAGCAACTGGGTGTGGCCGCTCATCTTCCATCCCGCGGAGTCTCATGGCTTCCTGCTGTTGTCCTTGAACCCAGGTTAGTTTCCTCTTTTCATTTTTTTTTTCATGTCATTATCACCCTGTCTTTTTTTTGCTTTCATTACTATTTTCTGTCATAATTTCATTTTCTGGAGAAAAAAAAACTTTTTTTTCTCTGATTTGTGTTATCCTGTTGTAAACAGTTTGCAGGCTCTCTTGACCTCAAAAGAAGGGGCTCTCGCCTGCCTTTTTCCCCATGATCTATGAATCATCAATGAATCCATTCCTCCATCATTTTGAGAAATCAATCATTCATGGGGCCCTTCCCCTTTATCTGAGCATCTGATCCAGGGAATTTCTATGATTTCTCTTTCATCCTTGACCCTCCATACTGAAATCCTTTATCCGCCCCTCTGTTGCTTTATCCATATCACCAACCAATAGCCTTGCTGGTTGAAGAAGAATTCATTTGGTTGGATTCTTGAGTGTGTTATAGCACTCCTTGATCCCTTTTCCCAACCATACTTTTCTCAATCATTCTTTGATTTTCTTTCTGGAACCAGTCACTTTCGACTGAGATTTTTGTTTCAGCTTGAAACCTGGAGTTTTAAACCTCCCTTATATTCTTTGAAGTTGGATTATCAACCCGCTACTCTTGAGTCCCTTGAGAAGTGTTGGGTTCTTCTTTTTCAAATTACTTATTGCCTTGATTCTATAGCTTCATAAAACACATTGATTTGTTTTTTTGTATAGCCACTCACATTTATCTGGTAACCTTGAAGCACTTGACTGCAGAGAGTTGGGCAGGTTCATTGAGAGCCTGGAGTTTGGTTGGGATTGAGTTGATCTTTCCTAATCTTCTGCTGAAGACCAGATTTATTAGTGTGTGGGAATTTTTAAGTAAAACTGCCTTGTTCAATTGAACTCTGAACAAACTATAACTTCTTTTTTTCAAGTCTTTTCCAACACCATCTTGCCTTGAGATAGTGTTTGTTCCATTGCTACCAATAACCATCAAACTCATCCCTTTCCATTGATTCCTTATTCACAAGGTTCTGGACCTTCATCCCGGTTACATTTAAAGATTTTTTTGGCGCTCAGGAGGGAAGCCTAAAAATAACCTTTCCCCTCCACAAACCTTCCTGTGGCTCAGCACCGTTTGGAGTATTAAATTTGGTCCCCTGGCCTGGGATTGAACCAGAAACCTTGGTATTTACAGTCCCATGAAGTTTGGGATCAACTTTAAAATCCAAACCTTTTTTCCCCTGTGTTTCTCTTTTTCTCTTTTCTTAGATCTGAACCATGGAGGAAACTTATCCTAGAAGTAAGCCCCCCAAATTTGCACCTCTTGGGCAAGATTCTTCTTTTTTTTTCCATGAAACCCTACTCCTGCCACACTTTTGAGAGACTTTGGAATTCTCCTCTCTGGATCCTCTATGAACTCAATTATTCAAAATGACATCTTCTGGTACTCACACCACGTCTGCTCAACCTAGGATGGTCCAGGTCAAACCTCAGAAAAAGATTTTAGGTTTCAAAGAGGGAAATGTTGAGCAGTTTTTGGAATCTTACAAAATGGCTTCTGAAGTGGATGGGGCAAGTGAATACAATATGGACCATCAGTTACAATTTTTCATCTCATCTGATGAAGTCATGGAAGTAATCAAGTTGTTTGAGGGATTTGAATTCCACAACTGGACGCTTCTAAGGGAGGAAATGTTGTCATATTGGGATAAAATAGATATAGCTTGATTTATTTTTCAGGACTTGGATGATCTTGTCTCTCAATGGATCTCAAATTTTGCTGTCTCTTCAGCCTCTGACTATCAGTCTTTTAGGAAGTATTGGGACCCAATCCAAAATTATCCTATCCAAAACAATCTTATCAATATGGTGGACAAATTTTGAGCCCAATTTTTCCAATCTTTTTCACTAGCAGTGCAGGAAAGGATTAGGGATTAATTGCTCAAGTCTGGATCAATGATCACCACTAGGGATAATTGATTCAAGCTCCCTGCTTTCCTTTTCCTTAGGGGTACTGTGGATGAAGTTATGAAAGGTCAAACTGATTCAACTATTGAAAAACCTATAACCACTGAACTGGTCCATGCTCTTTCTTTCAAAGAATCTAACAAAAACATGAATAATATGGAGGAAAATTGCAAGCAACAACCTAATCCTCAGTTCAACAAGGAACCAACCACTATTGATGAGATTGGTAAGGTACTCCAAGCTTTTGAGAACAAGATAAATCAAAATATTTCTTTTATTGCTACTCCCAGAAATTCTAACTTTGTTCCTAAATACACTTTGTTCTGTTACTACTGACATAGGGAAGGCTATGGAAATGGACAATTTCTTGAAATCCAGAAGGATAAAGAGGAAAATTTGGTGGATCAGAAGGGTAAAAATTTCTTTCTTCCTAATGTTGCTTTGATCCCTTTTGATTCATCTTACCCTATTTGTGATGTGGTGGCCTCTTATCAGCCACCACCTCCTCAGAAGGCATCCTTGTCTTCTTTTGATTTCCAATAATCCTGTGGTACCTTCAACCTTGGTATCCTCCACAAATCTCCTCCTCCAGTCTTTCTGGGGCTTATCAATCCAATCCAGCTAGGAAATAATATCAGGAAACCAAATCTTGTAAGGCTCCTTCCCTGAAAACTTGAATTCCTAAAAAACCAGTTAAATTTCAATCCTCACCTGTGCCTCCTTCCTCTGATGTAGAAGAGATGGAGGTGGAAAGGGAACCACTCATGGAAATTTTCCAAGATCACTCTGATCCTACTCCTTCATTTAAATTGCCTAAACCTTCTGATCCCATCTTAGTTCCTGCTTCACCTGAACTTCCTCCCTCCACCCAGCCAAAATTTTGATTTGAAAGGTGGATTTCATTGGACCACCCCAATGCTGTGGAAGCGGTATTGAAGAAAATTTCAGATCTCAAAATTCACACTCTCTCTGTGGCTGAACTACTTTCAATCTCCCCATCTGTTTCTGGAGGAATGAAGAAATGGGTCTCTTTTTGACATGTTGAACTTGGTCCTGGAAAATTAAAGGTCTCCTCTGGCACTTTGATGGAGAACTTTGGTGGAACAAATACCTCCTCAAATTCCAAAATTTACTCCTGTCCTCCTGGTTTCTCCCCTGTTATCTTGGTGATTCAGCTAAAACTGTTTGTCCTCTTGTGGAGTCTGGATGTCAGCTCAACTTCATTTTGGATGCTTTTGCCTGCAAACTCAAACTCAGTCCTAGGGTCAGCTTTAATTCTGTGGTTTATGAGATGGGGAATCAATCTTGTGAATTGCTTGGTATTGCTGAAGATTTCCCAGTTAGAATTTTTCAAAATATTTTTGGGACTTGTCATTTTTGGATCACGCATTTGGAAGGCCCTATGATCTTGGGTAGACCTTTACTAATGGATTTTGGTGCTACCCTGGTGTTTCTGATAAAGTTGGGGAGAGAATTCTCCTCCCTGATGCTGATGGTAGAAATATTCAAGTTCTGCTTTTTTCTTTGAATTCTTGTTGTTGGGAAAGAGATTTTCCTGGTCATCCTCTTAAATCTTCTTTAAAGGGGAAGCAGAAGGATAATTTTAATTTTTCAGCTCTCTGATACCAGGAACCTTGCAGTCCTTTAGCTACAGAGAGTGATGAAAACTTTGGAATAATAATATTACAAAAATAAACATGGAAAGAGCTCAAATAATAAATACTTCAAGAGCTGGTGCAAGGTTTAATTGGTTTGTTTAGAAGGGTTTCAATATGTTACAAAAAGAGGGGCCACAGTATGATACTACTGGGGATCTTTTAAGACCAAAAACCTCTCTTCAAGGGGCCTTGTTAGGAATTTTAATAACCTTGAAATGTATAATTGGTGCTTTCTAAGGACTTAACGGTTGTGAAACCTACATCTTTGATTTCCCACTCAAGACTGAAGCCTGTCATCCTGCCATTCTAGTGCAGGTACTCCATTTCATGTTTCACTCAAGCGGGCCCACAACATCTCCTTAGTCCAATGTTTCAGCTTGCTACTATTGCAGAGAAAGCTGCAAAGTAACAGAATAACATAAATAAATAAAACTTGTATTAAAGCAGAAATAATATTAGAAATATTATTTCAAATTATGAATCTACATTACAATTAAGGTAGGGTCACTCATTGACACCTACCTCAAATTCCTACTTCTTACATTTTTAAATAATTTATGAAGATCTGGAAACAGACAAAGCCTTGGGATTTTGGCCATTTTAATATTTCACATGAAACCCCACTTATAGGTTTCACAGTGAATTTTGTGACAGAATCAAAGAATTCTGTGATTTGGAGGAGTTATGGGTGGAAATGTGATTTGTCACAATTCCTGCACACAGCCGCGGCAACCAATACACCCACGCGCAGCTGAGCAGAAGCACTGCCACCCTTTTAGCGTACCCTGACAAGTTGTGTACCCAGCCCCAGGCATCTGAAAAGTATGCAGCTGCGGGACTACGGGCTAACAGAGTGAAAGGTGGCTTGAGAAGCCCAGGTACCAGGTAAAGGTGCTACAACCTAGACAGGGACATACTAAATATTTAGTAAATGTGCCCTTGGTTAGTAGGTAATCTAAAAATGCATAAAAGTATATGAAAATACTTAAATAACCTTTCTACGTATTTTTTTTAAAATATAATTAAAAATACCAAATGTGTCAAAAATATGATAACCACTGTTTGTAAAATATCTTAAAATACTTCAAATATACAATTGTGAGAACTTCAAGACATTAGTATTTTTTTGACAAACTAAGGGAACTGATGATGTAAAAATATTACATGAATTATCATAGCTTATATTTTAATTAATTTTTTTTAATTAAATCAACAGAATTTCAAAAATAAGGATTGAAATCAATATCATGATTTTACTCCAATCAGCTAATACATAATGAGAACCCACTTGACATCAGATTAACCTTAGGAGTGTGTACTAAAACACTTATCAAAATCCTGGGAATATTTACTAGATAATTAATTAAATAATAATCATGTGGATAGATCATTGTTATTCACACGTATAAATATCAATCAAAAGGTAGAATAATTACCATACCCTGTGGAATTAGATTTTACCAATGCTAAAGCTGTCAGCTTACTGATACCAGGAACTTTTCTGTCCTTTAGAAGTTCATCACTAAGAATCACTTCTACAGCATTGTTCCCATGGATTTTCTTGATAGTGAATGGTCCAACAAATGCAGGTCTGATTTTCCTGTTCCCAGCTAAATTGGTAAATTTGGTAGTAGAAACTAATACTTTGTTGCCAATGTTGAAATCAGGTTCTTTGTGGCTTTTATCCCATCTTTGCTGGTTATATTCAACAGCTTCTTGAACACATTTAGCAGTGTGATTGTTGGCTATATCTATCATTTTTTTAAATTCAGTTGATGTGGGATAAATATTGGTTAGTTGCTGGTTCAGGTTATCCTTGGTTAGTTTAGGAATCCATCCTCTTTCTAGTACATAGGGTGCTTCTTTAGTGGTGGAATTCTTGCTGCTGTTGTAGGCCATTTCTAGGGCAGGTAAAAGGCTAACCCAATCATGGCAATACCCATCAGTATTCTTGTATTCTAGACCAAAGCAGCAGAACCTTCTGAGAATTTCTTCTAAGGTCTGAATCATTCTTTCAGTGAGTCCATCTGTCTGAGGATGATAAGCTGTAGAGAAGGCTAAAGTAGTGCCTAACATTTAATGGATATTCCTCTAAAGTTCAGAGGTTAACTTGGGATCCCTATCACTGATGATGATCTTTGGGACTCCCACGTTGTAGAGACTCCTGTGGGATTATATAAATAAAGGTAGCAAATAGCTTGCTGGCAGTCCTTGAAGGGGAATTTATTATTACTCCTACTCCTTTAGAGTATTAGTAAATACTAAGAGTGTTTTGAATTTCCTGCCCTTATAGTACTATAGTAAGTCTGCACAATAATTTATTTAAATTAATGGCTGGTTTCTTTGAGACTTAAAATAGGTCTCAGATCAGACCTAGATTAGTTATTAAATTTGTTATTGGTAGGGGTTTGTTGAAGAATAGACCAGATTTATTGGATTATTGGTTAATGTTTGATCAGATATATTTGATCTTAACCAATATCTCAATATCAAAGGGTTCAAGGGTTTATCAAAGGGATGGTTCAGGAGAGGACCCAAGGATGGGTTCACCCACAGGGGGCTGGGTAGAGGAAAGGTTGGTAGTTTCTTTTTGTTGTGCTCTCTTTCTTTGTAAGGGTTATTTATTTATTAATGGGTGATGATTCTTTAATCTGGTGCTGAATATTTAGGTCACAGAAGGACTCTTATTCAAGCACCTGGTGGGTGGTTTAATTGGTTAAAGATGGGTAATAACTTGGTTTCTGATTTCTTGTTTCCTTTATACCTGATTCACTAATAATATTTATCTGGGTAGGTACCACAGATGGATGGGCCAAGAGGGCCTGATGGGTGATGGGATTAGCTGGATTGGGTGATGATACAACTTGGATAGGGCAGAGAGGCCCTCCTTAAATACAAAATTCCTGCCCCCAGGGGTGCTCAAGGCTGCCCCTGAGGGTTCTCCCTGTCCTGGTGAGGAACAGTGAGATACAATTACATGAGACATTTTAGCTGGTTGGAAAAAGCTTGTACAGTTACATGAGGCATTTCTGCTGGTTGGGAAAAGCTTGTACAGGGGTTTCATGCATGCACAGCCCTGCATAAACTGCTGTGAAGTGCAGATAAAATATATTCCTGTGCAGTACTGGTGGTTGGTCTGGTGCTATGTGTTTCTGTGCATTACTGGTGGTTTGTTTGGTGCTGCATGGTCTTGACTTCCTGCATATATTGCTGGGTATCCCTGTGGTACTTATACTGGTGGGTTTTTTGGTATCACATGCTTCTGACTGCATAAATTGCTGTGTGGTGCTGAGGTTGTTTGGTACTGCATGGTTCTGGCTGCCTGCATATATTTCTGGGTAGCCCTGTGGTACTTGTACTGGTGGGTTGTTTGGTTTCACATGCTTCTGACTGCATAAATTGCTGTGTGGTGCTGAGGGTTGTTTGTACTGGTAGTTTTTTGGTATCACATGCTTCTGGCTGCATAAATTGCTGTGTGGTTCTGAGGGTTGTTGGTACTGGTAGTTTGTTTGGTATCACATGCTACTGCTGCCTAAATTGCTGTGTGGTTCTGAGGTTTGTTGGTACTGGTAGTTTGTTTGGTATCACATGCTACTGGCTGCATAAATTTGCTGTGTGGTTCTGCACAGATTTGTGTATGTATATTTGCTGGTTTGTTTGGTTTTGGTTGAGACTGGTTTCACTTCCTCCTGCCTATACTGTTCCTGTATACTTCTGCACAGCTTTCTGTATGTATATTTGCTTGTTTGTTTGGTTCTGTTTGAGAATGGTGTCACTTCCTCCTGCCTGCACTGTTCCTGTATACTCCTGCACAGCTTTGTGTATGTATATTTGCTTGCTTTTTGGGTGAGGTGACAGGAGCTGAACTAGTTGCACTGCCTCCTGTATCTGTATTGCTGTATTCTGACTGAGGTGAAATGGTTGGTGTATGGTCCTGGTTTTGAGGATAAGCTGTTACTGGTATGTACTTGAGGGTTTCCCAGGTATGTCTTTATGCCTTCCACAAAGCTGTGACACCTGGTTGAGTATGAGTTTGCCACAGTTGGAGGCTTGTTGGACTGTATCTTCTAATCCATGAGGGATAGAGGGGTGCTTTGGCTGAGTGACTATAGGTTATTTGTGATGTAGAATCCATTTCTGAGGTTACTTTGAGGGTTTGAGCTGTTGTTACACTATAAAAGTGAGTCTGATGGGTTTAGGACAGGTTTGGACTACCACAACGTCATCTATGAGTCTATTCAAAAACAGTAATACTACTTCCATGGCAGTGTCCTCCTTATGGTTGGGCAGGAATTTAGCTTTTTTGGAAAACCTATCCACTATGACCAGGACTGAGTTGTAGGAATAGGCTCCTCCTGGGTGTAATCCAGTTACAAAGTCCATGTTAATGATTTCCCATCTTTTCTTAGGTTCAGTAATTTTCTGTAGTAGACCAAACCTTTTTCCAGTGGTCCTATTGGACTTCTGACAAGTTTCACAACTTGTGACATACTGGACTGTGGAATCTCTCCAATTGATCCACCCAGCAGTTTTTTTGACCTTGTCTAGTGTTCTATCAGTGGATAGGTGACCAGCTGAACAGTTATTGTGGCATTCAGCTAGAATATGTTTGATATGGTCTTCTTTGGTTAAGACTATAACACTGGATTGTCTATAGTATACTAGAACATCCCATACAGTAAACATTCCTGCTTTGTAAGGTTTCAGGAGAGTTTCAGGTAGACTGTGAATCAGTTCAGATGGTGGAGAGGTACTTTCCATAATGGTGATTAGATTCTTCATACTAGGTCTGTAAGCTTCCTTGATGGAGTTTAACAGGGATTCATCCAGTTCACAGATGTGGCTTCCTAGAATAGGAGCCTCAATATTCATCATGTTAATGCTAAGTATGGGAAATATATAATTATTTTCTGGGTCATAAGCGGGGTTACTTGGATCATTTGGTAGAGCATTCCTACTCAAGCTATCAGTGTTCTGGTTTTTAGCACCAGCTTGATGGACTATGGTCATCTGACATCTGTACTGTTGAATGGCTATCTGCCACCTTAACACATGCCTACTGGGGGTTTTCATGTTCATTAAAGTCCTGAAAGCTTTGCAATCAGTGATTACCATGAACTTGGTACCTTCTAAGTAGTAATGGAGTTTCTCCAGAGCCCAAACTAAGGCAAGGCATTCCATTTGGCTTTCACCATACCTTTTCTCAGTGTCCTTTACTTTTCTGGATAAGAAGAGTATGGGCTTCTCCACTGGTTTATAATTTTCTGTCACTTCTTGGTGTAAAGCAGTTCCTAGCCCTTCCATGCTAGCATCTATATAGAGTTTGAAAGGTTTAGAATAGTCAGGTTGAATCAATACTATAGCTGAGGTCATGGCCGGCTTGAGTTCTTCATAGTTCTTGACCCTTTCATCAGTCATTTCAAACACGGTGTTGTTGTTTCAGATTTCATACAAAACTTTGGTTAGAAGGGCAAACTTAGGTAGATACTTCCTGTAGTAGCTGAAAAATCTGATAAAGGATAGGATTTTAGTTTTATTCTGAGGCATGGGCCTATTCATCACAGCTGCTATTTTTCTCTGGTCATCAGTCAAGGTTAGTCCTGAAACAATGTGTCCTAAGGCTTTCAGTTCTCCATAACCAAAGTAACATTTCTTCATTGATACATTTAATCCACCGTAGAGATGGCTTTAAGGAGTAGCCTTACTTTGTCCATGTGGGCATTCCAATCATCAGAATAAATGATGACATCATCAATGTATACCATCATCCATTCTTGCCTGATGAGTGATCCTAAAACTGTATCTATCATCCTTTGGAGGTGAGAATGAGCATTTTTGATACCAAACGGCATCTTCAGGTACTCATAAATTCCCACATGACATATTATTCTCATAAATTTCCGGCTATCAGGACTGATAGGTATTTGGTGAAAAAATTTCAGAGTATCCATAGTAGTCATTAACTTAGCCTTAGAGAGGTTATTTAGAGCATGGTCAATCCGTGTAATAGGGTAATTATCAGCTTTAGTATAGTTTTTCAACATTCTGAAGTCTCCAACCATACTAGACTTATCATTGTGCCAAGCTATTATCACTGGAGTAGTAATTTCCACCGGTTCATTGTACTACTTTCCTTAAGAATTGTAAGTCAATCAATTCTTTGATATGACTTTCCAGAGCTGTCCTAGATTTTGGACTAGAAGGGTAAGCTGGTCTCCTGAGGTTGGGAGGGTAAGGAGGTTTAATGGTTAAAGTTAGTATCATGTCATTTCCTTTGATGTTACCAATTGGATGATCCTTGGTGCAGAAGGCATTCTGATTTTCAAAGCAGACTTGGAGAATGTCCAGTTTTTGGTCTTCAACCATCAGGGGGTTCAGGGCTGCTTGGCAGAATTACTCCTGGTTGAACTTTTCCAGGTATTTTTCATAAGTTGAATCAGAGGTTTGAGCATTAACATGGCATATTTGGAAATTCTTGTTCCAGTCTCCTCCTACTGTGAAGTACCTGCCCTTACTTTGGAGAAGATCAATACCATATTGGCAAAGAGAATCATTTCCTAGAATAAAGTAATCACACACTCCATTCTGGAGTACTACAAATTCAATTTTCAGTTTGAGTGATCCTTTTGAGTGAGGGAGAATAATACCAGAGGTCCAAACTCCAATGGAATTAAGGGAAGAGATAAAACTTCTGAACTTGTCCTGAGGTACTGGTAATAAGTTCAATTTCCAATTTGGGTCTTTTTTTTCCAAATAAGTTGAGCTAACACAAGAGCAAAATGCTCCACTGTCTAAGATTAACTTAAAAGGAGAATGGTGAATTAATCAAGTAGCATAGCAGATTTTACCAGAAGTGTAACTTTTACTGTCAGAAGGTCTGAGAGTCAAATTTTTGGCTTCAGAAACATGGTGAATTTTCATATTTGGATTCCATTGTCAAGGTAAGTGGGAATCTTCATTAACAGATTTGATGTCTAAGGAAGATTTTATACTAACTTCAATGACATTGATAGGGTTATTGATCATTAACTCATACTCAGATAATGATCCATCAGTGTCATTAAGTTGAGGGTCAGGGTCATTGTCATTCTCTACCCCCTCCATGATATTGATCTTCCTCTTAGGCAGGGGGCAATCAGGTCTCACATGCCCGTTTTGGTTACAATTCCAGCATAGAGCTGGGGAGTGGTAGATTATTTGGTTTTGTGATTGTATTCTTCTTGAGTCTTGGGAGTTGGTTACTTAGGTCTATTGTTCCTTTTGTCAAGACCATTCATATCAATGGTTTCTTCTAGAATACCAATGAGGGTGGAGAGATCAGCCTCCATGGGCATTCTACACCTCACACTGTGATTAAGGTGTCCAAGACACAGATTGAGGAGCATTTCATTGATTTCCTCTTTATCAGCTTCAGGATAGAAAAAATCCATCCTCTTGTTTTGTTCTAAACACCACTTGTGGGGTTTGTCCTTTAGAGGGTCAAAAAGTGAGTTCTCAAAATTTTTCATCATCTTTCTTTTCCAGATTCTGGCGCCAAACTGTTCTTTGATTAAATGCTTCCAAGAGTTCCAGGTTTGAGATCCTGCTTCTCCTCTTTTGTTGATAAACCAATCCAGTGCTACTCCTTCAAACAGCCTGGGTAGTCTCACTACAGCTATAGTATCTGGTAGTTCATATGAGGCAAGGGTATAGTCAATGAATTTAATGAATATGATATGTTTGTATTCCCCTTCTCCTTAGAATGTAGGCCATTCAGTTACAGTAGGCAAGATTACCAAGGCTTGTTCAACTTTGGGGGTGGGACTAAGCGGGTAAGACTCATTCCTATTCACTCTAGAGTTAAGAGAGATGTTGGGAGAGATACTGGTCCTGGTGGCTTTTTACTCTTCTACATTGACTAAAGGAGGGGCAGTTGATTTGATTTTAAGTTCTCTAAAATCATTCTTGATCATACCTAGTTTCAAATCCATTTTGTTGCTTAACAAGTCAATTTTATTAACACATAGAACAGAAGGGGTATCAGTTTTGTTTCTCATTTCTCCTTTGACTTTCTCAAGGAGAAGGAGTATATCTTCCTTTCCGGAAGAACAGGTGGTACCAATATGATTCATTAAAGATTCTTTATTTAAATCAATGGTGTTCATTAAAAATTTAATTTTAGACTCATTGGCTCTTGGATGGTTAGTTTGTTTTTGGATGATTTGGATTGCTTTTTCAAGTTGTTTGTGAATACTGTCTAAATTGTTACTCAAGATGTTAAAGTTATGGAAAACATTATCAAAAACAATTTTCAAACAATGGGGTTATATCATCAGAATCTAATTGTGATAAACCTTCTTCCATTTCTGAGCTAGAGATATTATGTTGTCCCAACCTTTTGGGTTCCTCATCCTTTGATTATTTGAGCACCTCAGCTTTTTGGGTTCCTTTCCCTTCAATTTGGCTAGTTTATCCCAAGGGTTCCATTTTGCCACGTATTTCTCTACCTCTGCTCTGGGAATTAATTTCTGCAGGGCTATTTGAGAGGAATTGGCCCGTGAAATAGCCTTTCTCATGGCTGCTGAGTCCTCCTGCTCTTGGGCTAGCTTGTAAGCTTCCCAATGACTCAGATGATCTTTCACTAGATCATTTATCTTGGACTCCTTGGCCAAGTCTGGACTGTGAGGCGTAAGAGGAGGAGTGCCTTTGCAGGACAACTGTCCGTCCAAAGGGCTTACTTCCAACAGTTTGTTGGTTGACTTGGCGGGTGTGGGTACTGATGGATTTTGCAGCACTTGAGTGGCGGGTTTAAGCCCCCTCATTGTGCTTGCTACGGGCACTTGTATGGGCGTGCTTTCCTCCAAGAAGAGGTTCATAGGATGGGGCTTGTCTTTTTGGGCAGTTGTTGGGCCTGTTTTGCAACATTGTGCAAAAATTAGTATAGGTTTTTGTCAAAAACTTAGTAAAAATGATAAAAAAATATTTTTATTTTATTTTTAAATTGATTTCAGCTTACTTAGAGTTAAATTGAAAGGTAATAAGGCTTTGTGAGGGTTGAAGGAGTCCTTGGTAGGTAATCCTGGGGGGTCTTTGTGGGTACCAATGAGGTCTTGGCTTAAATTCAAAGATCCGTGGTGAGAACTGTTTTCTAACAGATCTTGCTCAATAAAATCAGCAAGGGAAAAGGTTCTTTAAACTTCCAATAAGGTAAAAAAATTAAATTCAATAAGTTTTTAGTTTATAATAGGGTTATTAGTTTTTATTGATTTTTGATTTTTTTCAAAATTTTTTTCCAAAAAAAATATAAATAATTATTTGAGCTTAGTTTCTTTATTTTCTTTATCTTTGTTAAAGAAATAAAGTTTTCTTTGATATTTCTTCCAGGCGGTGTGTTGCCTGAGTAGAGAATAAAAATTAATGTTTCTTTCAAGTTTGAATTCTTTATCTTTTAAAGCTTGTTGTTTATAATAGTTTAATTTTGCTTTTAGTTGCTCAGGACTTATGATAACAGGCACAAAATTACGGTTTTTCTCTTCTTTTCTCTGTTTAAGAAGATTATAATAATAATTGATTAATTCTCTGTTGGTCTTAAGATCCACTGGAAGAATAACAATAAAATAATAATGATTATTTTTACTTATATTTATGTAGATTATCTGGACCAAAGAAATAAATTAATTAAAAATTAATTATTCAGGTATATTTCCCAGCCATACCCCCAGTTGTCAGCTTACTGATACCATGAACTTTGCAGTCCTTTGGCTACAGCAAGTGATATTGGTGTTGGAATAATGATTCCAGGAAAATTACGTAAAATGCTCAAATGATTGATTTAGAAGCAAGTGCAAAGTTTGAGTGGTTTGGTTGGATTAAATTGATTTAAATATATTTTTCAAAAGGGGCCACAGTTTATGCAAACAGGGGATCTTTATTGATAACAACCTTTCTTCAAGGGGATCTTTTGAACCATGTAAATACCTTGGGACAATGAGGTCCTAAGTGATTACTAAAAAGGGGTTTACTCAAGGGGATTGGGTGGACTGGCTGAATCACAGCACTTACGCATGGAGGCAAGGAGGAGATAACTTACTAACTTAAGCAGAAACTCCAAGAAACTTGCAGAAATTCATGGTTGAAAGGGTCTCAGGGAAATAGTTGGGGATATTGCTGATATTCTTCAATTGAATTAAAAATGGGTTTAGAATTAATAATTATAATATCAGACTGACGCCATAAATCACTTTTTTATCTTGAATAAACACTTGATCATGGATGGCAAGGGGTCTGGATTGATTACTTAAAAATAAATGGGGTTTAAACCATCTAAAAGGGTTGGTTTATAGAGTTTTCTGGGGTAATAAGATCTTCTCAGGGCATGTAGAGAGGGTTGTGCTTGTGTGCTGAGGCTGCCAGGCTAACCAGGGCTAGTTTGGCACGTATTCTTGGTGCGTTCAACTGGCTAGCCTTGCCTGTGTAATATTTCTATGTGAAATAATTTTCAGAAGGTATTTTTTAATTTTATAGTGTAGACATATTTCCTTATTTTGTATTGCTTTCTTTTGATTGGAATGGGTAGAAGTGGATATTTGTAAAGTCTATGCCATTTTCTGCACATTTTGGTAATTTTGAAAAATTTTTGGTAGACTTTTTGGTATGTTTTGTGGTTCATAAAGATTTGGCAATCTCATTTACATGACATCCTTTATTATTGTTTCTCACAATTTATTTGCTTAAATGTTTTTATTTTCATGTTTTTATTCAATTTTCTTAGGTTTCAAACATCTCCCTATCTGTCAGTCAACTTTTTACATATGCATGATTTATGCATGCAAGTTATAGCATGTTCCTGCGGTACCTGGCTGTTGGAATTAGCACAACTGATGTTGACGCGCGCAGGCTTGACAGCTGCGTCCGGGAATCTGTCATCAGTCATTCTGCATGTGGGTTTCTTGACATGCGCCTACATACCGAGTGTCAGGCGTGTGTACCCTTGCTATATGAATGCAGGGCTGCGCACAGGAATTGTGACATAACACAAATCCACCTGTAACTCCTAAAATATACACAACACCTCAATTCTGACTGAATTTTAGTTGTGAAACCTATCCATGGCACTATGTGTGAAATATTAGAATGGCTGAAAGGTGCCATAGTGTTGTTGTGGTTTATTGGTCTTTTTCTTCTGAAATTATTTAAAAACATAAGGAGTTGGAATTGTAGGGTGGGGGTAGCGAGTGACCCTACCTATCTTTGGGTGGGGAATCCATTTCTGCAATAATATTTATGGATTTCCCACTCCTTCTAATTTTATTATTTATTTTCAGTTTTTGATCTGCTTTGACAGTTTGCTCTTGTCCACTAGCAAGCTGACAAAAGCACCCAGGAAACATGAAAGGCTACCACTGGTTACCCTGCTAGCCTTAGCGCCCATCCATTTGAGCCCCTGTATCCCTTAGAAGGACAGAATTGGGACTCAAAAAGCTACAAATATAGAGCTCTTTTGAGGATATTGATACCCAGAGATCCATTTATATTTAAATCAAGACACCATTCCAAGGTAATCAAATACTTATAAGAGATAGGTATGTGATTTATGGCTTTAGTCTGATCAATAATATCCATCCTCAACCCTTTTTTATCAATTTAAACTGCTGAACAATCTTTTTAACCCCAGTAATAGGTTTAACCCATCAGTGCACATCCCAAATAGGTACCTAAAGGATTAAATGATATACCAGTGAGTCTTATTATCCTTTTTCTGCCATGGAAGCTTGGTTAAAAGGCCCTGCCACCCCACCATATATTTTATATATATATTATCTTTGGGAAATATCTCCTTTAACAATATAAATTAAAGGTTCCAAAGTAACCAGGTATAGGTGTTTTCAAAGTTAATTCCCTGAAGAGAGGTGTTAAAGATCCCCAATAATTTTGTGGCCACTCTTTTAATTTATTTAATAATCAATTTATCCATATTGATTAATAATATTAAACTATAACCAAACCAATCAACCTTGCAATAGCTCTATCCAAATATTTTATGGATTTTTGCTGCATTTATTGAATTATATATCTATTATTTATTCTATCACCTCTGGTATCTAAAGGATAGCAAGGATCATGGCATCCAGGAGGCTGGCAAAATGAGAAAACTGAATGGGGGACTGGATCAAGCAATCCTGATCATCATCATCCCCAGATCACCTTCATCATAACTATTTGATCAATCAGGTGAAACGGGCCATTAAAACATGGCGGGAATGCTTAACTCTGGTACGCCCTATTCTTCATTCATCAATCTGATCCCAGAGGATTGAGTTAAACATAATACACCATCATTCAAAAATTTTCAGTAATTATCACCCTTCCAGTGCTCATTTTTATATTAGAAAGAATAAGAGTAATTATTCAAGAAAAGCACACAGCTATATTCTTCATTCATCAATTTCAGCCAGGAGGATTGAAATGCAAAGAAAACCCCTATTTAAAATATAAGTTGGAAAAGACTGAAGTTTGAAACAGTTACAAATACCATCCTCCAAATTAGAGGGTGGCTAGCTCAATGCCATCATATTACTTATGTCACACCATTTTTAGATTTCACAGTTCCACACACCAGTAGCTTTGGTGTGCACATTTACACACACCAATAGCTTTGGCGTGCACAGTTGCACATTCCAATAGCTTTGGCCTGCACATTTACACCTGCCAATAGCTTTGGAATTCACAGTTGCTTGTGCAGATGGTTTTGGTGTTCACAGTTTCACACACCAAAATATGGCTTATAAATCTTTTTTGGGGGGTGTGAATCTGTGCATGCCATGAATGGTGATGTTTGCATGTGTGTATAGCAACAAATGCTGTGTAACTCAAATGGGAAAAATTGAAGCTTTGAGAAAATATTAAAAAATACTTCAAATCATGATAAAACCTAAAATAAATATGAAAAACAAATCTATTTTTTGGATTTAAAATGCTGTAGAAAAAAAAAATGAAGGAAATATCATTTATGATTTTTCCTTGAACAAATTTCAAAATTCAATTTTCTTCTTCCAAGAAATTCAAAAAATAAATTAAATAAAAATAATGATAAAAAATTAACCAAACATACAGAATTTCTTCTGAATTAAATTAAGAAGAGGAGATCATTTTGGGGTCAAATTTTGACCTGTATAGCAAGGAACCAAATTGAAGCCATAAATTAAAGGAATTTGCTTTTGAAATTAATATCTATAAATTCATTTGAGCTTGAAAATAATTAAAATAAAAATTTAAAATGAACACCTTTTAAAAAGAATACTTTCTTGGATTTAGTTATTTTCTTTTGAAGTTTTTTTTTAAAAATATTTTTATACATTTTTTACATTGATAAGAGGACAAAATTCAATTTGTAAAATTATCAGGGAAAAATCATAAAGAAATTTTCTTTTGTTTTATTAAAATTATTTCATTAAAGTATTTTTGATATCATTAATAGGCTGTATCAAATTTCAAATTTTTAAAAAGAATAAATTCCTGATTTCAGTTTTATCCATTTTTTTTCAATTTTATTTCTATTTTTCTCAGTTGAAACCATTGATTCATTCTTTGTTTTGATAAAAAAATATTTTTGATAAATTGATATTGTTTGTAAAATAAGCTATTTAAATTTTTCAAAATTTTAACTCTGATAAGCCCTAATGATATCATTTTAAGTATTTATTTTTCATTAAAAAATCATTTCAGATATTTTGAAACAATTTTTTGAAAGTGTCAATCATTCACTTTTTTGAGTGAAATTCCATTTTTTGGCATCCCCAATCCACACATCATTTTTAGCATGTGCACATGTGCAAACCAAAAAAGGGGTGTGCCATTGCTAATTTGGTGGTTTCAAAATAGCCACACCCAAACATTATCTCTGCTAGCAAAAATTCAAAGACCATCTTACTTTTCTGCTAATTTATTGAGCTGAAATGTTAAGCAGAGGAGAAAATATTAGTGTTTCAATCAACTCATTTTTTTATCATAATCTGTTATATTTTATAATTCATATGAAGTTTTTATCAAATTTCATACAAATATTAATCTCAAATTGACATCTCCACCTGTATGATCCATGACCAGTCTGTGGGTTTTTCATACAAGAATCATCACTAAATTTTCACTATGAATAATTAGGACTCAGTTGAATTCTTTCCCCTATTTTTCTTAGTGTGACTCTCCTCATCAGAATTATAAGTAAGGATGGCAGAATAAACAGGACCTTGCAGTCTCAGTTCTATCAAATCTATAAATATAAAAAGATTGAAAAACCTCACACGCCTCACCCAGCCTCAAGGTCCTGGGGTTAGTATTCATTTTTTGATGTTTTTGTGTATTTGCCTCTTGAATCCGGTTCAGTACTCTTTTTTTTTGGTCTGCTTTTTTTTATCTGTTGGCTTTTTTTAAGTCATTTTTTTTCTCTGAATGCTTTTTTTGTCTGCCTGCTTTTTTTTTTCCAGTCTGCTTTTTACAAAACAAATTCACACACAAACTAATTTGTGTAGATAGATTTCAAGATTCAATACTTTTCATCTACCCCTTTGAATGTATTTAGGTTTATGTGATGTATGTACATATGTAAGGTTTGTGTTTATTCCTTTTTAATACTTTTCAACTACCTATTTTTATGTATTTGGGTTTTGTGATGAATTTACAGGTGTAAGGTTTGGGTATATTCCTTTTTAATACTTTTCAACTAATGTTTTGTGTGTTGTATGCAGATATTAGGTTTCTTTTGTGCTATCACACAAATATAGGGTCAGTGGATGTAACAGGGCTAACAAATGTAACAAGGAAACAAGGAATGTAACAGAGGTAATTGGCAAAACATGTAATGAGCACTAATTCCTCACTTGGCTCAAGATTTTTTTTTTTTGAACATTGAAAATACAAACACATAAAAAGGATAACACATGTTGTAACAAGGGAAACACATGTAACCAAGGACAACATGTAACAGAGTAAATTGAACACACATGTAGTAAACAGTAATTCCTCACTTGGTTCAAGCTTTTTTTTTTGAACATTGAAAATTCAAACACATTTAACAAGGATAATACATGTAACATGGACAACACATGTAACCAAGGACAACACATGTCACCAGGGACAAAACGTGTCACCAAGAGCAACACATGGTAACAGAGGAAATTGACAACACATGTAATGAAAACCAATTGCTCAGTTGGTTCAAGCTTTTTTTGGAAAATTGAACATTTATATAAACCCCCTTCCATCCCACTTTGATTTGATGTACTTCCCCCTCAACCCATAAATTAACACACTTCAGTTTGTTTCACTCATACATTTCATAAGGCCTTGGCACTTCCCAAATTCATTACATAGAAGAATGTCCTCCTCCCCTTACTTTGTGATTCCAAAACTTCTGCAGTTTGTTTACAATTGGGGGTTAAAGCGGTTATCCCAAATGTAGAAAACACCACAATGCAACAACCATTTCAGTGAGGAAGAATCATACAAACTTCCTCATTGGTAATTCCTGGGTTGTTCCTTACAATACTTACCTTTTAGAAAAGTGCCAATGACCTGCACAAATGTCCCAGATTTGATCAAACAATGGAGGTCAAAAGAATCAACAGGAACTGGATATTTGCTGAAGAAGAATATCCTTCTAGAAATGAATCAGATTTTCAAAAAATTCATTTTTTTAATAGTCAGCAGAAGCACACATTCAACCTTGTAGTCCCTGCATGCCATTACTCTTGAGCCTCTTCATTCATTATTCCTGTCAGGAAAAACCTTTTTGTCAAGATGATTGATGGCTTCCATCAGATAAACTGGTAGAATACCTATGGCATGTGCTTGAAATGGAATAGCAGCCATGAATCTACCAAATGGAAGAACAACTCATCTCACCTTTGGAATTCCCTTGGAGATCAAAACCAAGTTTGAAAAATATCAAAGCATTCCAAAAAGGACTAATATCTCAAAAGAGATTCTTTGATAATCTGTGATGAAGAACCTATGACTCATATGCATGCTCTTCAGTGGCTCAACAGCCTACTTCAAGATCTAATGTATTCTGCTATCCCTTTTGGGGGAAAATCAAGAGTTCTTGGTGGTGAATTAATTTAGGAATTTTTTTCCATTTTTCAAAAGGTGACACATCCTAAAATAGTTGATGCAACTTTGGTAAATTCTCCATGCTGGTGATATTTCCAGATTTTGAACGTTGCTTCAAATTTGTGTGTGGGAGGTGATGTTGATGTTCAAAATTATTCAATTGATTTTGGGGATTGTCTCATTTTTACACAAGCTTCAAATAGAATACTTCTCCCTCAGCAAACAATTATTCAAGAAAATAAGGAAGATCATTTTTTATAAATATTAATCAATATTGTCTTCCAAAAATTTCAAACCCACTACCTTGGTACCAGTTACCTAATTGATTGTGTTATTCTATGTTTCCAAACTCCCAGTAACTTATCAAGACAAGGGTGTATGCTCTTTAAGGTACTGTTTGGCAGCCAGGTGTATTTGTAACTGTAACTCCCCCCCCCCCCCGCCCGCCAAATTGAAGTTACAGGGAGTTACAGGGGGTTGGAGTTACAGTTACATAATTTCGGGTGTTTGGCAAGCACTGTAACCCATCAAGTGCAACTTCTACGGAAGTTACACTCCCACGCTGCCCCTGCAAAAAAAGGTAACGGTGAGTTACAAGGTTTTGACCTTGTAACTAGCTGTAACCTTTGCCTTTCCCGCCCATTCTTGAATACAGTTACAAATGGGCAGGATGTTTGGCTGCAGGGCCCCGGGGACTCGAGCGAAGTTACGGGTACACGCGGCAGCCGAACGCACCCTAAGCACCAGACTTGTATGTATGTGCATATTTATGCATTTACATATGTACTTTCAATTTGTAAATTTGTCGCAGGGCTCCCGATCCCCCGGTGTAGCTTATGATCGGTCGTTCCCACCCCCACCTTTTTCGGTCTTCCCGTTAACCGCTGCAATTCGACCAGGCCGCGGCTCGATTCGACCACCGGGGGTTTTAGCTCATGATCATCTAACTCGGGAGACTTCCTGATCGATAGCTGTCATGGGCCCCCCGCCAGCCGACGATGATGAGGCCCTTTTCTTTGGCCGAGGCTCTGTCCTCTGCTCCTTGTCCAATCCAGAAGAAATACATTAACAGTCAGACACAATTGGAAATACGCCAAGCTCTGGTGAATATCAACTTAGTGTAAACACCCCTGTTAAACTTGACGAGATCGTGGACGTGAAGTGACCAGCAACGTTCTGTTTGACATCAACATTGATGTCATTTGATGGAATAACAGTATAGATCGCCACTTTCCTTTGTTCAATCAATGAATGCTTGCCGAGCATGGTGAGAGGCTCGGTTGATGAAGTGATGTGACTCGGTTGACGAGCGCCGCTTTGGCCGCTTCCTCGCCAATCCTTACTCTGGCTCAGATACTTATTACTTAATTCTGTCAGGGTCATTGCGTCCCAACCCATTCGATCCGTCTCATCGGTTCCAAGGCCAGCAGCTGTCATGATAGCATTCCATTTGCTTGCTGTTTCAGCAACTTGAGCTCCATCAAACTCATCGATTGCCATCCCTTATAAACATCCTCCAAGTCAACTCGAAACCCTCCGCGTCAAATCTTGTCTTAGTCTCCATTCTTGGCATTCTAACAGCTACTGGCAGCCGTTCGCAGCCGATCCGGGCAATTCTTTGATAAGACCCGGAGAAATCCATCTTAGCCTAAGGGCAGATACTCATCCTACCTTGGCGACTGGTTTCTCCTTTTCTTGAAGCAACCGCAAAACATCATACTTGGATCGTGGCCCAGCAAGATGGAATTGTATCACTCCTCTCGGAACGGCCGATTTCATCTTCAGCCCGGCATCGCCCCTCCTACTTCTTTATTACTGCCTATAGTCTTAGCCAGCTTGATGTACCACCTTAAGCCACGAATCACTAAATCTTCTGGATTAAATCGCCGCCATTTTTTTTTTCCCTTAGCCTTCCTTTTTGCCGTTTTCTGCATCGGCTCCCGAGATCCTTGCCTTCAATCAAAATCGGGATTTCACTTTGCCACAACCTCACTTACACGGTTGCTCTTACCGCTCGTCACAATCAAGAATAAAGCTATGGAGCACGTGAACCGATGGCAGCATTCTAACGCGATTGCTTCAACAGCTCAAAGCACCAAGCGCTTGGATAACCAGTTAACTACTCGTGATGTGACGGTTCAAGTACATAATGATGTTATCGTGACTCGCTTACCCCAGCACTCATTGATCAAGCTCTTACATTTTCGTTTATGCCGCCTGCTAGTTATTTCAATGGAGATACTCAGATATTTCGAGGGAGTGTGAACAGTACTTGGGACCGATTGGATATCGATACGTACAGATCTCACCGCCTCATGAACATATCGAAGGCCCGCAATGGTGGACAACCTACCAAGTACGTGGTGATAATTCAAACTACTGTATTTCAAGTTTATAGGCTCATTATCTCATCTTTTGCTTAGCCGGTGAGCTACCGCGTTGGCTCCAAGCTAGGCTCAGAGGCCGAATTCGATCAGATGGTTGATCGATGCACAACAGCTGGAGTGGGTGTGATCGTAGACGTGTAAGACAAGGCTGTCGTAAACAAATCCACAGAATTTCACGTGTCTGATACTAAAATATCATCCGAGTGCAGAGTGATGAACCACATGTCAGCTGGCAGTAGCGTCGAAGATCGTATTGGAACTCTGGGTTCGTCTTATCGGAAATACGATTATCCAACCGTCTGTCTCCCGCTCACTCTGACCAATTTTATTGGAAACTGAAATTGATGCTAATCTTTTCTCTTCTTGCCCCCCCCACCCAGCTCTACAACCAAAGAAACTTCCATCGATGTTTGTTGCTGTTCTTGAACGGCATGCCTTTCATCGATCGCCGACTAATTTTCCCTTTTACGTTTTGGCCAGGTCGTAGACGCGGTTCGCTTGAAATCAATAATTATATGGATCGCTATGAGTTAAGTCAAGAACTCTCTTATGTGGAATGACTTTCCCGGGTACTCAATCCGCCAAAGACAGTCGGCCCATCGGGCTAGAGCTAGTTCCCACTCATCAATTTGGAATTTCGCGATAGCTTTCTGACGTTTATCGTTTCTATGAAAGAGTTCAGAACTGTGAACTGGTCGGTCTAGCCGATCTCAAAACAGGCCAAAGTCAGGTTCAAGCTCAACTCAGATCGTACCTTCAACGCCTTATTGCGAAGGGAGTCTCGGGAATCAGAGTTGATGCCGCCAAGCACATCCCAGCCAACGATCTAAAGAAAATCCTGAAAGAGGTGTCGATCAGAGTTGTACAGGAAGTAATCTTTGTTGGCGGAGAACCAATACGTCCCGAGGAATGTGAATATCCCTACTCATTATTTATTGTTTATATACCCGGTTCATTAATTTTTCAAAATCTCCATAACATGCCATGCTGATGGCGGATTTAAATATCCCATTGCTACCTAATGTTGAAGACATGCCCACCGGAAGAGTTCACGTCTTTCAAGCGGCGTATGATCTGAAACGTATGTTCGAGGTAAGTTTTTTAACTTATGGTTCTCTTGAAAGTTGGCAGCCTAGCGTACTTGGTGACCAAGTCATGAAACAAGACTATTTAGGCTGAGCATCCTGCTAATAATCGGTTACCTCCTGACATTCTAGTCAGATGGCATCGCATATCTTGGCCAAGTCAGCCTCTTTTTTCTCCTGTTCTTTTCATTTTTGCTTCTTAGAGAAAAAAAGATCAGACACATTAATGGAAACTAACCGACTAGGCGATTACTTCCTTGAAATTTTTCTTTGATCATCTGGCGTTTGATGAATCCTCCAACTTAGCCGATACGCTGGGGACACCATTGGGGTAACGGGTTTGTCGGGTTTCTTGTCGGCTGATAGCTGCTGTCGGTTGACTGATTAGAATTTGATATTATCAACTATAATTCAGCTATCTACCCAGGTAAAATGAACGACCAGCAATCTTGATTTCGGCCATTGAGCTTAGCAAGTGTGCGCTGTCCCTTGGGATCTTTTTTTTCGTGCTTTGGAAAGTTCACATAGTCAGATATTTGTCACCAATTGGGATCTAGAGAGAAATCGAGGCGCTCTGCGGATAGATCAAGATCAAGCGATTTATATCCTATCGCAAATCTTCATTCTTACATGGGACTATGGGCAGGTGGATGTCTTTAGTGGATACAACTTCACGAATTTCGACGATGGCCCCCAACAGGAAAACGCTGAATGTAATCGGTAGGCACAATCAAGTAGAGATCTTAGAGGGCGAGTGAATACTGGGCAGAGCTTTTAAGTTTTGACAAGTTTTTTTATCGCATCCATATAGACACGGATGGAGATGTGAACATAGGCATCCGGCGGTTGTGGGTGCTGTGCGACTTCGTGCTGCTGCGTTTGGTCAACCGGTCCAGAACGTTATCACTGTATGTTTATAAGCCTCAACGTCGTTCAATTAATGATTGATTGAAAGAGCTCATTTTAATAGTCCGGTGCTCAGCGACTAGCCTTCGGCCGTGGCGACATAGTATTTGTGGCTCTCAACAATGAGGACACGCCTTGGAATTTAGACGGAGTGGCTATTGGACTGCCCATACCATTGCCTGATAAACCGTATCATAAGTTGAGTCCTATTCATTTTTTGCATTCTCTGACCAAACAATAATAATAAAAAAGACCGCAAAGAAATATCAAGCTGACTTGATAGAAAACAGTATCTTACATAAAACGGGATCAGAAGAAATCATTCAGGTACAAAAGGACCATTCCACTGGTCGAGCAATGCTGTTTTCAGTCATTATCCCTGCTCGGTCTGCTATGGGAATTATGGTTTGAGACTACTGCGCCCGGATTGTCAATTGGCTCAAAATGTCTCCAAAAGTCCCAGGCAGAAGAATCGCACCCATCGATTAATCACTGTATATTAGTCTTATTTTCCTTTCCTTTCCTCTGACATTAGTTTTCCTGTTATTTATTTTTTCGTCGTTAATTTTGCTCAAATTTCGGCCTTAAAGGACAGGCTCCTGGTTACCTATGACAATTCACAAACAGTTTCTTCATGTTGATTGAGCATTTAATGCTTGTGTAGGATTACTCCGGAGGGAGTTGAGTAAGGTAATCAATCAATCAAAGGCCCATTATCCCGGATGGTTGAATACTATCAAGCTAAAAACGTTGATGAGATAAATGTTGGAATGCCGATTCGCGCAATGCCCAGGAACGATTACATCGGACATCTAAAAGAAAGAAGCACAAAGAAATACAAATATAACAACTGTCCCTGCAGTAGAACAGCTCGATCAAGTCGGCCAAGACAGCAACCTAGGCAATCAAAGCCACGTTGAGCGAGCAGTGGAATAGGCACGCAGGGACCGAACTTAAGCTAACCCTCCATCTGTGACTGAACCAATCCAGTCACGAGAGGCGATCGGGCAGTGAGCCATCTCTATTGGAGAATGTTGCCCAACCCATGTGGCCTACCTGGCCACAGGGCCTCATCATATTTTTCCTATTTCAAGACACGGTTTCTTGTATATAGCTTTGAATCTTTTCTTCATAGTTTTATTTCATGAGAACCTCGCAATAACAAATCTTCTTGTTCGTCACATTTGTTTTACACTTTGATAAAAGGCAAAATAAAACTTTGCTTTCATCACCGTAAATTTCTTCGTGCCATAAACAAATCCCTCGAAACAATTAAAGAAATTTTTCAGATTAACAGTTGAACTCCGCGCAAAAGTAAAACAGGACCCATCTTTGAGGCAAGAAGCATGGCTACCAATAAAATTTCAAAGGATGAAATGTCTTGTATCCAAATGCTCCAGGGAGGAAGTAGTTTCCCAATATGGAAACAAAAGATGACTATCTTCCTCAGAAACACAGAATTATTGTCAGCCTACTAGATGCCAAGGACCTAGCTCCTTCTAGCTACTAGAGGTGATGAAAAGTTTGGAGTAAAAATGTTAAAAGATGCCAGAGATATATTTTGGCTAAGAGTGTTAAATTGATTTATACATTTATAAAAATAAACTTAAAAGGAGGGGCCAAGACCTTAATGGGGTTGTTGATCCCTCTGGAACACATTTATATGTCTGTTAAGGACAATATAGGTGCAATTGTGGTGCCTGTGGGGTTTACAAGGACTCCTTTAAGAAGGGTGTGTGTAATTTCCTTGGGGTTTGGGTTATGCAGAACCTACAAAAAGAGTAGGATTGCTTACTAGGTCTAGATCCGTACTTATGCTTGATGGATTGACCAATATGCAGGGATTCAGGGTGCTGGAAGCTGGTGCTGAGGCAGGCTGAATGGTTGGATGTTGATTTTTGCCAAAAAGTAAGGATTCAAGAGTTTTGTCTAATTTTATCAGAAAGTGGTCCAGGATCACACACTTATTTCTTATAAGGGTTTGATGGCTTGACAACAAAAATATCTGAAGCAATAATTACTATATGACTGGAATGAATGAGTTAGAAATGGCTGGGGGAAGAGCCTTTATTTATATTGTTTGGGTCCCTTCATGGTACAGTCTTTTTACCAGCCAAAGGAGGGTGACCCAGGCTAGTGCTGAGGCCAGGGAGCCATCACTGTGTTTGTTAAGACCTTCTCTGGTCACTACAGAGGTACAGGAAGCCCTATGTCATCATGCTTGGGGCTTGGTACATGTTTTGGTACCCTTAATGACCTCATTGTATCTACCAAAGAAGTAGTATTGAATTAATATTTTTAAATATAAGTCACGGCTTCCTGAAGCCAGGGGTTTGAACACATTTTCTGATGACCTCATTCTGCAAGTATAATTTGAGTCTGAGGCTCTTTTGTCCATACTGGGGTGTTTTACAGTCACTTAATTGGACAGTACACTTCTAGTAATGATTAGTTACGTACAGTTTTAGTTACCAGGGACATAAGCAGGTGTTGTATGGGTGTTTGGTACCTTGTGAGCCATCTAGCACGAAGCTAGGCCTCTGTTTATCCTTAGTACACACTCTCAGGGTGTTATAGTAACTAACATGTACCCTTTTGGGTCCAAGCCTACCGTACAGGCCCTTTTACAGGGGCCCTGAAAACCTTTGATATAGTTTTAAAAAGGGTGCAGGGCCCATTTTTCTGGATTTTTGGTTGGTTTATCTGTTTTCATACTATTCCCCACCACATGGTGGCGCTCTTTGGGCCCCATGTGGTGTGGAACAGGGCTGTAGGGTGTATAGGTGGTACCTTACAGCCTGTTTCCGTTTTGGGAGAGGGGGGGCTGTCCAGTGAGCCGGCTGGTTGCCTTGCGCAATGGTCTGGCTGGTCACTAGGGGCCCGTTGTGGTGTCAATATATAGCCTCAGATCGGGAACTGCGTCGCGGCCTGCGCGCTCAGCATCTGGTAGGTCGGGCTCAGCAGTTGGGGTGCGCGCGTTCTCAGCAGTGGCCGCTGCGGGCTCAGCAGAAGGCACAGCAGGGCGAAGCACGCAGCTGCGGGCCGGGTCTGACTAGGGAAGGCGGGCCGCGACCCGCTTGGGTGTCCAACCCAGTGATGGAGCCGGGCCGATCAGGTTCTCGGGCGGTTAGTTAGGGAAGGAAAGGGCGGAGCAATTGCAGGGCTATACCCGTGGACGGCCGCGCGCAAGCGCGGGCCGCCTACGGGACTAGGAAATTCACGACGGCGCGTTGGGCGGATACGGGCAATCGCGGTGAACTTCGAGAAGCGTGCAGCGGAGGGCCGCGCCGCGGGGGACGAACCGGATGCGTGTAATGGCAGGCAAGCAAGCGGAATAGGATACGGACAGGGTACAGGTTAGGATATGGGATAGGGTTTTTGGGCCTAGGGTTTCCTTCTTCATTGTTGTCGGGTTGTTCATGTGCTTGTACTTAGGTTAGGGTTGAGGGGGAGGGCTCAAATACCTTTCCCCTCAAACTCCAGGTTGTAGGGGGGGATCTTACCATCGTATCATCAGGAGGCGGGGAGCGGACTTAGGAAAACAGAATCCCTCCCCTCTTCTCTCCTTTTCTCCTGGGAAGGCTCTGAAAAACTTCACTTCACGGACTGGACTGGACTCTAGGATATCACTTTTATGACATCGGACTAGATTGGATTGGAAAGGAAAGAATTCATCTTATTATTTCTCTCTCCCTCTCCCTCCCTCTCTCTTGAACGGCTGCATCCAATCTCCTTACAGACGCTTTGATCAATAACTTCCGGAACTTGAGGACCACTTCTGGGGAGTTGCTCCCTAAAGTTTCCACACCGTGCAAGGGAGTCTGTCTACTCCCTGTGGGGATGGCAACAGGTAGCAACTGCCGCGCGCGCGGTAGTTGCTTGACTACCCGTGGGAGTTGGTAGTGACTGCCATGCGCAGTAGTTGCTGACTAGCAACTACTCCAGGCTTGCCTGAGGTAGTTGCTTGAATTATTGCCGGGCCTGCGCATGCTGTAGCTTCTTTGTGTGGTTTTGGAGGGTATGCGGCTGCGCGCAGGGCTATGGACAAAAGTGTGCCATACCTTCTTCATGCGGTTGTGGAGGGTATGCGTCTGGATGGCACGTGCTGTAGCTTCTTTGCGCAGTTGCAGAGGGTATGCGGCTGCGCGGTGGGCTATGGAAAAAACCTTTTTTTGTCCATAGCTTGTAAAATAGACATAATTATGGGTTCCTGACCAAATTTTTGGTCAGAAACCCATACCTGCGGATGTGATGGGACGGTAAACAGGTGAACCATGGTTCTACCTGGAGGAGTAACTTTTTAGAGGTTGTGCCAGTGGGTGACCCTACCTAAATTGGCACCAAAAATCCATTTCTTTAATAATATTTTTAGATTTATTACAGTTTAAGGTTTTATTTCTTAATTTTTATTTTTAATTGATTATTTACGTATTTTATTTTTTGGGGGCTTTAGTCAGTTGGTTCTGAATAGTAGCAAGCTGAAATTCCCTGCATTCAAGATTGGTGTACCCAAAAGAAATTTTGGGAGGGGCAACAGGTAAAAGAGGTTCTTGGGTGGAAATTTTAATCTTTCCTTTTTGCAGCTCTAAAATTCCTCAGAAGGATGGGGCCATCTGGTATGTTACTTCCTGGTATCACTCATCCTTTTCTGCTGATTTTACTCTGTATCTGATAAGGTAAAGCCTGACATCCTTTCCATTGACTGTTTCCTTCTTTTCTTTAAGGATTTTGCTTAATTTGCTCTTGCTCCCTTCCTGTGGGATTTCTAAGGGAATATTTTGGGCAGGTGGGTCTTCAGCTTTCATAGGGTTATAGTGCTTAAAAAGACTAACTGGAAAAACTGGGGGTTTCTTGGACAATTCCTCACTGAGGATAACTTCAACCGCATTATCTCCATGGAGCATTTTTATGCAGAAAGGGCCTACAAAGGATGGTTTCAGTTTCTTACTTCCTCCTAGATTTTTAAAGTTCAACATGGACAATAAGACCTTGTCCCCTACTTTAAAGTCAGGTTCCTTGTGGCTTTTGTCCCATCTAGTTTTATTATACTCAAAAGCTCTCTGAACACATTCTTGGGCATGATGATTAGCTTTTTCCAACATCTTCTTCAAGTCCAGGGCTGTTGGGTGAAAATTGACAAGGTTTTGTTTGACACTCTCTTTAGGAATCCTAGGTACCCATCCTCTTTCTAGAATATAAGGAACTTCTTGAGTAGTTGAGTGCATACTTCTATTTTAAGCTATTTCTAGGGCTGGCAGGAGGCTTACCTAGTCATGCATGTACCCATTGTGGTTTTTAAACTCTAAACAAAAAGAGAAAAACCTTCTTAGCATTTCTTCCAAATTTTGGATCATGATCTCAGCTAGCCCATCAGTTTGGGGATGATAAGCTGTAGGGAAAGCTAATTTTGTTCCCAACATATCATGAAGGTTCCACCAGAATTCAGAAGTAAAATTTGGGTCTCTGTTGCTGATTATAATTTTAGGGATAACTATGTCAGCCATGAATCTGTTCCAGAACAGCAGAGCCACTTCCATAGCTGTGTCATCTTTGTGATTAGGTATAAATTTTTCTCTCTTGGAGAATCTGTCTACAAACAGTACCACATAGTTATAGGAGTATGGTCCCCCTGGAGGTAAACCAGTGATAAAGTCCATGTTTATTATTTCCCATCAATTGGTAGGTTCTGATATCTTTTGGAGAAGACCAAATACCCTTCATGTTTGTTTTTTAGTTCCCTGAAAGTTGTCACAGGATTTTATGTAGTCAGTGGTTTTCCCCCTCCAGTTGATCCACCAGGCTGTCTGCTTGAACTTTTACATATTCCTATCTAATGAGAAGTGACCTGAGGTGCAGTTATCATGGCATTCATGCAGTATAGTTTTAATTTGGGTTTCTGAGTTGAGTGCTATGAAACTAGAGTGTTTATGACAGAAGTATAACAGACCATCTAAGCCTGAGAATATCCCTTCTTTATAAGGAATGGAGAGTTTCTTTTGTAGACTCTGTATTAACTCATTAGAGGGATTCTTGCTTTTCATGATCTCTAGAAACTTGAGATGCTCTGGGTCATAGCTCTCTGGGACAGAATAAAATAAAGCTAGGTCTAGATCACAAACATGGATCCCTGACATTGGGAAGATGTCATTCTCATCTGGGTCATATGAAGGATTACTAGGGTCATTAAGGAGAGCCCATCTACTGAGTACATCTGCGTTCAGGTGTTTTGCTCCAGGTTTGTGCATGATTTTCATCTTTCCTCTATACTGCTGGATAGCTATTTGCCATCTAAGCATGAGGCCGTTAGGGGTTTTCATGTTCATGAGTGTCCTTACAGCCTTGCAGTTGGTTATTAATTCAAAGGTACTTCCTTCTAGGTAATAGTGAAGTTTCTCTAAGGACCAGACCAACGCTAGGCATTCCATCTGGCTTGCTCCATAAGTTTTCTATGTATATTGAATCTGTCTAGATATGAATAGGATAGGTTTTTCCATGGGCACATAATTCTCTACTTTGGATTGATGAAGAGCAGCTCCTAGTTCATCATGACAGGCATCAATATATAATCTGAAAGGATTAGAGTAGTCAGGTTGAGTTAGGACAGGGGCAGTGGTAATGGCTTTCTTCAAAGTTTCATAGCTCTGCACACTCTCATGAGTCATTTCAAATATAGAAGTCTTGTTACCTATCTCATACAAGTTTTTAGCTATGGTGCCAAAGTTTGGTATGAACTTCCAATAATAAATACAGAAACAGACAAATGAGAGTAATTCAGTCTTATTTTGAGGCAGTGGCTGATTGATTATGGCAGAAACCTTGTTCTGATCTACTGCTAAAGATAGTCCTGAGACTACGTGTCCCAAGGCTTTTAGTTCAGCATAAAAAAAGTTGCATTTCTTCATAGATATCTTTAATCCAACATCTGCTACAATTTTCAGCACAAGAGCTATCTTCTCTAGGTGATTTTCTCAATCATCCAAGTAAATGATGATTTCATCAATATAAACACTCATCCAATCTTTCCGGATGAAAGTTCCAAAGACTGTGTCCATCATCCTCTGAAAATGAGAAGGAGCATTCTTCATTCTAAAAGGCATTCTTAAGTACTCATAGATGCCTAAGTGACAGATAATCCTCATATATTTCATGATGTTAGCTTCAATAGGTATCTGATGGAAGCCTTTAAACATATCCATTAGGGTTATGTACTTTACCTTGGAAAGATTATGGAGAGAGTGGTCAATTGTAGGGATGGGATAGTAATCTGCTTTAGTATAGTTGTTAAACATTTGGAAATCTCCAACCATCCTGGAATTGTTGTTATTCCAGGCTATGATGACTGGAGCGGTGATTTCTAATTGCTCATTATGCCCTACTTTCCTAAGGAATCCCAACTCCATGAGCTCAGTTATGTGTTCCTCCAGTGTCGCTTGGGATTTAGGGCTTCCTGGGTAAGCAGGTCTCCTCAAGATGGGTGGAAATGAGGTTCTCTAGTCAGAGTTAATACTAAGTCATGTCACTTGATATTACCTATGGGATGATCTTTGGTGCAAAAAGCACCCATGTTTTCAAAACATAATTTGAATAGGTGGTCTTGTTGATCAGATGTCAGTTGTAAATTAAGAGAGGCATGCCAAAATTATTCATTTTTGAAGGACTCTAGAAGTTTGTTCTCTATGGAGGTTGATCTGTGACAGATCTTGCATTTCTTCTTCCATTCTCCTCCAATGGTGAAGTATCTGTCCTTGCTCTGGATGACATCTATCCCATACAAGCAGAAGGAATCATTACCTAGTATCAAGTAGTCACATAGGCTATTTTTAAGACTACAAATTCCAGTTGAAGCCTTAAAGATCCTTGACTTTGAAGGAAAACAATAGTCATAGTTACAGCCACTAAGGTGTCCATAACTGAGTTGCAACTGCTGAACCTGGCTTTGGGCACAGGGAGTAAGTGTTCCTTCCACTTGCGGTAGTGAAAATCAAGGAAATTAATACTGGTGCATGAGCAGAAGGCTCCACTGTCAAGCAAAAATCTGACTTGGTTCCTTTCAAACAGACCTGTAGCAAAGCAGTTTTTACCCAAAGTATATATCCTGCCAGTGACTGGTTTCACCGTCAAGGTTTTGGAATCAGAGATTTTATCTAAGTTCATGGATTTGTCCCACTTCTGAGGTAGTTGGTACTCTCCTTTGACATGGTTAATCTCCATTCTAGAACCTATATCTCCTGAGATGACATTGACCAGAAATGAGTCTGGTTGTTCCTCATGTTGTTGGATGACTAGATTCAAGCCATTGCCTTCCTCTGCACTATTGGATTCAGCATTGATATTATTTATCTTTCTCCTAGGATGAGGACAGTCAGGTCATCTGTGCCCCTTCTCTCCATGGTTCCAACATTAAAGAGAGGGGTTGGCTTTGACAACAGCATTCCCTTGGAAAGTGGCTAACACCAATTCTTTACCAACTTCTTTTGTCCCTCTGGGTTGGTTCTGGATCTCTCTGGGTCAGTATCAAGGCCTTTTATTTAGTTCCATCATGTCAATTATTTCTTCCATGACTCCTATGAGAGTGGGAAGGTCAGATTCAATGGGTATTCTGCACTGGACATTGTTTTCTAGGTGTCCTTTGCATTGTCCTAGCAATCATTCATTAATCTCCTCTACAGAAGCTTGTGGGTAGACACAGTCAATCCTCTTCTTCTGGTTCAAGCACCATTGGTGAGGGTGATCTCTAACTGGATCAAAGAAATCTTGCTCAAAGTTTTTGAGCATTTTCTTCTTCCAAACTCAAGTACCAAATTGTTCTCTGATGACTTCTTTCCATTCATCCCATGGGACATCTCCTACTTGTTGTCTTTTGGAGATAAACCAATCTGATGCAACCCCTTCAGAGAGTCTGGCTAATCTTAATAGGGCTATGGTCTCTGGTAAGCATGAAGAAAGAATATGGTGATTGATTTATCTCATGAGAATTATATGATCATATTCTCCTTCTCCGGAAAACTTAGGCCAATGTTTGATAGTTGAAAGCAGCTTAATAGCTTGTGATGACTTTTGAATTTATTTGTCTTTTAAAAACCAAGGAACTGAAAAATATTAAAAATGAAGATTTGAACAGAGGAAATCAAGAACATGACAGCAAAAGCTCCTACCCAGATAACAAGGAAAATGACTGTGATCTAGCCTAGTAATGATAAACTTCCAAGTGATCCTATTGTAGATACCTCTATTGATAAATAAGATGGTATAAACGTTGATTGCACCAAATTAGCCTGAACTCCTTGTTATTGTTCAATATTCCATGAAAAATTCCTACATACAAACTATTGAATGATTGATTTGAGGTTTGAAAGGCTTGAGTTTGAGAATGAAAGAGTTGACAATTTCCCTTCCCCTTTTGATCCTTGATCTTGAGAATGTTATAAGATAGTGCGGCTTGAGAAGTGATAATTAATATGGACTATTGAATGTGAACCGCACACATCCTTGCAACCATTTGTGAACAACATGCAAGACTATTATGAGATAAAATATATAAAAAAAGGAACATAAGAGTAAAGAAAAAAAAGAAAAAGAAAGAGGATAATGAGAGATGGAATTTTGATAGAACTGCATCACCAACATCCCCCCATAATTTGGTGCGGATGAAGGTTAACCAAAAAAATTCATAATGAGCATATCCAACATTTTTTGGCTGGACGCTTTTGAAAATGCATCCGCCACCATATTGTTGAAGGAGATAAGTTTTGCAGCCACCAGGCGGTTGTTGTACTGCTCTTGCAACCACTTGAGCTTCATATCAATATGTTTGGTCTTGGAGTTTGACCCAAAGAGCTTGATCCAGGAGGCCCTTGTTGTTGATGAGAAAAGTTGTTGGTGCAGGTGTTTTCTTCCAAAGTTTTCCCACCACCAACTTGATCCACAGTCCTTCTTGAGCGCTGTGAAGGAGTGCGTTAAACTCTGCCTCTGTTGTAAAAATTGTTATATTTTACTGTTTCCTACTTTTCCACGCTACTGGACAAGACAACCAATTGACTATATAACCAGATTGCAATATTTGAGTCTCTTGGTTGTCCGCCCAAGTAGCATCCAAAAAAATTTTTACACCACAATCATTTTCCATGGGATTGAGGGTCAGGGAGTGATTTTTTGTGCCTGACAAATAGTTCCCAACATGAAGCAGCTCCTTCCAGTGTGTAAGACTGGGCTTCTGATTGAACCTGGAAAGCAGGGATTAAGTTTCCCATGATGCACAGTCAAAATTTTCTTTTTTCTGGTGACAAGTTGGTTTCCAGTTTTATTCTATTGACCCAAATAGTTCTGAGATAATGATCAGGATTTTGATCAAAATTTTCCCAAACTCCCTGGTTTTCAATTTCTTGCATTTCTATGCCACAAGAATCCAGCCATTCCATGAACTATTCTAAGTTTACCATTACTCTTTAGGAAACAGAAGACAAGGCTGGAATAACTAGAGGTTGGCTGTTCATATAGACCATGACAAAATTGTTTGTGGACCAAATTGATAAATTTGTTGACTTTAGCAGCAGTGATGGAATATTTTTTTTTTTCCAAGGATAATGTTCAACTACAGGGATGATTTTTTTGATTGATATGAATGTGAGTAGTGCTTTGGTTTGATCTTTTCCAAATGTACTCTGAGGTTATACCGGTCAGAAATTGTTGATTCAACTTCTCCAGGCAATTCCATGGATACCAGTGGCAAAGGAGAACTGTCCGCTTCATTGATGGAGGAAGTGACAGTCAGAGAAGTATCAGCATGTTTGGGTGCAACTATGGAGGGGAAACAAATTCTGGTGTGACTATAGATGGGGAGGCAATTTCAGCATCCTTAGTGTACAAAGACATAGAAGAGTTTTCATAGAGAACATCCACTTCATCTTGATCCAAAACTTCTAAATTGTTGATGTTGTCCAAATGTTTAATAGATTCATCAAAATGAAGGATCCTTACACTCTTGGTTTCTACAATCCAATCATCCTTGGTGAGTACCTTATAGGAAAGAAAGTTGTCATTGTATCCAACTAATCAACCAAAGGAACCTCTGGGTTCAAGTTTCTTAAATAAACCCTTTTCACCCAGAATTGAGGTGAGGGGGTTCCCAATGAGAAAGAAGTAACTCATTTCCTGCTTTTGTCCTTTAAAAAGTTTGTAAGGTGATTTTCTTGATCTGTGGGATGGAAACTGGTTGATTGTGAGTACGTGGGCTTTGAGTATAATACTCCAATATTTGGTAGGCAGTTTTTAGTTGAAAAGAACTGTTCTCAGAGCTTCAAGGATGTTCGGATTATACCTTTCCGCCAAACCTTTTTTTTCTGGAGTGTATGGGTCAGAGAATGTTTATTTGATGTTGTTTTGCATGCAGAAATCCTTCATTGACTCATTGACAAATTCTGTTCCTCTGTCAGAGTGAAGAATCATGGGAATGTATCCAAAGATATTTGATTCCATATTAATCAAGAATTGAAGAGTGGAGCTAACCTGACTTTTGTTTTTGATTGGTATTGCTGCTGAGAACTAATGCAGCTGTCCACAATGATCAGTATATAAGAGTTGTGGTTAAGACTTCTCAGTTTGATAGGACCTATCAGATCACATTGGAGTTCCTGAGAAGGCTTTTCCACTCATCAATGCTTAGAAGAGAAAGAAGATCAAGTGATCTTGCTAATAGGACAGGCCTTGCATTCTTTCAACTTTCATATTTTAATCCCCAGATTCTGTCTGATTTGATGATAACTAGCCTGACCAAGAGATTTATGAATTGTTTCCTCTCAACTGAGATGAGAAGAGAGATTGGAAGTCTCATGACAAAACTGTAGAATGGGTATATTACAATTGTATTTACCAACAACTGACCAACTACCTTTATTGAGAAGAACTTTATCAACAAGCAGGGATATTTCAAATCAATAAAACAAAAGCAATCAAAAAGAAAACAGATTAGCAGTGGAGTTGGGAGTGTAGAGAACATCAGATATTGTTGCCATTTGTCCATTATTGTCCCTAAGCGCCACCGTTCCTTTTCCAGTGTATTGAAGACTGTCAACGCCTGAACTGGTAGAGATAGATCCAGTTATTGATTGGTATAATTGGTCAAAGAATGAGACATCAGAAACCATATGCATTGAGGATCCAGAGTCTAAGACAAAGGCTTGAGTGCTCAAATGAGAAAGACTAGAGTGAAAAGTCCTAACACTTGTGCCACCTTGTTTGACCTCACTGCCATTGGTTCTCTTTTTCTTAGGAAAGCTTGGTCTAAGTTGAGGATAAAGCTTCCAACAGTGGCCTTTCAGATGAGCTGCCCTAGGATTGTGCCAGTTGGTTTAAAAAGGCTTGATAGCCTTGTTAAAGAAGGAAAGAGTATTGTTGCAATCTTCTTTGTTGTTGATGCTAACTGATCCACTCCCTAGAGAAAGATTGTTGTGAAACAACCTCAGATTGTCAAGGACATGATTGGGGGTAACCTTTTTGTCTGATTGAGTAATCTGTTTCACCACTGTTTCCATTGAAGACGGGAGTTTTTTGAGTATAAGATACGCAATAATATCAACCGGTAAATCTATTCCTACATTGTGAAACTTTGAGATGGAGGTTTTGGTCTTGGTAATAAACCCAATAACATTCTTGGAACTAAATGGTGTTCTGATAAACTCCTTGAAGAATCTTGCTTGATTTGACGCATGATTGGAAGCAAAGTAGTTATTGATATTGGTCCAGATTAGATGGGCGTCTTTTTCATTTTTGTGAGTTATAGTGTTGGCTTGTACAGAGGTTTCTAACTTGGAAGTTGAGATGCTTCTAATTCAAACATTTTCCATGTGACTCAATCCAATTGGAATTCCATGTGAATCTGCTTTCTTCTTTGTAAGTTTGTTGAAAAGATCTTCTTGCAAATCCATCATGTTGACAACTTGATTAAGCCAGATGGAAAAATTGTCCCTTGGAAGCAGTGGAATGGCTTCAATTTCTGTCTTGAGTATGGTGACTGTCATTGATTCAGACATGTCTAGCTCCTTGGTTCAAAGATTCAATTGTAGGTGAATAAGCTGGGCCAATATTTTGTAAAGCTTTGACTGTTAATCGTGATGACTTTTGAATTTCTTTGTCTCTTGAAAAGCAAGGTACTGACACATAATAACAATGAATATTAGAAAAGAGGAAATCAAGAAAATAACAGCAAAAGCTCCTACCCAGATAACAAGGAAAATGACTGAGATCTAGCCTAGTAATGATAAACTTCCAAGTGATCCTATTGTAGATACCTCTATTGTTAACTAAGATGGGATAACCGTTCATTGCACCAAATTAGCCTGAACTCCTTTTTATTGGTCAATCTTCCATGAAAACTTCTTATATAAAAACCATTGAATGATTGATTTGAGGTGTGAAAGGCTTGAGTTTGAGAATGAAAGAGTTGACAATTTCCCTTCCCCTTTTTATCCTTGATCTTGAGAATGTTATAAGCTAGTGCGGATTGAGAAGTGATAATGAATATGGCTTATTGAATGTGAAACCCATGCATCCTTGCAACAATTTGTGAACAACATGCAAGACTATTATGAGATAAAATAAATAAAAAAAAGGAAAATAAGAGTAAAGAAAAAAAAGGAAATGGAAAGAGGATAATGAGAGATGGAAGCTTGATAGAAATGTAACACCAACAGCTTGTTCCATGTCAGGAGAATAGTTCTTTTGAAAGGGGGCAAGACTAAACCTAGGATTGGAGAACCTAGGAAGAGGAATGTGCCCCTCAGATTGGTTCACAGCTTCAGACTGCAAAATCTGGGATAATTTTACATCTCTGATATTGTTCTTAATCATATTAAGTTGCATATCCATTTGAGTTTTGAGTTTATTTATAGAGATCTCCAACTGATTCCTATGCTCTTTGGTGTTTCTTAAGGGTATTCATTACTAGCTGAAGTTTGATGTCAAATTACATCTTCTCTCATGGCTGAAAAGGACTTCTCATAATTAATCCCGTCCTTGGTTCTTTCTTCCAGGATAAGAGTCTTGATCTCTTGGAGAACAGAGGACACTCCCTTTTTTGTAAGAGCAGTAGTTACTACTGCCAGCCTCCTGGATGCCAAGATCCTTGATATCCTTTAGCTACCAGAGGTGATAGAATAAACAATAAATATATTATTCAATAAATCCAGCAAAAATCCATAAAATATTAGGATAAAGCTTATTGAAAGGTTGATTGGTTTGGATATGGTTTAATTTTATAAATCAATATTAATAAATTGATTATTAAATAAATTAAGAGAGGAGCCAAAGTTATATTGGGGATCTTGAACACCTCTTTTCAGGGAATTCAGTATGGAAAAATGTAGACCTGCTTACTTTGGAACCTTTAATTTATATTCTTACAGGATATATTGCCCAAAGATAATCTGTATAGAAAAAACATGGTGGAGTGACAGGGTTTTGTAAACAAGCTTCCACAAAAGAGAAAGGATAATAAGACTCACTGGTATATTATTAAACCCTTTGGGTACCTGTTTGGGAAGGGCACTGATGGGTTTAAACCTGTTTACTGGGGTTCTAAGGTTGTTCAGAAGTTTAAATTGATAAAAAGGGTTTGGGAAGGATATTATTAATTAGAATAAAGCCATAAATCACTTACTTATCTCTTATAAGTATTTATTACCTTGGAATGGTTTCTGGATGTAATTATAACTGGGTCTCTGGGTATCAATATCCTAAAAAGAGCTCTTTATTTATAGCTTTTTGAGTCCCAATATTGTCCATCTCAGGGATACAGGGGCTCAAAGGGGCAGAAACTACGGCTAGTAGGGTAACCAGTGGTAGCCTGTGATGTGTTCTTGGTGCTGGAGCACGGGTAACATCTAATTCCACACAGTATGGGAATTATTCTACTTTAGAATTGATGTTTGGACTTGTGAATTACACTAATCTGTCCATTTTATTTATTATTTAATTAATTATCCTTAGTAAATGTTCCCAGTAATCTAAGAATTATTTTAATAGACATTTCTACTGTCAGCTTGCTACTATTGCAGAGCAAGCTGCAAAAGTAATAGAAATAACATAAAAATAATAATAACAAAATGAACCTAAGAAGGAGTAGGAAAAACATACATATTATTAAACAACTGAATTCTCCACCAAAAATTAGGTAGGGTCACTCACTGACCCCACCCTTGAAATCCAACTCCTTATAATTTTAAATAATTAAGAAAAGAAAGACCAAAATACCACAGCACCACTATTGCACTTTTTGGACATTTAAATATTTCACATGTATTTTCATGTATAGGTTTCACACCTAAAATTCAGTCAGATTTGAGGTTTTGTGTATATTTGAGGAGTTACAGACGGAAACGTGTTCTGTCACAATTCCCGCACGCAGCCGCGGAAGCCAATACACCCACTTGCCGCTGAGCTACAGCACTGTCACCCTGTCAAAGCTGTGTACGCAGCCCCAGGCCTCTGAAAAGTAAGCAGCCGCGGGACTACGGGTTGAAAAAGTGACAGGTGGTGTAAGAAACCTACTTACCACATAAACATGCTGCAACCTACATGGGAACATTCTACATATGTAATAAATGTTCCCGTGGATAGAAGCTTGTCTAAAAATACATAAACTTATATAAAAAGACATAAATAACCGGAACAACAACAGCAAAGGGGGATGTGGTGATAGAGGTGGTTGGTTGTCTGTCTGCCTGGGTGACCAAAGGGATGGCAGACAGGCGAGATTTTCAACCAACCACGGGAGGCGCAAATTGGGGGCAGGAAAAAGGCACACACAAGCCTCAGACATCCTGGTGCATGTATGTGCGGGACCAGGACCACGGAAGGGCCATTGAGTCAAGCGCTGCGGGGAGAAAGGGAATTCCTGATAAATAAATACGTGCAAATGTTTATTCCCATTCAGATGAAATGGACAAAACTGGTTTTTGAACTGCTGTCTGTTTGTGACTCCATTCCATACATATGTATGACACTTCCTGGTCTCACGTGTGACAGTTGCGTCAGCTTCTTGGTCCATCATCCAAATCATCATGACCTTAATCCAATTATTTAATACATAATGAGAACTCACCTGACATCAGAATATCTGTAGGAATGTCTATAAAAATAATTATTAACTTACTGGGAACATTTACTAAGGATAATTAATTAAATGATAAATAAAAAGGACAATTTAGTGTCATTCACACGTCCAAACATCAATTCCAAAGTATAATAATTCCCATACCCTGTGGAATTAGATGCTATCCATGATACAGCACCAAGAAAACGTGACAGGCTACCACTGGTAATCTGCTAGCCTCAGTGTCTTTCCCTTTGAGCCCCTGTACCCCTCAGAAGAACAATATTAGGATTACAAAAGCTATAAATAAAGAGCTCTTTTAAGTATATTGATACCAGGAGACCCAGTTATATTTATATCCAGACACTGTGTCAAGGTAATCAAATACTTATAAGATATCAGTAAGCAATTTATGGCTTTAGTATGATTAATAATATCCTTCCCCAACCCCTTTTATCAATTTAAACTACTGAAAAACTTTATAAACCCAGTATACAGGTTTAACCCATCAGTGCACGTCCCAAACAGGTACCCAAAGGATTTAATAATATACCAGTGAGTCTTATTATCCTTTCTTTGTTGTGGAAGCTTGGTTATAAAGCCCTGCCACTCCACTGTGTATTTTATATAAATATTATCTTTGGGAAAAACATTGTTTAAGAACATAAAGTAAAGGTTCCAAAGTCACCAGGCCTACGTGTTTTAATACTGAATTCCCTGAAGAGAGTTTTTAAAGATCCCCAATATAATTGTGGCCCCTCTATAAAAATATTTAACAATCAATTTATCTATATTGATTTATAACAACAAACCATATCCAAACCAATTAACCTTGCAATAAGCTTTATCCAAATATTTTACAGATTTTTGCTGTATTTATTGAATAATATATTTATAATTAATTCTATCACCTCTGGTAGCTAAAGGATAGAAATGATCTTGGAATCCAGGAGGCTGAAATTTTTAGTAAATCAACTGAAATTTGAGAATAAGGAGTAAAATCAATATCATGACTTTACTCCAATTATTTAATACATAATCAGAACTCACCTGACATCAGACTATCAGTAGGTGTCAGCCTCCTGGATTCTAAGATCCTTGGTATCTTTTGGCTACCAGAGGTGATAGAATAAATAATAGATATATTATTCAATAAATGCAGCAAAAATCCTAGAAATATTTGGATAAAGCCTATTGCAAGGTTGATTGGTTTGGATATGTTTTAATGTTATAAATAAATATCAATAAATTGATTATTAAATAAAGTAACAGAGGGGCACAAATTATATTGGGGATCTTCCAAACCTCTCTTCAGGGAATGCAGTACAAAAACAGGTAGGCCTGGTTCCTTTTGAACCTTTAATTTATATTCTTAAAGGATATATTTCCCAAAGATGATATGTATATAAAATACACGGTGGAGTGGCAGGTCTTTGTAACCAAGCTTCCACAAAAGGGAAAGGATCATAAAACTCACTGGTATATTATTAAATCCTTTGGGTACCTGTTTGGGACATGCACTGATGGGTTAAACCTGTATAATGTGGTTATGAGGTAGTTCAGCAGTTTAAATTGAAAAAAAGGGTTGGGGACAGATATTATTAATCAGAATAAAGCCATAAATCACTTAATTATCTATTTTAAGCATTTGATTACCTTGGCACGGTGTCTGGATATAAATATAACTGAGTCTCTGGGTATCAATATCCTCAAAAGAGCTCTTTATTTATGGCTTTTGAAGTCCCAATAGTGTCGTTCTGAGGGATATATTGGCTCAAATTGACAGACACTGTCCCAATAATGTCCTTCTGAGGGATATAGGGGCTCAAAGGGACAGAACCTGAGGCTAGCATAGTAACCATTGGTAGCCTGTCACGTGTTCTTGGTGCTGTAGCACGGGAAGCATCTAATTCCACAGGGTACGGGAATTATTCTACTTTATAATTGATGTTTGGACCTGTGAATAACACTAATCTGTCCATTTTATTTATTGTTTAATTAATTATCCTTAGTAAATGTTTTCAATAAGTTAATAAATATTTTAATAGAACTTCCTATGGATATGCTGATGTCAGGTGAGTTCTCATTATGTGAAATTTTGAAGATAAATAATCAAGAGAGTTGACAGGGCCAACTGGATCACCTAATGTTCCAGAAAATATTCTTTTTTAATTATTCTATATATCATTATTTCATTTTGGATCAAGAAAGAAGAAGAAAAATAAGGAGAGAAAAGAGAGCCTGATGACTACAGGCAGAACTGCTGCAGACAGCATTAATTTGGGGGGTTTTTGGTGCTGAAAAACCTAAACTATAGCCATTGAAGCCACCTTTCAAGGACAAATCAAACTTTCAAAATGACCTCAAAGGTGGATTCTAAAGGTAAAAAAACCCCCAGTAACATAGCCAAAGTAACCCTCTATCTCTCATGGATTGGAAGATACAGCTCAAATCAAATATGACCTACCCATACACTTACCCAATATCAAAGATCAGTGAAAGGTGGTGGAAATACCCTGGAAGCCCTCAAGTAAAAACCACATAAAGTACAGCCCATAAATGAACAAAAAATCTCTGAAGCAGTATGAAGAATTAATATATGCAAGACACTGCATGCAGCACCAAACAAAACTTTGCAGAATTATACAGAAGTAATGTGGGCAAAACAATAAATGGAGAAAAAAACAAACTTCTAAAGCTGTATAAAGAAGTAATATATGCAAGGCACTGCATGAAGGACCAAACAAATGACCAACCACAACTATACAGAAGTAATTTATTCAGGCGGAACCTCCATCAATACAGCACAGCACTTTATGCAAGGGTGTACATGCATTTAGATACTGTAAAGCGTCCTCATCTGAAAAGCAAAAATGACTCATGAAACTGTATTCACCGTACTACAGGGAACCTCAGCAGAAGGCCTGAGGGTAGGAGGTTCTATAAAAAAAGGGCCTCTCTCCCCCATCCAGGTGTGATCAATCCCCCCCATCCTCTCCTCCAGGGATCACCATGCCTCCTAGGAAAATTAAACCATACTTCTACCATCCTAAACCCATTATCCCATTTCCAATAATTTTAAAATCATCAATGCCTTATCCCATACCATCACCATAACCATCACAAACATCATCATAATCAATCATCAGGATCCACCATTAAAAAAAACCATTAACTTTGACCATCCATCATCATTACCCCATAATTTTGACTGTTAGCCAACCAAATAACCCCCCCTTTTGACCATCAGCAATAAACACCATTGTTAACCCAATATCACATACCCTTGAACATTACCACCATTTTCTCATAAATTGAATATCACCATACCATTACCCCATCCATCACCATCACCTACCTCCATCATCATCACCCATCCACTACCATCATCATCATCCCCCATCATCATAATCATCTCCTACCTGTCAGCTGGCTACTATTCAGAACAAACTGACTTAATCCTCCAACAAAATATAAAATAACTAATAATAATAATAATAATAATAATAATAATAATAATAATAATAATAATAATAATAATAATAATAATAATAATAATAATAATAATAATAATAATAATAATAATAATAATAATAATAATAATAATAATAATAATAATAATAATAATAATAATAATAATAATAATAATAATAATAATAATAATAATAATAATAATAATAATAATAATAATAATAATAATAATAATAATAATAATAATAATAATAATAATAATAATAATAATAATAATAATAATAATAATAATAATAATAATAATAATAATAATAATAATAATAATAATAATAATAATAATAATAATAATAATAATAATAATAATAATAATAATAATAATAATAATAATAATAATAATAATAATAATAATAATAATAATAATAATAATAATAATAATAATAATAATAATAATAATAATAATAATAATAATAATAATAATAATAATAATAATAATAATAATAATAATAATAATAATAATAATAATAATAATAATAATAATAATAATAATAATAATAATAATAATAATAATAATAATAATAATAATAATAATAATAATAATAATAATAATAATAATAATAATAATAATAATAATAATAATAATAATAATAATAATAATAATAATAATAATAATAATAATAATAATAATAATAATAATAATAATAATAATAATAACAATAATAATAATAACAGTAATAAAATTAATAATAATAATAATGAATATATATAAAAAAAATATAAATTATGGAAAGAACAAATCAAAACAAAAAAAATTTAAAAACAAAAATAAAATAAAAAAACAAAACAAAAATAAAATAAAAAACAAAACAAAAATAAAAAACCCTGATTAATGAGTAAAGTAGGAATATTATTTCAGAAATGTTTTTCCTGGCACCAATTGAGGTAGGTTCACCCACTGGCTTCATGTCAGCTTGCTATCACTTCAGAGCTAGCTGAAAAAGCACCAAAAAAAATAAAATTCTTTAAAATTAATAAAAACTAATTAAATAGTGGAAATATCCAAAATATCTTTGAGGATTTGGATTCCTCACCCAATTTTATGTAGGGTCACTCAGCAACCCTACCTTCCAATTCCTACTCCTTACCTATCTTAAATCTTATAATAATGTAATTGAAGCCCATGTGGCCACAGGTACAAATTTTTCCACTTTACTTATTTCACATGAAAATCCAGGGTTAGGTTTCATGGCTAAAATTTAGTCAGAATTAGAGAATTCTTTATATTTTCAGACTTATTAAAAAAATGGATTTTGTTGACACTGCCGGGTGCAGCTGCAAAAACTAAACACATTTGCAATAAATGCAAGAGAAAAATCCTGCTTGAGAGCAAAGGCTAAAGAGTGTGCACTCATCCCCAGGAAGGTGACCAACCCTAAACGGCCGGAAGGTGCAAAGCGACAGGCGCAACAGCCATCAACAGATGATGAGCAATTGCTGTCAAGGTACCAATTGGACAGGCTACTACCCATACTGATTTTGGACTGAGGAAAGTCAGAGTAAGAGGCAAGTAGAAGGATGTGTTTCAAATAGAAAGAGTCAAAGGAAAAATAGTAGAGACACAAAATACTCACCTGAGGAAAGTCAGAGTAAGAGGCAAGTAGAAGGATGAGGAGAGGAAATCCTTCTTACAGTCTCAAGCTCTGTCCTCAGGTGGACACAGTGATAGAAGTGTCACAGTAGGCGTGACATGGTTTGTGGAAATCAAAGAACTGGAAATGGAGCGCGCATGTGTGACAGACAGTAGAGGAAACCAGAGTAGAGAGTTTCACACTAGTTTGATGACAGAGAAGACAAACTGAGAAAGAAATGGAGAAATATAGAGAAAGAAAATTAAGATAATGAAAGAAAGAATAAAGAAAGATAGGAAATGATGAAGAAACTGAGAAGGAAGCAAATGGGATTTATGATAGGGATAGAGTAATCCCAACACACCCCCTTGCTAACCAACCGCTGTGAGGCCAAATAGAGCTTGATGTATCCCAAGGAGGACTCGAGATAGTGGTTTGGTTAGCATATCAGCAATCATTTTCTTTGTTCCCACATGATGAACGGTGAAGACCCCTCGAGCTACACATTCGCGTATGAAATGGTGACGGGCGTGGAGATGCTTCGTGCGTGAGTGGTGCTCAGGGTTCTTTGCCAAGGCTTTGGCGCCTTCATTGTTGACATAGAGCGGAACTGGACCGGGTTCACGGATGTGGAGTTCAACCATTACATTCCGTAGCCATAGACCCTCCTTGCAGCAGTCCGACAGGGCCTTATACTCTGCTTCCAAGCTTGAAAGAGAAACCGTAGGCTGCTTCTTGGATCTCCAGGAGATAGAGCCGACCCCTACCTGGAAAACTTAAACCGACACGGAGCAACGATTGTCACGGTCTTCAGCCCAGTTGGAGTCCGCAAAACCAGTCAGATTCAGGTGCGAGCGACCAAGAGTCAGATTCATGTTCTTGGTGGCGTAGAGATATCAAAGTACTCAAAGGGCTGCATCCCAGTGCTCGATGGAGGGTTCTTGAAGGAATTGAGACAGTTTGTTAACTGAAAAGAGACGTCTGGCCAAGTACACTGTGAGACCCAGAGCAGTGAGCCTATTGGTTGGTTGTATTGAGGTGGTGAAGGGGGTACATCAACCTTGCTTTTTACCAATGACTTGAAATTTGAACTCGTGGGTGAGACGACGGATGAGGGAAGCAATGGCAGGAATGTGGAGGCGACGGAAGTGATGTAGTGCTCCTGCCCTATAGAGACTGTTCCAGATTTCCGGTCACGCTGAATGGAAATGGAAAGAAAAAGGGACAGGTCCTTGTCAGATCCAATTGTGAAACGCTTTCCGATGTCCGCAATGAATGGTGAGACAAAATCCAAAGTCCCCAAAATGGCTAGATCATCCACGTGAGCCATGAAAGCACCTAACAGGTGACCGGGGCGTAGTTTGAAATATAAAGATGGATTGTAGGATGACCTGGTGAGTCCGAGGGAGAGAAGGGTGGAGTTGAGTTTTACATTCCACTGACAAGGGGACTGTTTCAACCCGTAGATGGCTCTTGATACCTTGCACACCCAGTCTGGGTGGAATGGATCTTTAAAACCGGGTGGTTGAGACATATAGACTGGTTTGTTGAGGTGGCCGTTGAGGAACGCGGTCTTAAAATCCACTTGACAACTGATCCATCCCTTGTTTCCAAGGAGGCTGGGCAGAAGCCTGAGCGTCTTGAGGCGGAGGGTTGGAGCAAAGACTTTGGAAAAATCTAGCCCATGAACCTGGGTGAATCCCATTGCCACAAGGCGGGCCTTGAGTTTGATTATTGAACCATCTGCTTTTTGTTTGACTTTGAAGATCCATTTGCAGCGGATGATCTTCTGACCTTTTGGGGGAGGAACCAGGACCCAAGTGTTCATCCCGCGTAGGGACAAGATTTCCTCATGGGCCGAGAGAATCCAACGTGAGCGGTGCGGATTCTTCATCAGCTGCTTTCATGTCTTTGGAGCCAGGATGTCATCCTTGATTGAAGCGGAGCCCGAGTAGTTGCCGAAACGGCAGGGAGCACAGGAGGTCCTTGACAAACGGCATGGGGCGGAGGGAGCAGGTGTGGACGTCGCCAAGGAAGGATTCACTGGAGGGGGCAAGGGTGAGGGAATAGGAACAGAGAGGGGAGAATGCAGGGGAAAAGAAGGAGCAACGGAGGGAGGGGAAGGTGGAAGAGGCGGAGAGGAAAGAGGGGGGGGGGCGGAAGAGATGATGGGACAGAAGGGGGGGAAAGAGGCGGGGGGAAAATAGAGCTGTTGGAGGTGGAAGAGGATCTAGATTGTGGCACAGAGGAAGAAGGAACAAAACGGACCAAGGGAGAGGGGGAAGTCCCAAAGGGGGGGGAAGATGGAGAAGAGAGGAGAGGAGAAGCGGGGAGGATAGGAGATAGAAGATTCAAAGGGGGGAGGTTTGCAGGAAGGGTCACCGGGTTGGGGTTTTCAACAGGAGAGGACTTAGAGGTTGGAGAATCGACCGGCCAGGAGATCTCAACAAGGGCGGGCAGAGCAGTAGGATCTGGGGGCGTTTGTTGGGATCCTTTGTAGGGAAAACTAGTGTTGTTAAAGACAACATCCCTGGATTTGATGATTTTTTGACTCTCAAGGTCAAGAATACAATAGCCATTTCCATCCGCGAGGTATGACAGAAGAACTGCCCTGCAACCTTTTGCGTCCATCTTGGACCGGTTGGGCTTGGGTACCTTGTACCATACGAGGCACCGTAAGGGATGAAGATAAGAGGGAGGAATATTGACATGCTTGAGAATGGATTTTGGCGACACAAACCCTTGCGGCGTCTTACAGGGGTAAGAATTGAACGCAAAGGTAGCATGGTGTAACACATTGGCCCAGTATGACTTAGGTAAGTGCGAGGATGAGAGAGAGCAGCGTATTAGGTTAAGGATAGTTCTGTTTGAGTGTTCAGCCACTCCGTTCAGTTGAGGGGAGTGAGGTGGACCAGGTTTGTGGGAGATACCTTCTGATAGGAGAAATTCTTGCAGACTGGCCTTGACGTATTCTCCGCTGTTTTCTGTGCGCAGAGATAGAACCGGATGGTGGAAATGAGCTTTGTAAAAGGAAACAAAGGATTTGATTGAGCTGGTGGCATCAGACTTGGATCGTAAAGGATAGGCAAAGAGGGCCTTGGAGAAATTGTCTATGAATGTAATAAAATATTTAAAACCTTCTCTAGAGCTTGTCTCAAAGCTGCACAGGTCAGAGTGAATGATTTTGCCTGGAGTGTTGGATTGATAACTTAATCTTGAATGGAAAGGACTTTGCGACATCTTGGATTGTATACAGGTGGTGCACTGCTGGACGGCCAGCTTGTTGTTGAGTCTGGGAGTGATTCCTTTTAACTTGAGCAACTTCCTAAGCGACTTTAGGTTGAGTTGAGAAAACCTACAGTGGTAACCAAAAAGGCTGTCGTCAGGGAAGTTTGAACAAGTTGAGAGGGCTGTCTTCTGGGAGCTCACATGTTTACAAGGGAGGTAGTAGAGATTGCC